>CM035152.1:38129242-38871514 GCA_020205615.1 Panax quinquefolius
GGAAATTTTAATGTAATTAGAAAAACCTAATTATAATTTAGAAATCTTAATTTTCTATTTCTAAAACTTCATTAAAAAAGCCTAGAATATAAATTTGTGTAACCCTAGGGTTAAACCCTAAGGGTCAAACACTAAGGGTTGTGAGAAGTTACCAAGTTGCCATTAACTTTATAAGTCAAATGACCAAATTGCCCTTCTTGAATATTTTAATGGGATGAAGTGTAGATCTAACCCTACTTGTGGTTGGTGACCAACCCTAAACTAGCCATGTGGTCTAGTAATCAACTTTAATCAGCCAACAACTGATCACATGATCAGCCATAGGCATTTCATCATTTTATATATAGATCAAAGAGAGATAAAGTCACAAAACTAAGCTCATTTGCATCCTTACACTCAACCAAACTTTTCTCTCTCCTTAGCCACGAAAATATTAAGTGAATCAGTCACTAGTGTGATCATTAGAAAGCCAAGAACAGATCACAAAGATCAGATTCAAGATCAAAGCATGAATGAGGTATAAACCCTAAATTTTGTAAATTATGTGATTTTATGTTAGTTGTTGTTTAGATTGGTACTAGAGGGTGTCATTTAGTTATCTGGGTTGTTAGATCCCAGATCCATAACATCTACATGTTCGAAATTAAAGATTTTAAAAATCTGGAAAACTAGAAGAGTGTGGTCTGACAACCGAATGTCAGACCCCATAGATCTTTCCTTGTTTATAGTTTTGGTTGTTTAAGTGTTTGTACTTGTAGTATGTTGTAAGGTCTTTGATCCGGAACTTGAATCAAGCCCAGATCATATATAGATTAAAAGTTATTAACGGTCAAAGTACGTTGATCGAAAGCACGAATCGAAATCTGGAAAACCCGAAACCTGTAATTCGACAAGCATTTTCTAAGCTTTTGATCTTGCACATGTTTGATATTTAGACCATGTTGTTGTTTTAAGCTTGTTGTCTAGTATGTAGACTACACACTAAAATCCTTAAAACAAATAGATCATGCACAGGATCAAAGTAATCAGTGGTCAAATGAGCGTTGACCAACTGTCCGGATGAATTTATGGAAAACCCAGAATTCACCAATAACAGTTCCTGGACTACTCTTTGACCGGCCTTGATCTATTACCTGTTATGTCGTTTGACTAATTTGGTGTTACATATATGTTCCTTGGTATGCGAACTACATGTTTGAAGTATTAGAACACAAGTCAAATAACCAGAACCCTAAGATTTTTGAGCCACAAAGTGGTCACTCAAAGCTGTCTAGGTTTCTGGGTAATCCCGAAAACCCAGCAAGCCTCTGACAGTAACATTACATATATATATAGCCATAAAGTGGTCACTCAAAGCTTAGATCTTGTTGATATGTTGTTGTATAGCCATAATCTTGGTATTCTATTGTAGTATTACATAACTACTATAACTTGAACACAAATTACAACCTAGAAAACATTAGGATCATATATCCAATTACGGTCAAACCTACCACCTTGGTGTCTGACATGGGTTTCTAGGTTTGATGAAGAACAGCTCAAGAACACCTATAGCAATGGTTCTGTCGCTATAAGGCCCTTTAGCGACATATTAATTACAAAATTAGTATTTTTATTAAATAATTAGTATTAAATGGTTTTTAATTATTAAAAATACATAATAAATTCTTAAAAATTATTTTAAAGCTTAAAAATTAGTTTTTAATTATTTTGAGTATATTTTTTAAATATTTAATATTTTTGGAATATAAAAGGTATTTAATTTATTTAATTATAATATTAAATAAATTATTCAAAATGATTTTAATACTTGAAAAATCATGAAAAATTATATTAAGTTATTAGAAAATATTTTAAGTTATTTTAATGACTTTTAATATTTTGTGATGAATTTTATTAATAAATTATTATTAATGGTAATTAATTAATTTAATGAATATATTAAATAAATTATGAAAAAATAGAATTAATGCTTTAAAAATTATATAAAAATAATTGAAGTGTTATAAAATATTTTAAGTTATTAAATATAAATTTTGATATTTTGTCATGAAAAATATTCATATTTTAATATTAATGGCAAATAATTAATAATGGTTTTAATTAATTTAAAATCATTTAATGGTAATAATAAAGTATTAAAAATACTTTGAGATATTACAAATATATTATTATATTATGTTAAGGATTTTATTAATATTAAATATTAAATAAATATTAATGATAATGGAATTAAGTGGTATTTAAATCATATAAATATGATATTAATGATTGAAAAATCATGATAAATGATAATAATTACTTGAAAATTATTATGAGCCTATGAAAATTATTTTGACTGATTAATAAATTACCTAAGATGATTGTTAAGTGTTTAGGCAGAGTTTAATTGAACGTAAACTCGATAATTATCCGACTAGGCCGTCGGGAAGTCCTAATAGTACCGAACTCAACTCAGACTGCAATAGTTTGACTTGATATTAGGTCTTGTGTGCTGAATAGACTGATAAGATTATGTGGTAATGTGTTTAGGTTATTTTATACTATAATGATATTATTCTAATATTTGAAGATCGGTATTATCTATATTAGGTCTTTGGATAAAGCTAAGTTATGTTTCGTAACGGTAATTAACAGTGCAGGCAAGTTTCCTTGAACTATACTTTTATTGAGCAAGTTCTCTCTAACTCAACCCTGAGTTATAATTATTCAAATATACTTATGGTTAATCATTGTTGATTATACCATGTCTATGAATTGTTGAATCGTACTATGTGCATATTGTCAGAGTCCATCAGGTATGAAAGGTTGATTACCTTCATTACCATTCAGTCCTGATATAACTGATATGTTTATGTTCAATGTTGGTTCAGCTATAAAAATTTGTCCATGCTAGTTCACAAGTATTTTGTTGAATGTTAGCCAGCTATTATTCAAAATCTTTTCATCATGATATACCCTTAATTTATTGAAGTTAAACTTGCTGGGCAAACTTATTGCTCACCCTTGCTCTATCATGATAAACATTGCAGATTAAGGCGAATACGTCGGATACATGGAAAAGTTAAAGCAAAGTTCAGCTTGGGTCTATGTGTGCAGCTAGATTTGTAACAGTAATTTATTATAATAACATTGTATGTTAGATAGGATATTGAATAGTGTATAAGTTATGGTTACTCGACCTTGGGGATAATGTATAATGTTTAATGTATAAACAATTTATGTTATATATCTTTCGCAATAGTTAGAACTAGTGTACAAGATCCGTGGTGATTTAGGATCCGGATTTGGGAGTGCTACATAAACGATTCTGCCGGCGGACTATTCTGGCTCAAACCAGTGATAGGCGTGTCAGCGTCAGATTAATTTTGAGGCATAAGCGTAGCTACTGCCTTGTTCTTTGAATTCAGTTTTGATCTTTATTTTGCAATTTGTTATAGTACTATGACTTATAATAGCATGCAAGCATGTGTAATGTGTATGAGTAAGTATATTATGCTAAGTGGAGCATGTTTTAATAGATTTGCATCATTAACGAAATTATATGGTTTAGATGGAGATTTAGACGTTAGATTTTGAGAACAAACTATGTTAGAGATCATGTTCTGCAAATTTTGAACCTAGTAAGGTATGCATGACTGATTTTACACATGGATGAGCATGTTATAGTGTACGTAGTTAATTTGAGCATGACCAAACTTATTAGGCTTTGTGTTAGGAAGGTTTTTAAGAAAAAGCTTAGCCAAGTGAGCTAAAATGCATGACCACTACATGATGTATATTCTAACTTTGCAAGCATGTTAGTATAGCTTAGAAATGCATGAATAAACCTTTAGAGTGTGTTTATATGATTAGTAAGCAAGAATGAACATGTTAAACCTACTAGTGACCCTTGAAAATGAATATTGACAAATTATCTTGAAAGATAGAATCTGACCTTTATAAGCATGTTGGTGGTACTCTTAGACTCACTCATGTAGAATAACCATATATATATCATGCTTGTGTATCACATTTCAATAAAAGCATGAACGAAGCCTATTTTCAACTAAAGCGGTGTTAGTTTCACGTATATATTATGAATACTCACAAGCATGCCTAATATGAGTTTTATAACTATCTTGTATATTTAGAGAGCAAGCATGATATACTTTGTGGTTTCATAACCTCGAATGGCCTTAAATTATTAAAATGATCAATTTAAAAATATATTATAAAAGGGAACCTAGATTGACTTAAGAAGCATGAAAAGACCTTTAACATGACAAATATATCATGTATAATTATTTTGAGCAAGCCGGATAGAAACCATAAGGCATCAGCTGAATATTGGCTTGGCAGGAGGGCCATCTAGCAATGTACTTGCGCCTAAACTTAACTATGGCGTAGTCAAGCCTTGATCTGAATCAAGTTACAGATTCGACTTTAGGACAAGAATCACTTGTTGATACCTATGTTGCTAAAAGGAGTTTAAATCTTATTGATGTATATATATATATATATATATATATATATATATGTGTGTGTGTGATGCTTAGATGATAAGTTGGTGTTTACCTTGTAATAGGAAAGTCCATAGATAGAAAGATCTTAACCTTACACGTTATAAATTGTTAGACACTTGGTTAATGAGAAACATATAAGTTGATTTTGTATTGAATATGTGCATACTTGAATCGTGTCGAACTTGATTAAGGAATGTGATAGCTAATGAGCATCTTGTACTTATAATACGCTATACTAGGATTCAAAAGTATTGATTTGTTAACGTCGATAAACTACGCTTACGGCAAGTTTCCTAAACTTACTCTAATTATTACTGAGCGAGTTTCCTTGAAATTTACTCTTATTGTGCAAGTATCTTTGCATTCTTTATTCGACGAAAACCATAAGCTTATCTCTTTGAATATAAGTTATACTATTTTCTCGTTCGCATGAGCTAGTATGTTTAAACCCTTGTGAAAGTTATTATTCATGATTGAACTTGGTATTGTTCTTGAATATTGTGAAAGAGTCAATGCCATTTGATTCTGCTAGACTATATTCATGTTTATAAAAGTTGTCGAAACCAATTGATTGTTGTAGAAATCTTGAAAACTGAGTTGGACAACCCTTTTGGTAAGGGGAGTGTATATCGTTGGAAACCCCAACACATGATTGAATATTATGGTGGTGTTATGAATAACTTAAAGTATTGTAGACTGATCATCTATAGTATTTGATATTTTTGGGTTATCAGTTTAATATTGGTAACTCTAGTGGAAGTTCAATAGTCCTTAGTGACTACTTAGTATAAATTGTTTATTCAGTTGGATACATTGATAATCGTTGAATTCATATATCTCTGTTGATTTATATTGAATTATCGTTCTTATTACAAGAATTATTGATATTCATTAATCATGATATTATTCTGAAACTCAGAACTATCTTAGAGATGATACTTTGATATTTCAAACTCGTGTTATAAAACTCTTTACCCTTGGTGTATATTACTTGCAGGGCAATTTGTGCTCATCCTTGCTTATTTAAAACCTTTCAGTTAAAGAGGAATAGGGAGGTGTTTCTAGAACAGACAAGGGCTAGGGCAAGGCTACTGACTAGCTTGTTCCTTTTATGTTTAAGACTAATATGTTGTACTAAGACTATTTTAGAATATGTTTAAACTTAAGTAGGATTATTTAATAGGTCTTTATTCGATACTATTATATAATCTATTAAGTATTATAGGTTGTGAGACTTGAGGGAATAATTATAATAAATAATTGTATATTATTCTAATTTAGATCTTTCGTTGTGAATGTGATATTTTAGTTATTATGGTATTACTTTGAGCACGTGATGGACCGAATTTGAGTGACCAAGTGGAGGTCCGAATTTGGGGGCGTCATATGTTCCATGGTTGCTACCACTCTCTGAGTATCAACAACATGGCATAGATAACCTACACATCCCTTCCTTAATAATTTCCTTGACTGTGTCATCGTAAGACAACACGAATGTCTCGGTGATCTATTCCGGTAAAATACTACCTGAGGTTGTTTTAATGTTCTAATGTTCACACATTTCTCCTGACAATTTATAATTGTCCCATGGTTAACCAACCAATCCATTCCGAGAATTACATCAAATTCTCCTAACTTTATCGGTATCAAATCTACCGATAATTTACAACTCCGTATATCTACACAATAACTCATATGAATATCTTCAACAGAAATTATCTCTTCATTTGCTACCTTAATATTTAAAGATATAGTCAACTTTTAGGGAAGTTTACCTAATCGTCTAGCAATATCACAGGCTATAAACGAACAAGTAGCACCCGAATCAAACAACACGTAAGCATTTATGTCGTTGATCGGAATAATACCTGTGACTACGTCCCCTGATGAAACCGCATCTTGGACTGTCATGTTAAAGATACGACCCATTGGCCTACCCAGCTACGCTGGACCACCAATAGCTAACTTATCGCTATTAGTGCCCCGATTCTTGTTCGTCCCCTTTTTCGGGCAATTCTTTGCCATGTGGTCAGTTGACCCACACACGAAGCATCCATGGTTCTTCGGACTTGGACAGTTAGGCAAAATGTGCCCCTCCTGCCCACAATTATAGCATACGGCCTTCCCCTTGAGACAAACTCCCAAATGAGTCTTCCCACAGATTTTGTAGGCCTCCATTCTTCTCTTTAGATCTCCCTGCTTTACTTCGGTATTCCTAGAGTTGAACACTTTCCTCTTCTGCCCCTCGCCACTCCCACTAGCTTCTTCTATCTTTACTCCCCCATCAACCTTCCCCTTATTCTTCTTATCTTTGTGGTACTAGCTTAGAGCCTCGCTACAACCTTCGGCGATTATTGCCTTCTCTAAAATAGTCCCAAATATAGTACTTTGGAACATAGATAAACGGTTATAGAGCCACGGTTTCAAGCCCTTCTCAAACCATTGAGCTTTCCTAACCTCGTTGTCCACTTGGTGTGGAACGAACCTCGCTAGTTCGTTAAACTTGGCAGCATATTGGGGAACCGTCATGTCCCCTTGTTTCAAGTCCAAAAATCGCATCTCCATCCTTCCCTGTATACTTGTGAGAAAGTAGTTCTCGAAGAATAACTCCTTGAACCTCACCCACGTAACATTCTCAATATCAGCTCTGGCCTAGTTGGCCTCCCACCAAAAGTTTGCCTTTCCCTTCATCATGTAGGTTGCAAAGGCAACCTTCTGGCCCTCGTCGACATTTGCTATAAGAAATGCCTTCTCGATTTCCTTCACCCACGTTTTGGCTTTGATAGGGTCCGTAGTTCCTTTGAAGGTAGTAGTTCGTGCTACTCCCAGATTTACGGGGATATTAGCCCCATTTCTATTAAACACGGCTATTAATAAATTAACAAATTCCTGCATTGGGTTAACCGGACATCCTTCTGGTTGATTTACGTTAGCGTCTTGGTTTCGTTACCCTCTTCTTGGTAGCATTTTGTTGATACAATAAACAATACTTTGCGTCATTATTCCTTTCTTATTAGTTAGTTATTATTCGTGATTAAACAATAACTTCAACAACCATTACTCAATATGTTCTGTAAAAAGGCTTATATTGATTCATTCATTGTAGTATGATACTACATCGTTTCATTGCATAGCCTAAGCTGATTACATTACCATCCCACAATTTCTTTCCAAAAATTGGGATTTACAAAAGGCTACCTTTTAATATACAAAAGGTGGTTTTACGTCACTACTAGATACACAATATTTACATATCAAAAACTACTCTAGCTATTACTAGATTACATCTGCCTTAAGGCATTATAAAAATCTGATGTAGCCAGACCAGCAATAACATTCCAGCTGATAGTGTGTCGAGTCTTCTCAGCCTCTACTGGATACCCAGCTACCTGCTGCTGGAAATCTTGATGAGAACTCCTATGGATATAGGACATTCTCCCTATCTTTTGCCTCTTGGTCTTTAGCTCACCCTTGAACTCAAAAACCACATGCTTTAGCTCATGGACCTTATCCTTGGCTAAAACCCTCTCATCGTGTTCCTGTTCCCACATCGACTCTACATCTGTCTTATCCTCCAAGATAGGCTGGAGCTCTAGTTTTAGCTGCTTCACCTCCTGACAGTAATGGATGTTTCTATCCAATACTGACATAAATAATAACATCACTAACTCCCCCGAAGCCATCTCTACTGATATTGCAACTGGATTAAAGGACACTACCTCCACCTCCTCTTCCATCATGCCATCAAATACTGACATGAGATCGGGGTCCTCTGAATCTCCATACTCAATCACTACTATCTCTGGCTCTTATGCTATTGGATTCAGTATAATCGATATTTGATTAACCGATTCTTCACTAACTGCCTGTACATCTAAATGCATTCCATTTACACCTGACAGCTACATTAAATAATTAAGTTGATTAGTACACGTCAGTAGAATAATAAAAACATATAACATATTCATAATTCATTTTTATAAGGTTATTTTCTTCTTGTACTTCTTTGACTTCTCTTAAGGTTATGACTTAAGGTTTTAATTCCCACCCTCCCCCTTAAGTTTTATAACCTAATGCTTTAATACCAACCTGTGACACCCCCATATTCGGGTATCTTCCAACCCGATAGATGGTGCTACATGGTACTACCATTCACACATACATTCAATTGAAAAGCCTCAAAAGAACAAATATGTCTTCTATATATTCAAAATAATATTAACATTCCCCAGGTTCTTTATAACCATTATATTTGTTCTTGTCATAATATCAAATATATTACAACATTAAACCTATACTATTACATAAGTATTCTACGGGTTCGTCTTCGCCTTGCCTTATCCTTGCTGGAGCCTTCGATCCGTTCAATCTTAGCTATGTTTATACGGTTCAAGCAAGAGTGAGCATGACTAGCTCAGCAAGTACAATAATTCTAATTAACAATATGCTTGAATCATACAAATCATATATCTTCAATAACTGAATAATAGCTATGAAGTACTCTCGATAACTCAAAATAGCACTTCTCTTTTCTTTGAAACATTTTACAATAACAATATTCAGTAAAACATCAATTCTGGTCCAAGACCTTGAGCATTTCATACTTTATTTGAAAAGGACATCCTAGCACTAAGTCCGTAAGTCCGACATTTCTTACGAGCACGTCTAGGTGATCAGCCTATAGTACTCTATGTTGATCAACACTATATTCATTAAACGTATGTATGTTTAAGTTGTGTTAACCTCACGTCATGTCGTTTGACGACAAAACATTTTTAGCATACCCAGTCTTCGTTTAAAAACCACACCAATATAACTTGGTAATACATTGACCATACAATGATAGATTATAAGAAATCCAACATATCATAAGTCTAGCCGAAAGAATTATCTTTGACTTCATCATAAAATAATTCATGCGTAAGAATACATGAACCACAAAGCTTGTCCAGATTGAACTGAAAAAAGGGTTAGAATACTTGCCTTCAACGTTTGTTATGGTACTATTACTTTCTGTTGGAGTCTTTAAAGTCTCTACAATATAGGATCACAAATCATACCAAATTAGGTCATATATAATCAAGTATGTGTACTACTATATCTTACCCTTCTTCTCAATCTAATCATGACTTGGATTTGTTACTATTGGTTTCAGCTTACTGATATAGTTCTCATTGTTCTTGCGTTCATGTTCAATTACTTATCTTCAACCTTTATGTCTCATACTTAAGGCTTAATAAAGCTTTAATAATATAATAATTAAGCTTCACTTCTTTAATAATCAATTAGCATTTAGTTTATACTTGTAAACCTTCTTTACCGACCAAATCCTAGGACTAGCACTGCAGCGACAATCAATACCCTTCCACTCGCGCTGTGGCACGGGTTAGCAGTAGCCAGAGCCCGGCCTTGGTGCTACGGCGCCACACATAACACGCTAGGCTGCACCGCGACGTGACTCTGCAGTAGGTGATAGCACTGCACATGGCGCTGCAACGCCACCATTATGCCGTACATTTGGTATTGCAGCTGACTCTTCGCACTGAGATAGTGTTAACAATATTTCTACTTTTTGAACTTCTCGGACTCCAAATTTGATCATTTTAAGTCTGAATTGGCTCGTTCAAAAGCTAATAGCTCATAAATCATACACTCTACGTGTTCATGCCAGAATTTTATATTTTTCACTTCGTTAACTCAAAATTCACCTATTGGTTCATTTTTAACGAAAATGATAAATGTCCGTGAACGTTTAACGCTCGTTTCTTTGTTCTAAGTTAGAATTTGGCCATTTTTGAGTTCGCAACTCTATAATTCCAAATAAGACTTGTCTCCATCGAAAACAAACATTTTCGAGTTCAAACACAAAATTAAACTTCCATTATGATAATTTCATGAATTCAACGATTATCGTCTAATCGTGTGAATTCCGGCAAAACTTTGATACTTAGGATTTGATCATCGTTCTAAATGAATTCAATTCATCATATGGACATGTCAACCTATAAATTACATAAACTTATTTTCATGATAACTTATGGCTTATTCTTCATGAGTTTATAACATATCAAAGTATAAACTACTTATAGTTTTTATTCTCATAACTTATGATAATTTAAGTCCTTTATTCAACATTCTTATATACTTTCATCATGTTAACAACATTCATGCAAACATGACACAATTCTTACAAGTTCTTACTTAATTCATAGCTTATCTATGAACAAAGTGCTTATTCTCGGCTTATTAGAACTTAAGTCCTTATTTTATTCATTCCTATAATTCTTCACATACAAGACCATCACTTCATTATCAAGCTATCATGGAAGAGGTGGAAGATTATAGGACAAAAGTCTTACCCTTGATGAACTAGTTCTTTTTCTTCTTGAAACAAATATGGAAGTTTAGCTTATAAGTGCTTATTCTCTCTAACACTTAAGTTATTTGTATTTGATGAAATTAATCAAGCAAATAATGAAATCCTAAGTCTTCTATTTATAGGAAAACCAAAGTGAGGGCATATTAGATAATACACCAACCCACCTCCTTAATACACCTCCTTACTATTCATTACCCACTTGTTAAGTAAACTTGCTCCCTACACTAATTACTTGGTCATTACCACATTATCTTTGTCATTACACAATTGACTTGGTCACCAAGATTGACCACATTAACATGGGTTGCCCATGGGTCACCTTAACCCATTGGATCCTAGCTTGGGCTTGGATCTAGTTAACTTAACTTAACTTAACTTTGGGCTTTGTATTACCAATTTACTTGGACTCCTCATTAACAACCATTTGGGCTTGCACATGAAATTCTTATTGGATTTGTAAATCCTACATAATCAAGATGTTTGTTTACAAATGGCTTAAAGCCTTAGTACGTATTATATACTTATAATTCTCATATTCTAATTCATATACAATTCATAATATACAATATACAATCATTCATACATACTCGTATCATATTTCGCATCATACTCATATTCGTTACCTCGTACAATACATACGTATTATACGATCATTACATTTACTTCATTAACGGTTCATTTTCCTAACGTTCTCTAATTAAGTCTGCATGCAAAATATTACGTTTTCCATACTTGAATTATTATTACATAATCCATCTTACATTGATATTCTACCGTTACGTATTTCTCAGAAGTTCAAAAATAATTTCCAAGCAGAAATCGATGAATAGTATTTTTGGAAAATTTCTCGAAAAGCTTTTATTTTCTTTTTGGAAATTCAAACACTTTAATTTCTTCACATGGTTAAAATACCATGACTTTCTAACATTTCTACATTATAGAATGACATTCATCTTACTAACACATAATAATAATAAATAATATTATTTTATTCATTATAAAAGTATTTACAAGAAGTTTGATTTTCTGGGGCGTTACATTACCCATTTCTGCTGGTGAGTATTTCTCTTGTGCTTTCCCTTGTACAAGTTAAGAGTATTGACTGACAGCAGATGTTTGCCTTTGTATTTGAAGTTTTGGGCCTATGAGAGGCTCCCATGTTTGCGTCCTATGAGTGTGTTAGGCTTGGAGACCTATTCATGAGGACGACGATGGCATCATTCCATATTGACAAAGGTCCCTGTAGCTGAGGGTTTCACTCATTGTCGCGTACAGCTGGAGTTATTGATAGTTGATGCCATTACTTGGATTCCCTATCCTGAGGAGCACTTGGCCATTGGTTTTGAGGATGGATACCCGACTGGTGTCGAGTACGTGATTTCTACCCGTAGGATTCCTATCTTTATAGATGGAGGATGGGAACTCTATTTAGGAGAGCGTGCTATTAGGAACACCACAAAAGAGATTTGTATACCAATCTTGCCTCCTGCCAGGTGCTAACAGTTTCACGCTGTTAGGGGGTCCATATACTCAGGCTACATTCCAGCATTGGTGGTAACCTAGTACCACAGTTTATGGGGGATATGGTTCCTAGATCCGTGATGATGACAGTTTGGATGGCTTGTGTCAGAGATCTAACTCATTTGACACAGATTGACAGTTTGACCCGACAGTTCGACCGGGAACATTTCTTTATCCGACACTTGGGTAGAGATCCGGCAGAGATAGATACATTTGATCCTTCTAGCTCAGGAGATGGCCCCTCAGATGACCCATATGGCTTTGCCGGTGCAGATCCTCTACTGTATAGGCCTAACATCCCCGTTGATGGAGATCTAGTGACTTAAGAGGAGTTACATCAAGTGGACATGATTGATGATGTAGACATTGACACCATTATCTTTTTTTGATGTATATTCTTGTTATATCTTTTAATATGCCTCTGTTAGATACTAGGTGACTGTGCCCCATTCTCGCTATATCTTTTGATAGGCCTCTGTTAGTAGTTGGGTTTCTGTGCCCAATTTCCCTGTATTTTTAGCTGTACAGAGATGTATTAGATGATGATGTACTTAGGAATATATTTACTATTATTCCCTACCACATATTTCCATCTATTGTTTATCATGCATGTAATATATTATGCATATGTATGTATGTCTAGAGATATTCAGCATTGACCCCTGGATGGTCTTATGACATGGCGCACATAGATGTCTTCCTCGAAAGTTAGCCGTATTGATCATACCCCAGTAGTATTGGTGGCATCCCATTTGAGATCGTGGTATAATAGTATGTCACCTTCAGACAGGGTGACTGTATATCAGTTATTGAAGCATACTATGACTCTCCTGATGTTTCAGGTTCCCGCAGGCTTTGGAGAGGGTATCCTAGATCATTGGATACTGGAGAGACATGTTTTTTGATTTGGTATCCATGAGTTGACTCCTACCTCAGAGGAGTATATGCGGTTGACGGCGCTGCCACTCGACAGACCTTGCGCGCATATGGATATTGGCAACATGAGTCGACACTTTATGACCCTCACCGGGTTGAGGCGTAAAGTTGTGCAGGATGAGATCACATCCGGCCACGTGGTATCCTAGCGTTTTCTGATGGACATATTTGACTCAGAGGATAGTTATACACGACACTCTGGGGATTTTACCATGCTAGAGGATCATTGGCATTTGGCCAGAGTAGACGTACTGCTACTGTGCATATTGTCATATGTATACATGCCACAGTACATGGATGAGTTAGACATTGGCCTCATTTTGGCAATGAAAGCTCTCAGGGAGGGTTATACCATTGTGCCGATGATTATAGCAAAGACATTGAGATCGGCTACATATTGTTGTTCCTACCCTACATGGGTATTCACAGGTAGTTCGGTCATGTTGTACGTGTGGTTCATGTCACACCTGAGACCGATTGGCACTTTTAGACGGCATGGGTATTGTTTTACCCATGAGATAGCCATGTCATACTCCTTTCAGCCTGCAGAGTGTACATATCATGCATATTGGTCTATTTTCTTGGCAAGGATTAGAGATCCATTTGATATATTGCCATGTACAGGGCTTAGTTCACCCCATAGCTTCATCACTCATGCTCCGGACATGGAATATCTCCCTCTAGCTGGTTTGAGGAGCATGACTACTGACCACCCACTAGGTGTGATGTGTTAGTTTGACCAGTTTCAGGACTTCCATCCTTTCGAGGGGGCATTGAGTCAGCATCTGGCTTCTCGCCACTTGTCAGCAGAGGACAGATCTAGGGAGTATGCATGTTGGGATCAGCATGAGCTAGCTGCATTTTCTATTAGCCATCTAGGATGTTCTGCAGAGTATTCCACATGGATCGAGACAGAGACTACATCGGCTGCGGTAGTATCCACATCGTCGGGGATTGATTCTGATGATGGAGAGCCCATAGAGGACATTGATATTCCTATGGAGCATGAGCCATTCACTGGGTTGCCATAACCTCTTGTAAATTCTCCTAGTATGAGTGATACTGTGATTCAGCATTCAGCACAGTATTTAGGGCAGATTCTTCATCTGATGAACTAGGAGAGGGATCAGGCTAGGGCCTTAATGTTGACAGCTCTTAATGGGAGAGACACCGCTTTATTGGAGAGGTATGAGGCTAGATCAGCCAGAGATGCATTGATTGTTGAGCGGGACACTGTTCTATCTGCCCGGGATGTAGCCGTTATAGATAGTACTTCAGTGAGATCCCTTACTATTGGCATGCTTGTTGATATGAGTGAATATATTGATAAATATCATGCCACCATGCAGTTGGCTGGAGATCTGTTAGCTCGTGTAGATACCCTTGGGCAGGAGCTTGTAGTATTGCCTCTTTCATTGGAGAAAGATGCCATGTTGGACTTGAGAGATCGTATATCCACGAGATTTTAAACAGACTTTTATTTTCCTGCACAGACTAGCTTAGCCATTTTTACATGTACAACACATATTGTATATATCAAACAACATTATATATGGCAGGAAATATATTTTGATTTACTTCCCTTTTAGTTGTGCCTTGATACTTGCTTGATATTTGACTACTTCTTCAGGGCTTGTGATCTTGATGTATTCCGAATTCATCCTTGATGGATGAACATTGAGATGTTGTAGGATCTTTCAGAATGGATCATTGATCTATGTGTATCCCTACCCTCTTTGGTGTTTTGGGATTGGTTTTTGTATGTAGATGTGGAGAGGAGTGTGGCTTTTCCTCTCTGAGATTAAATGCGCCACAGATGGTTGCCAGTACTCCTATTCAAGAGGAGCCTAGTTTGTTCCATTTCTTATGGATTGTTGTTGCTCTTCGAGGAATCAACCGCAGCTTAGATGGTCGCCAACTCTCCCATTTATGGGGAGGCCAGGTAGTTCCATCCCTTTGGTCTGAAGCCGATGAAATATGGTGGATTGAAGTTTGATCCTACTACCGTTGACAAGTATTTGTGTTCTAGTAGGGGTTAGACCGAACCATAATTTTTTGCCTACGTACTCCTATTGAAGAGGATATCAGGTCTGCATAGTTCAAACCTGGTGTAAGAGGTTTAACGTTGTATGTGAAGGGTAGAAAGGTGTAGGAGTGTTTTTGTTGTTTTTGTTTGTAGAGAAGGGTGTAGAAATATTTTTGATTTTTTTGTTTTTTTTATTGCGACTGGGCCATATAAAATGGTTACCTACGTACTCCTAGGTATCAAGGAGATCAGGTCAACGTAGTTCGCCCCATGTTCAGGACGCTTTGCAGTCGAAAAAGTTTAATCCCCAGTTCAAGACAAACTATAGAGGGAAAATTTTTATCCCATATTCAGGAAAAATTGCGGGTGTGAAAAAGTTTGATCCCATATTCAGGACAAACTGCAGGGGAAAGGTTCAATCCCTGGTGGGATAACCAAAATTGTATAAAGTGTGAAATGAGGGATCTAATGATCCAAAACCAGGCTGCTGGCTTGAAGAGTGTGTTTCCCTGATGGGGCAAATGGGTATTAAGAAAGGGTTATGTGTATTAAGGGTTAGAAAACCTGAAATGACTGGTGATCCAAAACCAGGATGTTTGCTTGATGGTAACTTTAGACATAGTACCGTTTCACGGTGTCTGAGTTGACGAGCTATGGAAATTCATCGTCATCCATTTCCTGTAATCTGAGAGCACCTCCTGTCAATACCTCCTCGACAATAAACGGGCCTTCCCAGTTTAGAGCAAATTTTCCCTTTGTTTGATCTTAGTTGTCAATGATCTTCTTCAAAACAAAGTCATGCTGTTTAAACTGCTGTAGCCAGACTTTTCTGTTATAGGATCTGGCAATCCTTTGTTGGTTTAACTAACCATGGAAGATAGCATCACTTCGCATTTCGTCTATCAGAGACAATTGGTGATATCTGTCTTATAACCATTGGTCTTCATCCAGCTGAGCGTCAATCAACACTCTGAGGGATTCCATTTCCACTTCTATACGGAGCATTGCTTCCATCTCATAGGTCAATGAGTAGGGGGTTGCCCCAGTCGAAGTACGCATTGAAGTTCTGTAGGCTAATAGAGTCAGAGGCAAGAGGTCATGCCATCCTTTGTGATTGGAGGACATCTTTTGCATGATGTTTTTGATGTTCTTATTAGCCGCTTCAACAGCACCATTCATCTTTGGATGGTAGATGACGAAGTTAAGGTGTTTGATGTGGAATTTACTACACAACTCCTCCATCATTTTGTTGTTCAGGTTCTTGGCATTGTCCGACACAATCAACTCTGGTTGTCCATATCGACAAATGACATTGTTTCTGATGAAAGTAATGATGACTTCTTTGGTAATCCTGGGGAAGGAGGCTGCTTCTGTGACACCCCCATGATTCGGACACCCATATCTTGAATTCGGTGCATCACGTGCAAATTCGAATATCTTACTAAAATCATCAACAAAGGAAATTATATAATAATTTACATTGATATAATATAAATATTCGCATCCCAAGGTACCGTAACCATTACTACGACAATTCAGTGATTAAACTTAACATAACTTAATCACCCTTAAATACATCATAATAAGCATAACAATAATAATAATGCTTCTAATCTTAAAGGACTAAGTTATTCATCATTTGCCATTTCCTTTGTCCTTTCCTCAAGTACCGCTTTATTACGCTTAAGCGTAATGTTTTTAGGAAGCAAGAATGAGCAACAAGTTTGCCCAGCAAGTAATATAGCCAGAAGAACAAGCAGTTATAGCATTTAAATCTTCAAGGGTATAATAATAATTGGTAGTTCAAGGATATTAAGAAATATCAAGAGTATTCAATAGGTGTCGCTATAGACTGAAGTATATCAATAACTTTCAGGATTTATTCATTTCGAGGTTCAATATGAATAAGCACTGAGCAGACACTAAGGACTAAGAACTCTTACTAGAATTAACAGTATTACACTATAATCCAATATAAACGAGTACAACAGGTGATCAGCCTAAAGTACCCTACGTTATGCATAACATTTAATCATACTCATGTGCGCACGATGGTTCCCCGATAATATATAATTTCCCCTTCAATAAGGGTTGTTCATCTCAGTAGATTTACGATAGTCCGCACCAAGTCAATCGGTTTGGATAGCTTTTTACACATAATAATTGTCTAGTCGAATCAAAGGCTTAGACAATTTTTTTAATGCATTTAAGAACGATTAGTCCAATGCTTGCAACAACGTCAAGTTATACAAATGATTTTCGAATAGAAACAGATATTTGCTTGATAAAAATATGGTTGATATGACAACAATTCGAATGTATACAGTGTGAGAATTAAGGAACTTGCCTCGTTCGTCGATTATGTTTACCTTTGACACCTTGTCACGTATACTGCCTATAATATAATAATATAGCCGTACAAATTAGTGATTGTTGAAAACCGACTCACTTTAGCTATTAATCGCATGTCATCCTAGTTTAAGGTACTAGTCTCTCATACAATACATAATTTTTTTTAAAAAAAAACTACATTTCTTACTTACTACACATTTATGCTCACAAATAAGAAAACTATGCACATAACATTAATTTATTAAACTGTTGCTCAATTTAGTTTACCTGAACTAATTTTATTAATTAGAGTCCAAAAGGACTTTTCACAACATGCTTGCTTATTGCTATAAACCTGCACTCATTTTCTTTTTGATTAATTAATGCCACATTAGAGTGTAGCTTAAGGGTAAATACACCTACCCTTTTTATTACTTCCTAAAAATATTACGCACATAGTGTCACAATTTAATGTTTTAATGTTATTATTAAATTATTTTAGTGTACTGATATATATATTTCATTACCTCCATGTTGGCTAATTAAAATATTTCTTTGAAAAACATTACAAATATAATACATAAAAAACCCCACTTTATGGAAATACTCTTCTTATTGAATTTAAATATTACTCTATTTATCCTCAATGACCATTATGGAATAACAATATTTTTTTTAGAACCAAGTCCTACGTTTGGTCTTGCTAGAGGTACTAAAAATGTGTTTGATATAAAGCCTTCTAAATCTTCACATTGCCCACATTTTACTATCCAAGAATACTTAACAGGTAAGGCTAAAAGATTTGAAATTCTCATGCATAGCAACTCCTTTAATAAGATCATGTAGCCACCAAAATTATTGGACATGTACAGTAACTTTTCTTACACAATTAGCAGCCATGTTGGCCCTAAAAATTACAACCACAAGTATCATCCTTGTTGCACGAAAATAATTCACATGTAGCAACATATCATTGATTATGTAATAACTAATAATAATTTATTTATTTTCGTACAACTAGACCTCATGATAACAGATAATTTTCCTTAAACATAGCAGCCACAAAGCATCATTCCTATACCACACAAATAAAATATTACATATAACAACCATTTAAAAGATACACCAAAACCGCCCCTTCCTTCTTTTCATTTACATGCTTTGTTTGTCTTTTTTTTTCTTCCACTACGAAAATCATTATGCATTCTTGCAAATTAATTTATTTAGTTTGAAAGCACATGGTAAATATTAATTTAGCATGCATACATCAAGTTAAGCATACTAATTTTTTACAAGCAACACAAAATATCCACATTACTTCAAAAAGAAGAACAAGTGTGTACTAGAAATTAAATGGAAGTAATTTTATTTAACTATTTTGTTTTTTTATACCTTAGCTTGAAAAAATAGAAATGGGTTGCCAAGTGAAGAGCTGTTGCTGCTACTTTTCTCTTGCTTCACCGAACACTCCCACTTTCTCTAATACTATTTCTTGCTTTAAAAAAAAAACTAGAGCAAGGGGTTTATATATACTAAAAAGGGGTGCATAAATTAATTAAAAGTCTTCTTGGCCATCCCCCTACAATAACTTTATAGCACCCCTAAGTGCTCTATGACATCCCATCACCCATGTCCCATTGTACTGTCAACAAAAAAAAATAAAAATCATACGCAAGCTACCTTTTTCTTGGATGCAATGGTCCCAAAATGATGGTCTCAATTAAGTGCAATACCCAATGCTAGAAACTTAGCTTGTCGGAATTATTTTACAATGCTAATTGGCTTTTAGTTCAATGTGGCTGCCACCATTTTACTAGTTGCCGAAAATGGTTAAAAAATTTCCTAAGGTTGCCGAAAATGGGTGGTTTACCAATTATAAGGTTGGGTCCAAATCCCCTTGGCTTACATATATAAAAAGAGTTATTAAGTTCAGACTTTATTTGGCTAGCCACACATCCCATCCGAAATTTACAAGTAACAAAATAGTTTGGCTAGAAAAATCTTATTAAAGTTGCCCACTAAATCAATTTAGGCCTACCACCTTATTCTACCAGATTTATTATTTGGATTATAAACATGTAGATACTTAATTATTATGGCAGCAAATTAATTAATTTAATTTACCCAAATAACACTAAATTATACACCACCTTAATAATTATTAATAAGTTGGGTTATTTTACATAATTTAAGTTACTCACTTAGATAATAATAAAAATGATTTAGTCCATCCAGACAAGCTTTCAAACCAACTCAATGATTTATCATTACTCTGGTATAGTTAAATAAATTAATTATATACCACCTCTCTTATTGTTATCTTTTACTTAGTAATGCATTCCTCCTTTAATTTATTCCTCACTAATTCCATCATCGTGTCACACAAGACATTTCATAAGCTTATCATAATTCTCCACATCTTATCAATTATTAAAAGTTCAATTTAATTCAATTGAGTTACTCACCTCATGTTGTCTAAGCATTTATAAAATAAATATTCACAATTCTATTTATATAAATATTAATATTAAATAATAAAATTTACGATTATTACATCATCCCCCCTTATAAAAATTCCGTACTCGGAATTGATACAAGGTTACACAAAAAGATGGGGATAGTCTCTCATCATCCTATCTTCTAATTCCCATGTGGCCTCCTCGACATCGTGGTTTCGCCAAACTACTTTTATAGAAGATATAACTTTGTTTCTTAGTGTTTGTTCTTTCTTATCTAATATCTGAACAGGAATTTCTTTATATGCCAGATTCTTCTCTACTTGAATGGGCTCATAGGAAATCACGTGTTTATAGTCAGACTTGTACGGACGTAGTACGGAGATGCAAAACACGTTGTGCATGTGTTCGATTAAATGCAAAGCAACCTCAGATGCCACTTCACCCCACTCGCTTCAATATCTCGAATGATCCTATGAACCTCGGACTCAATTTTCCTTTCTTTCCGAATCTGATCTTTCCCTTCCAAGGAGACACCTTCAAAAAATACAAAACTACCAACTTCAAAGTCTCGGTTCTGACGATGCAAATCGGCATACTTCTTTTGGAGATCTTGAGCTACTACCAATCTGCCCCTTATTGTTGTTACCACGTCGGCCATTTGCTGAACTAATTCTGGGCCCAAAAGTCGTCGTTCTCCGACTTCGTCCCAATATAATGGTGTTCTACACTTCCTCCCATAAAGAGCTTCATATGGGGGCATACCGATACTCGCATGATAGCTATTATTGTAAGCCAATTCTACCAGTGGTAAACGGTCGTCCCAATTCCCCTTAAAGTCCATCACGCAAGCTCTAAGCATGTCCTCCAACGTTTGTATGGTTCGTTCACTCTGCCCGTCAGTTTGAGGGTGATAAGCAGTACTTAATCTCAATTGAGTTCCCATTCGTTCCTGCAAACTTTTCCAAATTTTTAAGTGAAACGCGGATCTCGATCGGAGACAATCGACACCGTCACTCCATGTCGCGATACGATTTCATTTACAAACAAATTTGCTAACTGGATCAAATTGAATCGAATCTTGATGGATAGAAAATGAGATGTCTTTGTTAGTCGGTCCACAATAACCCAAATGGCATCATAACCCTTCTGTGTAACCGAAAGTCCAACCACGAAGTCCATCGTAATGTGCTCCAATTTCCATTCTGGAATTTCCAGCGGTTGAAGTAGTCCACTTGGCCTCTGGTGTTCGGCTTTGAGTCTTTGACAAGTAAGACATCTACTAACACACTCTACAACCTCTCTTTTCAAATTAGGCCACCAAAAGTGATGTCAAAGATCCCGATACATTTTTGTGCCTCCTGGATGAATAGAATACGTCATATTGTGTGCTTTGTGTAAGATTTCCTCCCTCAGTTCGATTACAGTTGGCACCCATTCTCGACCCTCAAACCTCAATATACCGTCCTTATCTACTTTGAACCTTTCTTCCGTATCTTCTACTATTGTCTTCTTTATCTTCTCACATTCTTCATCTTTCTCTTGTGCTTCATTTATTCTATCCAATAACGTCGAGTGAGCTCTCATCATGAGTAATTTTCCTTCCGCTTCTTTTGGTTCCTCCACTTCTATTTTCTACTCAAAGCGTCGGCTACAACGTTTGCTTTCCCGGGTGATAAAGAATTTCACAGTCGTAATCCTTGATTAGTTCCAACCACCTTCTTTGTTGCATGTTCAACTCCTTTTGTGTGAAGATATATTTCAGACTCTTGTGATCTGTATATATCTCACATTTTTCTCCATACAAATAGTGCCTCCAAATCTTCAATGCAAAAACTACACCCGCTGAATCCAAATCTTGGGTAGGGTATCATTTTTTGAAATCTTTCAACTGTCGTGAGGCATATGCAATGACCTTGCCATGTTGCATTAGCACACAACCAAGTCCTCTGTGCGATGCATCACTATACACCACAAATCCTCCCTTATCATCTGGTAATGATAATACAGGCGCCTCACTCAACTTCCTCTTCAATTCTTGGAAACTCTCCTTGCATTTGTGGGGTTGGTATCTTAGAAAAATCTTGGATAGTACCCAGCTAAACCTAAGAAACTCCTAACTTTTGTTGGTGTCTTCGGTTGTTCCCAGTTACTTTCCGCTTCCACTTTTGCAGGATCCATGGAAATTCCATTTTGATCTATCACGTGTCCTAGAAATTGAACCCTTTCCATCCAAAATTCACATTTTGAAAATTTAGCATACATCCTTTCCCTTCTCAATGCTTCCAATACCATCTTCAGGTGTTCGGCGTGCTCTTCCTTCATCTTTGAATAAATCAAAATGTCATCGATAAATACTACTACGAACTTATCTATGTATGGTCTGAAAACTCGGTTCATCAAGTCCATGAATGCTGCCGGAGCATTGGTTAACCCAAATGACATCACTAAAAATTCGTAATGTCCGTAACGAGTTCGAAACGCCGTCTTTTGTATGTCCTCCTCTCGCACTTTCAACTGATAATAACCCGTTCATAAATCTATCTTGGAAAAACACTTCGCTCCCTTCAGTCGATCTAAAAGGTCATTTATCCTTGGCAATGGATATCTATTCTTAATTGTCACTCGGTTCAACTCCCGATAATCGATACAAAGCCTCATCGATCCATCCTTTTTCTTTACAAACAACACTGGTGCTCCCAAAGGAGACACACTTAGTTGAATGTAACCCTTATCTAGTAACTCTTGCAGTTGAATCATCAATTCCTTCATTTCTACTGGCGTCATACGGTATGGGGCTTTCGAAATTGGTGCGGTTCCCAGTGCTAAGTCTATTATGAATTCGATTTCTCTGTTGGACGGAAGACCAGATAGATCATCTAGAAACACGTCTTGGAAATCTCTTACCACTGATATATTCTTCATTTCTATTCCTTTTTGCTGAGTATCCACTATATAGGCTAAATAACCTACACCTCCTTTCTTTAACACTTTATTGACCTGCATCATCGTAAGGCAACAAGATTTCTTGAGCGATGAACTACCATAAAACACTACCTTAGACTGATTTGAGGTCTGAAGGCTCACACTATTCTTCTGACAATCGATTATCGCAGCGTGGCTGGATAACAAATCCATTCCTAATATCACATCAAACTCTCCTAGTTTAATCGAAATTAAGTCTACGTTTACTTCGTGACCTCTAATGTTTGCACAACAGTTTAAGTAAACAAACTCTATGGGAATTACTTCCTTATTCACAATCTCTACATTCAACGAATTTTCTAAATGTTCAGGAGGTATGTTTAGTCGATTAGCAAATTCTTCATACACAAAGGAATAGGTAGCACCCGAATCAAATAATACATAGGCATTTATATTATTGATTGGGAGAATACCTGACACCACGTCCTTTGCAGTCACTGCGTCTTAGACAGTCATGTTAAAGGTTCGGGCAGTCGGTCAGTTGGATTGCGTTGGTCCACCGATCATCAGCTTGTTGCCCCCTCCCTGTTGGCCGCTTCCTCTGTTGTTACCCTTCTTTGGGCAATCCTTGATTTGATGCTCAGTTGAGCCACATGCAAAACATCCCTTGATCTTTTTTAGCTTTGGGCAGTTGGGTGAAATGTGCCCTTCTTGGCCTCAGTTGTATCAGTTGAGCAAGCTTCACTTCTTTTCTTAAACACTCCTTGATAACTTTCTGATTGGTTGATGTTTCGATAGTTGGTATTGTTGTTGTTGTTGTTGCGGTTATCCCATTTCCTCTTTCACAGATAACTTTCACCACTGCTACTCCCTCCACGAGTTTCTCCCCCAGCACTCTTGTTCTTCTTCTCCTTGTTGTATTGGCTCAATGCCTCGCTACCTCCCTTAGCAATTATCGCCTTCTCCAATAATGTGGCGAACAAGTCAATTTGAAGGACCGACACCTTGTTGAACAACCAAGGTTTTAGTCCAAGTTCGAAGTGTCGAGATTTCCTTTCTTCAGTGTCTACTTGATGTGTTGCGAATCTTGCGAGTTCATTGAACCTGGCCGCATACTGTGACACTGTCATCTCTCCTTGTTTTAATTCTAGAAACTTTACCTCCATCCTATTCTTCATGCTCTTCGGGAAGTAATTTTCGAAGAACAAAGTCTTAAACCTTTCCCAGGTTATAGTCCCTTCTCCCGCCCTCTGTTGATTTGATTCCCACCAGTAGTTTGCTTCACCCCTCATCATATATGTAGCGAACACGGTTTTCTGGTCTTCACCCACACGAGCAATGGCGAAGGCTTTCTCCATTTCCTTGATCCACGTTTGCGCTACGATAGGATCGGTAGTACCCATGAATTTCGGAGGTCCCACACTCTTAAAGTCCTTGAAGTTTGCGACCGGAGCTACTTGGGGAATGGGTGGTACTTGTTCATTTCTTCCCCTAAGAGCCTCCCCTAACAAATCTACAAGCCTCTGAATGGGATCTACTTGTCCTCTCTCATCATTAATCGACTCTTCCGGTGCAGTTAATCTACGTCTAGGCGGCATTTTTCTGCTTCACAAAACTTCCATTTTTTTATTATCTAATTATATTACTTAAACAATTCTCCATAAAAGGAATAATATTTTAGAATACATTTCAGAATAAGATCATTTATATTCATATGCCAAATTGTTACATTACATGATTATCTCTAGCATACTTCTATAAACGACACAACTTATCCCCTAATATCACAAAAGATGGGGACAACCATTAACATACTACCCCTCTAATATAACTCAAAAGTTTGGGGCTTACAACTATCTTACATTCTACATAAAAGAATGAAATTACAACAACAGATAATACACCACATAACGAACTACAACTAATAACTTTTAACGCCTAGACTTAATCTATCATTCCGCACTCCACAGCGCTCTGGTACTCCTTCTAAGTAATGTGCACCACCAAATCTCGGCTTATGGTGTACCGAGTCTGTCCCTGCTCTGCCGGGTAGTGATTTACCCCATCAAGTAGCCTCTCCATGGCCGTCCGCACTTCATAGCCCATCCTGATCATCTTCCTCCTTTTATACCTCACTTCATCTTCTAGATCGTTAGCCCTATCATTGGCTCCTTCCCACTTCTCCTCGAAATGGATCCTATCCATCACCTCCATCTCTAACTGAGTACGGAGAGCTTCCTTCTCTGTCCTCTCGCTCAACTCCCTCTGCTCCATCTCTTCCAACTTCCCAGCCAGTTCTACATTCCTAGCCACCGCCCTGAGAAATAAAGTCCCCATCTGGATCCCTATCTCCTTGCGGTGAGCAATCTCCACCTCCATCTCCTGCATCACTAACTTTCTCTGGTGGTCTTCATCCCTCAGCTTCTAGAACTCGGACTCCCTTTCCCTAGCCTCAGCCTCTAACTCCTCAACTCTGCACCCTAATTCTAAAATCTTCTCCTCATACTCCCCCAACATCATATACTCCCCCTAGGTGTGTGAACACTCGATTGCGTCGAACTTCTCCACCCTTTGTCATTATGGAGTTGGAAGACTGTGCTGGAAAAGGGGAGTAGTTTCTCCTTTGGATAGGCATGTTCTGACTACTTTACTGACCATGTAGTATCAAGGAAACATCCTCCTCTTCCTTTTTATGGACCCTTTGGGGGTTGTTTCAATAAGTTCCGGACTGTATGTGGTCGGCAACATTTTTCAGAGTGGCTAGGTCTTGAATTTTTCCTGACTTCAATCTCATCTCAACTATCCCTCCATGTTTGATCATTTCAGAAAATAGTTTACCAATGCCAGCTAAAACTATCTCATAGAAAGGAGCTTCTTGTATGTCTATGAAGGTTATCACCATTTCTGACTCTGTCGTAGAGGGAATAACTTGTGTAGTAAGGCGCCTCCACCTTTAAGCATATTCTCTAAATGACTCATTGGACTCTTTATTGACCTTGGTAATCTGGTACCGGTCAGGAGCCATTTGAGACTAGAAGCTGTACTGAGTGAGGAAGGCATGAGCTAACTCTTCCCAGTTATGTATTTTAGAATTGTCTAATCTGGTATACCATGATTGGGCTTCTCCAGTTAGACTCTTTTGGAATAGCTGCATTCTGAGCTTCTCATCCTCGGCATAAGATTTGAGTTCTCGTATGAATACCTTCAAGTGTATGTAAGGATCTCCTAACCCATCATACTTTTCAAAGTCAGGAGTCTTGAACTTTTCAAAATAATGAACATCAGCGAATATACAAAGATCAGCATAAGAAACACTCCCGTGTGCTCAAATCCCTTTTATAGACCGAATGGTCTCTTCCATTTGAAGGACCTTTTTCCTAATATCATCGATGTTTGGATCTTCTTTGAGATGGGTGTTTTCAAGAATTTTGATGGTTGTATCCAACTGAAGTTCTAGAATTGTTTTATCTGAACCTTGTGCTCCTCCCTATACAGAGGATTCTGTATGTACTGGTATTCGTGAACGCTGAGTAGACTGGTGTAGTTCTTTAAGCAAAATAGCCAAATCTTTAATTTGTTTGCTTAATCCATCAAACTTTTCTCGAGAGACGGGAGCAGGATTAGACTGGTCAGATGAAGACTTAATTGGGTGTAGGCTCGTGGCCTTTTTGGACTTTGAACGGGTAACATGCCCAATTGTTTTCCTACAAAAACTTATGTATTTTAGTCTTAGGGAATGTATAAATGTTTACATGCTATCATAATCTGTCCATTTTAGGAATATTATCCTGTAAAACGGGTGTCATTTGATAGCATGTCAAGCCTTAACATGCATGTACACATATTCTTCATATTTTCCATTACATAGAGATTGACATGGAATAAAATTACAAGTAATTAAAAATGAAACGTATGAAGAGACTTTCCTCCGCGTTTGGTTTATCAGAGGCTAACCTATCTTAGGTTACTCTCGTGGCTTTTTGGCATGAAATTTCCCGAGCATCGCAGTTTACTTGACGGGAAGTTAATATGGTCTTTCAACTAGAGTTAATCTGGGTGGTACCTTTCCTAAGCCTCGTTGGAATTAGTCTCCCTACGATTCTAGTAATCAAACACCGACAGGATAGCCTCCTGGCGTAGGAACCACACAACATACATTCAAATGCAACGTGTCTCACCATTATGGGAATGATGACATGTGCGAAGCACTAATATCACAGATAGATATATTGCAGTGAAGTAAGTAGAATGCATTTATACACATTCATCAAAAATTTAAATGCAACAACCACACACAAACATATAACAGTTTTGAAAAGCTTGTAGTAGCGGCTTAAGTCCTCTTACTGAAGTCCCCAGCAGAGTCACCACCTGTCGACGTCTGGATTTTTATTGTCCCTCTTCTATTCTTGTCTTTTGATGTTCTCATGTTAGGTGAGATTTATTTGAAAAAACAAGTTATGAAAAGGTCCGACATTTATATGTCAATGATTTGACTGTAAGAGTCGCCAGTTGGTTTTTTAAATGGTTGTACCAACACAACCGAGAAAAGGTTTGCACATTGACCCAATGATGTGACACTGCTAAACGAGTCTGTGAAATCAAGATTCATTAGGGTCCGGGGACTTGCTTATGCGGAGGGAAGGTGTTAGCCACCCCCCCCCCCCCCAACATCCGTGTGACCACGATGACCGCCACTTTTTAATTAAATTATTATATGAATGTGTGTGTGTGTGTGAATGAATGTACAATTTATTTGAAAGTAGTGCTATGCCTCGTTCGCACCTATATACAAAGGGTTTGAATTTGAGTAAAAATTTAGTTTTAAATAAGATATAGCAATTATGTTTTGTAAAAGAGGTTTTTCAAACCCTGTGCTCAATTGTAATTGTGAACTTTGATACTTCCATTTTATTAAATGTTTGGCTTGATTGCTTTTACTTTTTGAGATACGAAGCATCTTTGAGAAAATAATATATATAGCAGTACCGTATTCCTTGTGGGCATGAAAGCCATCTAAGAAAATTCAAGCACCGTGAATAATTTACAAGCTGCTTACAGCTGAAAATATCCATCACGGGAACCAAATCTAGATTCAATAGACTGAATTTGTGATCACATGATTCCTAGGCTCACATGATGCCGCAATTTATATGAAAGCAATAATAAATTATATATATATATATATAATCTGTAAATATATATATATATATATATATATATATATATATACAAACATGATCAACCACCACGAAGCACCTCCATGGGGGATCGAAAATGTAAACATATAAAAGTGATAAATATATATAGAGAGACATGATCAACCACCACGAAGCACCTCCATGGGGGATCAGAAATGTAAATAAAGCAATAAATACGATCAACCGCCATGAAGTAAACTCCAGGCAGGACGGAATGTAAATAAAGCATTAAAAGGCCACGAAGTAAACTCCTGGCCTGACATAAATGTAAATATATATATATATATATATATAAGTATATCGATTGAGCCTGGACTCACGTCCGGAGCATTTATTTGCTTTTGTATATAAATATATATATATATATATATATAGATACAAATGCAACACGACTCTCAATGTGAAGAACGGTGTGTGCAAAGTAGAAGAGAAAAGCTTTAAAAGGTGTAAAAAGGCTTATAGTGGACTGCCAAAGAAGACTTCTATAGCTTTAAATGGATGAACACTCGGCTCCCACCGGCAAAAATATAATTGAATATAAGCTCACAACTGTGTAAAATGAGAAAGCACTCAATTTAGGGTGTGTACAGAGCAAATTGGATAGGGCTTCCTCGCCGTTTTCTCTTACAAAATGGCCACCCCAAGCCCTCTATTTATAGAGGGTGGAGCCGCAAGTACACCTGCGGCAGCCACAGATGTACCTGCAGCTACCCGGGGTGCCCCGGGCTCCACGGGTCCCGCCGTCTCGAATTATGTGCACGCGTGCAACGTGATGTCCGCTTGAACTTTCAAAACATCAATCTGGGCCACTGATTGAGGTGTATAAGATCTTCTACAGAGTTCTGTTGTCGAGAGCTACACAATAATATGGGATTAGAGGTTGTACGAAGTCAGGAAGATGGGACCATGCCCTCGGTCTTCAAGCTTCAAATTCTATCTTGTGTGCTGCCTTGCGTAATAGTCACTCGGGATTAGAACTCCTTGGTTCTTGTGGGACATTGTTGTGTAGAATGTATGTTGAGATGTTATTTAGACGACGTAATATGGGATCGAGGTGCCAAAATGATGATTTTACCCCTCGCCAAGGTTATCTCCGGTTTGAGCTGATAAAGTAGTCGTTGCTCAGGGTTATCTCTGAGATTAGGCTACTGCATGTACTGGATGCCCTCAACGTTATATCTAAGGTGTGGCTGACCTCCCAGGGTTATCTTCGGGACTAGAGCTGAGTTCCTCGGTGTGGTTTCCGAGGTTAAAGCTGACTGCATAAGTTGAAACGAGCATCTCCGGTGTTATCTTCGGAACATCAACTACCTTCCTCGAGGTTGTCTCCGAGGTTGACGCTATCTTTCCTGGTGTTATTTCTTGGACTAAGACTGAGTATCTCGGGGTTATCTCCGAGATGAAACGGTCTTCTCCATTTTGATTTCCGGTATTTGAACTGCATTCCTCGGGGTTATCTTCGAGGTTGAAACTGACACTTCCAGTGTTATTTCTGGGATTGAGCTGGCTGTCCTCCAGGGTTATCTCTAAAAGATGATTATGCCCTCCTACAATGTTAGTAACAGGTATGCAGAAAATTTTGAGTGTCTATAGGAAGTGTTAACAAGGGACCTGCTAGTGGAACCCTGACAATTAAAGGAACTACACAATCAGAAAGACCAACAGGCCGTACATTTAAAATGACGGTGCAAGATGCAGTAGCTGCCCAGGAGGTGGCGGCAGGTAACGACTTCGCTTAATAATTAAATTTCGTGAGAAATACTGGTTAGATATCACTGTGAATTTTTTTCTTTTATAGATCTAATTCACAAGTTAGAATATGAGACACACAATTAATATTGTGTTGATAAAAATGAATTGTTGATACAACATTAAAAGATTATAGAGAATAAGAAAGCGATGATTCTGGGGACGGAATCCTTATAAGGATGGGAGAATGTGATAACCCAGGATTTCATGTAATCCGAATTTTACGAATAATTTTTTATTTATTTAATATTGATATTGGCTATCAATATTGAGCTAAGAATCTGTGATACAAGTCTAGAGAAGTAGTTAATTTGTGTATTGAGTGAGAAATAAGAGTAGAGTTGTGCTTAACAGAGAATAGAAACCCTAACCTTATGTCCGGATAGGGATTCGATAGAAATTACAGTTATAATAAATATAACTTGGAGTATGTGTTTGTACTGTATAGAAATTTTGATCAGTGATTGATCGGATAAGATATAACATTAGTAATCACTAATAAGGGATTACAAACTCTAATCTCAGGTTTAAAAACACTAACGCACAGTTAGGAACCCTAATTGAAAGCTAGGGAACTCTAATTTCAAATTCAGGAACCTTAAAGCCTAATTAGAAAACCCTAATAAAGATTACTAAACCCTAATGGTGAGAATTAAGAGAATTTATGTCAAATGACTAGAATGCCCTTAAATTGGTGAGGGAAATTATGAAAATACCCTTTTAGGGGCCAAAAGACTAAAATACCCATTACTTAACTTTTAAGTTAAAAGAGATATTGTTAAAATTGTTCCCACATCTCTTGAATTACCACCATACAACTTGAATTAGCTAACATGAGACACATAACAACAATTCTAACCACAAGAATCAAGTATGAGAGATTAAAGAAAGAGAAAGTTCAAAGAATAGCTCATTTGGGTTCTAAACACTTAGCTAACTATTTTCTCAACCAAACCTTCGTAAATACTAAGTGATTCTGTCACTAGTAGAGCCCCTAGCAACCACAAGATCAGATTGGAGAGCTAAGATCAAAGCTTAGACAAAGAAGGTATAAACCTAAACTCACCTTTGATCTTGTATGCTATGAAAGAATTCATGTTTATGTGTTTATAAATATGTTAGAAGATGTTTTATGATGATCTATGTTGATCTATCATAGATCTATGGCCTCAAAAGGCCTTAAAACCAAGTTTTTAAAAACTGTCTAAGAATCCTAAAAGTTGTTCTGACAAGCTAATGTCAGTGGCCCTAGATCCTTCTCTGTTAAATATTTTTGTTGTTTTATGGTTTAAATTTGTAGAATAACATAAGGACTGTGATCTAGAAGTGGAATCATGACTATTCCATGTCGAGATTGCAAGTTATTAATGGTCAAAGTCGGTTGACCGACCATGACAAAGTTATTTCTGGGTAACCTAGAAATCCATAGGCAGTGTCTGATAAGATTTTGCCAAGCCAAGAACTGTCAAGTGTTATGTGATATTGTGACGCCCGCAAAATAGGTATACATCACCCATCTTGAGTCGCCAAATACATGATACAGAATTCAATTACAAACTTAATTATACAACTATCGGGTAATATACGACAAAACAAGCTGAGAGTTTAAACAAGAATATTGCCTTCTAGACAATATCTTCTCTTAATAGAGTCCTCATTACATTTATTATCACACTATTTCACAGAATAGTGAGGACTACTAAAACAACCATCTGGACCTTCAATCCGTTCCCCGACCAGTCCCAGCTATATTCTCATTTCCTGAAGAGGATAGTGAAAGAAAAGGGTGAGCTCAACTAGTCCAGTAAGAAATATTATGACTAAGATATTGCAAAATAAATTATCCTTAGCCTTCAACAGTGTAACAACTGATAGAATACAATAGACAATAAGTTTTAGATCAACAACTACAGCGGAACAAGCAATCCATTAGAAGAGTCAAGTAGAGCATGATATCTACTATCTTCTATGATTTAAAAAGTTTTTCATCAACTTTATCGCTGAGACTCAGCTTAATAAATAACCACATCATCAAATCACCCCTGCACTAAGGGCCAAGGATATTCATGTAATCATCAATGGTCATGATTATACCGAATAATCCCTGGTCATAATCATACCAACAACTGTCCATCAATGCACTACGGGCCAATTAGGACTTTTACCACATCATTTGTAACATTATGGGTCATGATTATACCGAATGATCCCTGGTCATAATCATATAAATCAACACTCCATCTATGCACGTAAGCCAATGATGACTTTTATCACAATATAAGCATGAGGATGATGACAATAATATAAGAATCCAATTAAAAGAAACAAAGGATAAATTTTTAAAGATTTATAAATTAATCTATCCAGAATTCAATAACGTTCAAATTGTCAACACGATACTGCTTTGTGAAGTAAAATTCAAGAATGATATTGTATCAAAAATGATTTGAACCGAAAATAAATCAATTTTTGTCATGAATAATACTCCGGGGGAATAGTACCTGGGTAAATAGTACCCCATGAATAGTACTTCGGGAATAGTACCCTATGAATAGTACTTTGTAAATAGTACTCGTGAATAGTACTTTGTGAATAGTACCCGTGAATAGTACTTGTGACACCCCCAAATCTAGGTACTTCATTCCCACAAGATTTGGTGCTCACTATCGATACATTCATACTATCTACGCAAATTAATAATATTTAAATCATAAATCCTTCCCTTAAATAGGGTTACATTAATAAATTCAAAAATAATCCCAGGTTATCTAACCTTTAAACATAATTCAAGTGCTGAAACAAAATTTATTACATCACATCTTTATCAAAAAGTCTAAGATCATCATAATAAATAAAAGTACAAATCAGCATCACTTGTACAATTTTTCCTTTCCTTTCCTAGTTGAAGGTTCATCTACCTTCTCCACTTTAGCTGCAAGGAGTTTATAAATATGCAAGAGTGAGCAAAATAATTGCTCACTAGATATAATAATGAATCAACATAAGAATAACAATAATTACTGCCAACGAATAGGCTCATCAAAACTGAATAGTACTCTAACAATGATAATCAGAAACTGGAATCCAAAATATGGAATATACATAACTGAGGGTCATAAGACCATGAACTATGTCCACAATTGCGAGTAATCTTTCAACTCCAACTTTAACATTCATAAGACTATAAGGACTCCTCGTACTTAGGGGGATCAGCCCTTCATATAATGTATTGTGCACAAACATTTTAACGCTACGTGTAAGTTATCCCCAAATAATAATAGGGTTGTTCATCTCAATATTTAGAGTACAAGTCTGCACCAAAGAAAGTTTGGTTTTGATAAGCTTTCAAGGCAATTTGAAGTTTAACAAAGATCAACTAGAGGACTAGTTGAATCAATATTGTTTGATAATCACAACAGATGTTTAATAACAACATAACATAGAACAATTGAGAATTATAAATGAACTGATTGTACATATTAAACTCATGCTTAATATAATTATAAAGCATAAGTATTTAACAAAATGAATAAAATGGTAAACCTTTGCTTGAACAATAATTAAGCTAAGGTTAGAGTCTGATAACATTAGAAATGAAATTACTGAACATACATTAACTGATAACACGCTGTAAACTAAAAACTTGCTCAACATGGTATTAATTCATGCAAGAATTAAAATAGTTCAATAATAGAGACAAAAGTTCAGAGACTGCGTTCATTATATAAGAATAGAACTTAAGAAACTTGCTTAACTATAAACAAGTTAGAATGAATCAACCAAATGAGAATTTCAAATAACATTAGAGTTAAAGTTTACTTGAATGAATGTTAGAAATAATTGACTTATTCAACAATAACTAAGATAGAAAGCTTACTTAATCAAAAGAATAAAGTTATTCAATATAGTAATAGAACTAACTCAACGAAAGTGTAGAGTTAGAGACTTTCTTAATGTAAAAAGATAGGGTTTAGAAACTTGTCTCGAGAGTAAGCTACAATATTAAACTTACGTTCACCTACACATTGGTTTAAAACCACATTATCAATTAGATATGGTAACATACCATAACATGTATTCTACCTAAAGTTATCATTTTAGCACAAGTCTTTCTTTGCCATCTACATTTCATAAATTCTAAGTGGTTTCTTCACAACACTTGCCTAACATTCACTTTGTACACCAAGTCATCGTATAATGCGTTATCAATTTACTAACCATTTTTACAATTTTGGATTCATAATCTACATCACAAGACTCTATTTAACCTTGTTGTTACATGATTCACATATTACCATAACCTTAGGCTAAGCTACAAAGAACGACCAAAGTCTGCAGTACAAGCAGACTTCAGTGTTTGAAAATGGGCCCTGGCGCGACCGCGCCAGTTTTATACTAGGATGAAGCGTGCCCGCGCGACTTGCAGAACTCAGTTTTATAGAACAGAACTTCGACACTTTTCTTAAGCCAACTAACACGAATTTCGCCCATCAAATAGTGATAATAACACGTAAAATAAATATGCAACTATCATAGACATGATTGCTAACATATACAACCACTTAACACAATTTAACAACCACTAAAACTATTTTAATTTCTAAATTTTCATGTTTTCATGAAAAACTCAATTTTCTTGACATTCATCCTAAAAATCATCACTGTGAATTCAATACATGATCAAATCATCTCATTCAAATTACGTTATGTTTGTATCTCAACAAACTAGCCTAAAAAAACTCAATTAACATCTTAACATGCAATTTGACCATCAAAATTGGTAATTACATAGCTATATATGAAAACATAAACACTGGCACCATTTTCTTTTACTGTTATCCAAAAATTAACATGTGATTTCCTTATTTGACATACACTCTAGCATTATAAACATATACAATTGCAATTATCAACTATATAAATCCATAATTCAATAATTTTTTATTACAGAACATGAGAAAATTCTGTCGTCCAACACAAATACATATATATTTACACAGTTATGAACATACCTTTTTGTTGCTTGACAGAAATTCTTACTAAACACACTGGAGTTGACGTGAAAATTCCTAGACTCCTCTCCAATTCCCTCACAACTTCTCTCTCAATTTTCTCTGAAGCTCTCTAGGCTTGCAACTAGAATGAAAACTCTGATAACCAATATGTGTATTAACCAAAATACAAAACTGATAGCCAATGTAGGAAATAAACTGATAGTCTTAATACGCCAACTTAATTAAAATGGCAATTACAAAACTAACGTATATATTATAATTATTATTCTAATTTATTTTATTTGATTTTCAAAAATTAGAAATCTCAAAAGCCATGAGGCTTGTTTGGCAACTCTTTAAATTTTAAATAATTAAAATACTTTTAAGCCTTGTTTGGCAAAAACTAAATTAAACCCTTTTTAATTTATTTTAATAAACAGTTTAGTTTATGATTATAATTACATACTATATTTTAGATGAATATTTCCCCTTTATCAAATAACACAAAATTATAATTTCATGTTATAATTTTATTTGATAATTTAATATATCATACCATATTAAATTATTAATCACAATATAACACACCTAGTGTTATAATACACATCTCTAAATTATAAATTAATTAAATTTAGAAAATTCTCTAATAAATTTAGATTCATCAACCATCACATCAATAAAATATTTATTTAACAATAAACACCTCAAATAATATTTATATAACTCAATAAATATTTAAATTACAATTTGAAATTTCGGATCGTTACATCCTTCCCTCCTTACAAGGATCCTGTCCCCAGAATCACAATTCAAACAATCAAATTGTCACATTCTCCCCTACTTACAAAGATTCTGTCCCCAGAAACGAAGACACCGACTAAACAAATAACTCAAGGTAATTCTTTAACATTTCCGCTTCGAGTTCCCACGTAGCCTCTTCGACGTTGTGGTTCCTTCATATCACCTTCACAAAAGGTATCACTTTATTCCTGAGCACTTGTTCCTTCCTGTCGACTATCTGGATAGTAATCTCTTCGTAAGATAAATCTTTACTGAACTGCAACGGTTCATACTCAATCACATGCTTGTAATCGTGTTTATAAGATCGTAACACCGACACGTGAAAAACATTGTGCACATGCTCTAATGTTGGAGGTAAAGCTACTTCGTAAGACACCTCTCCCACTCTTCGTAATATTTCGAAAGGTCCAATAAACCTCGGGCTGAGCTTGCCTTTTTTGCCGAAAATAATCTTCCCCTTCCAAGGAGAAACTTTCAGGAATACGAAATTTCTTACTTCAAACTCACGACTCTGCTTGTGTTGATCAGCATACTTTTTCTGTCGATCTTGAACAGCTACCAGTCTTGCTCTGATGAGTTTAACAATTTAAGCGGTCTGCTGAACCAGTTTTGGGCCTAAAAATTGTCGTTCTCCCACTTAATCCCAGCATATCGGAGTTCTGCACTTTCTGTCATATAATACCTCGTATGGCGGCATGCCAATGCTCGCGTGGTAACTGTTGTTGTATGCAAATTCCACCAACGATAGATGATCATCCCAGTTCCCTTTGAAATCCATTATGCACGCTCTGAGCATATCTTCAAGCGTCTGGATTGTTCTTTCGTTTTGTCCATCGGTTTGCAGATGATACACTGTGCTCATCTTCAATTGCGTTCCCATGCATTTTTGTAGTCTCTTCCAGAAATTTGATGTGAACCTCAGATCTCTGTCTAACACAATTAACACTAGAATTCCATGTCTTCAGACAACCTCCGTAACGTATAATTTCGCCAGCTGATCAAGATTAAATCTAATTTTTATTGGCAAAAAGTGTGCAGATTTTGTTAATTTGTCCACTATCACCCATATCACATCGTATCCTTTCTGAGTCGTTAGAAGACCTACCACAAAATCAATTGTGATATGCTCCCACTTCCATTCCGGTATCTCCAATGGTTGAAGTAATCCGCTTAGTCATTGATGCTCGACCTTCACTTTCAGACATGTTAAGCACTTTGCAACGCATTCTGCAATATCTCTTTTCATGTTCGGCCACCAAAAATGACACCGCAAATCTTGATACATTTTCGTACTTCCCGGATGAATTGAATATCTTGAGCTATGTGCTTCCGTCAAGATTTCTTCTATAATATCCTAAACTGCTGGAACCCAAACTCGTCCCTCGAATCTTAGCATTCCCGCAGTATCGACCTGGTACTTCGCTTCTTTACCCTCGACTATACTTTGCTTTATTTGCTTGCATTCTTCATGCTATAGCTGAGCTTTTTTCACTTTGTCCATCAAAGTTGGACTATCTTCCATCTAGAAAATTTTTTCATCGGATTCTTCTGGAAATTTGATATCCAGCTCTAGCCTTGCCATTGCTGTAATAAGCTCCTCCTTATCTGTTAACAACATCAACTTTTCTCTACCTTTCCTACTCAAGGCATCTACAACCACGCTTGCTTTGCCTGGATTATAAAAGATCTCACAATCATAATCCTTTATCAATTCCATCCATCTCCTTTGCCGCATGTTCAGGTCTTTCTGTGTGAAAATATACTTCAGACTTTTATAGTCTGTGTAGATCTCACATTTCTCTTTGCAGAGATAGTGTCTCCATATCTTCAGTGCGAACACAATAGCTGCCAACTCTAAGTCATGAGTTGGATATCCTTTTTTGTAGTCTTTCAGTTTCCTTGATGCATACGCAATAACCTTGCCATTCTGCATCAGGACACAACCCAATCCCTTGTATGAGGCATCACTATACACCACTGTATTATCTGGTAGCGACAACACAGGTGCCAGACTTAACTTCTTCTTCAGTTCTTAAAAACTTTCTTCACACTTCTCTGTCCAAACAAATTTTACAGAGTTTCTAGTCAAATTTGTCAACGGAGTAGCAATCTTGAAAAAATCTTGAATAAACCATCTATAATAGCCTGCCAAACCCAAAAAACTTCTTACTTCTAATGGAGTTCTTGGTTGTTCCCAATTTATCACTGCTTCAACTTTTGATGGATCCACGGAAATCCCATCCTTATCAATTACATGCCCAAGAAATTGTACATGTTCCAGCAAAAATTCACTTTTAGAGAATTTCGCGTACAACTTTTCCTTTCTTAACGTCTCTAACGTCAGACGTAAGTGTTCCACGTGTTCCTCTTGAATTTTAGAGTACACAAAAATATCATCGATGAACACCACCACAAAATTGTCCAAAAATGGTTTAAACACCCTGTTCATCAAATCCATGAACGTTGCAGGGGTGTTTGTCAAACTAAAAGACATCACCAAAAATTCGTAATGTCCATACCTAGTTCAGAATGCCGTCTTCGGTACATCCTCCTTCCTTACTTTCAATTGATGATACCCACTTCTCAAATCTCTTTTCGAGAAATATCTAGCACCATTCAATTGATCAAACAAGTCATCTATCCTTGACAATGAATATTTGTTCTTAATAGTGACCTTGTTCAATTCCCTATAATCAATGCAAAGACACATTGACCCATCCTTCTTCTTCACGAATAACACTGGGGCTCCCCACATTGACACACTCGGTTGAATATACTTCTTGTCTAGTAGCTCATGCATTGCACCATTAGTTCCTTCATTTCCACCGGGGCCATTCTGTATGGGGTTTTCGATATTGGAGCAGTTCCTGGTGCTAAGTCGATCACGAACTTGATTTCTCTGTCAGTCAGAAGTCCTGGAAAATCCTCTGGAAACACGTCCACGAACTCCCTAACCACTTGCATTTCCTTCAATTTCATATCATTTTCCTTTTGAGTATCGACTATGCAAGCTAAATACCCTACACAGCCCTGACTCAACAACTTTTTGGCCTGCATCATCGTTAGAAATTTCATTTTTCTAGGTGATTTGCTACCATGAAAAACTACCTTTGACGGAGTCATAAGGTTTACACACTTCTTTTGGCAGTCAATTATCGCTCCATAATTAAACAGCCAATCCATTCCCAAAATAACATCGAACTCTCTGAATTTTATCGGGACTAAATCTACTTTCATAACATTCCCCTTAATGTTCACCCTACAGTTCTTGTATACGAACCTAACAGGAATCACTTCCATATTCGCAATTTCTATGTTTAAAGGGAATTTCAACTCTTCACAAGGTATTTCTAACTTCTTAACAAAATCATTAAATATAAACGAATAAGTAGAACCCGAATCAAATAATACATATGCATTTATATCATTGATTGGGATAATACATGACACGAAATCTTTTGATTGCACCGCATCCTGAACCAACATGTTGAAAGTTCTGGCTGTGGGCTTATTTGTTGTTGTTGGTCCAGCAATAGCCAGTGCACCTCCACTAGCATTTCCCTTGTTCCCATTTGTCTCGCCAGATCTCTTCTTAGGGCATTCACGAGCAAAGTGATCCTTGGATCCGCACGTGAAGCACACATTCTTCTTAGCTTGAGTGCAATTTGGGGGCGATGTGACCCTCCTGGCCACAATTGAAGCATACTCGTTTCCCCATCAAGCACACACCCTTGTGAAACTTTTCACACGTAGAGCATGCTTCGAACTTCTTATTTTGCTAGTTTCTTTGTTGATTTCCATCTCCCCCATTCCCATTCCACTTCCTCTTCAAATTGTTGCCATTTTCGCCATTACTACCACCACTCTTAGCTTCACCTTCACTTTTCTTCTTCCTCTGCTCTTGATTATGTTTTGTTACTGCCTCGCCTCCACTTTCAGCGAGAATTACTTTCCCCATCATTGCTGCAAACATCTTCAATTGGAATAGGTAAACCCTACTGTACAACCAGGGTTTCATTCACTGTTCGAACCTCTTTTCCTGGCGCTCGTCTATACTAACTTGATATTTCGCAAACCTCACCAACTCATTGAATTTTGCGGCATACTCAGACACCGACATCATTCCCTATTTTAGTTCCAAAAATTGAACCTCTAGTTGGCTCTTCAAACTCTCTGGAAAATAGGTCTCGAAGAACAGCTCCTTAAACCTATCCCAGGTCATCTCTCCTGGTCCTTCCCAAGTTTTATTGGCCTGCCACCAATAGCTCGCCTCTACATTCAACATAAATATTGCAAAAGTAGCTTTCTGGTTATCCTCAACCCTAGCAACATCAAAAACCTTCTTGATTTCCATGATCCAGGTCCGTGCTTCAACCGGATTCATGGAGCCATGGAATTCTGGTGGTCCAACCGCCTTGAAATCCTTAAACGTAGTACCTTGATTCTGAGGTTGATTCTGCAAAGCACACGTCAGTAACGTCACTAACTGCTGAACAGGGTTTCCTTCCACATTGTTATTGTTGTTGGTTTCCTCAGTGGTTCTCTGTCATGGTGGTTGACGTCTTTGAGGCATTTTCTGTTAAAATACATCCATTAGCTTCTATTCAACCTTTTAAGTATTATATACTTGTGTTACACATCATAAACAATTAATCACATAACACTTAACACTTTGAATAAAATAATATCTTTTATTCATTCATCATCTTTTAAAAAAAAAATCAACACAATAGCATCGCTGCTATTTACATTACTTTTCCTGAACTATAACAGTTGCAGGACTACTACATCAACATCTTTCCCATTAGTTATATCATAACCGGGATTTACATTTTGTTTATTTTCAAATCATCTATCAATTACATTTTTTACAATGTCCTACTAAGATACTGCGTAGCCTTATAACGCTCTTCTTCCATAATTCGGAACATTGTTCGGCGATCCAATATGTATGATGGTAACGTCTCGAACTGAATTGGATAACCCATGACTCGATCTTGAGCTTGATTGATCACGGTGTTAAATACGTTGTTCATCTCTTCCATCTTCTTCATCTTTGCTTGTGCGTCCCTCTCAGTTATTCCTACTCGTTGATAAGCTTCACTGTACGCATCTTCGGCTCTTGCCCTTTTTGTAGATTCTTCTTTCAACTTGTCCATCAACTCTGCAATCTCTGCCATCATTCGCTCGTTCTCCCCTTCAGTGTGGACCAGCTTCTCTTCAACATTGTTCAGTCGTTCTTCTCAATCCTGGATCTCATCGTCTTTATGTGCCATCGAGGTTTATTGTTTAGCTACTATCTCTTGTAACTCCTCGACGGTGTTTTAAAGTTCTACATTGCGATCATAAACCTCATCGTACATACGGGAAGCTATCAAATTAAGTGGAAGCTCTTCCTCCTCGTCCTCCTCAAACCCCGACTGTGGCAGCTCCACGGGGTCCGCCTCATCCGTCTCTATCTCATCTTCCTCATCACGCATTTCTCTCCCCTTTCAACTACTATGATCGATTTAAACCGCTTCCGTGGCGTGGCGGTAGTTGTTCCCCAAATCACCTGAATATCTCGAGGCTCCTCCTCTCTAAATTTCGACCGGATCCTCCTATATCGCCATCCCACAACCAAAGTTTAAGTTTTAATTACTAATCATTACTACTCGACACTCACGAGCACATAAGTTGTAATCACATAAGCACATAAGTGTTTCATTACTTTCTCTTTCCTAAAACTCGATAAGAGTTTATCATCACTATCTTTTCAAAGGTTACTTCCTAAGGCTTTTCCCCACCTAAGGTGTAACATCCCAATATTTTCTATACAAATAAATTAGAAATTTTGCATATAATTTTTTTTTTGTATTTATTAAAATAAATATGGGGATTATGTGCTAAGATAATGTGCGTATGTATTTATGTGATATATTTATTACATTAATATTTACAAATAATTTTATTTTAGAATTATTGATCATTATAAATTATATTCTTATCATAATTAATTTTATAGTAGAAATGTTTTATTAATTATTTTACATGAAAATATAATCATATATTATTTATATAATATATGAAATGATTTTGTTTGAATTATTATAATAATTATTTTATTATATGAATTTGGTTCGATTATTAAGTTAATTATTTTAACTTAATTAATAATGTTAAGTATGATAGATAAATCAGATATGGAATCCAAACCCTATTTTTTTTTTCGATTTTGATCAAGGCATGAGAATAATAATATAATATTAATTATATTTCGATTCTTCATCTTATAAATATGTCTTCAGATATGTGGGCCCGATAAGGGGTTGGTCAATTATGGTGTTACGTGACAAACCCTTGTATTACTGTGAGAAACCCTAATTATAAATTTTAGAAACTAATTTTATTTTATTTTAAACCTTAAATGAAAGCTTCGTAACCTAATTATACATTAGGTGAGATAATTAAATAACGTAAGGGTTATGGTAATAAGGAAAAGTTAGTATTTAATATGTATACTAACTTAAGTGGATAATCTTGTTATTTCAAGTGACTAATAATTTTAAACCTATTTCTAGTAAACCTAATTAGGTTATGAGCTAAAGTCACATGAATAAGTAATTAAATTTCATAAGATTGGGAATGGAAACCCTAAATAAATAATTTGGGTAACATATATTAAATTTGTTAGACTATGTTCATTACATGGCCCAAAACAATTAAAGGAGAAGCCCAAAAGAAATAAAATGCAAACCAATACTTAGCCCACTTGATTAAGGGTATTTTAGAACTTTGATTAATCAAACTTGTGCATTAAAATAAAAGCAAAATGGAGGAGAAAATGGAGCATAGTGACCGGCCCCATTAGGCCTTTTAAGGCAACAAATTATGCTAATCAAATTCCTTAAATAGTAAATCTTACCCACAAGGACAAGTGTGTCATGCTCCCATTGGTGGAAACCTTAATTAGCACCCTTAAGCACATGATTAAGATTAATTGAAAGAGATAAGGTGAAGCCTTTTATCCAAGGGACAATAAAAGTATAGGGGATATTAGTTAATCACTCCATTTCATTTGCTAGATCATTTCATTTCTCCTATTATCCTTCTTCTATTTTTTTTCTCCCAAGCCAGCAAACTTCAACAGAGAAAAGAGAGAGAGGGGTTCGGTTCTCTTGAGAGGAAGAGGAGTTATTGTTCATGCTTCATAAATTCATAACCTACTTTGGAAGAACAAGAAGGATAGCAAAGAAAACTAGGTGAGGTTCTCTTCCATTCTTTTTCTTATTCTCCTTCTATTTTTGGTTTTTACCTCAACATGTATGGGGTTATGGTCTAATACTCAAAGTACACTAGTTCTACATGTCTCATGTGTAGAACTAAGTATCTTGTGTATTAGACTATAGATTTAGAGGAAGGAAATGAGCATATGTTCTCCAAGAGGTGAAACTCTTGTTTTTCCTCCACTAAATCTTGTGTAACTCAAGTTTTACAACTTGGATTTGTGATCCGTCGAAGGGGGGTGCTAGATACATGAGTTATCTAGTAAACCCAAGTGGTAGAACACAAATCTAGCAAGTATAGAAGCCATGGGGGCTATTTTTCCCAAAACAGTCCACGTAGAGTATTAAGATTTTAAAACCCTAGAAAGCTACTGTATCCATTTTTCTTAGGGCTGTTTTGGATAGTTTCAAGTCTTTTAAAAATCTGGAAAAAATAACAAAGGTACCTTAAGAAGTTATCTACGTGTAGGAAAAAGAACGGACACGTTTCGATTTATAGGTTGTGCGTAATGGCAATTTCCGTAAAGAACTCCTAAATATTAACACCCGCATTTCTCACAGTGTATACATGGGAAAAATCCGAAATTGTTACAATATGTTTATATATGTTATGGGAGTATACCCTGAAAAGTTCAGAATTTTCTGAGTAAACCTCCATTTATGAAAAATGAAGCAAGATACGAGTGTTTTGGGCACTTTAAAATTAGTAAATCACTTTCTAAAATTCCAGAAATATTTGGGGATCATTGTTGGGTCATATACTATCTAAACCCAGAAAAGAAGAATTTTTGGAATCAGTTTGGTATATTTCCTAAAAATGATGATGTTATGAATAAAAGCAAATAAATAGTTAAATAATGTCTTAAATATGAAAAATATGATTTTAATTCTTGAATACTCCTAATATATAATATTATGACTATTTTAGGGCATTTTGGTAATTTATAATTAAAATATTATTTATGACCTTTTATGGATATTAAATAAGAGGTTTTATAAAGGGTGAACAATTAGAAAAAAATAGTTTATTGATCTAAAATATTATTAAAATGTTATTATGAAATTAATAATATTAGAATATGATATTTTTAAGTAAATATAAATATTAAGATTAAAAACTTCATTAAAATATTATTAAATGGTTAATCATATTTGATTTCAAATATTAATAAATGATTAAAGTATTATTAAATGATTAATAATATTAGATTAAAATATTAATCTTGGATTAAAATATTATTAAAAGATTAATAATATTAAATTAATGTATTATTAAATGATTAAAATATTATTAAGTAAATAATAATATTCAAAATTAAATAAAATGTTATTAAAAATGTAATAACATTAGTAAAGGAATAAAATATTATTAAATGATTAATAATATTAGTAAATGAATAAAATATTATTAAATGATTAATAATATTAGTAAATGAATAAAATATTAATACTATTGGTATATGATTAAAAGTATTATTAATTGATTAATGATACTAAAGCATAAGTAAGATATTATTAAAGTAATAATATTAATGCATGATTAAAATATTATTAAGAGGATTAGTAATATTGTGAGACCCCAAATTTTATGAATAAAGATTTAAATTTCTCGAAATATTTTTTTTAATATTATGGTGTGAATTTGATATAATGTTATAGTTGTGGGTAATATTTACATATTTTGCAAAGTAAGCAAGTGGTTATATAATATTCGATTGGTCGGAGAATATTCGTTTTAACAGGAAATATTCGTATGATGGCACAATCATTGGTGGACCCCATAACGGAAGTATTGTCGTAGTAAGAAAATAACAGAATTATCTTTTATTAAAAATAACGCCTAAAGTGTCCGTTAAAACTATTGAACTACCCGCTAGTAATAGTACAGTAATACGCGTGGTTGCATAGTAGCACACGGTATTGATTATTAATGCTTACGTAAGAAGTCACTCAGTTATACTCAATTATTGCTATAGTATTGCTGCATCATATCTCTCATATTATTGATTGAATTATTGTCACTGTATCATCTGCATAATATGTTATATTATGAAATCAATAATTGATACGGCAAAGTTATTCATATTATTATTTGCAATATTAACAATGTCTATAAGTTTTGTCAAGGAGAGGTTTGGTCACCTAATTGCGCGCCAAAAAGGAGAAATCCTTATCGGAAAGCCCCCTCTTTCCTGAGAACGACATGGTTGTTAAATATTATGAATTATAATATTAATTATGAATAAGTTCGTGTTAATTAAAAATGAAATTGATAGTTCCATTGTGTTAGAATTATTAGTGTTAGTGAAAATAACATTTATTTCGATAATAATTGATGTCTGGTGTAACGCCCCCAAAATAGGTATACATCACCCATTTTGAGTCGTCAATAACATGGTACAGAAACAACTTCAACTTTATTAATACAACATAAAAACTGTGAGTTTAAATACAAATATTGCCATCTAGACAATATTCACTCCCAAATAAGTCCTCATTACAATTATTGGTACATTATTTTACAAAAATGGTGAGGACTACTAAACAACTTTCTATAACCTTCATTCCATACCCGACTAGTACTCGCTACATTCTCGCCTCCTTAGAATAAAAATGGAACAAAAAGGAAAAGGGTGAGCTCAACTAGCCTAGTAAAGAATATTATGACTAAGATAATATAGAACAAATTATCGTTAGTCTTCAACGGGAAAAAATCTGATAAAATACAATGATAACAACAAGTTTCAGATCAATATTCGCAGCGGAAATAGTAATTCATAGATGAGTTACGTAGAGAATGAAATCTACTATTATCTATGAATTTAAAAGTCCATCATCAATATTTTATCCCTGTAACATCAATCAATATTCATCTTTGCACTATAGGCCAAAGATATTCATCAGTTAGTCATGTTCATCTCAACATCTGTTCATCTTTGCACTACGGGCCAAAGATATTCATCAAAAAATCATTAATCTTTGCACTACAGGCCAAAGATATTCAGTAATATCATCATTTAGGACCGAGGATGATGAAAAATATTTTAAAGAAAACGAATCCAGTGAAACAAAAGAACAAATATTAAGGATTCGTACTTTAAACAATCCGAGTTCAAAAATACTTCATAAATACTCATAGTGGAGCAAAATTCAAGAATGATCAAAACATGGATACAATCAAAGCTAGTATCTATAATAGCTATTTTGGACAAAAAATGAAAATTTAATTTTTCTGTGAATAGTGTCGTATTTGTGAATAGTGTCGTATACGTGAATAGTAACCCCGACACTAAAAGACAAGAATTTCACAAGAAAAATCTTACCAATATTCCGGCATAATGATATTAGAAGAAATAATCTCATTTTAAAAAAAAAATATCCCTTACCACGAAAAAAATAGTACTTCTGGCTGGAATATCAGATATAACGCTGAAGAAACATGCACAGTATAGCAACACTCAAAGTATCAAAATACTCAAAAGAATACATTCGATAATATAGATAGAGAAAGAGAGAGAAAACTTCAGTTTCGGGTGTGATTTTCAATTCTAACCTAAGCACCCTATTTATAGGAAAATGCTTAGAACACCAAAGCAGAAAATTTAATAAAATATTAATATATATATTCAAATTTCTTACGTCCACTTTATTAGATCTGAATTCAGCAATTTACATCACATGCAAGACCCACAATTAATGACCAAAAAGTTTTTCATATTAAAAATAATTAGAACTTCCAAAAATCAATTATTTCGGAACTTCGGAACTTCAATAATTTATAATAAATAGCCCTTTTGTCAGAAAAATTCAAACATTATGTCTTGTTCATAGGAAATTTCATTCTCTACAACTTTACAGAAGAAAGTTTTTCCAAATTCCAAACAGAAACTGACCGAAATTCACAAATGAGCGATTTTACAAGCTATAATCAAATTTCAGTCAAGAAATGGGCCCACAGACATGTTTAACATGTTTTAAACAACTTTTGCAACAAAAATACTCTTCCTTCTCATATATTCATGTATCCCACATTCATTGTAAAAATATCACCATTATTATATTATTAGAATATAATAATATATTTAAATAAATTATTTATCAGAAAAGATAAAATATCAATTTTTCAACAATTGTCACTTTAAAATTTTCTCCATCTATTTCCTCTTAAAATGAATATTTTCCTTATCATATAAATCAATAACTAATTATTCATAAATAATATTATAGAATCACAATACTGGCAACCAGGCCGTTCCTAGGAAAGAGGGGGCTTTCCAATAAGGATTTCTCCTTACTGGCGCGTAATTAGGTGACCAAACCTCTCATTAGACAGAACTTTCTAGACATTGCCAATAATTTTATCTAATAATATTATTCAAATAATATGAATTATTAATTTGATAAAGGAAAATACTGTGTAATGATAATTATTGAAACAACAATAATATAAAATATCAACGTAGCAATTATTAAATCAATAAAATAAAATATTAAATAGTAATTACTGTAACAATTATTGAGTAGTAACTTCTTACGTAAGAATCAATAATTGGTGCAATACTGCAAATGCTCTTGTGTTTTAACCACCGTGTATTCCTACAAGATAATTGTGAATAACTACGTCGTTATTTATAAACAACTTATATTTCTCGTTTTCTTCATCCAATCGCTTTCCGTTATGGGGCCCACACAAAGTTGTGCCGTCTTACGAATATTCCTCGACAGTAAGAATATTCCACGACCAAACGAATATAATTTCATTTATAATAAGTTGGGGTCTTACAACCTCCCCTCCTTATGAAATTTCGTTCTCGAAATTGACGTACGTACCTGGTGTTTCGAAAAGGTGAGGATACCTCGCTTTCATTTCCGCTTGCAACTCCCAAGTCATTTCCTCAATAGCATGGTTCCTCCAAAAAACTTTGACTTGTGCTATGACCTTTATGCGTAGGACATGCTCCTTCCTATCCAAGATCTTGACAGGTACCTCTTCATACGTTAAGTCTTCGGCTATCTCGTCCGGTTCTAACTCAATAACGTGGTTCGGGTCTTTCACATATTTACGTAGCACAGATATATGAAAAACATTATGAACACGAGACATACTTGGAGGTAACGCGAGTCTATAGGCTACATTTCCTACTCGGTCAAGAATCTGAAATGGACCAATAAATCATGGATTGAGCTTTCCTCTCTTCCCAAATCTTGTAACCCCATTCCATGGAGCAACACGCAATAATACATGATCCCCAATACTAAATTCCACGTCTTTTCGATGAAGATCCGCATAACTCTTTTGTCGATCCTGTGCCGTTTGTATACGTTGTCGAATAATTTGGATCTTTTTTGTAGTCATACGTACCAACTCTGGTCCCAACAACGTTGCTTCTCCCACCTCGTCCCAGCATACTAGAGAACGACACTTTCGTCCATATAACACTTCGAATGGAGCGATGCCTATACTTGCTTGATAACTATTGTTGTAGGAGAATTCCACCAACGGTAAATACTTATCCCAACTCCCTTTGAAATCTAGGACACAGAGTCTTAATAGATCTTCAAGAGTTTGAATAGTCCTCTCTGATTGTCCGTCCGTTTGAGGATGGTATGCCGAACTGAATCGTAAATTCGTGCCCATAGCTTTTTACAAGCTAACCCAAAATTGTGAAGTGAATCTTGGGTCGCGATCTGAAACTATGGATACTGGCATGCCATGCAATCTCACAATCTCATTTACATACATATGAGCAAGACGTTCAAGGGAATAAGTCTCCCGTATCGGCAAGAAATGAGCAGACTTAGTTAATCTATCAACAATAACCCAAATAGCATTTATACCTTGAGAAACCATGGGAAGACCCGTAACGAAATCCATGGTAATGTGTTCCCACTTCCATTTCAGGATCTCAAGTGGTTGCAATGGACCCTTAGGCACTTGATGCTCCACCTTTACACGTTGACAAGTTAAACACCTCGAGATAAACTTTGCAATCACTCTCTTCATATTGTTCCACCAAAATGTATGTCGAAGATCACGATACATTTTGGTACTTCCAGGATGGATTGCAAATGGTGTATTGTGTGCTTCCATCATGATCTTGTAATTCAAATCAGAATCGTTAGGAACACAAAGTCTGGAGTGGACTAAAAGTATTCCTTCTTCAATGATTCTTGCTTCTGGAATAGCACCCTCTTGTAATTTCTTTTTCATATGCATCAACTCCGGGTTTATGGCTTGATCAACTTTAACTTCATCGATTAAAGTTGGTTCTATGCATATACTTAACATCATCGCACTCGTTCTTGCATTTGATCTTCTACTCAATGCGTCAGCTACCACGTTTGCTTTTCCAGGATGGTATTGAATGGTGTGGTCATAATCTTTTAATGTACTCGAGCCAACGCTCGTCGTTCTTGCATGTTGAGTTCCTTTTGGGTGAAGAAATATTTGAGGCTTTTATGGTCTGAATATATCTCCACTTTCTCTCCATATAAATAATGCCTCCAGATCATTAGCGCGAAAATGACTACTGCCAACTCTAGATCATGAGTAGAATAATTCCTCTCGTACTCTTTAAGTTGTCTCCATGCATAGGCTATGACTTTCCTATGTTGCATGAGAACACAACCTAACCCTTTGCCTGAAGCATCGCTGTAGATAACAAAACCATTCGAACCATATGGTATTGTCAGAACAGGTGCCAAAATGAGTCTCCTCTTAAGCTCATGGAAACTCTTCTCGCATTCCTCGCTCCATACGAATTTTGTATCTTTCCGAGTCAGCTGAGTTAACAGAGTAGCGATTCGAGAAAATCCTTCCACGAATCTCCGATAATAACCAGCTAAGCCCAAAAAACTACATACTTTGGTCACCGTCTTCGGTTGCTCCCAACTTTGTATTGCTTCAATCTTAGCCGGGTCGACAGATAATCCAAGTTTTGATACCACGTGCCTAAGGAATGCTACTTTCTCAAGCCAGAACTCGCATTTCTTCAACTTGGCAAATAACTTGTTTTCACGAAGCCTTTGGAGTACCAGCTTCAAATGGTGCTCATGATCTTCAAGGCTTTTGGAATATATAAGGATGTCATCAATAAAGACAATAATGAACTGATCTAAATATTCCTTGAATATTCGGTTCATCATATCCATGAAAGCTGCAAGAGCATTAGTTAATCCAAAAGACATGACTAAGAATTCATAATGCCCATACCGAGTTCTGAAGGCAGTCTTTGGAATATCCTCAGTTCTAATCTTCAGCTGATGATATCTAGAGCGAAGATCGATCTTTGTAAAGAATTGTGCTCCTTGCAACTAGTCAAACATGTCATCAATACGAGGTAGCGGATACCTATTCTTTATAATGACATGGTTTAATTCTCGGTAGTCAATACAAAGTCGCATACTCCCGTCTTTCTTCTTTAAAAATAAAACAAGATCACCCCAAGGAGATGTACTAGAACGAATGAAATCGATGTCCAACAACTCCTGTAGTTGGACCTTTAACTCCTGAAGTTCAATAGGAGCCATTCGATATGGGGTTTTAGAAATGGGCTTTGTACCAGGCTCAAGATCAATAAAGAATTCAACTTCATGTTCTGGGGGTAGACCGGGAAGTTCTTCAGGAAATACGTCAGGAAATTTACTAACAACAGGAATATTATTCAAATCTGACGTGTCTTTATTCAAATCCATAACATGGGCTAAGAAAGCTTGACATCCGTTTTTCAATAAACAAATAGCTTTATGACTAGATATGACAGTGATTGATTTTAGTGGTTTAGTTGCTTGAATTCGTACAACAGGTTGGTTAGGAAAATGAAAACTAACAACCTTATAAAAATAATCAATTTTGGCATGATGAGTCCTCTCCACTTTTCCATATAGATACCAGTCCCAAGACACCAAAGATGTTAGGGATTCACAGAAATCAATGATCCGTTCTGAGAGACCTTGCGACGTCTCAATGTCCATCTATCAAGGATAAGTTCAGAATGCATCAAGATCACAAGGGCAAACATCAAGCAAGTATCAAGGCATAACTAAAAGGGAAGTGAATCAAAATATATTTCCCTGTCATACATAATACTGTTTGATATATAAATGTGTGTTGTACATGACAAAATGACTAAGCTAGTCTGTGCAGGAAAATACAAAGCTATCTACAGATCTATATACATGCGGACTATCAGATCTAACATAGCATCCCTCTCTGAAGACGGAGGAAGCACTGCAAGCTCCTACCCAAGGGTATCTACACGAGCTAGTAGATCAGAGGCTAACTGCATAGTGGCATAATGCTCATTAATGTAAGCACTCATGTCGGCCAGACTGACAGTCATCTAGGATCTAATGGAAGTGCTATCTGTAATGGCCACATCCCTAGCAGATAAGGCGACATCCCGCTCTCCAATCAATGCATCCCTGACTGATCTAGCCTCATCCCTCTCTAACAGAGCGGTATCTCTCTCATCAAGAGCTGTCAACATCGCGGCCCTAGCCTGATCTCTATCATAGGTTATCAGATGTAATCTCTGCTCCAAATGATGTGCCGAATACTGGGTAACACTGGCACTCGGGGTGGGAGAATCCATCACAAATGCTGGCAGCCCAGTAGTCAAATCATCGGTGGGAATAACAGCCTCCTCTATAGGCTCATCATTGTCAGAATCAGTCCCCTGCACTGTAGATACTGCCGCAGCCGATGCAGTCTCTGTCTCCATCCATGCGGAATACTCTGCAAAACAACTCGGATGATTGACAGAAAACTCAGCCAGCTTTCACTCATCCCAACAAGCATACAACCTGGATCTGCCTCCATCGACAAACGGCAGTGACGAAGCGCCGACCATCGCCCCTCATGCGGATGGAAATCCTGGCCCGGTCAAACCCGACACATCACGGCCAGTGGGTGGTAAGTGATCATGCCCCTCAATCTAGCCAGAGGGAGATAATCCATGCCTGGAGCATGAGTAATGAACCTGTAGGGTGAGCTGAGCCCTGAACACGGTAATATATCAAATGGATCTCTAAGCCCTGCCAGGAAAGCGGACCAAGATGAAGCATCTGTACACTCCGCAGGCTGGAAGGAATACGTCATGGCTATATCATGGGTGAAACAAAATTCATGATGTCTAAATGTACCAATCGGTCTCAAGTGCGACATAAACCACACATACAACATGACCGAGCTACTTGTAAACACTCCTACCGGATAAGTGCAGCAGTATGTAGCTGACCTTAAGGTCTCTGTAATGATCATCAGAATAATGGTATGACCCTCCCTGAGAGCTCTCACTGCCATGACGACGCTGATATCTAGCTCATCCATGTATCGTGGCATGTAGACTTATGAAAATACGCATAGAAGCAGTACATCTACTCTGGCTTAACGCCAATGATCCTCCGGTGTGGTGAAATCCCCAGAATGTCGTGCATAGCTTTCCTCAGAGCCAAACCTGTCAAACAGGAAACACTGAGATATAACATGGCCGGATATAATCTAATCCTGCACCACTCTGCTCCTAAATCCTTTGAAGTCATGAACTGTCTACTCATGTCTCCCATCACCATATGCACGCAAGGTCTATCCAAAGGCAGCATCGTCAATCATGCATAATCCTCCAAAGTAGGAGTTAACTCACGGGTCCAAAATCGTAATACCATGCATCGTCTCTGCATCGGTTTCTCTAGCGCCCTCTACAAATCCTGTGGGAACTCAAACATCAACAGGTCATAGTATCTTGCAAAAGAATCATCTACTATCACCATATCGATGGTGATATACTATTATACCATGATCAAGATACCGCCTACCACCACAAATGGTGGGGTATGATCGATACTGACTAATCGTTGAAGAAGACATCACGTATGTCTTGTCATAAGACCATCCAGGGGTCAATACTAAGTATCTGTGGACATACATACATATGCATAACATAATAACATGCATGATACAATAGATTGCAATATGATATAGGGAATGGAAAACTGTACATACATTCCTAAGTATATCATCATATAATACATCTCTGTACAGCTAAAATACAGGGAAATGGAGCGAAGCTACCCAACATACAATAGAGGCCTATCAAAAGATATAGCGAGAATGGGGCGAAGCTTCCAGATGCTAACAGAGGCCTATCAAAAGAGATAATGAGAAATACATCAGAAAAAGTAAATAGTATCGATGTTTACATCATCGATCCTGTCCACCTGATGTAACTCCTCCTGAGTCACTGGATCTCTATCTACAGGGATGTCAGGCCGATACAAAGGAGGATCTGCGTGGGCAAAACCATCTGGGTCACCTGAGGGACCAGCGCCAAAGCTGGAAGGATCAAAAGTATCTACCTCTGCAGGATCTCTGCCCAAATGCAGAATGAAAAGATGTGACTGGTCCAGCTGCCGAGTCAGTCTGTCAATCTGTATCACATGAGTCGGGTCTCTGACACAGGCTAGCCAATCTGTCATCATCACGGATCCTGGAACCATATCCCTTATAAACTGTGTGGCGCGGGTTTGAGCTCCAATCGTACGAGGGATCCACCAATGCTGGAACGTCTCCTGAGAACAGGGGCCCTTTGATAATGTAAAACCGTCAATCCCCATCAATGGGATGTCAATGTCGGGTGACTACGAAACTGGCCAATAACGCCTGGAAGGAGGCAAGATCGACGTACAGATCTCTTCTGTAGTACTCCTAATAGCACGTTCTCCTAAATAGAGCTCCCATCCTCCATCTGTTAAGAGAGGAATCCTGCAGGTGGAAATGATGTACTCTACTCCAGTCGGGTACCCATCCTCAAAGTCAACTCCCAAATGCTCTCCAGAGTAGGGAATCCATGTGATGACATCATCTGTCAATAGCTCCAGCTGTAGGCGACAATGAGTGAAACCCTCAACAACAGAGACCTCCGCCAGTATGGAATGATGCCATCTTCATCCTCGTGGATAGGTGTCTATACCCAACACGCTCACAGGACGCAAACAAGGAAGCCTCTCATAGGCCCAAAACTGCCAACACAAAGGCAAACATCTGCTGTCAGTCAACACTCTTAACCTATACATGGGAAAAGACAAGAGAAACAGTCACCAGCAGAAATGGGTAGAATCCTAACCACGCCTCAGTCAAGCCTTGCGATCGCATGCGCATTCCCCTGACGAAATAGGCAAAGGTGTAGGAACCTCAATCATACTCTCCTATACGGTCCACTTGTCAAGTGGCGCTAATCAAAGTGAAGGACACCGTAGAGGAGTTATCTTCTATAATGCAGCCCCTAATGATCATTAGGAATAATCGCCGAAGAATGCGATCACTGACTCTCACATCATCGGGTATAGGCTCACTCAATAGCCCGCTCATAGCATCTACGGTCAAAGGACCTGTGTGAACAGTCCTGCCCTTTAGCGCCTCCACTGGAACTCCCAACAAGGATCTGACGGCAATAGGGGTGATATCCGCCGTGTAAGGCACCGGCTTGCCTCCATACTCCATACCTATGATAAACCGCCAATCCATCTACATCATCATTACCTCACAGGTCCAAATTAATGGAGTGATCGAAGTGCAGTGGAACCACCTTTCGAGACAATGCCTGAGGTAACCCTAAGGGACAAAGAATTGGGTAGAATGGAGAAGAACCTCCCTAATCCCCAGCCATGGACGATCGCTTTGTAGTCATCATGTAAGGCCTGATACATAGAGTGGATGTTAAACCAGTGAGTGGATGCTAAACCATGGACCATAGAGTGGATGCTTCCTAAATTCATAACCTACTTTGGAAGAACAAGAAGGATAGCAAAGAAAACTAGCTGAGGTTCTCTTCCATTCTTTTCTTATTCTCCTTCTATTTTCGATTTTTACCTCAACATGTATGGGGTTATGGTCTAATACTCAAAGTACACTAGTTCTACATGTCTCATGTGTAGAACTAAGTATAATGTGTATTAGACTATAGATTTAGAGGAAGGAAATGAGCATATGTTCTCCAAGGGGTGAAACTCTTGTTTTTCCTTCACTAAATCTTGTGTAACTCAAGTTTTACAACTTAGATTTGTGATCCGTAGAAGGGGGGGGTGCTAGATACATGTGTTATCTAGTATACCCAAGTGGTAGAACACAAATCTAGCAAGTATTGAAGCCATGGGGGCTGTTTTCCCCAAAACAGTCCACACAGAGTATTAAGGTTTTAAAACCCTAGAAAGCTACTGTACCTATTTTTCTTAGGGCTGTTTTGGACAGTTTCAGGTCTTTTAAAAATCTGGGAAAACTCACAGAGGTACCTTAAGAAGTTATCTACGTGTAGGAAAAAGAACAGACACGTTTCGATTTATAGGTTGTGCGTAATGACTATTTCCGTAAAGGACTCCTAAATATTAACACCAGCATTTCTCACAGTGTATATATGGGCAAAATTCGAAATTGTTACAGTATGTTCATATATGTTATGGGAGTATACCCTGAAAATTTTAGAATTGACTGAGCAAAACTCGATTTATGAAAAATGAAGCAAGATCTGAGTGTTTTGGGCACTTTAAAATTAGTAAATCACTTTCTAAAATTCCAGAAAATTTGGGGATCATTGTTGGGTCATATACTATCTAAACCCATAAAAGAAGAATTTTTGGAATCAGTTTGGTATTTTTCCTAAAAATAATGAAGTTACAAATAAAAGGAAATAAATAGTTAAATGATCTCTTAAATAAGAAAAATATGATTTTAATGCTTAAATACTCCTAATATATAATATTATGACTATTTTAGGGCATTTTGGTAATTTATAATAAGAAATATTATTTATGACCTTTTATGCATATTAAATAAGAGGTTTTATAAAGGGTGACCAATTAGAAAAAATTTGTTATTGATCTAAAATATTATTAAAATGTTATTATGATATTAATAATATTAGAATATGATATTTTTTAGTAAATAAAATATTAAGATTAAAAACTTCATTAAAATATTATTAAATGTTTAATCATATTTGATTTAAAATATTAATAAATGATTAAAGTATTATTAAATGATTAATAATATTAGATTAAAATATTATTAAAAGATTAATAATAAAATTAAAGTATTATTAAATGATTAAAATATTATTAAGTAAATAATAATATTCGAGATTAAATAAAATGTTATTAAAAATATAATAACATTTGTAAATGAATAAAATATTATTAAATGATTAATAATATTAGTAAATGAATAAAATATTATTAAATGATTAATAATATTAGTAAGTGAATAAAATATTAATACTATTGGTATATGATTAAAAGTATTATTAATTAATTAATGATACTAAAGCAAAAGTAAGATATTATTAAAGTAATAATATTAATGAATGATTAAAATATTATTAAGAGGATTAATAATATTAGTAAAGTATTAAAATATTATTAAGATATTAATAATATTCGTAAGTTTAATAAATGTATTATTAGTAATACTAAGAGATGAATTAAATAATATCAAGATTAATAATATTAAGTGAATTAAAATATTTTAAGTTATACTTAATGACTTTTAATATTTTAAGAAATAGTACATTAATATTTTAATATTAATTGTAATTATTTAAAATAATTTTAAATGTTTTAAAAATCATTTAAGGGTAATATAAATGTTTTAAAAATATTTTGAGTTATTATAAATAACTTTAATATTTTGGCAAAGGTTTCATTAATAGTTAAATAATAATTAAATGATAATAGAATTATTCGATATTTGAATCATTTAATAATAATTTCGGTGTTTGAAAATTCGTGATAAATTAATAAATGTTTATTGAGTTATTTAAAATAATAGGACTGATATTTACAAATATTGAGTTACAGAATAGAGTCTTAGACTCGATCATTACCCGATAAAGCTGTCGGTTCACCGACATATTTCAGAAATTGATCTATACTTAGATATTTTGACTATATTAATGTTGTTTGTGATGCAATAACTGTTGAACATGTGTGATAATGTGATTTGGTTACATGTTGACTGCGAAATGTAATACTATATGTTATAGTATATTGTTCTAATAGAACAAATGATTTTATTAATGATAGGTCGTGGTATAAAAGATAAAACTAAGTTACGTATTGTGAAGCGTAGATCGTGCAAGTATCCTACCTTTGTATTTTTTTTATACAATGGACATGAGTAAGAATGTTTCAGAATTATATTATTACTATACAGATTATTAATCCTATATTATATACGCTCATTGATTGTCAACATGTTAGTATATGGTAATTCGTATATATATTACATTCATTAATTTCTATAAATGGTTATACAAGTGTCCCCACTTGGATAATCATTACATTTAATCACATGTTGATACACCTTTGTTAATTACCCGTATATATATATATATATATATGTTGAATTATATATTATTGTTGAACAAGATAAAACCTTATTACTATCTAACCGAATTGCCTTGGTTTGGAACCCCGATAAGTATGAACATCCCTTACATGGGAAAAACTTTTATGCACCCAAGGTGGACAGAGTGAACGATAACATCGTTCTTGCATGTGGTATTGATCAATACGATTGTATAATCTGGCCGATCACCCCGTGCTGTAAGTTATGATTTGGTTCTGAGATGAAGTTCTGTTTAACCTTTTCGAAAATAAAAACAATGTTCATAGTATGTCCCCTTAACCTTATTTATAGTCAGTACGTAGTTTCAAAAATTTGAAAGAGGGTTGTTATATTATTATTATCGGTTCAGATTACTTCACAACTATCGATTTGTTATAGAAGGGTAGTATAAAGAAAACATTTAAATTCTTTCAACTTATATACATATATATAATTGTTATTACTTGCTGGGCACTCAAATGCTCATCCTTGCTTAATTTAAATGTTTTCAGCTAAGTGTGAACAACCTAAAGGCTCTGCTAGAAACAAGGAAAAGGGAAATGTTGCTGAATGATTTCAATGTTATCTTATGTAATAGTTTAATATTATTAAGACAACGTTATATATTTATAATCATGTATTGTAAGGAATTATTAAAGGTTACGTACTTGGGAGCTAGACTCTGATAATTATGTAAATTAAGTTTAATATTTATATTATTGTTATTATTATTAGTATTATTCCGATCATATAAATGGTATCGTGAAGTACTGAATTCAGGTTTCAAGTACCTAGATTAGGGGGCTTTACAGGTTGGTATCAGAGCTTTAGGGTTAGAACCTTAGGTGGGATAGACGTTAGGCTATAACCTTAGAATAGAGGGAGATGTTGAAGATATAAAAAACTCATATAAAGTTTATAAAGAGATGAATTGACTAAATTCATCGTCAAACAAAATCAAAGATAACTTATGTAAAACTATTATTTGTTGTGTGTATATACTATATGCTAATTAAGATAATTTATGTGTGTAGAGGTCTGGTGGAAAAGGCTTGTTATATGCTTATAGCATGAAGAAGGATCAAATCCATACCCCCGAGCTAATATCGAAGCCAATAGCTGAAATAGAGGCTCACAATGAAAACAACTTAGACGACGTGGTTATTGTAGAAAATGTAGTACCAGATCCGGAGATGGTGGAGCTGACAGATAGTGGTTCGGAGACTAAAGTTGAAGTGGAACAAGCATCAACAAAGGTGCAAGATATGAGGAATAGGGTTTCTTCTCTGGAAAAGTTGTGGGAAATAGAAAAGATGTTAAATAGTCAACTGCGTTAGGCGTTAATAGAAACAATGGAGTCCTCTCTCAATACAGTCCTCATTACATTTATTATCATACTATTTCACAGAATAGTGAGGACTACTAAAACAACCATCTGGACCTTCAATCCGTTCCCCGACTAGTCCTAGCTATATTCTCATTTCCTGAAGAGAACAGTGAAAGACAAGGGTGAGCTCAACTAGCCCAGTAAGAAATATTATGATTAAGATAATGCAGATTAAATTATCCATAGCCTTTAACAGTATAACAACTGATAGAATACAATAGACAACAAGTTTTAGACCAACAACTGCAGCGGAACAAGCAATCCATTAGAATAGTCAAGTAGAGCATGATATCTAATATCTTCTATGATTTAAAAAGTTTTTCATCAACTTTATCGCTGAGACTCATCTTAATAAATAACCATATCATCAAATCACCCCTGTACTAAGGGCAAAGGATATTCATGTAATCATCAATGGTCATGATTATACCAAATAATTCCTGGTCAAAATCATACCAACAACGGTCCATCAATGCACTACGGGCCAATGAGGACTTTTACCACATCATTTGTAACATTACGGGTCGTGATTATACCAAATGATCCCTGGTCATAATCATATAAATCAACAGTCCATCTATGCACGTAAGCCAAAGATGACTTTCATCGCAATATAAGCATGAGGATGATGACAATGATATAAGAATCCAATTAAAAGAAACAAAGGATAAATTTTTAAAGATTTATAATTTAATTTATCCAGAATTCAATAACGTTCAAATTGCCAACACGATACTACTTTGTGAAGTAAAATTCAAGAATGATATTGTATCAAAAATTATTTGAACTAAAAATAAATCAATTTTTGTTATGAATAGTACTCCGGATGAATAGTACCAGGGTAAATAGTACCCCATGAATAGTATTTTGGGGAATAGTACCCTGTGAATAGTACTTTATGAATAGTATTTTGTGAATAGTACTTGTGACACCCCCATATCCATGTACTTCATTCCCATAAGATTTGGTGCTCACTATCCATACATTCATACTATCTACCCAAATAAATAATATTTAAATCATAAATCCTTCCCTTAAATAGGGTCACATTAATAAATTCAAAAATAATCCCAGGTTATCTAACCTTTAAACATAAAAGTCTATGATCATCATAATAAATAAAAGTACAAATCAGCATCACTTGTACAATTTTCCTTTTCCTTTGCTAGTTAAAGGTTCATCTACCTTCTCCACTTTAGCTGCAAGGAGTTTATAAATACGCAAGAGTGAGCAAAACAATTGCTCACTGGATATAATAATGAATCAACATGAGAATAACAATAATAACTGCCAACAAATAGGCTCATCAAAATTGAATAGTACTCTAACAATGATAATCAGGAACTAGAATCCAAAATATGAATTATACATAACTGAGGGTCATAAGACCATGAACTATGTCCACGGTTGCGAGTAATCTTTCAACTCCAACTTTAACAATCATAAGACTATAAGGACTCCTCGTACTTAGGGGGATCAACCCTTCGTACAATGTATTTTGCACAAACATTTTTACGTTACGCGTAAGTTATCCCCTAATAATAATAGAGTTGTTCATCTCAGTATTTAGAGTACAAGTACGCACCAAAGAAAGTTTTGTTTGGATAAGCTTTCAAGGCAATTTGAAGTTTAACGAAGATTAACTAGAGGACTAGTTAAATCAATAGTGTTTGATAATCACAACTGATGTTTCATAACAACATAACATGGAACAATTGAGAATTATAAATGAACTGATTGTACATATTAAACTCATGCTTAAAATAACTATAAAGCATAAGTATTTAACAAAACGTATAAAATGGTAAACCTTTGCTTGAACAATAATTAAGCTAAGGTTAGAGTCTTATAACATTAAAAATGAAATTACTGAACATACATTAACTGATAGCAAAATGGAAACTAAAAACTTGATCAACATGGTATTAATTCATGCAAGGATTAAAACAGTTCAATAATAGAGACACAAGTTCAGAAACTGCGTTCATTATACAAGGATAGAACTTAAGATACTTGCTTAACTATAAACAAGTTTGAATGAATCAACCAAATGAGAATTTCAAATAACATTAGAGTTAAAGTTTACTAGAATAAATGTTAAGAACAATTGACTTATTCAACAATAACTGAGATAGAAAGCTTACCCAATCAAAAGAATAAAGATACATAATATAGTAATAGAACTAACTCAACGAAAGTGTAGAGTTAGAGACTTTCTTAATGTAAAAAGATAGGGTTTAGAAACTTGCCTCGAGCGTAAGCTACAATATTAAACTCACGTTCACCTACACATTGGTATAAAACCACATTATCTATTAGATGTTCTAACATACCATAACATGTATTCTTCTATCTAAACTTATCATTTTAGCACAAGTCTTTCTTTACCATCTACATTTCAAAAATTCTAAGTGTTTACTTCACAACACTTGCATAACATTCACTTTGTACACCAAGTCATCGCATAATGCGTTCTCAATTTACTAACCATTTTTATAATTTTGGATTCATAATCCACATCACAAGACTCTATTTAACCTTGTTGTTACATGATTCACATATTACCATAACCTTAGGCTAAGCTACAAAGAACGACCAAAGTCTCAGAGTAGCAAGACTTCAAATTTCTGAAAATGGGCACTAAGACTACCGCTTAGTCTTATCTCGGGATGCAAGACGCCATCGCAAGTTGTGTGCCCATGCCTAAGAAATTTGTCTTGTGCCGACTTGCAGAACTCAATTTTGCAGAACAAAGCTTTGACACTTTTCTTAAGCCAACTAACACGAATTTCACCCATCAAACAGTGATAATAACACGTAAAATAAATATACAACTATCATGGACATGATTGCTAACATATACAACCACTTAACACAATTTAACAACCACTAAAACTATTTTAATTTCTAAATTTTCATGTTTTCATGAAAAACTCAATTTTCTTATTGATCAAATCATCTCATTCAAATTACGTTATGTTCGTATCTTAATAAACAAGCATAAACAAAACTCAATTAACATCTTATCATGCAATTTGCCTATCAAAATTGGTACTTACATAGCTACATATGAAAACATAAACACTGACACCATTTTGTTTTATTGTTATCCGAAAATTAACATGTGATTTCCTTATTTGACATAAACTCTAGCATTATAAACATATACAATTGCAATTACCAACTATATAAATCCACAATTCAACAATTTCTTATTATAGAACATGAGAAAATTCTTGCCGTCCAACACAAATACATATATATTAACACAGTTATTAACATACCTTTTTGTTGCTTGACAGAAATTCTTGCTAAACACACTAGAATTAACGTGAAAATTCGTAGACTCCTCTCCAATTCCCTCACAACTTCTCTCTCAATTTTCTCTGAAGATCTCTAGGCTAGCAACTAGAATGAAAACGCTGATAACCAATATGCGTATTAACCAAAATACAAAATTGATAGCCAACGTAGGAAATAAACTGATAGTTCTAATACGCCAACTTAATTAAAATGGCAGTTACAAAACTAACACATATATTATAATTATTATTCTATTTTATTTTATTTATTTTATTTGATTTTCAAAAACTAGAAATGGCTTGTTTGGCAACTTTTTAAATTTTAAAGAATTAAAATACTTTTAAGCCTTGTTTGGAAAAAACTAAATTAAACCCTTTTTAATTTATTTTAATAAACACTTTAGTTTATGATTATAATTACATACTATATTTAGATAAATATTTCCCCCTTTATCAAATTCCACAAAATTATAATTTCATGTTATAATTTTATTTGATAATTTAATATATCATACCATATTAAATTATTAATAACAATATAACACACCTCGTGTTATAATACACATCTCTAAATTATAAATTAATTTAATTTAGAAAATTCTCTAATGAATTTAGATTCATCAACCATCACATTAATAAAATATTTATTTAACAATAAACACCTCAAATAATATTTATATAACTCAATAAATATTTAAATTACAATTTAAAATTTCGGATCGTTACATTACTTTTGTGAATAGTACCGTATAAATGAATAGTACTTATAGACATTACTCTGGCATGAAAAGCTTAAAATTTAACAAGAATGTTCAAAAATATCCTTGTGAAACGATACTAGTTGAAACGCAAATTTCAAGGATATTCTACTAATTTCATGGAGTATAGAAGCCAAAACTTTAACAAAATGAGTATAGAATTTGAAATTTGAAAAGAAATAATATTACTTACATACTAAAGAGTATGGAAGAAAATATTATTTCAAGCGAATATTGAACAAAAATAACATCCCTTACAACTGTTGAACGAAAATAATATTCCATCGAATATTTAACGAAGATAATATTCCTACAAATATTGAACAAAGATAATATACTTTATGAATATTGAACGAAAATAATATTCATACGAATAAGAAAAATAATATCTCTTCAGAATATGAAATAAATAATACCCCTTACCTTGGAAGAAGACTAGATATTGGAATAGTGAAGTAGCAGACTACTCTTCTTCTTTCTCTCTAAAGCTTCTCTCTCTATAGCTTCTCTCTCTATTATTGCTCTTGTGAGTCTTAGTGAATTGGTGAGAATGAAGGAAGAATGAGTTTCTATTTATAGGAAAACATAGTTTCGATAATTGCACGTTTTGGGGCTCAAAATATTACAGTATAATACATTCATCTTTTCCTTCATTTTTAATTTAGTCATACGGGTATTATCAAACTTGCACCACCTCCCCTAATAGTACATCATGTGAATCAATAGTACAATCATGTGACTCAATAGTTCTATACATGTGAAAAAAATAATTACAGTATACTACCTTTATCTATACCTTCATTTTTAATTTAGTCATGCAAGTATTATCAATCTTGCACCACCTCCCCTAATAGTACATACATGTGAATCAATAGTACACACATGTGAACACATAGTTATAAGCATGTGAATTAATAGCAATTCATTACTCATTTATCCGATTAATTAGCCGATTGGTCAATATAACTTCCAGACATCAATTATTATCAAAATAAATGTCGATTTCCACTAACACTAATAATCTTAACACAATGGAATTATCAATTTCATCTTTAATCAACATGAACTTATTCATCATTAATATTATAACTCATAATATTTAACAACCAGGTCGTTCCTAGGAAAGATGGTGGCTTTCCGATAAGGATTTCTCTTTATTGACACGCAATTAGGTGACCAAATCTCTACTTGACAGAACTTCTAGACATTGTCAATTTTGCAATTAATAATATGAATAACTTTATCATCCCAGGTATTGATTTAATAATATAAAATATTATGCAGATGATATTGTGACAATAATTGAATCAATAATATGAGAGATATGATGTAGCAATTATTGTAGCAATAATTGATTATAATTGAGTGACTTCTTACGTAAGCATCAAAATCAATACCGTGTGCTACTATGCAACCATGCGTATTACTGTACTTTTATTACCGGGTAGTTCAACAGTTTAACGGTAAAACTTTCGCTGTTATTTTTATAAAATGATAATTCTGCCATTTTCTAAATATGACAATACTTCCGTTATGGGGTTCACCAATGATTGTACCATCGTACGAATATTCCTTGTTAATGAATATTCCTCGACACAACGAATATTTTATATCAACTTGCTTTCTTTGCAAAATTTTCAAATATCACCCTTAACTTGAACCTTTTATCAATTTAACCATTTACTAAATAGAATAATAATTATAGGAAAATTGATTACTTTCATTTCATAAAATTCAGGCTCTTACAATCTCCCCTCCTTATGCAATTTCACCCTCGAAATTTACGTATGTACCTGGTATGCCGAAGAGGTGAGTATGCCGAAGAGGTGAGGATACCTTGCTTAGATTCTAACTCTTGAGGTATAACCTTTGAGTGTCGAATATGATCCTCATTATCCAAAATTTTAACAAGTATCTCTTTATATATTAAATCTTCCTCTATATCGTCCGGTTCTAATTCAATATTGTGGTTCGGGTCGTCACCATATTTACATAACATCGATACGTAAAAATCGTTATGAACACGTGACATACTTGGAGGTAAAACGAGTCTATAGGCCATAGTTCCTACTCGATCGAGGATTTCAAATGGGCCAATTAAATCGAGGTTGAGATTTTCTCTCTTCATCAACTCTTGCTTCTAGAATAACGCCATCTTGAACCTTCTTCTTCGTATTCATCAACTCCGAGTTTGTACCTAAAGCAACTTTAACTTTATTGATTAAAGTCGATTCTAATCGTATATTCGCTATCTTCACGTAGATCCTTGGAGTCTTTAACTCTATCTCCATATTTCGTAAGTCGTACGAAATGGTCTCAACATCACACTCATAACCGCATATGATCTTCTACTCAACGCGTCAGCTACTACGTTCTCTCTTCCACAATGATATTGAATGGTATATTCGTAACCTTTAACAGTTTGAGCCAACGTCTTTAGCATGTTACATTCGTTTTGGGTGAAGAAAATATTTGAGGGTTTTAGAAATGGGTTTTGTACTAGGGTCAATAAAAAATTCGATTTCACGCTCTAGGAGGCTAAGAAGTCTTTAGGAATATGTCCAGAAATTTATTAACAATAGAAATATTATTCAAAACTGTGACTCTCATCCATGACTTGGATAGCACATCACATTGATACCTATCAACTTGCCATCATCATTCACAGCGTCGCCTACAGAATGTCTGGCTTCGGTATATTCCACACAAGGAATTCACCAGATAAAGGCTCGGGGCTATTTACTTATGGCTTGATATGACAGTGATTGACTTTAGTTGTTTGGTAGCTTGAATTCGCATAACAGGTTGGTTAGGAAATGAAAGTTAACAACCTTATGAAAAGCATGATGAGTAGTTAAAATCGATTCCTAAAATCACATCAAAAGCAAGTATTTTCAAAGAGATAAGATCGACAGGTAACATGAGGGTGTCGATTTGAATCAAATAAGATTTATAAATAGTGGAGGTAACGAAGGTTTCTCCTGACGGAGTTTCAACCGATAAGTCAAAGTCTAATTTCTCCGGAGTCAAATTTAAACGTTGAGCACAGGCATGAGAGATAAAAGAATGGGTAGAACCGATATCTAATAAGGTATAGACTTCGCAAGAATTTATAATTAACTAACCCGTGCTAACTTCATTCGGGTTACTCGCTTTTTGAGAAGTCACAAAAAATGCTCTTCCTGAAACCACCGACTTTGTTTTGTTCATCTCCGCCTTTGGTGCCACCGTCCCAGTTGGACTTAATTTCTCTACAGGACAAAATTGAGTTATGTGACCGTCTTTTCCATAACTAAAACATACCTAGGAAGGCTGTGAACAGTTTGGACTTATGTGTCCCTCCTCTCCACATCTTTAGCATCTAACTGGAGGTCGTTCTACTCCCCTAGAATTTGGTGTTAGTGTTGGTGCTACTGCCGATGTCTTCCCATCATCGTTAAATCTTCTCTTCTTGAATTTTCCACTTGAATCATTTCTTCTATTATCTTGGCCATGATTACCACCGAAGTGGTTACAATTTCTGGCATTATATTTCTTCCACGATGGTTATCATTGTTCTGATGACCATTGCCACCGGTATGATTATTATCGTGTTGTTGCTCGTTATCCTTTTGTTGGGCTGGCTCATTATCGCGCTCCAATAACTAAGCCCTATTCACTACATAAGAATAAAAACATAATTTGTGAGAAATAAGGTATTGACGTATTTCGGGTTTCAAACCTCTTAGAAATATTAGTTCCTCATTATCGACAAAATGGGATGCAAACCGAGATAACTTCACAAATTTAGCCTTGTATTACGACACGGTCATATTGTTTTGCTCCAACTTGAAAAACTCCACCTCCATCATGTGACGAATACTTTCGAGAAAGTACTTGTCGTTGAACAACTCTTGGAACTTCTCTTAAGATATCTTGAGTGCGGCAGGTTGAGTACGTTTTACTGATTTCCACTAGTAATTTGCCTCTCCTTGCAACATGAAGGTGGCAAAGGAAACCTTTTGCTGCTCGGAGCATCCCAAGACATCAAATATCTTAGTGACCTGCTTTATCCACGTCTCCACCTTAAGTGGTTTTGGCTCTCCCAAAAACTTTGGTGGTCCCAGCTCTTTGAACTGCTTAGCGGTGACCATCCGAGAGTTGCCAGTGTTTCCACCTCTATTTTGAATAGGAGTCTCTCTCGCCTGATGTTGTATGAATTACATAAAGCCTTTGAACATCCCATCGTTCATCATCTGATTGGTGTTGTTGTTTACCTGAGGATTATTGTCTTCCAGATGCACATTATCCTGGGTATTGATTGTTGGTGATTCAACGGTCTCATATGCTTCATTGCTTATCTCGACATTGTCAGAAGTCATTTTCAAACACTGCCACAAAACAAGGGTTAATTGACATGCCACATATTATCCCTATATCTAACCGACCAATTAAATAACAAGTAAGCTTAGGTAGGTCATACTAGCGAAGGAATTCCCCGTCTCTCCCCTCCTAATTCTTCTCTCACATCTTAGCCAGGGATCATATCCCTAAGCTTTGATACCAACTGTGACGCCCCCAAAATAGGTATACATCACCCATCTTGAGTCACCAAATACATGGTACATAATTCAACTACAAACTTAATTATACAACTATCGGGTAATATACGACAAAACATAGCTGAGAGTTTAAACAAGAATATTGCCTTCTAGACAATATCCACTCTCAATGGAGTCCTCATTACATTTATTATCACACTATTTCACAGAATAGTGAGGACTACTAAAACAACCATCTGGACCGTCAATCCGTTCCCCGACCAGTTCCAAATATATTCTCATTTTTTGAAGAGAACAGTGAAAGAAAAGGGTGAGCTCAACTAGCCCAGTAAGAAATATGATGACTAAGATAATGCAAAATAAATTATCCTTAGCCTTCAACAGTATAACAACTAATAGAATACAATAGACAACAAGTTTTAGATCAACAACTGCAGCGGAATAAGCAATCCACTAGAAGAGTCAAGTAGAGCATGATATCTACTATCTTCTATGATTTAAAAAGTTTTTCATCAACTTTATCGCTGAGACTCAGCTTAATAAATAAACCACATCATCAAATCTTCCCTGCATTACGGGCCAAGGATATTCATGTAATCATTAATGGTCATGATTATACCGAATAATCCCTAGTCATAATCATACCAACAACTGTCCATCAATGCACTACGGGCCAATGAGGACTTTAACCACATCATTTGTAACATTACGGGTCATGATTATACCGAATGATCCCTGGTCATAATCATATAAATCAACAGTCCATCTATGCACGTAAGCTAAAGATGACTTTCATCACAATATAAGCTTGAGGATGATGACAATGATATAAGAATTCAATTAAAAGAAACAAAGGATAAATTTTTAAAGATTTATAATTTAATTTATCCAGAATTCAATAACGTTCAAATTGCCAACACGATACTGCTTTGTGAAGTAAAATTCAAGAATGATATTGTATCAAAAATGATTTTAACCGAAAATAAATCAATTTTTGTCATGAATAGTACTCCGGGTGAATAGTACCTGGGTGAATAGTACCCCGTAAATATTACTTCGGGAAAAGTACCCCGTGAATAGAACTTTGTGAATAGTATTCGTGAATAGTACTTCTTGAATAGTACTTTATGAATAGTACCCGTGAATAGTACTTTTGTGAATAGTACCGTATAATGAATAGTACTCATAGACAGTACTCCGGCATGAAATGCTTAAAATTTAACAAGAATGTTCAAAATAATCCTTGTGAAACGATACTGGTTAAAATGCAAATTTCAAGGATATTCTACTAATTTCATGGATTATAGAAGCCAAAACTTTAACAAAATGAGTATAGAATTCGAAATCTGAAACGAAATAATATTACTTACATACTACAGAGTACGGAAGAAAATATTATTTCAAGCGAATATTGAACAAAAAGAACATCCCTTACAACTGTTGAACAAAAATAATATTCCAACGAATATTTAACGAAGATATTATTCCTACGAATATTGAACGAAGATAATATTGTTTATGAATATTGAACGAAAATAATATTCATATGAATACGAAAAATAATATCTCTTCAGAATATAAAATAAATAATACCCCTTACCTTAGAAGAAGACTAGATATTGGAATAGTGAAGTAGTAGACTACTCTTCTTCTTTCTCTCTATAGCTTCCCTCTCTATAATTGCTCTTGTGAGTCTTAGTGAATTGGTGAGAATGAAGGAAGAATGAGTTTCTATTTATAGGAAAACATAGTTTCGATAATTGCACGTTTTGGGGCTCAAAATATTACAGTATAATACATTCATCTTTTCCTTCATTTTTAATTTAGTCATACGGGTATTATCAAACTTGCACCACCTCCCCTAATAGTACATCATGTGAATCAATAGTACAATCATGTGACTCAATAGTTCTATACATGTGAAAAAAAATAATTACAGTATAGTACCTTCATCTATACCTTCATTTTTAATTTAGTCATGCAAGTATTATCAATCTTGCACCACCTCCCCTAATAGTATATATATGTGAATCAATAGTACACACATGTGAACACATAGTTATAAGCATGTGAATTAATAGCAATTCATTGCTCATTTATCCGGTTAATTACCCGATTGGTCAATATAACTTCCAGACATCAATTATTATCGAAATAAATGTCGATTTCCACTAACACTAATAATCCCAACACAATGGAACCTTCAATTTCATCTTTAATCAACACGAACTTATTGATCATTAATATGATAACTCACAATATTTAACAACCAGGTCGTTCCCAGGAAAGAGGTGGCTTTCCGATAAGGATTTCTCCTTATTAGCGCGCAATTAGGTGACCAAACCTCTCCTTGGCAGAACTTCTAGACATTTTCAATATTGTAATTATTAATATGAATAACTTTTTCGTCTGAATTATTGATCTAATAATATAAAATATTATGCAGATGATACTGTGACAATAATTGAATCAATAATATGAGAGATATGATGTAGCAATTACTGTAGCAATAATTGAGTATAACTGAGTGACTTCTTACGTAAGCATCAATAATCAATACCGTGTGCTACTATGCAACCACGCGTATTACTGCACTTTTACTACCGGGTAGTTCAATAGTTTAACGGTAAAACTTTTGCCGTTATTTTTATAAAAAGATACTTTTGTCGTTTTCTAAATACAACAATACTTCCATTGTGGGGTCACCAATGATTGTGCCGTCGTACAAATATTCACTGTTAAAACGAATATTCCCCCACACAACTAATATTTTATATCAACTTCCTTTCTTTGCAAAATTTTCAAATATCTCCCTTGACTTTAACCTTTTATCAATTTAACCATTTACTAAATAGAATAATAATTATAGGAAAATTGAATACTTTCATTTCATAAAATTCGGGGTCTTACAGATATGTTGATGTTGTTGTAACCAATTTGTAGCATGTTAGATGGACTTTAGATCCATACCTTTAGATCTCTTAAAAAATCAACAGGATCGGTATAGTGGATGGTCAAACTAGACCATTCGATCACGTATAAAGTTTTTTGAATTTCCAAAAACCATAAGAATAGGCCTTCTGACAGGCTTTGACCTGACTAAATAATTTCCAAAAATCATAAGAATAGGCCTTCTGACAGGCTTTGACCTGACTCAATCTGGAAAATGTGTTGTACTTAGACTAATATATTGATGTTTATGCGTTCCTTGACATAAGGACTATAGATTTGGACCTTAAGAACATTAATTTGATGGCCAGAACATTGAGATAATCGAGCTTCTAAAATGCACCATGAAACTGTCTGGGTTTCTGGATTACCAAGAAAACCCAGAACAGCCCTGACAACGATTTTAAAGGCTCAAATCTTGCATTTGAGTTATTGTATGACCAAGATGATGGTTGATAATTGTAGTACTACATGTAAACTACAAGATCAAGGTTTAAACTAGCCCAGAAACACCTTAGATTAGAAATTACAAGTGGTCAAACACGACCCCTTGAACACTAACTATCAGTGTTCTTGAGCCCAAGAACACCAATAGTGACGGTTACTATCGCAATAGCCTGTAGCGACTGTTTTAATTATTTTTATCTTCTGAATTTCCGGAAAATGATGAAAAATAGAAATAAATTTTTAAAAATTACAAAAATAGTTTTAAAAATTATTTAAGTTATGAAAAATAACTTTTGATAATTTGGGATATTTTTCATTAATATTATTAATTATTTGAATATTAATGGTATTTAATTTATTTAATTAGTGAATTAAATAAATTAGAGAAAATTGATTTTAATATTATAAAAATCATTTAAAATGAGAATAAAGTGATAGAAAATATTTTGAGTTATGAAATGTAACTTTTATTATTTTTGGAGAATTTTATTAATAATTTAATATTAATGATATTATATTTATTTAATTATTAAATTAAATAAATGATGAAAATGGTTTAATTAATTTAAAATTAATTAAAAATGTGAAAAGTTATTTAAAAATATTTTAAATTATAATTAATGACTTTTAATATTTTGGTGAGAATTTCATTAATATTTAAATATTAATTGTGATGGCTTAAAAATGATTTTAATTACTTTAAAAATCATTTAAGTAGAATATTAGTGATTTAAAAATATTTTAAGTTATTATTAATAAATTTAATATTTTGACAAGTATGTCATTAATATTTTAATATTATTAAAAGTTAATGATGATGTGATTATTTGATATTTAAATCATTTAAAAATGGTTCAGGTGCTTAAAAAAAATTATTATAAATTATAATAATTGTTAGAAATTTGTTAAAGCTTCCGAAAAATATTATAAAGGATATATGACTTATCTAATATAGTATTGAAGCTTTGAGACCGAGTTTAATTGACAATACATGTGTTAATTGTCGAATAGGGTGATCAGTACACCGAGAACAGACTGAAGTCCAACCAGACCGAACTAGTTAGACTTGAGAAGTGTTAATATATGTTATAAACATCGATATGACTATGTGGTAATGTGCCTAGGAGAAAGATTGACTATAAATTATAGTGATACATGTTGTGAATTATTGTGCTAATTGTGAGACTAATATTGTTTATTATAGGTCTTTTGAACGCAAATTAGTATATTATCTAGCAGTAATCAACGTAGAAGGCAAATTTTCTTAACTCAACCTTGAGTTATATCTTTTCAAATATTATGGTGGTTAATTATTGTTGATTAGACCACATCTGAGAATTTATTGTTAATTATTCGGAGTTAGGGCATGTTTATTAATTCAAATTGAATTAATGATTCAGAGAATATACTTATAGAATAATCTGTTGTTGGATATTCACATCCGTAGAAGCTATTAGTGATTGCAAATAGTACAAATAATTCTTGTCTATTGTTGAATTATATTGAGAAATGTCTTAACTAATTGTTCTGGCTAGACAAACTTTTGTTAGATGTTGATAGGTTGAAGAAGAAAATTAAATTATTATTGACTGGTCAATGCCACTTATTTCGGCTAGATCGAGAAAGCATATTGGAAAGGTTCGAGAAGAGATGATAAGTGATTAGATATTGAAATCATAGTATTTCGTTGTTGCGATTCAAATTCTGTTTATAAGACTGAGAAGAACAACCTTTTATATAAAAAGGAAACTATTAGTCGTATATTCGGCCATTACGCGCGTGTAAGTATTATGCATAATATAGGGTATAAGGAGTTGGCCGCTTTAAGTACTTGCTGGGGGGTATGATTTAATCTTTATGGTTATCTGGTACACTGTTGGTTAAAATCTAATTACGCACAACATGCAAGTATACGTGGTCAACAAGTAATAAAGTGATAAGTCAAGTATCGTTCCCACAGAGATAAATTAGAAAATACCTTAACTTACAATTACCAATCTTGTATTAACCCTAATTTTATTAAACAAACCAAATAAATAATTTAAATTAACAAAACTAAAATTAAGAATAATTAAATTAGCACACAACAACCACGAATATCAAAATCTTAATTTCAAACAATTAATGGTGAATTAGACTTATGATTTCACCCTAAGCTTCACTTTGAATTTAACACTTTTATTCCAATTCAGTCCACTATCCCAGTTTATTAATCAAGAACACGAACGTAGTATTAACCACCTCTCGATGCATTAATACTGTATTAACGTCAATCCACAATTAAGATAGAAATCCGTTAAACACCTTAATCAACTAACCCACTATATCTCTATGTGAATTACAATTGAAGAAGGTTGAAGAATAGGTTCTCTATCCAATTACATGCGGCGTCAAGCATATCTCTACCTTAACACTCATTAAGTTTAAGCTACTAACAAAATCTTGAACACATGCTATATTAACTAGGTCTAGATTTGAATATCCTCTCTCGATTCCATCCAACTCCACGAAGAATTGTTGATCAGGCAATTCATAGATTCAAGCACAAATTAATATAGATAAACTGGAGATAACTTATTAAATTAGAAATCAAAGAATACAAAATCATCGATTCTCTTAAGGATCCATCACAAGCCCAAAAAGTGAATTAGTTCATAATAAATGAAATAAACACTGAATAAATCATAGAAATCATTCTTTCAATTACAAATAATAATCTAACAGAAAGAATATTAGAAAATACCCTTCACGTAGACTAGAATTGCAACCATCTTGAAAAATTCCTCGAAATACCCCTCCACACTAGTTCTCCAAAACTCAGCTTTGATCTTCATTATCTCACTAACTGATATCCTAATTGTGTTTGATAGAGTATTATATATCTAGCATAACACTCTAGCCGCATTCTCTATCCAATAGAGTTATAATGTCATGCAAATAGCTAAAGTTTGTGCCAAAAAGGAATTTTAACCATAATAGGACACCCAAAATTTTTCACCCTCCCCCGCCCAGGCCGGGGTTTGTATGCTTTGGATGCCCGCACCGGTGGGCCTGCTTCCTGTCTTGCTCGAATGAAGACCCCTGCCCTGACGGGGGTGTATAGCCTAGTAATGCCCGCCCCGGCGGGTTTGCCTCCTGTTAACTGAGTTGGAAGACCCCCCCGCCCCGGCGGGGGTTTGTGAACTTAGCATGCCCGCCCCGGCTTGGGTGTGTTCTGTTATCTAACTTAGCTGCATTACTGAGTTGCTTCCAAATATGCTCCATTTAAATTCCAAATGCACCGAATACCACCAGTTGTACGTTGAATGCCACAACCACCAACTTACACATAAAATAACATAGAATAAGTAAAATTGCACATGATTACAAGAATATAGTAGCGAATAAGCATGAATTAGATATGAAATTGCGTATATAAAATACTCTTATCATACACCTGGGTATATCAAAGTAAAATCTTTAATAGTTACTCGAGAAGAGAAGTTCGAGATCCATTTGGATCACTCAACATAAACACTAGAAAATATTTCCATTTTGTTATTCAATTGAATATTGTAGAAACCTTGAAAGCGTTATACTATCTCATTATCGAATTATTGTGTTGCATAGGTTGCGAGAAGACTTATTAGTGATTAACAATTTTTTCATCTATTTCAAAGTTCTCCGAACTTTAGTGTTATTCTATCGAAATAGATAGTCTGTTATTTTTGATTCTTATACATTCATTGTATGTCTTAACTTGGGGGCTAATTTGTTGCTCACCCTTTCTAAATAAAACATTTTAGCTAGGAACGAAGTGGATGGAGGTACTGAGAAGGACAAAGGCAAAGGCTTATTGCTGGAATAGTGTAATGAACATTATTATTATGTTGTATTTGTAAACCCTTTTTGTATATCTAAAGGGTATGTTTGTACTGTTAGGGTTAGATAACCTGGGATGAATGTATTAACAATATCTGTTAATGAGATATGTATTCCTATTTATAAATAAATGGGTAGTTAGATGTTATTTATATGTTGGATAGTGAGCACCAAACTTGGGGGTCAGGTAACCCGAATTCGCAAGCGTCACAGGTTGGTATCAAAGTTATAGTGACAAGTGCATCACAAGTTGGTATCAGAGCTATAGGTTATAAACCATAAGTGGGGGGAAACCCTAGGATTATAACCATAAGGGGGATAGAGAATACTCATTTAGAATACATAGTGAGGGATTGCCGAAGCGTATCAATAGTGAGATGTATGGACATTGTGTGTATTAAGTTTGTACTGGTAAAGTACTAATTAATTTGTTTAAACTGACTGTAGGATGTCAGGAGAAGATGAAATGAGTACGAAGATGTTAGCGGCTATTGCACTGGTGCCAGTAGCTAATGTACCAGCACAGAGCGAGACAGTTGAGGAAGTGGGCAAAGATAAATCCATGGTGAATATGGAAAGTGATCATGATGATTATCCCGAGATATATCTGAATAGAGATGAGGAGGAAGAGTCCGAAGAAGTTAAGGTGGAGAAAGAGAATAAGACCAAAGTTGGAAAAAAAGATCAAGTATCTGCAAAAGTACAAGAACTCTGGAGTAAGGTATTTCTCTTAGAGGAGTTGTGGTTGATGAAGAGAGCATTACAAGAAATGAACGAAGAACAAAACGAGTTGAAGGCGCATGTGGATAGAATGAAAGCTAAAGATGGTGGATCATCTTGAAAAACAATCAAGTTGAACGGTAAGAATAAGAGAAAGAGGGATAACGACAATGATAATTCTTAAAATTCAAACCCAAAGTAGAAACCAGTTTATGGTAAGTGTGGAAAGACTCACGTGGGAGAATGCATGATGTAAAAGAATGTGTGTTTCAATTGTAAGTAGGAAGGACATATTTCTATACATTGTCCTAAGACAAATATGAGAAAGTGTTTTTTCATGTTGGAGATTGGGTCACGGATTCAACAAGTGTCCCAATAAGAAGAAGGCTCGTGAAGGGAGTGGATGGTAGATAGCTGAAGTATAAGCGATAATATCCTTTGATAGTGTGGACGGTAGATAGCTGGAGGTACTGAGAAGGACAAAGGAAAAGGCTTATTGTTGGAATAGTGTAATGAACATTATTATTATGTTGTATTTGTAAACCCTTTTTGTATATCTAAAGGGTATGTTTGTAATGTTAAGGTTAGATAACCTGAGACAAATGTATTAACAATATCTGTTAATGAGATATGTATTGCTATTTATAAATAAATGGGTAGTTAGATGTTATTTATATTTTGGATTGTGAGCACCAAACTCGGGGGTCCGGTAACCCGGATTTGGGGGCGTCACAACCCTCATTTATTATCTTACCATACTAGACAATTATGTAAATTACTTCATTCAATTAATATTTTATTACTCACAATAATAATTAATTAATAATATAATATTAACTAATTATTCTCTTCACTTCAATTTATTCATCTCTTAATCAAATTAACTCACTTAACTTCCATTCTCATGACATACAAGGCATTCCAAAATTCTCAATCCTCATATCAATTCAGTTTAAATTAATTGAATTACACATCTTACAACACATCAATATTTATATTCAAATAAATATTCATTTTTCTATTATATTAAAATAGTTATTTATTAATGAAATTCTTGGTTCTTATATTTCCAAAGTTGGAATTAGGGTTTCTAACCGATCGTTAGGGTTTCTTAACTTATCATTGATGTTCTTTTCATAACATTAGGGTTTACCCATGTTACACTTATCTAATTTATACTTGACCCTTAACCACATACTGAACACATATATAATCATAATACATAATTCCACATAAGTCCTTCACAAAATTTTTAAATCCATACATATTTCTAGTCTAGGTCTTATTATTCAACCTTTATTCAATCATTTAAGATTTTATTAATTGTCTAAATTCTCGGGTTGTCACATTCACCCCTTCTTCTAAGAACTTCGTCCCTGAAATTACAACCTACTACACTCTACTCCTTCCATTCACCAAAACTAGGTTTTCAATAAAACATTTATTCAATCCTGCCAGATTCAACCCGTACGTAATGATTTCACACTATTTCATACACATATCATAAACTACCCAAAACATCACCCTAAAGAGTAAATATTTTCAAATCATGCTGAGGAGTCATATAGACCATGAACTTTTATTTTCAATTTTAGAAAAGGTTTATACAAAAATTCATCCGCAAACCGTCACGACTTATGGACACAGATGGTGATCAGCCCGTTATGCCCTGTACTGATCAGGTACTACATATTAGAACGATTTTTCCATTTATCATATCCTACTTGGGAGTACAAAAATTTCCTAATTTTGGAATGTTCACCTTAGTCTTATCATATAATTCTTCACAAAAATAATTTGGTTCGGGAAATTTTTTAAGTAATACTTGGAATTTTCATAAACATTAGTCTAGCTGAATCAAATAGCTTAGACTCATACCAATAATTCAATTTCAATCGAAACATGTATGGCCAAACCCCGTTGGTAATAATTTATCTTTGAAATTCAAAAAATAATTTTAAGACGCCATGATACTGCACTGTATTTACAGCCCATTTGAGGATTCCGTCATGGTGTGACTCTGTCATAACACATCATACTATAGTGGGACAACGATTTTTAGATCGAAGTCAACATTAAGTACTTCTGCATTTACAACTCCATCATCGTTTTATCATCTTTGCACCAGGTTACATGATACATTAATGATATAAAATACATTTTAATATTTTTCAAATCATTTTTGTCTAGCCGAAACAATTAGCATAAACTATTCTTTAAAGAGTTCAAAACCCTTAAAAATTAGTTTTAGTGCTATCATACTTCAACAGGTAACGATGTGTTAGTGTCTCGAAGTTCATGCATGCACAATTTTCACCATATTCTGAGAGAAAAAATTCATTTTAAAAGGCACATATTGCGTATTTAGCTTGATGTCAAAAATTTTGAAATCTAGCATAGCTAAAAGATTTGGAATACCTACGCTTCCACTAATAATCCATTACTTAATAATTCTATCGATTCCTATTATCCTCAATACTCCATTCACAACTTAGCTACATCCCAGTTCATCAAACTTACCACACTTTAGAAGTTCAGGAACTTGCCACAATAATACGAGTTTAAGAACTTATCTTAGTTAGACCATAGGTGTCCATTCGCTGAGGGGTTCAAAAACATACCATATGATTATGAGTCACAAACTTACCATAAGTATGAGTTTTAAGAACTCGCACCTAACCTTATATTCTCTACCTATTCTCTACCTATCTGTTATACACATGAGAAAAGAATCACCTTCTCAACATGTATATAGCAAATAGCACGACACAAATAGTTCAATAATTATCTATACAAGAAACTAAGTTGTTCTCAAACCAAACTCAGCCACTAATCAATATAGGAAGCAAAGTGGTCGTTAAACCAAGGACAATTCCCCGCCCATACAAATAATTGTTCAACTTAACCACTATATCGAGTAGGAAGCTAAGTGGTTCTAAAACTAAGTATAAATTCCGCGTCCATACAAGGAATTATATAACTCAGCTGCTAACATGAGTCCTCAATTGAAATCCCACATAATCCTAGCTCAATACTAACTTCATACGAATTTTGTTTAATCCGTATTGCGTCACCCCCAACCCTTTTTCTGAGTTGGCAAATTACCAATTCATAATACCACTGACACACAATAATTTTATAATAAAATTTTCAATCATTCGATTTATCCTCCTCCTTGCTTTGACATTATTAGATCACGGGGTTATCTCATCATATTATATTACGATTCATTTCTATGCTATTATCATTTTGTTTTACGATCTCCTTTCCCCGTATACTTTTAGTCTTTTAGACTATATCTATCAGAGTTAGGTAACTTTGTATCTTTTATAACTTATCGAGATTCGTCTTTGAATCTTATCGATGCACTAACTCTATTTGAGTTTGTCCTTATCATTATCCCACTATAGTTATTAGCCTAAGGTTACCCTACCTAAGGTTTATAACCTATAGCTTTGATACCAACTGTAGCCTCCCCAAATCCAGGTACTAATCACCATAAATCTGGTACATCATTTCTATAACTATTGGGAAAGATATAAACATAAATTGTTTATACAATAACCTTTACAACATAATCCCCAAGGTCGATAACCTTAACTTAATACACATATTCATATACTACATGACTTACAATGTTATTTGCCTTTAATACTATTTACAATATTAACTGTACAATAATTCATTCCTGTAACTTGCCCTTGCCTTTGCATGTGTTCGAAGTATTCGTCTTAATCTGAAATGTTTATCATGATATAGCAAGGGTGAGCAACAAGTTTATCCAGCAAGTTTAAGTTCATAGTAAGATATATCATGATTGAAAGAATGAATAATAAGCTAACAAACTTTCAATAATATAATAATTGTGAAAGAATATGAATCAATTTTAATAACGGTATGACCGAAACAATAATGATGAATGGCCAACAATGAACATGAACAACTATATCTGGACCAAATTGTAATGAAGGTGATCAGCCTTTCATACCTGATGAAAATATACAACATGCATAACGTGTGAATCAATAAATAATAGATGTGGTAAATCAATAATGATTAACCACGAACATGCTTTACAATAACAACTCGAGTTTGAGTTAGGAAACTTGCACAATAAAAGTATAGTTCAAGAAACTTGCTTGTATCGTTGACTACTGCTACACAAAACTAATTTCGCTTCAGTTAAAAGACCTATTATTGATAATATTGATCTCTCAATTAGAATAATATTATCACATACATTACTGTTAATTATACTCATTATACAACTTAAACATTTATCACATAATCAAATATTAGATTACTCCTTAAAACATCATTATTATTATCGTCCTTCGATAATTCTTTAATCACTATATCCTATACATTATAATTTAACACTTTAATATTATATATTATAAGTTCTTCTTTAAAATCTAATAAATCAATTACTAATCCAGCAACCTGGATTACCCAAATATACTAATCCAGAAACCAGATTGCAATCTAGCAAACCAGATTGCAATCCAGAAAACTGGATTCCAAATCCAGCAAACTGGATTCCAAATCCAGCAAATTAGATTGTAATTCGGCAAACTGGTTTCCAATCCAACAGACTAGATTCAACTGATTTCCAATCTAACAAGCCTGGATTCACCAATCCTTCAATCCAGCAAGCTAGATTCATAATCCTTCAATCCAGCAAGCCTGGATTCATAAATCCTTCAATCCAACAAGCTGGATTCATTATCCTTATCACGAAAATACCAAATCAACTTTTTATTTTTCTATCTTTTTTCCAAACATATATACATATATTTCATATACAAAAAGAATTTTTCTAATATTTTTCAACTCCCTTTAGTATTTTTCAAAAATCATTTTTGTGACGCCCCCAAAATAGGTATACATCACCCATTCTGAGTTGTCAATACATGGTACAGAAACAACTACAACTTTATTATTACAACAGTAAAACTGTGAGTTTAAATACAAATATTATCTTATAGACAATATCTATACTCAAATAAATCCTCATCACATTTATTGATACATTATTTTACAAAAATGGTGAGGACTACTAAACAATCCTTTCTAAAACCTTCATTCCATACCCAGGCTAATTACTCGCTATATTCTCGCCTCCTGAGAAGAATGGAACAAAAAGGAAAAGGGTGACCTCAACTAGCTCAGTAAAGAATATTATGACTAAGATAATATACAACAAATTGTTGTTAGTCTTCAACAGGGAAAAATCTAATAGAATACAATAGACAACAAATTTTAAATCAATATTCGCAGCGGAAATAATAATTCATTAGAAGGGTTAAGTAGAGAATGCAAACTACTATCTTCTATGTATGAATTTAAAAATTCATCGTCTATCTTTTATCCCTGTAACATCAATCCATAAACATCTGGAATCAAATATTTATCTTTGCACTACAGGCCAAAGATATTCATCGATTAGTCATGTTTCATTTAAACACTGCTCATCTTTTGCACTACTGACACAAAGATATTCTTCAAATCATTCATCTTTGCACTACAGTGCCAAAGATATTCTTAAGAAATCATTCATCTTTGCACTACTGTGCCAAAGATATTCCATAATATCATCATTTAAGACCGAGGATGATGAAAATATTTTTTTTAAAGAAACGAATCCAAGGAAACAAAATGACAAGGATTAAGGATTAAGGATTCGTACTTGGTTTTATCCACGTCCAAAAATACCTCAAAAATAATCATAGTGGGTAAAATTCAAGAATGATCAAAACATGGATACAATCAAAGCTAGTATCCGAATAGATATTTTGGACGAAAAGAAAAAATTTATTTTTCGAAGAATAGTGCCGAGATCGTGAATAGTGCCAGATATCGTGAATAAAGGCCGATACGTGAATAGTAACTCAACACCAAAAGATAGAAATTCCACAAAAAACATTTTCACGCTTCATGAATAGTACTCGTGAATAAGAACTCGTGAATAAGTAACTCATGAATAGTAACTCGTGAATAGTAACTCATGAATAGTAACCCCGACATGAAAAAGTTCCAAATTTGATAAAAGTTCCAACCAATATTTCAAAGATAATGATATTGAAGAAATAATATCATTTGAGAAGAAAATAACATCCCTTACCTCAAAGAATCAAGATTGTAAGGAAAGATCGGAAGTGATCTTTGAATGAAACTTGTCTTGAATAAAGAACTCTCAAAGTATCTAAATACTCACAAAATACGCTCAATAATATAGAGAGAGAAGAGAGAAAACTTTGTTTCGGTGTGATTTTCAATTCTAACTTAGCCTCTATTTATAGGAAAATGTTAGCCCGTAGGAAGGCACTTGACACTTGCTACACGATGGCTTTACTCGCTACTATTGCCATCCACCACATTTGAAATAAAATTCAGCACATTTTTTCACCAACCACAAGTGGGGCTCACTCAATTCTAGAATTTTCCACCAAAATCAATTATAACCCTACTTTCCCTAATCAAACACCTCTTAAAATTTATAACAAATCATTCGCTTCATTTTAATTCGTTCAAAATTTGTAGACATATACTCAACTTATATATGTATAACATATCCAAAAATCGCAACGATCCAACTACGATTAAAAATTATAACTCACGCAATATATCGTAAAAAATATTGATTTGATTTTTTAATATCTCCATTCCGACAAAAATACTGATAAAACACCTCAACATTAAATCCTTCAATTATAACCACATATAATAAATAAATCCATCATTTATATCCATATCAAATAAATATTTTCTTATCATATAAATCAATAATTAATTATTCCCAAATAATATTACGTAATCACAATTATCAGTAGCTCCCGAATTAATAAGGATCTCTCCTTATCGCACGCAATTAGGTGACCAAACCTCTCCTTAGATGTAACTTTCTAGACATTGCCAATAATGTTATCTAATAATATTAATCAAATAATATGAATTATTAATCGATAATGGGAAATACGTGCGGTGACAATTATTAAAACAACAATAATATAAAATACCAACGCAAAGAATTATTGAATCAATAAAATAAAATATCTTTGAATAAAGAAATCTTTGAACAATTATTGAGTAGTGCCTTCTTACGTAAGGATCAATAATTGATGCAATACTGGTGTCTTCTTTGCTTCAACAACGCGTATTAGTGTGTTTTAACCACCGGGTATTCCAACAAGATTAATTAACGTAACAATTACGCCGTTATTTTTAAACAACTTATATTTGTCGCTTTTCCTCATCCAATTGCTTTCAAGTTATGGGGCCCACATTATGGTCAAGCGTAGTCGCATTTAATATTCCCCGACGATATTTTAATATTCCACGACCAAACGAATATTCCCCGACAACAATGAATATTTTATAACCACTTGCTTATTTTGAAATATTTATGATTTTTACCCTAACTATCCACATTAATCAAATCAACCCTTACTATTTAAAAATAATAAATAAAGGAAATTCCTTTTTATTTAAAAAAAATTTCGGGGTCTTACAATTTTTAGTTCGTAGCTTGAGAAATTAGCCCTATCATGCTCAACTCTAGAAATTCCCATATTTTGACATAATCTTATACGTGTTAACATGAGCCTCCAGTTTAAATTTTGTGGCCATTGGAGTTATAGAACTCCGGTTATAGCCATTTTTGTCATAAAATCCCAAAAATTAAAATGGCCATAACATGATCATTTCAAGTTGAAATGAGCTCATTTTTGGACAGGAGCTACTTTATATCATATAAGTTTATGTCCCAAAAGGCCAGAATTTATTTCAAAAATTAGGTGGCCGAAACTGCCCTTGCAAAATCTGGGACAATTTGTTTTTGAATTTTTTTATTTTTTCGCACTTTGCTAAAAATAGTGCATATAAAAATATACAACTCCTTTTTAAGTGATTCTACTTGGAAATGTTAGAAAACTTATCATATTATCATCTCAAAATTTTCCAAAATTTTTGAATGTCAGAAAAATAATGAAATTACCCCTAGCTTAAACTGACCCAAAACAGCTTGTTTTCTTCTTTAAAAGTCGGGACTATTTTTGCTAAATAGTCACTATGACTTGTAAACTCAACATTTTTGAGTGCTACTACTTATGTTTAGTATTTAACTTATATATCTAGTACCCCCTTTTGACGGATCGCAAAACAAAGTTGTAGATTTAAAGTTATAAGCTTACAAAGTAGTAAAGAAAAGTTAAGTTTTTCTAGCTTTCAAAACATAGCTTTCATTTCCTTACTTTAGATCTAACTTTTAACACACAAAATATATAGATCCATATATAACACACTCTAGATCATGTAGATCTAGAGTTTTGAAGTTTGAAATCATCAGTCCAAGTTTTGATTTAGAAGAATCAAAAATACATACACAAAAGGTGTTTATACCTTGATATTTTGCTAGCCATTCTTAATCTTTCAAAGTAGATGATGATCTTGGGTAGCTTCAAGATGAAATCCCCTCTCCCTTTATCACTTTTTGGCTGCCAAAATGGCCCTTCTATTCTCTCTCTCTCTTTTTGGTTTTCTTAGCAAATTAGAAGAAATAAGATGAAAGAGAAATAAAATAATTTTTTTTGTGTTAGTAAAAGGATGTAGATATATTTTACATATCTAGCTATTATCTCCCAATACCTCTCTCATTCACTCTCTTTCTTATGTTACTTGTAACCTTAGATTACTTGTAAGTATGAACAAAAATGTTGGTGAATGACATATGTGACACATAAGTGGTTTAGTCACCCACTAAAGTAATTAATCATCACATTCATCTCCCCTCCTTTTCTTCTTCACTAAACACCCGACCATGTGGCCTGTTTTTCTCCAAGTTTGCTTTCTTTTAATTCTTTTATTTTACTTAACAAATGACCATAAAGTCCTTCCAATTTGGGCCAAATTTGGACCATTGAATTAAATTGTTGGGCTCTCTAATTAATTACTTTGGGCTTTCTAATAAAAATATTTGGGTCATGAAAATAGATTAGGTCCAATACTTTTAATTCTATCTTTCCCTAATTATTTAATTAGGGTTTTCATTACCTCAATTACAATTTAAATCCTTACTTACATACACTTAATTTCTTAACCCAATTAGATTTGCTATAATTAGGTTATACAATTAATTAATTGAGATGTATAAAATAAATCCCTTAGAGTTAGTATATATTTTAAATACTATTATTCTCCCGTATCATAACCCTTAAGTTATTCAATTTTTCATTCCTGATATATAATTAGGTTACATTAGTTTCTTTAATTTGTTTATACGATAAACAAATATAAACCATCACATAATATTCATATTCAATTACTCACATAACTTTTAACCATTAGGTATTTGAAATTCTCGGTTAGGGTTTAGGATTCCCGAAAATAAAATTAGGGTTTTCAAAGCTGGAATTAGGGTTTCTAACCAATCATTAGGGTTTCTTAATTTATCATTAATGTTCTTATCATAACATTAGGGTTTGCCCAGATTACACTTATCTGATTCATACTTGACCCTTAACCACATACTAAAGACACATATAATCATAATACACAATTCCACATAAGTCATTCACAAAAATTTTAAATCCATACCTATTTCCAGTCTAGGTCTTATTATTCAACCTTTATTCAATCATTTAAGATTTTATTAATGGTCTAACTTCTCGGGTTGTCACAGATTCTCTTCATAACATGTATTCTAGTATTTTCATATGAACTTGTAAAACTTGAACTTAATAACATGTAAATGGACATTACCTTCTTGAAGTTGAAATACTAACTCTTGCTTCAATTTCCAAAACACTCAACAACACTCACACTCTAATTAAAACCTAACAAAGAAATCAACAACTTAAATTTGAGAGGAGGGACTTCTATTTATCGAGAGATTATTATCCATTTGGATGTTTTGCCTTAAGGATTATATTAATGGAAGATAGAAGGAACCATTGTGTAACAAGAAGTTGGTGAAAAGCTTCACCAACTCCATCTTCTTCCATTCCCATAGCCATCATCTCCATCTTGGTTTTCAGCAACATAGAGCCATAGGCTTTTGAAACAACACGGCTAAGACTTAGAATGGGATATGATTTTAGGACAAGGCTATTTAACTTATTACATTAGTTAAAATGGTCACTAGTTGCACTAAGGTTAATTCCCTTTTGACTCAAATGAATTTTACTGAGTTGATATTATTACATTGTTATAAGTTAAGAGTACAAATACATATAATCATATAATTCATGTACATTGGGTCAATTCAAAGAATATTTATATTAGACTAGTATATAATTGAGTTGGGTATCAATATCCCATTATTTTCGATAAACTTATTTTTCCAATTCTACATAAATATTTAAAATAAACATTAAATAATAAAAATTTTATTGTAATTTAATTTATCTCATATGTTTAAAATACACATTTAGTTGCTCCACCACACATCACGATGTCACAAAAAGGCTCTTCCATACAACTTGGCCGATTACATAATTTAAAGCTTATTTTTATCATATAGTTTTATATAATAATTATTCACATTCCAATGTCACACCTCATTTTTTATTGAATGAAGAAAACTTATTATATTGGACTATACCTTACTTGTTATTGCTCACGATAATTAATGAATAATAATAGAAATTAGTCTATCACATTATGTAATTATTTACTCACTACTAGTACTAATTAATTTCATCCATTTCATCATTAATTTAATTAGTAATTTTCTAATTTTATCACTTTGTCACACTAGGCATAATTTCATAAGCTTAAATTAAGCTTATCACTTCTACTACATTACTCAATTATCATATGCTTATACAATTAAATTAATTACCATAACTTATGCCATCACTATATAAATTTATATTCAAATAAATATTCAAACAATCATTATGCTTAATATTAATATTATTTATTTAAAATTCATCGATATTACATCCTCCCCCTTATAAGAATTTCGTCCTCAGAGTTGGTACATGGTTACAAAAATAAATGTGGATAATCCCTTCGCATCTTATCTTCTAATTCCCACGTGGCCTCCTCAGTGTCGTGGTTTTGCCAAACTACTTTTACAGAAGATATAACTTTATTTCTTAACGTTTGCTATTTTCGATCTAGTATTTGAATAGGAATTTCTTCATACGTTAGATTTTTTTCTACCTGAATGGGTTCGTAGGAGATCACGTGCCTATAGTTGGGCTTCTATGGACGTAACACCGAAATATGAAACACATTGTGGATGTATTCCAATTCAGGCGATAAAGCTACCTTGTACGCCACTTCACCTATTTTCCTCAATACTTTGAATGGTCTTATGAATCTCAGACTCAATTTCCCTTTCTTTCTGAATCTGATCTTTCCCTTCCAGGGAGACACCTTCAAAACATGAAACTACCAACTTCAAAGTCTCAATTTTGAAGATGCAAATCAGCGTACTTCTTTTGGGGATCTTGAGCTGCTACCAATCTGGCTCTTATCGTTGTTACCACATCGACCATCTGTTGAACTAATTCTGGTCCTAAAAGTTGTCGTTCTCCGACTTCATCCCAACACAACGGTGTTCTACACTTTCTCCCGTAAAGAGCTTCATATGGCGGTATATCGATACTCACATGTTTGCTATTATTGTAAGCAAATTCAATTAATGGTAAGTGGTCATCCCAATTCCCTTTAAAGTCCATCACACAAACTCTAAGTATGTCCTTCGACATTTATATGGTTTGTTCACTTTGCCCATCAGTTTGAGGGTGATAAGCAGTACTTAATCTCAACTGAGTTCCCATTCGTTCTTGCATGCTTTTCCAAAATTTTGACGTGAAACGCGGATCTCGATCAGAGACAATCCACACCGGCACTCCATGTCGCGATACAATTTCCTTTACATATAAATTTGCTAATTGGTTTAAATTTAATCAGATTTTGATGGGTTAAAAATGAGTTATCTTTGCTAGTCGGTCGACGATAACTCAAATGGCATCATAACCCTTCTGTGTGATCAGAAGTCCAACCACGAAGTCCATCGTAATGTGTTCCCATTTCCATTATAGTATTTCAAGCGGTTAAAGTAGTCCACTTGGCCTCTGGTGCTCTTCTTTAACTCTTTGACAAGTAAGACATCTATTGACACATTCTACAAACTATTGTTTCAGATTAGGCCACCAAAAGTGTTATCAAAGATCCCGGTACATCTTCGTGCCTCCTTGATGAATAGAATACGTCATATTATGTGCGTCGTGCAAGATTTCCTCTCTCAGTTAGGTTATAGTTGGCACCCATACACGACCCTCAAATCTCAATATACTGTTCTTATCCACCTTGAACTTTTTGTCCTCATTTTCTACTATTTTCTTTATTATCTTCTCACATTCTTCATCTTTCTCTTGTGCTTCCTTTATTATATCCAATAACGTCGGGTGAGCTTCCATTACGAATAATTTTCTTTTTGCTTCTTTCGGTTTCTCCACCTCTATTTCCAACATTTCCATTTCTCTTATTAATTCCTCCAAAGTTATCAATTTGAATAAATTCTCCCTTCCTTTTCTACTCAAAGCGTCGACTACTACATTTACTTTTCTCGGGTGATAAAGAATTTTACAATCGTAATCTTTGATTAATACCACCTTCTTTGTCGAATGTTCAACTCCTTTTGTGTGAAGATATATTTCAAAATCTTGTGGTCCGTGTATATCTCACATTTTTCTCCATACAAATAATGCCTCCAATTCTTCAACGCAAAAACTACCGCTGCTACCTCTAAGTCATGGGTAGGGTATTCTTTTTCGTAATCTTTCAACTGTCGTGACGCATACGCAATGACATTGTCATGCTGCACTAGCACACAACCAAGTCCTCTGTGCGACTCATCACTATACGTGTGAGACCCCGAATTTTATGAAATAAAAGTATTCAATTTTTCTATTTTGGTAAATAGTTAAATTGATAAAAGTTTAAAGTTAAGGGTCATATTTGAAATTTTTTCAAAGTAAGCATGTTTTCATAAAATAATCGGTAGTAAAAGTACAGTAATACGCATGGTTGCTTAGTAGCACACGGTATTGATTATTGATGCTTACGTGAGAAGTCACTCAGTTATACTCAATTATTGCTATAGTAATTGCTGCATCATATCTCTCATATTATTGATTCAATTATTGTCACAGTATCATCTGCATAATATTTTATATATTATTAAATTAACAATTGAGACGACAAAGTTATTCATATTATTATTTGCAATGTTGACAATGTCTAGAAGTTCTGTCAAGGAGAGGTTTGGTCACCTAATTGCGCGCCAATAAGGAGAAAACATTATCGGAAAGCCCCCTCTTTCCTGGGAACGACCTGGTTGTTAAATATTGTGAGTTATAATATTAATGATGAATGTTATTAAAAATAGAATTTGAGTTCGGAGTTGAATTTGGAGACGTGGACGTGATATTTGAGTCCGGAGCGATGAAATTAGTAGAAATAAACTATAAACACAAAATTTGCCGGGGTTGACTTTTTGGTCAAAAAAGTTAACATTGAATTTTTTGAAAAAAGTCAAACTTTGAAATTTTAAAAATGAAATTTTTGAGAAAATTATTTCCATTGTATTGGGATTGTTAGTGTTATTGGAAATCGACATTTATTTTGATAATAATTGATGTTTAGAGGTTATATTGATCAATCGAGTAATTAACCGGATAAATGAGCAATTAATTGCTATTGATTCACATGATTATAACTATATGTTCACATGTGTGTACTATTGATTCACATTCATTTACTATTAGGGGAGTTGGTGCAAGATTGATAATACTTGCATGACTAAGTTAAAAATAGAGGTGTAGATGGAGATACTATACTGTAATTCGTATTTTCACATGATTATAACTATTAAGTCACATGAATGAACTATTAATTCACATGATTTACTATTAGGGGAGGTGGTGCAAGTTTGATAATACTTGCAGGACTAAATTAAAAATGAAAGAAAACTTGAAGGTATTGTACTGTAATATTTTGAGCCCCAAAATGTGCAATTATTGAAACTATATTTTCCAATAAATAAATCTCATTCTTCCTTCATTTCTCATCAATTCACTAAAGATATAGAGAAATTATTATAGAGAGAAATTATAGAGAGAAAGAAGAAGAGAAGTCTGTTACCTCACTATTCCAGTATCCAGTCTTCTTTTGAGGTATGGGGTATTATTTCTTTCGTATTCATGAAGAGAGCAATTATTATTCCATTCCTTATTATTATGTTGGAATAACCTGTCTATGCGAAGTACCGCATACATGGTGAAATTCTTCTATTATTCAATTCTTTATTATTCTGTTGGAATATCTTATCTGTGCAGATTACGCATGACCTGGTTCCATTCTTTATTATTCTATTAGAATATCATGTATATGATTCTTACGTGACACTGGTTCCATTTTGTTATTCTGCTGGAATAACTCATGCATGCTGCTTTATCGCATGCACGGTGAATTCTGTTGTTATTCCATTCTTTATTATTCTGCTGGAATATCACATGCATGCGGATTACGCATGACACCGTTCCATTCTTTATTATTCTTGGGAATAACTCATGCATGCGATTCTATCGCGTGCATGGTGAATTCTTCTGTTATTCCATTCTTTATTATTCTGTTGGAATAACATGTCTATGTGGATTACCGCATGCATGGTGAATGATCCTTTGTATTCAATCCTTATTAAATTGTAGAAATGATCTGTCTACGTGGATTACCGCATGGCGGGTGAAAATCCATTTGCAATTTCGTAATATTTCTGACCCTCAAAAATTCTGGAAACATTTGAAATGATAATTTGATGAGTTTCTATACTGTGTCCAAAGATGATGATTTTTGGACGTATAGATTAAAAGTTATGGATTTTATGGGAAAATACTATTTTAAAAATAAACCCTTATAACTCCTTGTGGTTAAGTCCAAAATTGGAAAAATATTTATTAGGAGTACATATATATAACAGGAGTATACTTTATAAATTTTGAAATTTTTGGACAAAAGTAAAATTTATGATAAATGTCTAAATATTCGGCAATTTTGGTCATATGAAAAATAATAAATGAATTTAAAAATTCTGAGAAAAATATATGTTCAATATGGGACTATATTCTGCTAAATCCCAGATTAGAAATATTTTTGGGACTGATTTGGTATTTTTCATGAAAATGTACCAGTTATGAGTAAATGAATTAAATATGTTATGTGAAGTAACAAAATTAGAAAATAGGATTTTATGGCTTGGGAATCCTATATAGGGTATATGCAGATTTTTGATGAGGGATTTGATCATTAGTGATGAAATCTTATGAGTATGGCATTTTTGAATGATTAAAATGCGTTATTTGGTATAGTGTAAACAATTAAAATAAATTGTTTATAAGTTTAAGAATTGATTAAAATATTGTTATAATATTAATAATATTAGATTATGAGTTTATTAAGTGATTGATAATATTTGGATAAATTTAAAGTCTTTAATATTTATCCTTGTTTTCGCTTATATATTGGTCATCATCCTCATGCTTATATTGTGATGAAAGTCATCTTTGGCTTACGTGCAAAGATGGACTGTTAATTATTGATTTTATAGTTGTACATCTTTGGCTTACGTGCAAAGATGGACAGTTAATTATTAGTTTTATTGTTGTATATCTTTGGCTTACGTGCAAAGATGGACCGTTGATTATTGGTTGTATATCTTTGGCTTACGTGCAAAGATGGAACGTTGATTATTGGTTGTATATCTTTGGCTTACGTACCGAGATGGACTGTTAATTATTGATTTTATAGTTGTATATCTTTGGCTTACGTGCACAGATGGACCGTTGATTATTGGTTGTATATCTTTGGCTTATGTGCATAGATGAACTATTTATTGGTATGATTATGACCATGGATCATTCGGTATAATCATGACCCGTAATGTTATAGATAATGTGGTAAAAGTCCTCATTGGCCCGTAGTGCATTGATGGAAAGTTATTGGTATGATTATAACCAGGGATTATTCGGTATAATCATGACCATTGATGATTACATGAATATCCTTGGCCATAGTGCATGGATGATTCGATGATGTGGATTATTTATTAAGATGAGTCTCAGCGATAAAATATTGATTATACACTTTTAATTCATAAAAGATAGTAGATCTCATGCTCTACTTGACTCTTTTAAAATACAGTTGTATGTCTTTGGCCTGTAGTGCAAAGGTGAATTGTTAATGAATATCTTGGCCGTAGTGCAAAGATGAATTTATTAGTATGATTATGAGTAGGAATTGGGATTTGGTATAACCATGATTTTTGATGTTTTAGGTGAAGATAGGTGATGGAAATTATCTTCGTCCTGGGTGCGAAGAGGAATTTAGAATCACAATTATGATTATGAGTTATTCATATGATTGTAGACAAGAACTGTTCATTGATGTTGCATGAATAAAACATTTTTGGTGGACTTTTAACATGGAGAAGATAATAGACCTTATGGTCTATTTGACTCTTTTAATGGATTGCTCGTTTCGCTGCAACTATGGTTGAAAAGTTTTATCATCTACCATATGTTCTAAATCTCTGATTTATTATTGATGAAAGCTATTGATAATTTAATTATCCTTAGTCATTATATTCTTTACTGGGCTAGTTGTGCTCACACTATTGCTTCACAATTCCTTTCAGGTAATAAAGGTGTAGCTGGGTCAAGCGAGGTATTAAGAGGATTAGAACGGTGGTCTATAGCTGTTGAGGTTCTCCCTAAATAGTATGAGAATAATTTTATTGAGAACTTTAGATAAGTCTGACCGACGAGGAACCAGGATTTCAGGCTATTCCGCTCAATCACGTAACATTTTTATTCCTGATTTGGCCTTTTCATCTTGTGAGACCTCCTTTGCAACTCTAACTGGAGCGAGCCAGAGGTGTGGGACCCATGGAGGGGTGCCGCAGGTGTACCTACAGGAGCCTCAAGTTAGCTTGTGGCCAACCGTGCCTATGTATAGGCGGTTGGTTGCTTTCATAAGTCATTTTCAAGTTGCGCAGCGAAGGAAATCCGAGAGCTCTTCTTTAGATCTGCTGAGTTCGGGCAACTTTCTGCATATTCTGCCACCGTACAAGCGTTCTTCATTGTCCTGGTAACACATGTATGTATTTTTTTCCAATTTCTATTCGTTGGAAAATGACTTATCACATGAAATGTATTTAGACACGTAGTAGTGAATATGCATGCTGATATGACTTGATAAAAAATATTCAACATAGCAAATGTTAGTACTAAACCATGCTGAACATAATGATGTGAAAAAATTTGACTTTTGAAGCAGTCAAATTGGCATCTTTTACTTTTATTTCTTATCCTATATGAGGACAAATGAGTAAAGGCATAAAAGTAAAATAATCTTGGTAATTAGAATACACTTACGGGTTTTAACTGTAATGTGATTAATGCATGTAGGATGTATATGACTGTGTACAGGTGTGCTATTGAATGGCTACCTAGTCATGCCTATGTGCATTTGGATAGTCCCATTTACAAATGGGGCTATGGCAAAATTTTCCCAAAATGTAAGTATTGGGTAGTCATTCATTTTTAAATCTACTGTGGATGTATGTTAAAGCAATGCATTTTGAAAAGCTCCAGGTAAGAAATTACCACACCCTTTCTGAGGTGATTTGGAAACTTGCTGTCCAGATATTATGGATCTGGATCAGCCGAGTAGTTCCCGCAAGACCACTTCTGGTGTACGGAGGATGGCTTTTGAAGAGCCTCAGCACCGTTCCATTAGACAGCCTCATCGTTTGGCGGAGGCGTTGATACGTCCTATTCGGGTTGAAGTGGCAAATTTTGAGGATGAGGAGGTGGATGCACCGATTGAGGTTCCTGCTCCTGCTATACGTGTTCCCCATAGGGAATTCCCAGGTATTCAAGTGGCGAACCCAGATCTTCTAGGTGACTTGAGTAGGCATCCTTCAGTATACCTGAAAGCAAACGAGGTATGACAAATGAGGTATGAAGTTAGATCTTTAATCTTCCTTATTTCCTATTGATGAGGAGTCAAGGAGTCTGATGTTGATCTGCATTTGATGTAAGTTCCTGGCTTCACACAGCCTCGAGGGAACTAGTTTAGCATCCACTCTATGTATCAGGCCTTGCATGATGACTATAGAGCGATCGTCCATGGCTGGGATTCGTGAGGTTCTTCTCCATTCTACCCCGTCACTGTCCCTGGGGTTACCTCAGGGCATTGTCTGAGCGGTGGTTCCACCTGCATCGGTCCATTCCATTTATCGGATCATGCGGGTGATGATGACGCCGATGGATTGGCGGTTTATCACAAGTATGGAGTTTGGAGGGGAGTCGGTGCCTTGCACGACGAATATCACCCCTACTGCCATTAGATCCTTGTTGGATGTTCTGGCGGAAGCGCTCAAGGGCAGGACTGTTTGTACAGGTCCTTTGAGCGTAGATGCTATGAACGGCCTGTTTAGTGAGCCCATACCCGATGATGTGAGAGTTAGGGATCGCATTCTCCAGCGATTGTTCCTAATGATCATTAGGGGCTGCTTCATAGCAGATAACTCTTCTACGGTGTCCTTCGCTTTGATCAACGCCACTCAACACGTGGACCATAGAGGAGAGTATGATTGGGGTTCCTACACCTTTGCCTACTTCCTCAGGAGAATGTGCATGCAATCGCAGGGCTTGACCGAGGCGTGGTTAGGATTCTACCCATTTCTACTGGTGAGTGTTTCTCTTCTCTTTTCCCATGTATAGGTTAAGAGTGTTGACTAACAGCAGATGTTTTCCTTTGTGTTGGCAGTTTTGGGCCTGTGAGAGGCTTCCTTGTTTGCGTCCTGTGAGGGTGTTAGGTTTAGACACCTATCCACGAGGACAGAGATGACATCATTCCATACTGGTGGAGGTCCTTATTGCTGAGGTTTTCACTCATTGTCGCCTACAGCTGGAGCTATTGACAGCCGATGTCATCACATGGTTTCCCTACTCTAGAGAGCATTTGGGAGTTGGTTTTGAGGATGGATACTCGACTAGAATAGAGTACGTCATTTCCACCCGCAGGATTCCACTCTTCACAAATGGAGGATGGGAGCTCTATTTAGGAGAGCGTGCTATCAGGAACACTACAGGAGAGATCCATATGCCGATCTTGCCTCCTGTCGGGCGTTATTGGCCTGTTTCGTAGTCACCCATCATTGAAATCCCATTGATGGGGATTGACAATTTTACATTGTCAGAGGGCCCCTGTTCTCAGGAGATGTTCCAGCATTGGTGGATCCCTTGTACCATTGGAGCTCAGACCCGTGCCACACAGTTTACGGGGGATATGGTTCTAGGATTCGTGATGATGACGGATTGGCTAGTCTGCGTGTCGAGACCCACTCATGTGACCTGATTGATGATCGACTCAAGAGTTGGACCGGTCACATCATTTTATTCTTCGGATTGGGGCGTAGATCCCAGTAGAGGTAGATACTTTTGATCCTTCCAGCTCTAGCACTAGTCCTTCAGGTGACCCATATGGTTTTGCTAGCGCAGATACTCCCTTGTATTGGCCTCACATTCCTGTAGATAGAGATCCAGTGACTCAAGAGGAGTTACATCAGGTGGACAGGATCGATGATGTAGACATTGACATTCATGACTTTTTCTGATGTATTTCTTGCTATCTCTTTTTATAGGCCTCTGTTAGCTACTGGGTAGCTTCGCCCCATTTTTGCTATATCTTTTGATAGGCCTCTGTTTTATGTTGGATAGCTTTGCCCCATTTCCCTGTATTTTAGCTGTACAAAGATGTATTAGATGATGATATACTTAGGAATGTATGCACAGTTTTCCATTCCCTATATCATATTGCCATCTATTGTATCATGCATGTTATTATGTTATGCATATGTATGTATGTCCAGAGATATTCAGCATTGACCCCTGGATGGTCTTATGACACGGCCCGTACAAATGTCTTCTTCGATAGTTAGCCGTATTGATCATACCGCACTATTTGTGGTGGTAGCTGGTATGCGCTCATGGTATGATAGTATATCACCATCAGATATAGTGATCGTAGATGATTTGCTGCAGCATACTATGACCCTGTTGATGTTTCAGGTTCCCACAGGATTTGTAGAGGGTATGCTAGAGCACTAGGTATCGGAGAGGCAGGTTTTTCGATTTGGGACCCAGGAGTTGACTCCTACTTTGGAGGAGTATGCACGGTTGACGATGTTATCACTGGACAGACCTTGCGTGCATATGGCTATCAGAGACATAAGGAGACAGTTCATGACCCTCACCTGATTAAGACGTAGAGTGGTCCAGGACGAGATTACATCCGGCCATGTGATATCCTAGCGTTTCCTATTTTACAGGTTTGGCTTTGAGGACAGCTATGCATGGCATTCTGGGGATTTCCCCACACCGGAGGATCATTGGCGTTCAAAGAGTAGATGTACTACTTCTATGTGTATTTTCATACGTCTTCATGCCGCGGTACATGGATGAGCTGGATATTAGCGTCATTATGGCAGTGAGAGCTCTCAGGGAGGGTCGTACCACTGTACCGATCACTAAGGTTAGCTACATACTGCTGTACTTATCTGGCAGGAGTGTTTACAGGTAGCTCGGTCATGTTGTACGTGTGGTTTATGTCACACTTGAGACCGATTGGCACATTTAGACGGCAGGGGTTTTGTTTCACCCATGATATAGCCATGTCGTACTCCTTTCAGCTTATGGAGTGTACAGATGCTGCATCGTGGTCAGCTTTCCTGGCAGGGATTAGGGATCCGTTTGCCATATTATCGTGTTCAGGGCTTAGTTCACCCTAAAGCTTCATTACTCATGCTCCAGGGATGGATTATCTCCCTCTGGCTGGATTGAGGGGAAAGATCACTTACCACCCATTGGCCATGATTTGTCAGTTTGACCAGTTTCAAGATTTTCATCCGTATGAGGGGCAGTGAGTCAGCACTTCACGTCACACCGTTTATCAGCAGAGGACAGATCCAGGTTGTATGCCTATTGGAATCAGCGAGAGATGGCTAAGTTTTCTGTCAGTCATCCAGGTTATTATATAGATTATTCCGTATGGATGGAGATAGAGACTGCATCGGCTGCGGCAGTATCCGCAGTGAGGATTGATGCTAATGATGAGGAGCCTATACAGGAGGCTATTATTCCCACCGATGATTTGACTATTGGGCTGCCAGCATTTGCAATGGATTCTCCCACCCCGAGTGCCACTGTTACTTAGTATTCGGTACAGCATTTGGAGCAGAGATTACATCTGATGACCTATGATAGAGGTCAGGCTAGGGCCGCGATGTTGACAGCTCTTGATGAGAGAGATACTGCTCTGTTAGAGAAGCATGAGGATAGATCAGCCAGGGATGCATTGATTGCAGAGCGGGATGCCGCCTTATCTGCTAGGGGTGTGGCCATTATAGAAAGCACTTCAGTGAGATCCCAGATGACTGTAAGTCTTGCCGACATGAGTGCTTACACTAATGAGCATTATGCCACCATGCAGTTAGCCTCTGATCTGCTAGCTCGTGTAGATACCCTTGGGCAGGAGCTTGCAGTGCTACCTCCGTCTTCAGAGAGGGATGCTATGTTAGATCTGATAGTCCGCATGTATACAGATCTATAGATAGCTTTTTATTTTCCTGCACAGACTAGCTTAGCCATTTTGTCATGTACAGCTGATGAGTGAATTTTATACACAAAAATTGGATACATTCGGGCTTAATTTATTGTTGTTCTCAAGTCTTTTAGATTAGTTTTGAAGTGTTTGTGTCTATTCAATCATGTTTTTTGCTGTTTTGTAGGAATTGGGATAAAAGTTACATGGATCGACGTTCGGGGTGGCTAGATTCGCGTTTTCGGCTTGCCATTTACACAACAGTCACTTCAGAGCCAATTTGAGTATTTCTACAGACCTTATTTCGAAAATATTAAAGAATGAAAGTTGTATATCTACGTTTCCTCTTTCCGGATCATCTTGAATCATCTATATCGGAGTTCGCATGAAGAAGTTATGGCCATTTTCCCAAAGGACGTCGGAGTAGAAAATGTCAGAAAATGGGGTAGCGCTAGGGCACTAATTTTAGGCCTATTTGCAGCAGCCGTAAGACTATAAAGCAAGAAATTCTCAGCGTCGTGCCCAAAGACCGAGGAAGAGGTTGGAAAGCGGCTTGGACGCGTTTTGGGCGAATTTTGACACCTTTTTGACTCCAAATTGGATTGGGTTTGTTCCAAAACTAAAAATTGGACTTGTAACCAATAAATACAAGATGTAAGGCATAAAATAAGGAGAGATTACATAGATTAGACTAGATTAAACACTCCTTTAGATTAGAACATAACCCTAGTTCTTATTAGTTTTGGGGATTGAAGCAACTTGGAGACCAATGAAGATTCAAAGGAGGAGCGAAAGAGGATTCTCAAGGCTACTGACAATAGATTATATTCTCTTCTCTTCTCTTACTTTTATCTTTTAATGTCTATTCAATTGTGGATTCTTGATTTTAATTCATTAATTATGAACTAACTCTTTCATTAAGATTTCAATTGAACTTATTATGATTATGAATTGATTATTTGATTTATTCTAATTATTTATGTTGAAGTGAATTGTTCATCTTGCTTTGTGCTTATTAATTAATTATCTGATCAGTAATTACCTTGTTACTCTAGAAGGAATTGAGAAAGGAATTCTAGGGTTAGAACTGGGCATGGTGACATGTGACTTGGTTATTTGCACAGTGAATAATTAGGTTTGTGAATAGAATGAGAATATCTATTTTTCGCATGTAACACATAAGGAATTGGGGTTGTAACGAGTTTAATTCAATTGTTTTGCATAGAGATATAGCAAAATTAATCTGGGTTAAATAGAAGGCAATTAATCATTCAAGAGAGGGCTTTTGGCATTTGAGAATTCATGTTAACAATTCAGTAGACATAATAATTGGGATAATTGGATAATTGGTTTATAGTTCATAATTGGGGATATTGGAGTCTTAGCCTTTATTTATTTGAATTCATTTATAAAGTAACCTAGTTTTAATTAGTTAATCTAGTTTTCTTAATTAGAAAATTCACAATTTCCTATTATTTAAATAAAATTGATTTGGTTAAGAGTTAGTACTTGGTAATTTTTATTAAATAATTCCTCGTGGGAACGATACTCTACTTTTACTTTATTACTTGTTGACCGTGTATACTTGCACGTATTCACTGATTGCGAAATCGATCAACAACAACACAGATGTATATATCAAATAGTATTATATATGGCAGGGAAATATATTTTGATTCACTTCCCTTTTAGTTATGCCTTGATACTTGCTTGATATTTGCCTGTTTCTGCAGGGCCTTGTGATCTTGATACATTCTGAACTTATCCTTGATAGATGGACATTGAGACGTCGCAAGATCTCTCAGAACGAATCATTGATTTCTCTAAATCCATACCATCTTTGGTGTCTTGGGACTGGTATCTGTATGGAAAAGTTGAGAAGAGGGTAGTTTCTTCCTCTCCGAGATTGACCGCACCATAGATGGTCGCCAGTACTTCTATTTGTGAGAAGCCTAGTTAATTCCATCTCTTATGGGTTTGTATTACTCTTTGAGGCACGATCGCAGCTTAGATAGTCACCGAATCTTCTATTTGTGAGAAGAGGTTGGATAATTCCATCCCTTTGATCTGAAACCGATGAAATGGGGCAAATTGAAGGTAGATCCCAGTACCGTGTGACAAGCATGTTGTTCTGGTAGGGGTTAGACCGCACCATGAATGGCTACCTATGTACTCCTATTGAAGAGAAGATCAAGTTTGCGTAGTTCGAACCTGGTGTAAGAGGTTCAATGCTGAATGCGGAAGGCAGATGGGTGTAGAATTATTTTTGTTGTTTTGTTGAGAAAGGGCAGAAATGTTTTTGTTGTTTTTCTTTATTGCGACCAGGCCATAGAGAATATGGTTGCCTACGTACCCCCGGGTATCAGGGAGATCAGGTTGACGTAGTTCGCCCCTCAGGACGAATTAAAGGTGAAGAGAAGTGTGAATCCCATGTGCAGGCTATACTGCGAGGAGAAGAAAGTTTGATCCCATAATGGGGACAAACTGCAGTGTGAAAAGTTTGATCCTTCCTCGTGATAAACCGCAAACATAGAAAAGTTTAATCCCGTCTTCAGGATAAACTGCAGGCGTAGAAAAGTTTAATCTCGTCTTCAGGATAAACTTCAAGCATAGAAAAGTTTAATCCCGTCTTCAGGATAAACTGCAAGTGTGAAAGGTTCAATCCCGTCTTCAGGATAACCGAAATTGTAAGGAAGGTTTGAAATGAAGTGATACCAGGCTGCTGGCTTGAAGTGTATGTTTCCCTGAGGGGCAGAAGAGTATTCAAAAAGGAAAGGGTTCAAAACCGTAATGACTGGTGATTTGATGATCAAAACCAGGATGTTTGTTTGATGGTAACTTCAGACATAGTACCGTTTCATAGTGTCCGAGTTAATAAGCTATGGAAACTCATCGCCATCCATTTCTTGAAATCTGAGAGCACCGCCTGTCAATACCTCCTTGACAATAAATGGGCCTTCCCAGTTACCACGGACCGAAGTTCGGGCAAACACACACAACATGACTCTCAATGTGTATAACAGTGTGTGCTAATATGAGAAGAAGGCTTTATAGAATATAAGAAGGCTTATAGTGGGCTGCCAATGCAGACTTCTATGACTTTAGATGGATAAACACTCAGCTCCCACCGGATAAAAGATAGCTATATGTGAGCTAACTAGTGTTTAAAGATGAGGAAACACTCAAAAGATGTGTATGCAGAGTAAAATGGACAGGGCTTCCTCTCTTTTTTCCCTCCCTCTTCTTCTCAATGGCTGACCCCAAGGCTTGTATATATACACGGATGACTGCAGGTACACCTGCGGCAGTCGTAGTTGTACCTGGAGCTGGTCATGATGCATCCAAGCCTCGCGGGTCCTGTCGTCTCGTAGTACGTGCACTCATGCACTGTAATGTCTACTCGAACTTGCAGAACTTCAATCCGAGCATCTGAACGAGGTATATCTGACCTTCTTCGGAACGCTTGTGTCGAGAGTTATGCAATGACATGGATTAGAGGTTATACAAAGTCAAGAAGAGGGGTCTATGCTCATGGTCTTCCAGCTTCAAATTCTATCCAAAGTACTGTCACACGTAATAGTCACTCGGGATTGTCAATCTTCAGTTCTTGTGGGACATTGTTGGATGTATGTATGTATGCAGTGTTGAGATGACGTGCCATTGTCGAAGGAACATGATGACGTTTTACTCCTCGCCGGGGTTATCACCGGTTGAGTTGAAAGTAGACGTTGCTCAGGGTTACAGATGAGATTGGACTACTTGTTGGTATGCCGCGATATCATCTTGTTGAAATGGTAAGATAACATTGTGACTCCTTACCGGGGTTATCACCGGTTTAAGCGGAAAGTAGACGTTTTTCAGGGTTACATCTGAGATTGTACTGCTGCTTGTTTGTATGTCTCACTGTCATCTGTGGGTATTCCTATTTGCCCGTTTGTTAACTCCGAGTCTAAGGTGTGTGTGCCTCGCCAGGATGTCTGGGGTTGAAGCTGATTGCATATGTTTGAAACGAGCATTTCTGGGGTTATCGCCGGAACTGAAATGGCATCTCTTGGGGCTATCACCAAGGATAGGGTTGCTACTCCCAGTGTTGTCTCTGGGACTGGAACTGAGTGTCGCAGTGTTATTGCCGAGACGTAACTCGCCCTCTATCCGGTGTTGTTCTTGGGTCTTTTAATCAAGATATCTCGGGGTTATCTCCGAGATGGAAATGACATTCTCCAGTGTGTGTTCCGTGTTTCAACCGATGTTCCCGCCAGTGTTCCGGTTGGAGCCGATGTTCCTGCTTATGTTCGGTTGAATCAACTTCCTAGGTAGTATCCGGAATGGATGTAAGCTGTCTTCTAGTGTTATCTCCAAAAGACGAATCTACCCTCTTGCAATATTAGTAATAGGAGCGTATAAAATTTCTAGTGTCTACAGTAGTTACTTTCCAAAAGATCAGAACTCAATATTTGGGATTCCAGACTGGCACAGCTGCGCCATGGCTAGGCCTAGGACCGGCGCAGCTGCGCCATCCCCTGACCCTGCCAAGACTCAACTGCTACCTTGTGGGTTATGTCCGGTCTCGAACGCACAATCATACATAATGTATTAAGATATTTTAAGGTTCCTTTCATGCTTCTTAGATCAATCTAGGTTTCTTCTTGCATAACATGGTTCTAAGTTTGATCATTTCAATAATTTAAAGTCATTCAAGGTCATAAAACCACAAAGTCTAGCATGCTTGCTTTCTAAACATACAAGATATTTATAAAAAATTATATTAGGCATGCTTGTGTGTATTCATATCACATACGTGAAAACTAACACCGTTTTAGTTGAAAAATAGGCTTTGTTCATGTTTTTCTTTAAATGTGCTACATAAGCATGGTATGTATAGGTTTATGCTACATGAGTGAGTCTAAGAGTGTCATCAACCATGATCACAAATTTTATATTCTAGTTTTCAAGGTATCATGACAATATTCATATTCTAAACATACTAGTGAGTCCAACTTGTTCATGTTTCTTTGCTAATCACTTAAGCATAAGCTAAAGGTTTATTCAAGCATGTCTAAGTCACATTAACATGCTTTGTAAAGTCAGAATATATAACATGTAGAAATCATGCAAGTTAGCATACTAGGCTAAGTCTTTCCTTGAAAACATTTCTATCACTAGGCTTAATAAGTTTGTTCATGCTCAAGAGGACTGTGTTCACTACAACATGTTCATCAATGTGTAAAATAAGTCATGTTTAGCTCACTAGGTTCACAATTTGTAGAACATGATCTTTATCATAGTTATTTTTTAAAACTTAAGGTTCAAATCTCCATTTAAACCATATGTCTCCAATAATCATGCAAGTCTATGAAAACATGCTCACATTAGGTCAACATATACATATATACATCATACACATGCATAGATGTTATCTTGAGTGAAAACAACTAGTTACTCATGGTCAGATTTGAAAATGTATTCTCAACTGAAGTTTATAAACCCAAGCAATTGCTACATACCTATCACAATGTGTGCAGCAAATTTGCATGCCTGTTCAAAGCAGTAATACCGCTTTGAGAATCTGCTATCCAAATTTCAAAATTTATTCACTAAATGGATTATAGACACTCATATATCAATTACAACATGCTTATATGATCACATAAAAATTATATGGACATTACCTAGCCTCATTAACATACAATTCCATGAATTCAAGAACTTGAACTTCAATACTAAAACTCCATTTTTTTACAGAGAATGAAAATGGCAACAAATAAAGAGTAGTTATACCTCTGCAATGTGAAAAGAACTTGCTCCAAATGAACTTCTAAGCTCTAAGAATGCTTTTAAGCTCTCACCCTCACACTTGACAATTCTCAGATAAGTTCAAGCAACACCAATTGATCAACATGACTGCTATTTATAGAAGAGTTTTGGACTGGGCATTGGTGTTACACAAAACTTGAACTCATGGTGTAATGCAATGAAACAATGGTTGCTCAAGGGTGGTTTAACAACTCCATACATAATTCATAGCTAGCAATGATCATCTAGGATTTAGCCTTGTGGAGAATATGTATTATAGCTTTCAGTTACTGTGCATTGTACTTGGTGACTTTCGTTTTGGGACAAAAGCAAAGAACTCAGCAATCTAGTTATCTAGGCTTAGTTTGGTCTATTTAAATTCCCATAATGTAATCTTAATGTACAATTGTTACCATACTAGGAATTTTAGGGATAAATTATACCTTCACATCATATAGTCCATTATAGTAAATATACGCAATAAAATAATGCAGTCTAATATTATTGTCCGGGTAGTTCCATAATTATTCCTACCACTCATATAATCATATTTTAAATGTCTACTCACCTTCATATTGTTACATACACACTTCATGATATTTTTTTATACCATATAGTTTCAAATATGTTTAATTACAATGCCCCTACAATATAGTTTTATAAGACTTAATATATAGTCATATAAATGTCACACCATACTATATAGTTATATTAGTATTATTGTTCATATGCACATAACTATCAATATAATATTATTATATTAATAACTCACTTAATTATGTTAAAAAATAAGCATGCTCTTCCTAAATTAATTAACACTAATATTAATTAATCCAACCATTCATGGGTTTTCCATAATCATTACTTATCTATATAATAATCACCTATTATTAATAATTGCCAAGAAATCAATATTCCACCACAACTAGTATCAATTAAATAACAATTAATAATCACATATTAACCGACCTTATTAATATCAATTAAAAAATCCATAAATATACTACAACAACACTTAACAATTAATATTACTTAATTTCTCATCTCATAATTTCTTCGCCGCTTATCATTACTATTTGTATTTCCATCACCATGCCACACAAGGCTTTCAACGAGTTTACCACAAACTCCACGTATTCTCAACTATTTAATTGTTTTAGTATAATTGAGTTATCTCATTTCATAACATGAAATTGTTCATAATCCAATAAATATTAATATATTTATTTAATAATATGCGGAAATTCTCGGGTATTACAGTATATCTTTGGCTTACGTACAAAGATGGACCGTTGATTATTGGTTGTATATCTTTGGCTTATGTGCAAAGATGGACTGTTAATTATTGATTTTATAGTTGTATATCTTTGGCTTATGTGCAAAGATGGACTGTTAGTTATTTATTTTATAGTTGTATATCTTTGGCTTACGTGCAAAGATGTACCGTTGATTATTGGTTGTATATCTTTGGCTTATGTGCATAGATGAACTGTTTATTGGTATGATTATGACCAGGGATCATTTGGTATAATCATGACCCGTAATGTTATAGATGATGTGGTAAAAGTCCTCATTGGCCTATAGTGCATTGATGGACAGTTATTGGTATGATTATAACCAGGGATTATTCGTTATAATCTTGACAATTGATGATTACATGAATATCCTTGGCCGTAGTGCAGGGATGATTCAATGATGTGGTTTATTTATTAAGCTAAGTCTCAGGGATAAAATATTGATTATACACTTTTAATTCGTAAAAGATAGTAGATATCATGCTCTACTTGACTCTTTTAAAATACAGTTGTATGTCTTTGGCCTGTAGTGCAAAGATGAATTGTTAATGAATATCTTGGCCAGTAGTGCAAAGATGAAATTTATTAGTATGATTATGAGCAGGAATTGTGATTTGGTATAACCATGATTTTTGATGTTTTAGGTGAAGATAGGTGATGAAAATTATCTTCGTCCTGGGTGCGAAGAGGAATTGAGAACCACAATTATGATTCTGTGTTATTCATATGATTGTGGACAAGAACTATTGACTGATATTACAAGGATAAAACATTGTTGGTGGACTTTTAACATGGAGAAGATAATAGACCTTATGGTCTATTTGACTCTTTTAATGAATTGCTCGTTTCACTACAACTATGGTTGAAAAGTTTTATCATCTACCATATGTTCTAAATCTCTGATTTATTATTGAGGAAAGCTATTGATAATTTAATTATCTTTAGTCATGATATTCTTTACTGGGCTAGTTGTGCTTACCCTTTTACTTCTTAATTCCTTTCAGGTAATAAAGGTGTAGCTGAGTCGAGCGGGGTATTAAGAGGATTTGAATGGCGGTCTATAGCTGTTGAGGTTCTCCGTAAATAGTATGGAAATAATTTTATTGAGAACTGTAGATAAGTGTGTCGTACTATATATGTCATTTGATATTTAACTTTGGTGAACCGAATAGGGTGAGGTGAACCCAACTTTGGAAGGGTGTTTTGCCACTAGCATACAAGATGTCTAATGACATACAACCTCGTGTTATCATAAGAAAGGGTTGTGCAAATCCACTTGTTGAGTATATCTACGAGAACAACCTATATAATCTTGGAGTTTATTTGAAATATAATTCTCACTTGGAGATAACAGAGATAATTATATGTCAAGAGAAGACTCACCATTGGAAAGAAGATGATAGCAATCTTCTTGTTTTTCTTTGGGGACTATTGGGTCAACCAATGATAATTCTGTGGACATATGATATCTATCATAACCTAGACACATGGCCTCCCATGTACGAAGGTTTCCTTGAGCACTTGCCAAAGATTTTAATTTCTAAATCAGTTATTGACTATAATTTTATGTAAGGTACCATTGTAAGGTTGTGGTAAAGGCACCATGAGAGTTACATACATTTGTATTAAAACTCATGGTTTAACTGTGGTCGTATTCTGCATGACAGTTCAACAGTTGTATAAATGATGATTGTATTTGATTTTTATAGTATGATATCTGGCGACTCAGAATGGGTCATGTGGATCTATTTTGGGGGTGTCACAATACGCCATAAATAATCCAGTATCATCTGGTAATGATAATATAGCCTCGCTTAACCTCTTCTTCAACTCTCTTCACATTTGTCCGTCCACACGAACTTCACTGTCTTTCTCTTTAGATTAGTCAACAGGGTTGCTATCCTAGAAAAATCTTCGATAGTACCTAGCTAATCCTAGAAAAATTATTACTTCTGTTGGCATCTTCGGTTATTCCAAGTTACTTACTGCCCCCACTTTTGCAGGATCTACTGAAATTCCATTTTTATCTATCACATGACCTAAAAATTGAACATTCTCCATCCAAGATTCATATTTTAAAAATTTTATGTACATCTTTTCCCTTCTCAAAGCTTCCAATACCATCTTCAGATGTTCGTCGTTCTCTTCCTTCGTCTTTGAATATATCAAAATGTCGTCGATAAATACTACTACGAACTTATCTAAGTAGGGCTTGAAAACTCAGTTCATCAAGACCATGAATGTTGTCAGAGCATTAGTTAACCCGAATAACATCACTAAAAAATCATAATGTCCGTAGAGGGTTTGGAACGCCATCTTTCGTATGTCCTCCTCTCGCACTTTCAACTAATGATAACCCGTTTGTAAGTCTATCTTGGAAAAACACTTCGCTCCTTTTAGTTGATTGAAAAGGTCGTCTATTCTTGGCAATAGATATCTATTCTTAATCCTCACTCTGTTTAACTCTCGATAGTCGATATAGAGCCTCATCGATCCATCCTTCTTCTTTACAAACAATAATGGTGTTCCCTAAAGAGACACACTCGGTCGTATATAACCCTTATCCAGCAACTTTTGCAATTGTATCATCAATTCCTTCATTTCTACTATTGCCATACGATATGGTGCTTTTGAAATTGGTGCAGTTCCTGGTGCTAAGTCTATTACACATTCGATTTCTCTGTCTGGCGGAAGGTTGGGCAGATCTTCTGAAACATATCTTGAAAATCTCTCACTACCAATATATTTTTCATATCTACTCCCATTTTCTAAGTATCCACTATCGATGTCAGGATTTTTACCTGTCCCTTTTTGTTACTTATTTTTTGGTGTTCTCATGTTAAAGTGAGATTTATTTGAAAAAACAAGTAAAAAAGGTTTGACATGTGTAATATCGACGATTTGACTATAAAAGTTGTCAGTTGGTGTTTTTAACTGGTTGCACCAACGCAAACGGAAAAGGTTTGCACATTGACCCAGTGATGTGACACTACTAAATGGGTCTGTGAAACAGAGATCCATTTGGGTTCGGGGGCTTGATTATGCGGAGGGAAGGTGTTAGTCACCCCCTGACATCCGTGTTTCCACGGTGACCGCAACTTTTTAAGAAACTGTTATATGAATGTGTGTGTGTGTGGATCAATGTGAAATTATTTGAAAGTAGTGCGAGGCTTCGTTCGCACCTATATACAAAGGGTTTGAATTTATAGAAAATTTTAGTTTTAAGCAATATATAGCAATGAAGTTTTGTAAAAGAGGTTTTTCAAACCCTGTGCTCAATAGGAATTGAGAGCTTTCCATACTTCCATTTTATTATTAAAATATTCGGCTTGTTTGCTTTTATTTTCAAGATGTGAGGCATCTTCGAGAAAATAATATACAATACTGCCGAACTCCTTATGGGCATAGCAGCCATCCAAGGAAATTCAGACACTATAAATAATGTACAAGCTGCTTACAGTTGAAAAATGTCCATCATGGGAACCGAATCTAGATTCAGTAGACTGAATCTGTGATCACATGATACCGCAGTTTGTATGGAAAGTAATAATCGATTATATATATAAAAGTCAGAATATATATATATATATATATATATATATATATATATATATATATATATATATATATATATGATCAACCACCACTATTGATGGGTGATCGAAATGTAAATATAAATATATATAATATATATATATATATATATATATATATATATATATATATATATATATATATATGGACATGATCAACCACCACGAAGCGACTCCATGGGGGATCAGAAAAGTAAATAAAATAGTAAACGACGATCAACCGTCATGAAGTAAACTCCCGGCGGGACTAAATGTATACAAAGTAGTAAAAGGCCTCGAAGTAAACTCCAGGCCCGACAGAAATTTAAATGTAACGACCATGAATTTTAAACTCCTTATTAATTAAATATGTGATTTAAATATGTGGTTATGTGAATTTATGAAATTATTTAAAGGGAGTCACTACTAGGTTATTTAAATTAGTGGACTAACCCTAAGAGTTTGATATCAAAGGATTGATAAGATTATTAATAATTAAATATTCAATGTATTTGAATATGGTGGACTAACCCTAAGTTGAGCCTTGGGTTCATAGGACCGTTCGAGATTCTGAGGCGAGTCGATGAAGTGGCGTACGAGGTAGCGTTACCTCCTAAACTTGAGCACATTCACAATGTGTTTCATGTGTCAGTATTATGGCCATATAAACTGGATTACAAGCACGTTATCTCCTATGAACCAATTCAAGTCGAGAAAGACTTATCGTACGAGGAAGTTCCTGTCCAGGTACTAGGTAGGAAGGAACAAGAGTTGAGGAATAAGATTATTCATTCCATTAAGATTTTCTGGGGGAATCACGCAGTAGAAGAAGCTACGTGGGAGCTAGAAGAGAAAATGAGAGCGAATTATCCTTTTTTTATTTGAGTAACCTTATTTTTACAATTTTGAGGACGGAATTTTTATAAGGGGGGAGGGATGTAACGACCATGAATTTTAAACTCCTTATTAATTAAATATGTGATTTAATTTTAAGGAGTTAGTTTTGTGAGCCTATTTAAACCTTATGTGGTTCTGTGAATTTATCAAATGATTTAAAGGGAGTTACTAATAGGTTATTTAAATTAGTGGACTAACCCTAAGAGTTTGATATCAAGCGATTGATAAGATTATTAATAATTAAATATTCAATGTATTTGAACATGGTGACAAGAGTTGAACATATTGAATAATTGCAATTTTGAGTAATTAATTGATAATGTATTAATTAATAATTATTATGAACAAATAATAACTAATGAGTAAGAGATTAATAATTTATAAAGTGATTATATATTTACTTGATTTATTTGTGCAATATAGTAAACCTTTATTATATGGTAGTACAAGGTGGTACATTGATATGTCTATATATAGACAATATAGTAAGAGTTATTTGCATTCATGTGAGCTGCATAATAATATTGTTATATGTATGTGCACTACTAAATACCTTCTAATTAGGAAATACATTGTATGTTCTATAAATTATTATAACCTATGTTGTATGAAATGAATTGTGTGTATATATTATATAACCAAAGTCTATAATATGTGTATATGTGGTATAAACCAATTATAGCATTTCATTTCTTGTGCAAAATGCCGAGTCTTACTCCTTGTCCCATAATAAGAGTCCAACTTCTTCCCACGTGAAACGCTAGCAAGCCTAACCTAGCTTCATCTTAAACTCACCAATCTAGATCAATTAATTGGTGGGGAGTGGGATTCATGAGTAAATTACCAACTCTCTCTTAACCCTTATGCATTCTTGATATCCTTTGGTTTGAATTGTAAGGTAATGGCATTATCTAGTTAACCATCCTTCTATAAATATGTCATTCATCTTCCTTGTTACAATTGCTGAGATTTAGATGCTAAGGAGCTTGTATAGAGTGAGTATATTGTTTTAGAGTAGCTAGATTGAGTCACAAAGGTATAATTTCCATTTCCATGTTTTATTTTTGTTAAATTACTTATTGGGTTGATTCTTTGAATTAAGCATGTAATAGTTGACAGTTGATATGGGTTATTTTTCTAAGTATTATACAAGTTTCTAAATGTGTGGGGTTATGTTAAAAACCATTTCCATAGGGAAATTGTGTGATAAGTTCTGACAGATCACAAGCAATGCTACCAGATTTTATATTAGCCAAATTGGCAATGCTTACATATACCGCATCGTGTCCGATGTGTTCTATTGTGATTCTATTGTGCTAACTTGTTGACACTTGGTTAGAGCAAGCATGAAAACTGTTTATGTAAAACCCCAAATTTTACGAATAAAGATTTAATTTTATCGAAATATTTTTTTTGAATATTATGGTGTGGATTTGATATAATGTTATAGTTATGGGTAGTATTTATAAATTTTGTAAAGTATCCAAGTTGTTATAAAATATTCTTTTTGTCGGGGAATATACGTACGATGGTACAATCATTGGTGGACCCCACAACGGAAGTATTGTCGTAGTTAGAAAATGAGATAATTATCTTTTTATAAAAATAACGGCGAAAGTGTTACCGTTAAAACTGTTGAACTACTCGGTAGTAAAAGTACGAGAATATGCGGGTTGCATAAGTAGTAGCACCGATATATGATTATTGATGCTTACGTAAGAAGTCACTCAGTTATACTCAATTATTGCTACAGTAATTGTTGCATCATATCTCTCATATTATTGATTCAATTATTGTCATAGTATCATTTGCATAATATGTTATATTATTAAATCAATAATTGAGACGACAAAGTTATTCATATTATTATTTGCAATATTGACAATGTCTAGAAGTTCTGTCAAGGAGAGGTTTGGTCACCTAATTGTGCGCCAATAAGTAGAAATCCTTATCGGAAAGCTCCCTCTTTCCTGGGAACAAACTGGTTGCTAAATATTGTGAATTATAATATTAATGATGAATATGTTTGTGTTGATTAAAAATGAAATTGATAGTTCCATTGTGTTGGAATTATTAGTGTTAGTAAAAATTGACATTTATTTCGATAATAATTGATGTCTAGAGGTTATATTGACCAATCGGGTAATTAACCGGATAAATGAGCAATTAATTGCTATTAATACACATGATTATAACTATTTGTTCATATGTGTGTACTATTGATTCACATTCTTGTACTATTAGGGGAGGTGGTGCAAGATTGATAATACTTGCATGACTAAGTTAAAAATGGAGGTATAGTTGAAGATACTATACTGTAATTCGTATTTTCACATGGTTATAACTATTGATTCACATGATTGAACTATTGATTCACATTATTTACTATTAGGGGAAGTGGTGCAAGTTTGATAATACTTGCAGGACTAAATTAAAAATGAAGGAAAAGAGAAAGGTATTATACTGTACTATTTCGAGCCCCAAAATGTGTAATTATTGAAAATATATTTCCCTATAAATAGAAGCTCATTCTTTCATTATTTTTTACCAATTCACTAAAGCTATAGAGCAATTATTATATAGAGAAATTATAAAGAGAAAGAAGAAGAGAAGTCTGCTACCTCACTATTCCAGTATCCAGTTTTGTTCTAAGGTAAGGGGTATTATTTCTTTCGTATTCATGAAGAGAGCTATTGTTATTCCATTCCTTATTATTCTGTTGGAATAACCTATATACGCGGACTACCGTATACATGGTGAAATTCTTCTGTTATTCCATTCTTTATTATTCTGATGAAATATCCTGTATGTGCATATTACGCATGACCTGGTTCTATTCTTTATTATTCTGTTGGAATATCTTGTCTATGCGGATTAAGCATGACCTGGTTCCGTTATTTATTATTCTGTTGGAATAACCTGTCTGTGCGGTCTATCGCATGGCTGGTGAATTCTTCTGTTATTCAATTCTTTATTATTCTATTGGGAATAACCTGTCTACGCGGACTACCGCATCCATGGTGAATTCTTCTGTTATTCCATTCTTTATTATTCTGTTGGAATAACCTGTCTATGTGGATTATCGCACGCATGGTAAATTGTGACGCCCCCAAAATAGGTATACATCACCTATTCTAAGTCGCCAAATACATGGTACAGAATACAAATACAATCTTTAATATACAACAAGAAAGCTGTGAGTTTTAATATAAATATTGTCTTCTAGACAATGTCCACTATCAGAATAAGTCCTCAGTACATTTATTGTCACAATAATTAACAGAATAGTGAGGACTACTAATACTATTATCTGGACCGTCACTCCGTTCCCCGACTAGTCCCGGCTACGTTATCATTTCCTGAAGAGAACAGTGAAAGAAAGGGTGAGCTCAACTAGCCCAATAAGAAATATTATGACTAAGATAATGCAGAATAAATTATCATTAGTCTTCAACAATGTTAAATGGATAAAATACAATAGACATCAAGTTTAACTGCAGCAGAACATGCAATCTATTAAAAGATTCAAGTAGAGAATAAAATTTGCTATCTTTTATGATTTAAAAAGTTTTTCATCACTTTTATCGCTGGGACTCAGCTTAATAAATAATCCACATTATCCCTGTACTACGGCCAAGGATATTCGTGTATTCATCAATGGTCATGATCATGCCAACAACTGTCCATCAACGCACTATGGGCCAATGAGGACTTTTACCACATCATTTGTAACATTACGGTCATGATTTCACCGAATAATCCTTGGTCATAATCATACCAAGTCAATCCATGCACTACAGGCCACAAATGACTTTCAGAAAAATATAAACACGAGGATGATGACAATGATATAAGAAATCAATAAAACAAGTTCAAGAATTAATTTATTTTGGAACTAATAACCTCTAAATTGTCAACATTATACTTCTTTGTAGAGTAAAATTTAAGAATGCGCAAAATAATATTTCCACAAAAAGATACTGGATGAAGCGCAAATATCAAGGATATTCCACTAATTTCATAGAGTATAGAAGTCAAAACTTTAACCAACTGTGTATAATAAAGAATGGAATAACAAAAGAAATCACCATGCATGCGGTACTTCGCATAGACAGGTTATTCCAACAGAATAATAAATAACGGAACCAGGTTAAGCATAACACGCTCCGACAGGATATTTCAACAGAATAATAAAGAATGGAATAACAACAGAAATCACCATGCATGCGGTGCTTAGCAGACGGGTTATTCAATGTAATAATAAATAATGGAACCCGGTCCGCGTAAACGCTTGCATACGTGATATTCAACGGAATAATAAAGATTTTAACCATGTCCGACGTAAAACGCACGCATGTGATATTCGAATAGAATAATAAAGAATGAAATAACAGAAGAATTTCACCAAGTATAGGGTAGCCCGCGTATACAGGTTACTCCAACAGAATAATAAATAATGGAATAATAGAAGAATTTCACGAAGTATAGGGTAGCCCGCGCATACAGGTTACCTTATAAAAATAATACCCCTTACCTTATAAAGAAGAGTACTCTGACGATAGGGCGGGGATATACTTCAAGAAACTTGCACTACGCTCAAAGCTTTCTTAATTGCTAAAAAAATACGCTCAAGATAGAATAATAATTCTCTCTACAGTTTCTCTCTCTAGATTTTCAGTGAATTCATAAGAAATAATGATGGAATGAGCTTCTATTTATAGAAGAATGGACTGAATAGTAACCAATCCATGAACGGTCCAGATTGATTTACTTTAAACGGACGGTCCAGATTGGTTTACAATAAAATATAATATATTCTATTTATAATCTAATCAAATGAATAACTTTTAAAAAGATTTTACTATGCAAACACTATGCAGGCACTATGCAAACACTATACATAATAAAATATAATATATTCTAATTATTGTCTAATAAAATGAATAACTTTATAAAAGTATTTTGTTTTATATAAAAAGATTGTACTATTAGCCTAATAAAATGAATAACTTTATAAAAGTATTATGTTTTATATAAAAAGCTTTTCTGTTTTATTACATTAATAATACTAATAAAACAAAATTCAATCATCACTATTATTATTCACACTATTAATCGATCGTGTCGCTCTCCCGAGGAAGAGGGGCTTTCAATAAGGATTTCTCCTATCATGCCATGATTTGGTGACCAAACCTCTCCTTGGTAGAACTTCTAGACATCATTAATATTGGAAATAATAATATTAATAACTCTGTCATCTCAATTATTCATTTAATAATATATAAAATATCGACAGTAATTGAATAAAACTGAATGACTTCTCACGTAAGCATCAATAATCAATACCGTGTGCTACTATACAACCACGCGTATTACTGTACTTTTACTACCGAGTAGTTCAACAGTATTAACGATAAAACTTCCGCCGTTATTTTTAATAAAATATTTTTATCGTTTTCTAAATCCGACAATAATTCTGTTGTGGGGTCCACCAATTATTGTGTCGCCGTACGAATATTCCATGTTAAAACGAATATTCCCCGACCAATCAAATATTATATAACAACTTGCGTTCTTTGCAAAATTTATAAATATTACCCACAACTATAACATTATATCAAATTTATTCTATAATATTTAAAAATGATATTTATAGAAAATTCATTTTTATTCATAAAAGTTGGGGTCTTACAATCTCATTTTCTTATGAAATTTCGCCCTCGAAATTAGGCTACGTACCTGGTATGTCAAAGAGGTAAGGATACCTTGATTTTATTTCAGATTCTAACTCCTAGGTCATTTCCTCAACATCGTGGTTCCTTCATAAAACTTTGACTTGAGTTATAAACTTGGAGCGTAGAATATGTTCCTTCTTATCCAAGATTTGAATAGGAACCTCTTCATACGTTAAATCTTCCGCTATTTCGTCTGGTTCTAACTCAATAATGTGGTTCGGGTCTTTCACATATTTACATAACATGGATATATAAAAAACGTTATGAACACGAGACATACTTAGCGGTAAAGCAAGTCTATATGCTACAGTCCCTACTCGATCGAGGATTAAAAATGGGCCAATGAATCGAGGATTGAGCTCTCCTCTCTTTCCAAATCTCGTAACTCTTTTCCATGGAGCAACACGTAACAACACCTGATCTCCAATATCGAATTTCACGTCCTTTCGATGAAGATCAACATAACACTTTTGTCGGTCTTGTGAGGTTTTTATACGTTGTCGGATCATTTGAATCTTTTCCGTAGTCATACGTACCAACTCCGGTCCCAATAACGTTGCTTTACCCACCTCATCCCAGCATACTAGAGAACGACACTTTCTTCCATACAACGCTTCGAATGGGACCATGCCAATGCTTACTTGATAACTATTGTTGTAGGAAAACTCCACTAATGGTAAGAACTTGTCCCAACTTCCCTCGAAGTCAAGGACACAGAGTCTTAATAAATTGTCAAGAGTTTGAATAGTCCTATCTGATTATCTGTCCGTTTGAGGATAATATGCCGAACTAAATCGTAAATCCGTGCCCATAGCTTTTTGCAAACTAACCCAAAATCGTGAAGTGAATCTTGGTTCTCGATCAGAAACTATTCATACTGGCATACCATGTAATCTTACAACTTCATTTATGTGCATACGAGCAAGACGTTCAAGTGTATAATTTTCTCGTATAGGTAAGAAATGAGCAGACTTGGTCAATCTATTAACACTGACCCAAATTGCATCTATACCCTGAGAAACCTTGGGAAGACCAGTAACGAAATCCATGGTAATGTGCTCCCACTTCCATTTTGTATAAGTGGTTGCAATGGACCTTTTGGTACTTGATGCTCCACCTTGACTCGTTGACACGTTAGACACCTTGAGATAAACAGCGTTATCTCTCTCTTCATATTGCCCCACCAAAATGTATGTCGAAGATAATGATACATTTTAGTACTCCCAGGATGGATTGCAAATGGTGTGTTGTGTACCTCCATCATGATTTTATAGTTTAACTCAGGGTCGTTAGGAACACAAAGTCTGGAGTTGACTCGAAGTATTCCTTCTTCATCGATTCTTGCTTCCGGTATAGCACCTTCTTGTACTTTCTTCCTCATATGCATTAGCTCCAGGTCTGTAGCTTGAGCAGCTTTAACTTTATCGATTAAAGTCGGTTCCACTCGTATATTCGCCATCATCACTTGGGTCCCTGGAGTCTTTATCTCTAACTTCATCCTTTGCAAATTATACAAAATGGGCCTTTGCATTGACAATATCACACTCGTACCTGTATATGATCTTCTACTCAATGCGTCAGCTACCACGTTCACTTTTCCAGGATGGTATTAGATGGTATGATCATAATCTTTCAAAAGTTCAAGCCAACGTCGCTGTCACATGTTTAGTTCATTTTGAGTGAAGAAATATTTGAGGCTTTTATGATCCGTAAAGATCTCCACTTTCTCCCCATACAAGTAATGCCTCCAAATTTTAAGTGCGAAGACAACAGCTGCCAACTCTAGGTCATGAGTAGGATAATTCCTCTCATAATCTTTGAGTTGTCGAGAAGCATAAGCTATAACTTTCCCATGTTGCATGAGAACACATCCTAACCCTTTGCCCGAAGCATCACTGTAGATGACAAATCCCTCCGTGCCATATGGTATTGTCAGAACAAGTGCTGAAATGAGCCTCCTCTTGAGTTCTTGAAAACTCTTCTCGCATTCCTCGCTCCAACCGAATTTTGTATCTTTCCGAGTCAGCTGAGTTAAGGGAGTAGTGATTCGAGAAACCCCTTCCACGAATCTCCAATAATAACCAAATTTAAGCGAGAAAGCTACGATTTCATCATCGATTTAGGTTGCTCCCAGATTTGAATAGCTTCAATCTTTGCTGGGTCAACAGATATTCCATGACTTGATACCACGTGCCCAAGGAATGCTACTTCCTCAAGCCAGAACTCGCATTTCTTCAACTTAGCATAAAGCTTATATTCACGAAGCTTTTGGAGTATTAGCCTCAAGTGTTGCCCATGATCTTCACAGCTTTTGGAATAAATAAGGATGTCATCAATAAAGACGACCACAAAGTTATCCAAATATTCCTTTAATACTCGGTTCATCAAATCCATGAAGGTAGCAAGTGCATTAGTCAATCTAAAAGACATGACTAGGAATTCATAATGCTCGTACCGAGTTCTGAAAGCCGTCTTTGGAATCTCATCGGTTCTAATCTTTAATTGGTGATATCCGGAATGAAGATCAATCTTTGAAAAGAATTTGTCGCCTTGCAACTGGTCAACACAGGTCATCAATATGTGGCAATGGGTACCTATTTTTGATGGTGACATGATTCAACTCCCGATAATCAATACGAAGTCGCATACTCCCATCTTTCTTCTTCATAAATAGAATAGGAGCACCCCAAGGAGAAGTACTAGGACGAATGAAACTGATGTCTAATAATTCCTGCAGTTGGGTCTTTAACTCCTGAAGTTCAATAGGAGCCATTCGATATGGGTCTTTGGAAATAGGTTTTGTACCAGGTTCAAAGTCAATACAAAATTCAATTTCGCGCTCTAGGGATAGGCCAAGAAGTTCATCAGGGAATATGTCAGGAAATTCATTAACAATAGAAATATCATTCAAAACTAAGGTATTTTTGTTTAGATCCGTGACATGAGCTAAGAAAGCTTGACATCCATTTTTCAATAAACGAATAGCTTTATGGCTTGAGATGATAGTGATTGATTTTAATGGTTTGGTTGCTTGAATTCGCATCATAGGTTGATTAGGAATATGAAAGCTAACAACCTTACGAAAACAATCAATTTTTTCATGATGAGTGGTTAACCAATCAATCCGTAGAATTACGTCAAATGCAAGTATTTTCAATGAAATAAGATCTACAGATAATGTGAGGGTACCGATTTGAACCAAACAAGACTTATAAACAGTGGATGTAATGAAGGTTTCTCCCAACGGAGTTTCAACAGATAAGTCAAAGTCCAATTTCTCCAGAGTCAAATTTAAACATTGAGCGCGAGTAGGAGAAATAAAGGAATGGGCAGAACCGGTATCAAATAAGGTATATACTTCACTAGAGATTATGATAAGCTTACCCATGATGACCTCATTTGGGTTCCTTGCTTTCTCGGAGGTCACGACAAACGCTCTCCCTTGCACTACTGGCTTTGACTTTTCTGGGGCGTCCTTTGGTGCTTCCATCCTAGCTGAGCTTGGCTTCGGTGAACGACAAAATTGGGCTAGGTGACCTTCTCTTCCATAATTATAACATGCTTTGGACGACATCGCACTGTTTGGACTGATGTGTCCCTCCCCTCCGCATTTGAAGCATATGATAGGTGGTCGTTCTCCTTCCTTAACAACAGGTGTTGATGCTGACGCCTTTCCATCATTGTTGAATCTCCTCTTCTTGAAATGTCCATTCTTATTGCTTTGGCCATGATTACCACCGAAGTGGTTACCATTTATAGCATGTTGATTCCCTCCACACTTATTATCATCGCATCAATGACTGTTATCACTGGTATTATCATTTTGCCGGCTGCTCTCTTTTGGTTGGGTTGACTCATTATCGCGCTCCAATAACTGAGCCCTATTAACAACATCTGAATACAAACACAGTTTATGAGAGATAAGATATTGCCAATGAGAGGTTTGGTCACCTAATTGCGCGCCAATAGGGAGAAATCCTTATTGGAAAGCCCCCTCTTTCCTGGGAATGACCTGGTCGATTAATAGTGTGAATAATAATAGTACTGATGGAATTTTGTTTTATTAGTATTATTAATGTAATACTTTTTGTAAAATAGCTTTTTGTAAGATTACATGGTATGCCCCCTCTTTCCTGGGAGTGATCGTGCCCATAGCTTTTTGTAAGATTTCATGGTATACCAATATCCATAGTTTCTGATCGAGACCCAAGACTCACTTCACGATTTTGGGTTAGTTTGTAAAAAGCTATGGGCACGGAGTTACGATTTAGTTCGGCATATCATCCTCAAATGGACGGACAATCAGAGAGGACAATTCAAACTCTTGAAGATTTATTAAGATTCTGTGTCCTTGACTTCAAGGGTAGTTGGGACAAGTTCTTACCATTGCTGGAGTTTTCCTATAACAACAGTTATCAAGCAAGTATTGGCATGGCTCCATTCGAAGCGTTGTATGGAAGAAAGTGTCGTTCTCCAGTATGCTGGGATGAGGTGGGTGAAGCAACGTTCTTGGGACCGGAGTTAGTACGTATGACTACGACAAAGATTCAAATGATCCGACAACGTATAAAAACCTCACAAGACCGACAAAAGAGTTATGCTGATCTTCATCGAAAGGACATGAAATTTGATATTGGAGATCAGGTGTTGTTACGTGTTGCTCCATGGAAAGGAGTTACGAGATTCGGAAAGAGAGGAAAGCTCAATCCTCGATTCATTGGCCCATTTTTAATCCTCGATCGAGTACGGACTATAGCCTATAGACTCGCTTTACCGCCAAGTATGTCTCGTGTTCATAACATTTTTCATATATTCATGTTACGTAAATATGTGAAAGACCTGAACCACATTATTAAGTTAGAACCGGACGAAATAGCGGAAGATTTAACGTATGAAGAGGTTCTTGTTCAAATCTTGGATAAGAAGGAACATATTCTACGCTCCAAGGTTATACCTCAAGTCAAAGTTTTATGGAGGAACCACAATGTTGAGGAAATGACCTGGGAGTTAGAATTTGAAATGAAATCAAGGTATCCTTACCTCTTTGACATACCAGGTATGTACCCTAATTTCGTGGGTGAAATTTCATAAGAAGGGGAGATTGTAAGACACCAACTTTTATAAATAAAAATGTATTTTCTATAAATATCATTTTTGAATATTATGGAATAAATTTGATATATTGTTATAGTTGTTGGCAATATTTATAAATTTTGCAAAGTACGCAAGTTGTTATATAATATTCGATTGGTCGGAGAATATTCATTTTAAACAGGGAATATTCGTACGACGGCACAATCATTGGTGGACCCCACAACGAAATTATTGTTGGATTGAGAAAACGACAAAAATATTTTTATGAAAATAACGACGAAAGTTTTACTGTTAACTGTTGAAACACCCGGTGTTAAAAGTACAGGAATACGCGTGGTTGCATAGTAGCACACGGTATTGATTATTGATGTTTACATGATAAGTCACTTAGTTTTGTTCAATTATTGCTTCAGTAATTGTTGAATAGAATCTCACGCTAATTGATTCAATTATTGTTGATATTTTATAATTAAGATGACGAAGTTATTAATATTATTATTTGCATTATTAACGATGTCTAGAAGTTCTGCCAAGGAGAGGTTTGGTCACCTAATTGCGCACCAATAGGGAGAAATCCTTATTGGAAAGCCCCCTCTTTCCTGGGAATGACCTAGTCGATTAATAGTGTGAAAAATAATAATGATGATGATGTTTTGTTTTATTAGTATTATTAATGTAATAAAACAGAAAAGCTTTTTATATAAAACAGAATACTTTTATAAATTTATTCGTTTTATTAGGCTAATAGTAAAATCTTTTTATATAAAAGAAAATACTTTTATAAAGTTATTCATTTTATTAGACAATAATTAGAATATATTATATTTTATTATGCATAGTGTTTGCATAGTAAAATCTTTTTAAAATTTATTCGTTTTATTAGATTATAAATAGAATATATTATATTTTATTGTAAACCAATCTGGACCGTCCGTTTAAAGTAAATCGATCTGGACCGTTCATGGATTGGTTACTATTTAGTCCATTCTTCTATAAATAGAAGCTCATTCCTTCACTATTTCTTACGAATTCACTGAAACTCTAGAGAGAGAAACTAAGAAGAGAATTATTCTTCTATCTGGAGCATATTTCTTTAGCGTTTAAGAAAGATTTGAGCGTAGTGCAAGTTTCTTCAAGTATATCTATGCCCTACCGTCAGAGTACTCTTCTTTATAAGGTAAGGGGTATTTTTTTTTTTCATATTCATGAAGAGAACTTCTGTTATTCCATTCTTTATTATTCTGTTGGAATAACTTTGTACGCTCTGTGATCTACCCTATACTTGGTGAAATTCTTCTGTTATTTCATTATTTATTATTCTTCTGGAATAACCTATCTAAGCGAAGTGTCGCATATATGGTGAAATTCTGTTGTTATTCCATTCTTTCTTATTCTGTTGGAATATCCTCGGTCATGCGTTTACGCCGGACACAGTTCCATCTTTATTATTACGCTGAATATCCTGCATGCGCTTTATGCACTACCCGTTCCGACTTTATTATTACATTAGAATATCCTATCCGTATGCGTTTCTACCGGACCTGGTTTCGTTATTTATTATTCTGTTGGAATAACCTGTCTATGCGAAGTACCGCATGCATGGTGATTTCTGTTGTTATTCAATTCTTTATTATTCTATTGGAATATCCTGTCGGTGCGTGTTACGCCTAACCAAGTATCGTTATTTATTATTTTGTTGGAATAACCTGTCTGTGCGAAGTACCGCATGCATGGTGATTTCTTTTGTTATTCCATTCTTTATTATACTCAGTTGGTTAAAGTTTTGACTTCTATACTCCATGAAATTAGTGGAATATCCTTGATATTTGCGCTTCATCCAATTTCTTTTCGTGGAAATATTCTTCTGAGCATTCTTGAATTTTACACTACAAAGAAGTATCATGTTGACAATTTGGACGTTATTAGTTCCTGAATAAATTAATTCTTTAACTTGTTTTATTGAATTCTTATATCAATATCAGCATCCTCGTGTTTATAATTTGTTGAAAGTCATCTGTGGCCTGTAGTGCATAGATGTACTTGGTATGATTATGACCAGGGATTATTCGGTGTAATCATGACCGCAATGTTACAAATGATGTGGTAAAAGTCCTCATTGGCCCATAGTGCATTGATGGACAGTTGTTGGCATGATCATGACCATTGATGAATAGAAAAATATCCTTGGCCCGTGGTGCATGGATAATTTGTGGTTGTGATACTAATGAATATCCTTGGCCGTAGTGCAAGGATGATGTGGATTATTTATTAAGCTGAGTCCCAGCGTTAAAAGTGATGAAAAACCTTTTAAATCATAAAAGATAGTAGATTTTATTCTCTACTTGACTCTTTTACTGGATTGCATGTTCCACTGCAGTTAAACTTGATGTCTATTGTATTTTATCAGTTTAACATTATTGAAGACTAATGATAATTTATTCTGCATTATCTTAGTCATAATATTTCTTACTGGGCTAGTTGAGCTCACCCTTTCTTTCACTGTTCTCTTCAGGAAATGAGAACGTAGCCGGGACTAGTCGGGGAACGGAGTGATGGTCCTGATGATAGTATTAGTAGTCCTCACTATTATGTTAAATAGTGTGACAATAAATGTAATGAGAACTTATTCTGAGAGTGGATATTGTCTAGAAGACAATATTTGTATTAAAACTCATAGCTATCTTGTTGTATTTTAAAGATTGTATTTGTATTCTGTACCATGTATTTGGAGACTCAGAATAGGTGATGTATACCTATTTTGGGGGCGTCACAGAACACACTAACATACATGGTTGAAAGTTAAGACTATTTTAAAGATAAGAAACTTAAAACTTTTCAAGGAGAACTTGACGAAGATTTTTATCTAGTAAGTTCTGATTATTTGAGCATGCATATGCGACTTTATTATATGTTGTAAATGCATGAGAGTTATATGCTAATATACCTTGTATATGCTAAGTTGACTTAGTGTAAAATTTAAAGAAAATTAGAATGAGGAAGCTAATGTCATCAAGTAATGAGCATAGTTTGATATGACCATTCTAGCATGTGTATAAGGATTCATTATGCCTATAGACATATTGACATGAACATCGTTTGGTTAAGATATGGTTTTCACTTATGCACACATAGTCATAAAGAAAAGAAAATTTCAAGAACATGATCTATGATAGTAAAGTATACATGTGTTGTCTATATACGAGCATGACTACTAAGTATTGTATTGCCAAGATTGTAAAGTATGAGGATTACATGACCTTGTTATATTTTAATGACATATAAACTGTAAGTTAAACTTGTGGTATTGAACTCAAGTATGATCATGTGTTATATGTGAAACTCTAGCATGTATGTATGTTAAAATGTATGTGTGATTAGTGTGTTAGAGTTGGACTGAATTCAGGAGAGCAGCAGCTCAACCTTGGTTTAGCTAAGGGACAACGCAGCTGTGCTGTCCCTAAGCCTAGACCAGGCGCAGCTGCGCCATCCTGAAGTCACAAATAGATTCTATTTTTGGTTCTAAAATTGAAGGCATGCTTACATAATCTCTTTATCTTGTAATATGTGACCAATATGTCATATAATGTGTTGAGAAACATGTTATGTGATGACTTGATTCTTATAAGTGTAGACTCGTATTAGTTTACACATACTAATTGAAAGACTGACTTGTTAATGTTAGGTCTTTTCAACACAAGTTAGTTAAAGCTAGTTTTATACTGTAGCTGAGCAAACAGGCAAGTTCCCTAAACTTACTCCATTTATTAGTGAGCAAGTTGCCTTAAACTTCACCATTTGATCGAGCAAGTATCCTAAACCCTTGCATTACTTTATTCGACGCATATCGTAAGCAAGTTCCTTGAACCCTAATTTTGTTAAGAAAGGTTCCCTAAACTTACTCAAATTTATATTGAGCAAGTATCCGAACACTATTTTATTGTGTTGAAAGGTTTCCTAACTTACACAACTTTGTTTGTTGTGAAAGTTTCTTATCCTTCCCATATTGTATTGAGAAGGCTATTGTTGAATTGAAAGTTATTCATTTAAGCTTGAATCTTATTTCCAAGCATGCTATTTAGTGGTATAATTATCTTACAATTATTCCACATCGATATTATTGATATTCACACTTAGTGTACTTGAGTTCGTACAGTCTTGGACTTGTACATCATTTAAAGTTCAATAATTCTTAAACTGTGTTAGATAGAGTCTGAACCTTTGTTCGGCCAGACAAACATATGAAGTTTTAAAAGCTATCCAAACCAATTGATGGTGAGGATTCTTAGACTGAAAGAACACCCCTTTCTATGATAGGGGAGTGCAGGTATCTAATAAAGATACAATGAACAGATTTAAATGTTATCCATATACATAGTGTACGTGAGGCTGATCCCCTCAAGTACTTATTCTGTAGCCAGTAACCAAAGGGTCAATTAGCTATTGATTCCATTGGACTGTTATAGTTCAAAGTCTACTTGACTAGCAATTATTCTAAAAGCAATCATTATCTTTTCTTATGATATTCATTCTGTTGAATCCTTCAGATATTCATATTGTTGAATCCATTGCCAGATATTTTTCTATTCATCATGATATATACTTATTGTTGTATTTAAACTTGTTTCTCATCCTTGCTATATCATGAATTATATTGCAGCTAAGCCCGAGACCTCAGGAAAGGTCAAGGGTAAAGGGAAGATGTAGGATAATTGTGAGAAGCAAAATTTATCTTATGCTTTGTTTAAATTACGATTATGTAATGTAAACCCTAATATTTTTTTTAGGGTATGATTGTAAGATGATATTAAGGTTATCGTATCTTGGGACTAGTAACACCTTTTGAATGAATGACGTACATTTATTTTATTCCGCATTTTAGTTATCGTATGTTGTTTAGAAGTGGATGTTTGTATTTTATCGTGATGACCGTACCGGGGTCAGGGGACCCGGATTTGGGGGCATCATAGTAAATATATATATATATATATATATATATATATATATATATATAAGCAAGTAAACGCTCTAGACATACGTCTAGGCTTAATCTAGGAATAACTCGATAATGTTAGTCCATATATAAATATATACATATATAAGTATATATAAAGACAGAAAATGAAAACCATGGACCGAAGTCCAGGCATACACACACAACGTGTCTCTCAATGTGTAGAATAGTGTGTGCAAAGATGAAGAAAAATGCTTTATAGAGTGTGAGAAGGCTTTCAATGGGCTGCCAATGCAGACTTCTATAACTCTATATGGATAAACACTCAGCTCCCGCCGGTAAAATGTATAGCTATATGTGAGCTAGCAGGTGTTTAAAAAGAGCAAGCACTAAATATGGGTGTGTACAGAGCAAATTTAACAAGGCTTCCTCACCTTTTTTTCTTCTTTTTAAATGGCCACCCCAAGCCCTCTATTTATAGAGGGGGGAGCCGCAGGTATACCTGCGACAGCCGCAGTTGCACATGTGGCAGCCCGAGGTGCCCCAAGTTCCGCGGGTCCCGTCGTCTTGAAGTACATGCACTCGTGCACTTTAATGGCTACTCGAACTTGCAGAACTTCAGTCCGAGCATCCGAACGAGGTATATACAACCTTCTTCGGACTGCTTGTGTCGAGAGTTACGTAATGACATGGTTTAGAGGTTGTACGAAATCAGGAAGAGGGAACCATGCCCATGGTCTTCAAGCTTCAAATTCTATCCGGTGTGCTTGATAAGTGGATTTTATATACGCGATTCAATGTCCATTTCATGTTTATTTATTGCTAAATTCTTGTGATCATGTTCATTTTTACTTGTCTTATGTTATTTCATATGTAGGATGGTGGTTGTAGCATTCAACATACATTTGGAACTATTTAGTGCGATCTGAAGTCAATTGGAGCATAATTGGAAGAAAGTTAGAAGTTCAGCAAAGTCATCTGGCAGAAGACATGCCCGCCGGCGCGGTCATCATTAGCCTATACACCCCCGCCGGGGCGAGGGGTCATTAGTTGGGCTAGACAGAAAGGGTGCCCGCCGAGGTGGGCATTTATAGCACATACACCCCCGCCGGGACGGGGGGGGGGGGGTGTCGATTCTGAAGTGTCATGTTATAATTGAAATTCTTCTTGGGCATGGTTTCTAGCAATTGCATGACAATGGAATTCTAATTGAAGGGAATTTTGGCTAGAGCTTGTATGCTAGACATCTACTACTCTATCAAACACAACTTGAACAATACAACAAGGCATATAACGAAGATTAATTCATGTTTTTCATAGCAAACTTTGGAGGAGTATTTTGAGGAGATTTTCAAGACGATTGCGATTCTAGGCTACATGAAGAGTGTTTTTCAATATTCTTCATCTTAGGCTATTATTTGTAATCAAAAGAATGTTTTCTATGAATTATTAAGCGTTTATTTCGTTTAGTATAAACTAATTCACTTTTTAGGCTTAGGATGGATCTTTAAGTGAAACAATGATTTTGTAACCTTTGATTTCCATTTCAATAGTCTATTTCAAGTTTATCTATATTGATTTGAGATTAAATCTATTAATTACCTGATCAACAATTCTTTGTGGATTTGTATGGAATCGAGAGAGCATATTCAAATCTAGACATAATTAATATACCATGTGTTCATGAATTTTGTGAATAGCAGAATCTTGATGAATGTTAAGGTAGAGATATGCTTGACATCGCATGTAATCGGATAGAGAAATTAATCTTAAACCTTCTTTAATTGTAATTCACATAGAGATATAGTGAGTTAGTTAATTAAGGTGTTTAAATTGTTTCTATCTTTATTGTGGATTTAAGTTAATGTGGTATTAGTGCATCGAGAGGTGGTTAATACTACATTCGTGTTCTTCATTAATAAACTGGGATAGTAAATTGAAGTGGAGTAAAGGTGTTAAAATCAGAGTGAAGCTTGGGGTGAAATCATAAGTCTAATTTTCCATTAATTGTTTGAAATTCTAGATTTTGATATTTGTGATTGTTCTGTGTTAGTTTAATTATTCTTTACTTTAGAGACTTTAGTTTTAATTATTGAGTTAACTTGTTTAATAAAATTAGGGTTAATAGGAAATTGGTAATTGTAAGTTAAGATTATTGCTAGTTAGTCTATGTGGGAACGATACTCTACTTATCACTCTATTACTTGTTGACCACGTATACTTGCGTGTTGTGCGTATATAGATTTTACCCAACAAGTTTTTGGCGCCGTTGTCGGGGACTATTTAGTATAAATCTTAATAGTTTTACAATATAAGTTGAATTAATCTAGTTTTACTTAGACATTTTTATTTTTGTTTTGTGCTTCTTATTTCAGGTGTTTGAAGCAGTTTATGCAAACTCGGTCCAAAAATCTAGACTTGCTGCCTTTTGAGGACGACATTGAGAAAAGGTTTCAGAGGTTGAGTAAGTGTATCAAGGAAACGAGGCAAGAATTCGAAACATCTGAAAAGGAAGAGGAAAGCAGCCGAAGATCAGAAAGCGTTAAGGAACTTCGCCACACCCAAGGTGAATGAACTATAGTCAAGCATCACCAGGCCCGTAATAGCTGCTAACACATTTGAAATCAAGCCTGGGACGATTCAAATGTTTCAGAATTCAGTTCAGTTTGGGGGATTGGCAAACGACAATCCAAACGAATATCTAGTCAGTTTTCTGGAGATTTGCGACACCTTTGGGTACAATGGGGTGTTGGTTGATGCGGTGAGACTTCACTTGTTCCCATTCACTCGACGGGACAAGGCAAAGAGATGGTTGCATTCTCTACCGCCTGGATCGATTACTACATGGCAGGATTTAGCTCAGAAATTCCTAGCCATATTCTTTCCACCGGCGAAAACTACAATGATGAGGAACGAGATAACGATGTTTGAACAACAACATGGGAAGTCGCTATATGTGGCATGGGAGAGATATAAAGAATTTCTCATAAAATGCCCACATCATGGATTACCCAAGTTGCTTCAAATGAACACCTTTTACAATGGACTACATGGGAATCTCAGAACTAGTATTAATGCAGCGTCGGGCGGAACATTCATGGCCAAGAGTTACGAGGAAACATATAATTTGATTGAAACCATGGCGGCAAACAACTATAAATGGCCCACATCAAGAATGACACAAGCAAAGGCAGCTAGGGTGTTAGAAGAAAATGGTGTGACAACCATACAAGCACAGATTTCTGCACTTTCAAAGAAGTTGGATGCCATGACAAGGGCTCAGGTACAGCAGGTTGCGGTGGTATGTGAATTGTGTGCGGGTGACCATCCTATAGATCAATGCACAATCAATCCAGCATCTGTCCAATTTGTAGGTAGCTACAATAGGGGTCCACATAATATGTACCAAAACACTTATAATCGGGGGAATAGGAATCATCCAAATTATTCATGGAGCAATAACCAGTAGCAACAAGCTCCAAGATCATCATATCCACCAGGATTTCAGAACCATCAACAACCAGCACAATATCAAGAAAGGAAATCAAATCTAGAGGAGTTGGTGACAAAATACATAACTAGCAATGAGGTGGCTATGAAATATCAAGCAATGGCTATGAAATCACAAGAGATGGCAATCAAGAATCTAGAGAATCCTATAGGACAAATTGCGTTGGCATTGAATAATAGACCACAAGGGACGTTACCAAGTGACACCGAGAGAAATCCTAAGGGTAATCACGAGCAGTGTCAAGCTATTATGTTGAGAAGTGGAAAACAGCTTGAGGGTCAAGAGACAGAAATTTCAGTTACAAAAGAGGTTGAAACAGAGAAAGAAAATATAGTGGGTGAGGTAAAGCAGGGGGACGAAAAACAAATGGAAAAGAACAAACCAGTTAGCGAACCAGTTATCTATCCTCCCCCACCATTCCAGCAAAGAGTTCAAAAACAAAAATTAGACAAACAATATGCAAAATTTCTGGAAGTTTTCAAGAAACTTCAAATCAACATACCATTTGCAAAAGCCCTAGAACAAATGCCGAGCTACGCAAATTTTATGAAAGGGATTCTGTCAAGGAAGAAGAAATGGGAAGATTTCGAGACAGTTACACTAACCGAGGAGTGTAGTGTGGTATTACAGCAGAAATTACCACCAAAACTCAAGGACCCGGGGAGCTTCACTATTCCATGCACGATCGAGAATATGCATTTCAGCAAGTGTTTATGTGATTTGGGGGCGAGTGTAAACCTTATGCCATTGTCAAGATATACGTAATTGGGTTTGCCTTTTTAAGACCTACAAATATCTTATTACAGTTGGCGGATAGGTCAGTCACATATCTGAGAGGCATAATAGAGGACATCTTAGTGAAAGTGGATAAGTTTATATTTCCCGCGGACTTTATCATTCTGGACTTTGAGGAGGACAAGAACATCCCAATTATCCTAGGGAGACCATTTTTGGCCACGGGTAGGACACTCATAGATGTACAAAAAGGAGAACTGACTATGAGGGTCCAAGATCAAGAAATAAAATTCAATGTGTTTAAGGCCATGAAATTCCCCACGGATGAGGAAGAATGTTTTTGAATGGATTTAATTGAGCAAATCATCACTGAAGATATGAGCAAGAGTTTGGTCAACGATCCGTTAGAAACAACTTTATTGGGAGATGAAGAGGTCGATGACCCGAATTGGTGGACTACTTACAGATGCTAGATTTGTTGCCACAAGTGAGCTGATTTATAGCACCATTTGAACCCTTGCACACGGAGGAGACAGCCACAGAAAAATTAAAACCGTCATTGGAGGAACAACCAACTTTGGAACTTAAGCCACTCCCTAAACACCTTAGGTATGCGTATTTAGGCTATTCAAATTCTTTACATGTTATTATTTCAGCTGCACTTAACGAAATGCAGGAAGAAAAGTTGCTGAGGATGCTTCGAAAACACAAATTAGCTATTGGGTGGATAATCGCAGACATAAAGGGAATCAACCCTTCATTTTGCATGCACAAGATCTTAATGGAAGATGAGGCAAAACCAACGGTGGAGTAACATCGACGACTTAACCCGATTATGAAGGAAGTTGTGAAGAAGGAAATTTTGAAGTGGTTAGATGCCGACGCCATCTACCCGATTTCTGACATCAAATGGGTTAGTCCGGTCTGCGGTGCGTCTTTGAAAAAGGAGGAATAATGAGTGTGCGCAAATGAGGACAATGAATTAATACTGACTGTAAACGAAGGATGCTTTGGAGGGTTTGCATGGATTATACAAAATTGAATAAGGCAACCCAAAAAGACCATTTCCCGCTGCCATTTATTGATCAAATGTTGGATAGATTGGCGGGATATGCATATTACTGTTTGTTGGATGGGTACTCGGGCTATAACCAACTAGTCATCGCTTCGGAGGATCAAGGGAAGTCCATATTCACGTGCCCTTATAACACATTTGCATTCAGGAGGATGTTATTTGGGCTATGCAATGCACCTGTAACTTTCCAACGGTGTATGATGACCATTTTTTCAGATATGGTGGAGAAAAATATTAAGGTCTTCGTGGATGACTTTTCGGTCTATGGGGACAGCTTCAATATTTGCTTAAAGAATCTGGTCATGGTGTTGCAAAGATGTAAGGACACGAATATCGTAGTAAATTGGGAAAAATGCCACTTCATGGTTGAAGAGGGCATAATTTTTGGCCATAAGGTATCGACTCAAGGATTGAAAGTTGACAAAGCAAAGTTGGAAACTATTGAAAAACTGCCTCCACCGAGCTCAGTTAAGGGTATTAGGAGTTTCTTGGGACATACTGGGTTCTACAGGAGGTTTATAAAAGACTTCTCTAAAATTGCGAAACCTCTATGTAGTCTTTTAGAGAAGGATGCGACATTCAGCTTTGATGAAGAATGTAAGACAACTTTTGACTTATTAAAGAGAAAATTGACTACAGCCCCCGTTATAGTCACACCGGATTGGAGCATGCCATTCGAGCTTATGTGTGATCTGCGACTTAGCGGTTGAAATTTTGCTGTTTTGGGCCAACGTCGAGACAAGGTGTTTCACGCCATATACTATGCAAGCAAAACACTTACAGAAACTCAAATGAACTACACAACCACAGAAAAGGAATTGCTTGCAGTGGTGTATACGTTTGACAAATTTCAGGCTTACTTGATCGGGACTAAGGTGATAGTCTACATAGACCAGGAAGCGATTCGGTACTTAATAGCGAAAAAGGATGCTAAGTCACGACTTATCCGGTGAATTCTCCTACTTCAAGAGTTTAACTTAGAAATAAAGGATAAAAAGGGGACGGAGAACCAAGTAGCCGATCACTTGTTTAGGTTGGAAAACCAAGGGAAAGCAAAAGACGATAGATGTGAGATTAATGAGTCATTCCTAGATGAGCAACTGTTCGGGATTTCAGCAGAGATTCCTTGGTATGGTGATTATGCAAATTTTCTTATGAGCAACATTCTACCACCTGATCTCACAAGACAACAGAAAAGGAAATTTCTTCATGACGTGAAATGGTACATGTGGGATGAACCATATCTATTCAAGCAGTGCACCGACAAAATGATTCGACAGTGCATACCCTACAATGAAGTGAAGAACATTCTGCATGAGTGTCACTCATCTGCATATGGCGAGCATTATTGGAGTGAGAGGACAGCAGCTAACGTGTTGAAATCTGGTTTTTATTGGCTTAGATTATTAAAAGATGCCCACCATTTTGTCAAATAATGCGATAGGTGTCAAAGGGTGGGCAACATTTCGAAATGGAATGAGATGCCCTTACAAATGATTCTAGAAGTGGAAATTTTTGACATATGGGGTATCGATTTCATGCGGCCATTCCCGTCATCTTTGAACAATCAATACATTCTACTCGTAGTGGACTACGTGTCAAAGTGGATTGAAGCTGCAGCATTACCATCAAACAATACCAAAGTGGTCCTCAAGTTCCTTCAAAAGAACATCTTCACGAGGTTTGGCATGCCAAGAGCAATTATCAGTGATGAAGGTAGTCACTTCTACAATAAGTCCTTTACTGCTCTTATGGCCAAGTATGGGGTCAACCACAAACTAGCTACAGCGTATCACCCGCAAACCAGTGGACATGTTGAGGTAACAAACAAAGAAGTCAAGAAGATATTAGAGAAAGTAGTGAATCCGAGTTGGAAAGATTGGTCGCTTAGATTGGACGATGCATTATGGGCATACCAGACTACATACAAGATGCCAATCAGGATGTCACCATATCAACTACTGTATGGGAAGGCATGCCACTTATCGGTCGAGCTACAACATAAGGCATATTGGGCGGTACAAAAACTCAATTTTGATCAAGCAGCTGTAGGGGAGAAAAGATTACTTCAATTGAATGAACTCAACGAATTTCGCCTTCACTCCTATGAGAATTCCAAAATTTACAAAAAAAAGGTAAAAAGATGGCACGACCAGAAAATTATGCATCGAACATTCGAGCTGGGTTAATCAGTACTATTGTTCAACTCACAGTTGTGATTGTTCCCCGGAAAGCTGAAATCGAGATGGTCAGGACCATTTACTATCAAGCGGGTTTTCTCTCATGGCACAGTGGAACTCTACAGTCAAAATCCACTAGATACGTTCAAAGTAAACGGACACCGTTTGAAGCATTATTGGGGTAGAGAAGCCAACTTCGACGTGATCGCCATCTCATTGACCGACACAATATGAGCATGAAGTAGTCAAGCTGAATGACATAAAATTAAGTGCTAATTGGGAGGCAACCCAATCTTTAGTTTATTTCTCGTATTATTCATTTATAGTCGTTACAATATACTTTTTATTAAATTAATAGTTAGTAGCATACATTGAAAGTCTAGTTAATCTCTCATCAATAATTCACATTATAAACAATCAACTAAACTTCATGTTTTATATCATGCAAGATGGATGAAGGATGATCAAGCAATACATTGAAGAAAAACTTAACTACACTGAAGCAAAACAAAGAGCTGACGGAGATACGCCACGTGAGCGAGCCCTTTTCATCAGAATTTCCACCGGGTGGGGGGTCTCCAAGAAGCAATAATTGTAGGCATGCCCACCGTATGGGCCATTTTACCTCTGACTGACCTTAGGGGCAAAGGGTCCCCAAATCTAGTTGACAAAATATTAGCCCATCTAAGCCTTCTTCTAAGTACAATACCCCACAGCCGAAGGGGGTCCCGAAAGCAACAAACTTTGGAAGTTACACAGACTTCTCCCCTTCCCAATAACACACCACTAACCCACTTTCTCCAATTCCCCACTACAGCAATTAAATCTCCTAACCACTACCTGATAAGTAGGTTTTATACCTACTTATCCGGTATCTGTTACTTGAATTAGTTGCTTATATTCATGTTCTTAGTTACTTTTCATACATTTTATGTTATTTTGTAGGTTGTGACATGACATTGGCATGAAGAAGCAAGGATAACTAATTTGGACATCTTTTGGACTAAAATACGCAAGCAAATGCAAGAAGGCAATATTGAAGGACTTTTAATACCAAGTTGAATGCATGTTCTTGGCTTGGAACTTGGATTTTATGGTAGCTCTACTTCTTAGCTTTTCGGAACATCTTGAATCATCCCAATCGGAGTTCAGATATAAGAGTTATGGCCTTTTTATTAACGAAGATCAAAGCTAAGAGTTGTCATACTTGCCAATTACATAACATCTACTTCAAGCCCGATTTCCACCTTGATCGAATTCGAATTTGTCAAAGCTCAAAGAATGAAAGTTATATATCTCGTTGATATCTTCGATTTGATAGGTGGCAGGCCTCGTAACTCCAAGCGGATCAAAAGTTATTCCTATTTTACCAAAGGACGTTGCAGCAGAAACTACGCGTAGCGCGGACCGCGCTAGGCCACCAGATTTTCTGACCCTGTAGCGTGGAGCGCGCCCAAATTGGCTTAGCAGCAGCGCTGAGCGCGCTAGGCGGCGGGAATAGAGTGAAATTGGGTTATTTGATGTCCAATTTGAGCTAGAAGATGATTCTTCGTTGCTTAACTTGTTAGGGTGTCCATTAGAACTCTAAATACTTGAGTTTTACTTGGATTGGGAGGCTAATTCTAAGACTTTATAAAATCCCTCTTGGGATAGATTTCTATTAGCTTTATTCTTTACTTTCTTTCTTAGATTAGGAACCCTAGGTTAGATTAGAATTGGAGATTGAAGCAACTTGGAGACCATTGAAGATCAAGAGCATGAGCTTGAGGAAGATGAAGATTTGCTGACAACAGATTCAATTCTTTTCTTTAATCTTATTCTTATCTTTCAATGTTATTTCAAGTGTGGATTCGAAGTTTTAATTCAATGAACTAATTCTTTGTTTGAGATTACAATGGATCTTATTGTGTAGTTTATTTTAATATGCTTCGTTATCAATTATTATGTTCTATTGTGAGAATTGTCTATTGTGATTTAGACTTAATTGTCTAATTGATTGGCCATTAATTACTGTGATAATCTATATGAACTCGAGAGATGAAGTTTAGATTTAGATCTGATCATGATATCATATGTTTGTGATTTCTACATAGATGGAATTCATAATTCGTATTTAGGATAGAGATATGCCTTTACGCCATATGTAATCTTATTGAGAACTTGTGCTTTAAATTCTTTTTAATTGTAATTCACCTAGAGATATAGTGGATTAGTTAATTAGGGTGTCTTGCTTAATTCTATCATCTGTGGATTTAAGTGAGTATGGGTATTATGCATCGAGAGGTGGTTTTATCTGATTTAGTGTTCTTGATTACCAATTCAGGATTGAGAATAATTGATGAGAAGTGTGTTAACTTAAATGACGCAATATGTGAAGTTGTGATCTTAAATCTCCATAATCTTAATTTAACTAGTGGTAATTATAATTAGTTTAATTATAAATTGAAATTCATTCGTTTAAATAAGATTGAGTTGATTACGAGTTAGTACTTGGTGATTTTTATTAAATAATTCTCTATGGGAACGATACTCTACTTATCACTTTATTACTTGTTGACCACGTATACTTGCGTGTTGTGCGTATATAGATTTTACCCAACACTACCCACTACTACCACTACCACCTTAACTCCATTAATCACCCCACCTCTACACTCAACCAATGGTAGCCTTCCCTCTACCTCTATATATATCACCACATCTCATACCAAATTTCCTACAACAATTGATATAAAGAAAATATAGAGTATACTTGTGAGCTAGAGAGGATAACAGTGAAGAGTTTGGGGGAAAGCTAAAGCAAGTCAAGCACTAGAGTGAGAAAATGGCTTCACAATCATCTTCTAAATGCCAAAGGGGAGAGAGTTCACGGCCATCTCAACCAACCCGCACCTTCGATCGCCAAAAATTTGCAAGTGCCACCGCCGCCGACCGGTGTGACTACATGCTCACCAAAGCCCTTACACCGGAGCGGGGGTTGGCACCAGATCTTAACGATGGGGAGATTTTGCCTCAAATTTACCAAAAGGGATTGACCAAATTCACCGAGGAGCCAGAACCAACCGTTGTTAACATTGTCAAAGAATTTTACGCAAATGCTGAGGAAAAGAACCATTCCACGCATTTGTGCGAGTTAAGTTGGTTCCATTCAGTGCCGACGCCATCAACACCTACTACCAACTATAGGTACCTCACCACTGCCATTATGCTCATCTCCGTAATTCTGACCCAGACTATGATGTTATAATCACGGAGATGACAAAGACGGGAACATCTTGGATCAAGGGTCGGAAGGGAGGCACCGTGTTTCATAGCAAAGACCTCAGCTGGTATGGCAAAATTTGGTACGCCTTCCTATGTGCTAATTTGCTTCTGTCTCAACACACCTCGGATGTCACAAAAGAGAAGGCATTACTGTTGTACGCCATTGTGCAAGATTTCATCATCGATGTCGGGGCCATTTTTTGTTCCTCCATCCGTCGGTACTTACGTGGAAACTTTTCTGGAGGCTTGCCACACCCATCACTCATATGTGGGTTGTGTCGCAGTGCCAGGGTTAGATGGTCCGATGACGAGCTCACACAATTGCCGTTTGCATTTCTTGGTTCTAGAATGATAGTGTGGTATTCCGTATGGGCAGGGGGCGAATCACATCCGCGTGGTCTGGGTTTTATTTTTCCGTCGGATTCGGAAGACGACGTGGATGCTACGGAGACATCGGGGGAAGATGATGAACCAATGGGCGATCAAGGGATTGAGCAGGTACCGCAGGGCGAGGCCATATCCAGTTCTCAATTCCTTGTTTTTCAAAATCAATTGAATGCACACAACAACACAACACGTCGGGAAATGAGGCAATTGGCAATGAGGCAAGATCATATGTTTGACGTTATGAAAGCATCTTTCGCCTCGCTCAACACAACTCTACAAAGCTTCAACCCGGCGGCCCAATTTCTATATCAACAGCCCATGCCAATGCCAAGGTTTCCGCCAAGTGATTCGGACGAAGAAGAACAACACCCACCTCCTCAGACTTAAGCGATAGTAGAGAATTCCTCACGTATTTATTTTGACTATTCATCCAATGAGGACATTGTATTACTTAAGTTTGGGGGATTTAAATACATATTTGCATGCATTTAGCTCATTTAGGTTGCATTTTGCATTTTGTCATTTAAATTTCTATATTGCATCTTAATTTCAGTATTGCATGATAGCTTAAGTGCATTCATAGTAGCTTAGATTAATGTTTGTCATTGCATAGTAGATAATCTTGTAATGCATTTTGTTATCCTTATATATAAAAAAAATAAAAAATTAGTTAGTTCAATATTGTGCTTGTGTAAGTCCTTTGATGTTGTAGTTCATATTATTTGTGGGCCAATGATGTGATTGACAATAAGTTAACAAATACAGTATTGAGTATTAGAACTATGATACAATTTCTGCTATGAATCGAATCTTGAGCTTGTTTGAAAATGGTATAAAAGGATAGCACAATTAATAAATATCTGTGTTGATTGGTCAGTTCAAATTGATACATAAATAGTTTCTAAAGGATAATGCTAGAGTGAATGAGAAATCGACAATGATAGACAGTGAAGGAAAAAATTAAGCAAGAACCTAAGTTTGGGGGATGATATGTGGGGTATATAAGCTTATTTTCATCTAAAAAAAAGAATATACATGTATCGTGACTAGTCTTGTTTCGGGGCATTTGTTACTTGAGCAAGTACGCCCGAGGGGATTGTCTTTACACCTAGCACCCTAAGGTCATTTATGGTCTGGAAGTCGTTGGTTGAAAGCTTGCTAAGGGGTAGCACTGTCAGCCTAATGGGATGAGACATTGCACAGTCATGTGTGTGTATAAAGAAAAAAAAAAGGAAATGTGAATAAAACGGGAAAAGAGCAAAAAGCCCCCATGTTTATCTAATATATATATATATATATATATATATATATATATATATATAGCATAAGTACTCTTCTTGAACCCCCCGAGTTTAGTGATTGTTTAGTTTTAGTGGAAGTTGTCTATTTTTGAAATTTTTAATTTTACGCTGTATGATTCCTTCTAAGAGATTGGTTATGTATTGAATTTGAGTCCGTATCAGTTATCATGGATGTTGCACACACACACTATACCAGTGATGATGGCTTGAGATTTAAGGATTAAAATGAAATTGTAGATTGGTTTTTGGTGATTGATATTGTATAGTTGCTTGTTTTCGCTGAGGACGTTAAGATAATCTTGATTCTGCAATATTGTTGGATTCGAAAGCATATAAGTGAGGTAATATTCATTTCATTTCATTGCATTGCATTTCATGTAGTAGTTTTGTTCCCGAGGACTAACACAGTTTAAGTTTGGGGGATTTTGATAAGTGGATTTTATATACGTGATTCAATGTCCATTTCATGCTTATTTGTTGTTAAATTCTTATGATCATGTTCATGTTTACTTGTTTTATGTTATTTCATGTGTAGGATGGTTGTTGTAGCATTCAACGTACATTTGGAACTATTTAGTGCGATTTGAAGTCATTTGGAGCTTAATTGGAAGAAAGTTAGAAGTTCAGCAAAGTCATCTAGCAGAAGACATGCCCACCGGGGCGGGCATCATTAGCCTATACACCCACGTCGGGGTGAGAGGTCTTCAGTTGGGCTAGACAGAAAGGGTGCCCACCGGAGCGGGCGTTTATAGCACATACACACCCGCCGAGGCGGGGGGGTGTCGATTCTGAAGTGTCATGTTATGATTGAAATTCTTCTTTGGCATGGTTTCTAGAAATTGCATGACAATGGAATTCTAATTGAAGGTAATTTCAGTTGGAGCTTATATGCTAGACATCTACTACTCTATCAAACAGAACTTGAACAATACAACAAGGCATATACCGAAGATTAGTTCCAGTTTTTTATAGCAAGCTTTGGAGGAGTATTTTGAGGAGATTTTCAAGACGATTGCGATTCTAGGCTACGTGAAGGGTATTTTCAATATTCTTCATCTTAGGCTATTATTTGTAATCAAAAGAATGTTTTCTATGAATTATTCAGTGTTTATTTCGTTTAGTATGAACTAATTCACTTTTTAGGCTTATGATGGATCTTTAAGTGAAGCGATGATTTTGTAACCTTTAATTTCCATTTTAATAGTCTATTTCCAGTTTATCTATATTCATTTGAGCTTGAATCTATGAATTGCCTGATTAACAATTCCTTATGGATTTGTATGGAATCGAGAGAGGATATTCAAATCTAGACCTAATTAATATAGCATATGTTCATGAATTTTGTGAATAGCAGAATCTTGATGAATGTTAAGGTGTAGATATGTTTGACATCACATGTAATCGGATAGAGAACTTAGTCTTAAACCTTCTTTAATTGTAATTCACATAGAGATATAGTGAGTTAGTTAATTAAGGTGTTTAACTTGTTTCTATCTTTATTGTGGATTTAAGTTAATGTGGTATTAGTGCATCGAGAGGTGGTTAATACTACATTCGTGTTCTTGATTAATAATTAGGATAGTAAATTGAAGTGGAGTAAAGGTGTTAAAATCAGAGTGAAACTTGGGGTGAAATCATAAGTCTAATTCTCCATTAATTATTTAAAATTCCAGATTTTGATATTTGTGATTGTTCTATGTTAGTTTAATTATTCTTTACTTTAGAGACTTTAATTTTAATTATTGAGTTGACTTGTTTAATAAAATTAGGGTTAATAGGAAATTGGTAATTGTAAGTTAAGATTGTTGCTAGTTAGTCTCTATGGGAACGATACTCTACTTATCACTCTATTACTTGTTGACCACGTATACTTGCGTGTTGTGTGTATATAGATTTTACCCAATAGTGCTGCCACGCATAATAGTCACTCGGGATTAGAACTCCTTGGTTCTTTTAGGACATTGTTGTATCTATATATGTATGAAGTGTTGAGACGACGCGCAAGTGTTGAGGTGGTAAGATGACGTTTGACTCCTCACAGGGGTTATCATCGGTTTGAGTTGAAAGCAGACGTTGCTCAGGGTTACATCTGAGATTGGACTGCTGCAAGTGTTTGAATTCCGTAAGGTCCTCTATGAGAATGCCTGTCTGCCTGGTGTTAGCTCTGGGTCTGAGGTATGAGTGCCTCGGCAGGAGGTCTAATTGAAGCTGATAGCATACATTTGAAACAAGCATTTCTGGAGTTATCGCCGGAACTGCAACAACATTCCTTGGTGTTATCACCAAGGACGAAACTCGGGGTTATCTCCGAGGTTGGAAATGATCCTTCCGGTGTGTTTTCCGGGGTTGGAAATGATGTTCTCGGTGTGTGTTTTGGGTTTTGAAACTGAACTTCTGGTAGTATCCAGAATGGATGTGAGCTATCTTCTAGGGTTATCTCCAAAAGACAAATCTGCCCTCCTGCAATTTAGTAACAGGTGTGCAGAAAATTTCAAGTGTCTACAAATGCCCCTCTTTATCATATTCATACAATGCAAGGCATGGATAGGATAAAGAATCCTAGACACTTGAAATGCAACAAGATAAACATGATGTTATGTACAACAACATGATGTGAATGTATGATGCATGGATAAAATAATTGCCGACTAATCCTATTGGGGTGACAATCAGTGATGCCTTGGACATGCGATCCAAGTCTTCAAGGATGTTGACGTTGGGGCTATCACCAAAGTCTTGAATCCTAGACACATACTTTTACTCCGTAGAGGTACCTCTTATATACATGAGATCTGTGGGGATAAAGCTTTGTCTATTTGAGGATGTGTATAATATATCCCATCATCCCGTCGGAGTTAATGCCAAAAATATATACTTATTAGGGTTGCCTAACCTCCATTGATGTGTGTATCACCGGATAGATTTCTGTTGGGTGCATTGTCAAGGCTGCTTGACCTTCATTGATGTGTGTTTCAATGGTTGCATTGTGTTTTAACCCTTGCTGGGGAAGCTTGCTTTGATGGGTTTACTTGACATCGGCTCAGATAACGTCAAGGTTCCTTGACCTTCATTGATTTGTGCATCAATGGTTGAATTGTGTTGTAACCCCCGTCGGGGTACGTGGATGATTTGTAAACTTCGGCGTTGTAACCCCCGCCGGGGATACGTCATTATTTCATAACTTTGGCATTGTAACCCCCACTGGGGAAGGTTCATTAGTTCATAACTTCGGCGTTGTAACCCCCGCCGGGGATACTTCTAGGGTTGTGACCCTGCACGGACGGCATCAGACCTTTGTAAGGTATTATCGAGCATGAATTGTAAAAGCTGAGGCCATTGTTATAGTATACCTTGTATGCAGGCAAATACTAATGAGTGAGATGTGGGACCAGATTACGGCCCATGAAAACCAGGATTCCAGGCTATTTCGCTCAATCGTGTAGCGTTTTTATTCCTGATTTGGCCTTTTTAGCTTGTGAGACCTCCTTTGCAACTCTAACTGAAGCGAGCTGAAGGTGTGGGACCCACATAGGGGTGCCGCAAGAATACCTGCAGGAGCCGTAGGTACACCTGCAGCAGCCGTAGGTGGACCTGCAGCCAACCGTGCGTATGTATTCCCTGCGGGTTGTTGTCATATGTCATTTTCAAGCTGCACGACGAAGGAAATCTGAGAGCTTCTCTTCAGACCTACTGAGTTTGGGCAACTTTCTGCATATTCTGTCACCGTACAAGCGTTCTTCACTGTCCTGGTAACATATGCATGTATTCTTTTCTAGTTTCTATCCGTTGGAAAATGACTTAACACATGAAATGCATTTAGACACATAGTAGTGAATATGCATGCTGATATGATATGATAAAAAATATTCAACATAGTAAATGTTAGTATTAAACAATGCTGAATATAATGATGTGAAAAAATTTAACTTTTAAAGCAGTCAAATTGGTACCTTTTATTGTCATTTCTTATCTTATTTGAGGACAAATGAGTAAAGGTAGAAAAGTAAAATAACCCTGGTAATTAAACTACACTTACGAATTTTTTACTACGATGTATTAAATGCATTTAGGATGTATATGACTATTGGTAGGTGTGCTACTGAATGGCCACCTAGTCATGCATATGTGCATGTGGATAGTCCCATTTACAAAGGGGGCTATGGCAAAAATTTTCAAAACGTAGGCATTAGGTAGTCATGCATTTTTAACTCTACTATAGACGTATGTTAAAATAATGCATGCATACATGTAATCATAAAATGCATTTTGAAAAGCTCCAGGTAAGAATTTACCACACCCTTTCTGAGGTGATTTGGAAACTTGTTGTCTAGATATTATGGATCCAGATCAGCCGAGGAGTTCCCGCAGGACCACTTCTGGTGTATGGAGAAGGGCTTCTGAAGTACCTCAACCCTGTTCTGTTAGACAACCTCGTCATTTGTTGCAGGCGGTGATACGTCCTATCCGGGTTGAAGTGTCGGATGTCGAGGACGATGAGGAGGATGTATCGATTGAGGTTCCTCCTCCTGTTACACGTGTTCCCCGTAGGGATTTTCCAGGTATTCAAGTGGCGAACCTAGATCTTCTGGGTGACTTGAGTCGGCATCCTTCAATCTACCTGCACGCAAATGAGGTATGAAGTTAGATCTTAATCTTCCTTATTTCCTATTGATGAGGAGCAAAGGGTTCTGATGTTGATTTGCGTTTGATGTAGGTTCCCGGCTTTACACAGCCTCAAGGGAACTGGTTCAGCATCCACTCTATGTAATAGGCTTTACATGATGACTATAGAGAGATTGTACATGGCTAGGGATTCGGGACGTTCTTTTCCATTGTTCCCCATCGGTGTCCCTGGGGTTACCTCAGGGCATTGTCTGAACAGTGGTTTCACCAGACTCAGTCACTCAATTTGTTGGATTGTGAGGTGATGATGACACCGATGGATTAGCAGTTTATCACAGGTATGGAGTTTGGAGGGGATCCAGTGCCTTATATGGCGGATATTATCCCTACTACCGCCAGATCCTTATTGGGAGTTCCGGTGGAGGCGCTCAAAGGTAGGACTGTACGTACAGGTCCTTTGAGTGTTGATGTTGTGATCGGGCTGTTGAGTGAGCCTATACCCAATGGTGTGAGTGTCAGGGATCGTATTCTTCGGCGGTTGTTCCTGATGATCATTAGGGGCTGCTTCATAGCAGATAACTCTTCTACGGTGTCCTTTGCTTTGATCAACGCCACTCGATACGTGGACTGTATAGGAGACTATGATTGGGGTTCCTACACCTTTGCCTACTTCCTAAGGGGAATGCACATGCGATCGCAAGGCTTGACCGAGGCTTGGTTAGGATTCTACCCATTTCTGCTGGTGAGTATTTTTCTTATCTTTTTCCATGTACAAGTTAAGAGTGTTGACTGACAGCAGATGTTTGCCTTTGTGTTGGCAATTTTGGGCTTATTAGAGGCTTCCATGTTTGCGTCCTGTGAGCGTGTTAGGTTTAGACACCTATCCATGAGGACGGAGATGGCATCATTCCATACTGGCGGAGGTCCCTCAGAATGAGGGTTTCACTCATTCACGCTTCACATTGGAGTTGTTGACGATGAAATGTCATCACATGGGTTCCCTATTCCAGGGAACACTTGAGTGTTAGATTTGAGGATGGGTACCCGACTGGAATTGAGTACGTTATTTCCACCCGTAGGATTCCTCTCTTCACAGAAGGAGGATGGGAGCTCTATTTAGGAGAGCGTGCTATTAGGAGTACTACAGGAGAGATTCGTATGCTGATCTTACCTCCTGTCAGGCGTTACTAGCCTATTTTGCAGTCACCCATCATTGATATCCCATTGTTGGGGGTTGATGGTTTCACATTGTCACAGGGTCCCTGCACTCAGGAGATGTTCCAGCATTGGTGGTTCCTTCGTACCATTGGAGCTCACACCCGCGCCACACAGTTTATGGGGGATATGGTTCCAGGATCCATGATGATGAGGGATTTGCTAGCCTATGTCAGAGATCCGACTCATGTGACACAGATTGACAGTTTGACCCGGTAGTTGGACCGGGCACATTTCTTTATCCGGCATTTTTGTAGAGATCCTTCAGAGGCAGATACTTTTGATCATTCCAGCTCTGGGGTTGGCCCCTCAGGTGACCCATATGGCTTTGCCGGTGCAGATCCTCCCTTATATAGGCCTGACATCCCTGTAGATAGAGATCCAGTGACTCGGGAGGAGTTACATCAGGTGGACAGGATTGATGATGTAGACATCGATACCATTGACTTCTTTTGATGTATATTCTTGTTATCTCTTTTAATAGGCCTCTGTTAACTGCTAGGTAGCTTCGCCCCATTCTCGCTATATCTTTTGATAGTCCTCTGTTGAGATGTTGGGTAGCTTCGCCCCATTTCCCTGTATTTTGGCTGTACAGAGACGTGTTAGATGATGATATACTTAGGAATATATGTACAGTTTTCCATTCCCTATATCATATTGTCATCTATTATATCATGCATGTTGTTATGTTATGCATATGTATGTATGTCCAAAGATACTCAACATTGACCCCTGGATGGTCTTATGACACGACCCGTACAGATGTCTTCTTCGACAGTTAGCTGTATTGATCATACCCCACCATTTTTTGTGCATCTGGTATGCGCTCATGGTATGATAGTATGTCACCACCAGACAGGGTGATCGTAGATGATTTGTTGCAGCATACTATGACCCGGTTGATGTTTCAGGTTCCCCCAAGATTTATGGAGGGTATGCTAGAGCATTGGGTACCAGAGAGACAGGTTTTCTGATTCGAGACGCAGGAGTTGACTCCTACTTTTGGAGGAGTATGCACGGTTGATGATGCTACCATTGGACAAACCTTGCGTACACAAGGCGATCGGAGACATGAGTAGACAGTTCATAACCCTCACCGGAATGAGGCGTAGAGTGGTACAGGACGAGATTACATATGGCCACGTGATATCCCAACCTTTTCTATTTGACGGATTTGGCTTTGAGGATAGTTATGCACGGCATTCTGGGGATTTCACCACACCGGAGGACCATTGGCGTTCAGCCAGAGTGGATGTACTGCTACTGTGTGTATGGTCATACGTCTACATGCCATGATACATGGATGAGTTGGACATTGGCGTCATTATGGCAGTGAGAGCTCTCCGGGAGGGTCACACCATTATACCGATGATTATGGCAGACTCTGAGGTCAGCCACATATTGCTGCACTTATCCGGTAAGAGTGTTTACAGGCAGGTCGGTCATGCTGTACGTGTGGTTTATGTCACACTTGAGACCGATTGGCACATTCAGACGGCATGGATATTATTTCACCCATGATATAGCCAAGTCGTACTCCTTTAAGCCAGCAAAGTGTACAGATGTTGCGTCTTGGTCAGCTTTCCTGGCAGAGATTGGAGAACCATTTGCTATATTGCCGTGTTCAGGGCTTAGCTCAACCTACAACTTCATTACTCATGCTCCAGGCATGGATTATCTACCTCTGGCTGGTTTGAGTGGGATGATCACCTACCACCCACTGGCCGTGATGTGTCAGTTTAACCAATTTCAGGATTTCCATCCATATGAGGGGGCAATGATTCAGCGCTTCGCTTCTCGCCACTTATCATCAGTGGACAGATCCAGGTTGTATGCCTGTTGGGATCAGCGAGAGCTAGCTGGGATCAGCGAGAGCTAGCTGGGTTTTCTATCAGTCATCCGGGTTATTCTTCAGAGTATTCAGCATAGATGGGGACATAGACTGCATCGAGTAAGGTAGTATCCACAGTGCAAGATATAGATTTTGACGATGAGGAGACTATGGAGGAGGCTGACATTCCCATCGATAGAGACTTGACTGGCAGGTCACAAAAGATTTGAGATGGATTCTCCCACCCCGAAAGTGCCATCACATTACTTAGTATTCTAAGACAAAGATTTGGAGCAGAGCTTACATCTGATGACCTATGAGAGAGATCAGGATAGGGCCACGATGTTGACAGTTCTTGATGCGAGAGACGTCACTCTGTTAGAGAGGGATGAGGCTAGATCAGCCAGGGATGCATTGATTGTGGAGCGGGATGTCGCCCTATCTGCTAGGGATGTGGCCATTGCAGACAATACTTCAATGAGATCCTATACGATTGGCATTCTTGCTGATATGAGTGCATACATAGATGAGCATCATGTCACCATGCAGTTAGCCTCTGATCTGCTAGCTCGTGTAGGTGCAATTGGGCAGGAGCTTGCAGCTTTACCTCCGTCTTCAGAGAGGGATGCTATGTTAGATCTGATAGTCCACATACACACAGATCTGTAGATAGCTTTGAATTTTTCTACACAGACTAGCTTAGCTATTTTATCATGTACAACACAGATGTATATATCAAACAATATTATATATGGCAGAGAAATATATTTTGATTTACTTCCCTTTTAGTTATGCCTTGATACTTGCTTGATATTTTCTTGTTTCTTTAGGGCTTGTGATCTTGATGCATTCTGAACTTGTCCTTGATATGTGGACATTGAGTCATCGCAGGATCTCTCAGAATGGATCATTGATCTGTATGTATCCCTACCATCTTTGGTGCTTAGGACTGGTATCTGTATGGAAAAGTGGAGAGAAGGGTGGCTTTTCCTCTCTGAGATTGACCGCACCACAGATGGTCACCTGTACTTCTATTTGTGAGAAGCCTAGTTAATTCCATCTCTTATGGATTGGTGTCGCTCTTTGAGGAAAAACCACAGCTTAGATGGTCACCAAATCTCCTATTTGTGAGGAGAGGTTGGGTAATTCCATCCCCTTGGTCTAAAGCCAATGAAATGTGTTAGACTAAAGGTTGATCCCAGTACCGTGTGACAAGCATTTTTGTTCTGGTAGGGGTTAGACTGAACCATAGATGGCTGCCTACGTACTCCTATTAAAGAGGAGATCAAGTCTGCATAGTTCAAACCTGGTGTAAGAGGTTCAACGCTGAATGTGAAAGGCAGATGGGTGTAGAAGCTCTATTGATGAAGAAATGTGTAGAAGTAATTTTGTTATTTTTGTTTTTATAGAAAAAGGGTAGAAATGTTTTTGTTATTTTTTGTTTATTGATACCGAGCCATATAGAATATGGTTGCCTACGTACTCCCGTGTATCAGGGAGATCAGGTCGACGTAGTTCGCCCCTCAGGACGAATAGCAGCCAAAGAGAATTGTTAATCCCAAGTGCAGGCTATACTGCAGGGAGAAGAAAGTAAGATCCCGTGATGGGGACAAACTGCAGGTGTGGAAAAAGTTTGATCCCGTCTTTAGGACAAACTGCAAGCGTTGAAAAGTTTAATCCCGTCTTCAGGATAAACTGCAGATGTGAAAGGTTCAATCCCATTTTCAGGATAACCAAAATTATATGGAAGGTTTGAAATGAGGTGAAACCAGACTGCTGGTTTGAAGTGTATGTTTCCCTGAGGGGCAGAAGAGTTTGTAAAAAGAGAGGGTTCAAAACTGGAATGACTGGTGATTGGATGATCAATACTAGGATGTTTGCTTGATGGTAACTTCAGATATAGTACCATTTCACGGTGCCCGAGGCAAGAGGTCAGGCCATCCTTTATGATCGGCGGACATTTTCTGCATGATCTTTTTGATATTTTTATTAGCCGCTTCAACAACACCATTCATCTTTGGACGGTAGATGACGGAGTTAAGGTGTTTGATGTGGAATTTACTGCATAACTCCTCCATCATTTTTTGTTAAGGTTCTTAGCATTGACTGACACAATGACCTCTGGTTGTCCATATCGATAGACGATATTATTTATTATGAAAGCAATGATGACTTCTTTAGTAACCCTGGGGAAGGAGGCTGCTTCTACCCTTTTGGTGAAGTAGTCAATCATGGTGAATATGAATCGATGTCCAATACTCGCTTTGGGCTCGATTGGCCCGATCACGTCCATTCCCCACATTGAGAAGGGCCATGGCAAACTCATATTGTGGAGTTCTCTTGGAGGGGCGTGGATAGCATTACCATGAATCTGGCATTGATATCACCTCTTGATGTGATCATCACAGTCAGCTTTGAGCGTAAGCCAATAATGCCCTGTTCTGAGGATCTTCTTGACAAGTAAGGGGCCGCTCATGTGTGGGCCACATACTCCACCATGGATCTCTTCCATGAGCCTTTGAGCTTGGTCTTTGTCCAGACATCTGAGGAGACCTAATCACGCATCTCTTTTGTAGAGTGCATCTTCGCTCAGGTAGAATTTCATAGCAAGTCGATGGATCTGCCTCTTCTTAGTTAGGCTCGCCTCAGCGAGTGTAGATCCATCTCGCAGATATTCCTTGATATGCTGATACCAAGGGTTGTGGATGGGAGGTAGCTCATCCGATACTTCTCCAACATAGTTCCCATAAGCTGGGGCCTTTTGCAGGGTAAGTGTGATGCTTGGCATGTTTTCCTTGTCAGATATGTGAATCAAGGAGGCCAACATTGCTAGTCCTTCTGCAAAATCATTCCTATTACGAGGAATGTGTAGAAAGGAGATTTCTTCGAACTCTAAAGCCATATGTAAAACTTGCAGATGGTAAGGCAACAAATGTAATTTTTTGGTTTGATAGATTCCTGTGGATTGTTTGATTACCAATTTGGAATCCCCAAAGACAGTTAACCGCTTGATGCCCATTGAACGGGAAAGTTTTAGGCCCATGATACAGCCTTCATACTCAGCTATGTTGTTGGTGGTGACAAATTGCAATTTAACGGCGACGGGATACTGCTCCTTCGTACCGGATATTAGAACTGCTCCAGCTTCAGAGCCTTCTATGTTAACAGCTCCATCAAAATACGTTTTCCATATGTGGCATGCATCGTACTGATGGTATTGCTGAACTGTCATTACCCCTTCATCGGGAAGTATGTTTCTAAGGGTTTGTAATCCCCTGCAGCTGCGGTGGCCAGTTGATCCGCAATTCTTTGACCTCTGACAGACTTTTGCGTCACGCAGATGATGTCAAATTGTTGTAGGATCAACTGCCATCTGGACAGTCGACAATTCAGTATGGGCTTACTGAACACATACTTGAGAGCATCCATGCCGGATATGAGATGGGTTGTGTGACCATGGAGGTAATGTTGTAACCTCATGGAAGCCCATGCTAAAGCACAACAAGTCTTCTCAATCAGAGTGTACTTGTGTTCACTGATGCTGAATCTTTTGCTGAGGTAATAGATAGCTAATTCTTGGCCTCTATCGTCTTTTTTCCCCAGCATATAGCCCATGGAATTGTCATTAATGGACAGGTTCATGAACAGGGGAACATCATCCCTGGGTTGTACCAAAACAAGAGTGTTAACCAGCTGTTCTTTAATGGTAAGGAAGGCTTTTTGACACTCATCATTCCATTTCCTGGAGGAGTTCTTCGTTAACAACTTGAAGATGGGCTCACGGGTTGCTGTGAGTTGAAAGATAAACCTGCTAATGAAATTGATTCTTCCCAAAATTCCCCATATTTCCTTCTCTGTCTGAGGAATGGGCATTTCCTTGATGGCCTGAATTTTGGTATGATCCAGTTCAATCCTTTTATGGCTGACTAGGAAACCTAGAAACTTGCCTTCCTTAACACCAAAGGCGCACTTGGCTGGATTCATCTTCAAGTTATATTTACGCAACCTGTTGAATAGCTTTCTAACATAGTCTAAGTGGTCTTCCTCCTTTCAGGACTTGATAATGATGTCAACCACATAGATTTCTATCTCTTTGAGCATTAAATTGTGGAAAAGAGCCATCATAGCTCGTTGGTAGGTTACCCCGGCATTGATGAGGCCAAATGACAACCGTCTGTAGCAAAAGGTTCCCCAAGGAGTGATGAAAGCAGTTTTCTCACGATCTTCCTCAGCGACCATAATCTGATGGTACCCCGCAAAGCAATCCGCAAAGGAGTACATGTCGTATTGAGCAGTATTGTCAATGAGAATGTGGATAAAGGGCACGGGAAAGCTATGTTTAAGCCAAGCTTTGTTCAAATCCCGGTAATCCAAGCAAACTCGCACCTTTCCTCCTAGTTTAGGCATGTGAACAATGTTGGATATCCACTCCGGATATGTAGACATAATGATAATGCCAGCTTGAAATTGTTTCACAATTTCTTCTTTAACCTTTAAACTCCACTCAGGTTTCAATCGCTTGAGTTTTTGCCTAACTGGCTTGAATCCTTCTTTAATGGGAAGGCGATGAAGAACAATGTCAGTGAACAGACCCAACATTTCTTCATGAGACCATACAGACACATCTTGGAATTGGGTTAATAGTGCAACCATGTCATTCCGTTGGTTTGGGGTGATGTCTAAAACAATCTAGATTAGCTTAGGGTTTTCTAATGTTCCAAGATTGAAAGAAGTGGTTTGGTTAAGGTTGGGTTTAGGTTTGTATGCAACCCATTCCTTAATCTCCTGAGGTGTCTCAACGTCCTCTTGTATTACGATTAAATCTGAGTCCAACTTTGCATCAACGTTACAACCCTTATGGAAAGAAGGCACCTCATCAGCAAGTACATGCACATCTAAATTCAGAGTCCTGAAACCAAAATCTGCTTTCACTTAATATAGGAAACTATTTAATCATACAAATGTGTTAGCATGTACTTGATAAAATAACTGCTAATACTGTATAGAAAAGTAAGCAATTAAAGTTATCTACAGGGCAGAGGGATTTTCTGTCCATTTTACCCTTGTCGACCAATGCATGGAGTGTTGCTCCAATTGTCGAGGGTAAAGTCCTGATGGACTACAGTGATGGAGGGATTGTCATTGTCCTCCTTTTCCCGAATGATAACCATGACATCTAGAAAATCATCGTCTGGGGTATATCTGTTTGTATGTTCATCACAGATAATGATGTGTATGCCTGACATCATCAAGGCAATGTCGTGTTTACATTTTTGCTCTTTTTCTTCCATTTTGGGATCAAGAATCAGCACCTCTTTTGCTTTGAATGGTACTGGTTTAGGAAACAGCATAGCCATAACATGGGCTGGCACCTTTACTGGAGACTGTATCAGCTCATGCGGTGCAGATGGAAAAAATCGCCGTGTAGCGGAAGCTTGAGGAACCTGCTTATGCTTATGAGGATTCCTATGACTGGAACTGGCAGAATAGCCTAGTCTGGTTGTTCCAATTTGACTAGACACGTGAATAGAGTGCTTAATACTCTGCTGATTTTTTCCAAGCCCTTGTCCAGGCAGATGTCCCAATGACATCATTTCTTGAGTGGCCGACATAACCTCGACAGAAATCTTAGGTACGATAAGTGGTGCTCCAATAGGTTGGTATTATATGTTACTCACCTCTAAGGTATGAAAACTGGCTGGCTCAACCTCTGAGTTGAAGCTGATGATTGGTAGATCTCCTTGTTCAGGACATTCTGGCTCAGCGTTGACAGTAACTAGACTGTTGTTGACAATGTATTTGAGTTGTTGATGTAGTGTGGAGGGAACGGCTCCAGCCATGTGTATCCATCGTCTTCCCAATAGCAGGTTGTATCCTGAATCTATCCTGAGGACGTGGAAGGATACATTGAATATATTTGGACCAATCTCAATTGGTAGCTCAATCTTTCCGACGAAATTTCATCGGGATCCATCAAAAGCTTTGATAACCATATGGCTGCTTTGGATCCATTTGAGATTAACATTTATCTTCACCAAGGTGGCATAAGGACAGATATTTAGAGACGAACCTCCATCAATCAAAACTCCAGCTAGCATATACCCAGAAGACAAAACTGTAATATGCAATGGCTTACAATCATCGGTCCCTTCGGGTGGTATGTCGTCATCAGTGAAGGATATCACATTGTTGTTGAAAATGTGATCAACCATATGTTGAAATTTTTCCACATCTACTGATTTTGGTAAGTAAGCTTCTTCCAAAACCTTCAACAAGATCTTCCGATGATCCTCGGAAGAGAAAACCAAATCCAGTATTAATATCTGATGTGGAGCTTCTTTTAAACTTAAAACCACCTTGGCTTCATTATGGTCCATAGTGCCGAGGAATTTTTCAATCTTCTCCATGGGAATCTTCCCCTTTGCTTTGAGAGTAGGGTTTATCACCCTCTGAGGAAGATATAGTGGATTTTCCTTCGACACTATAGTAGTAGTATGAGACGTGGATCCTTCAGCTTCTCCATAATTACATGGAACTTTGTATAAGCAGACAACAGGATATTGTGGTCTGAAAGGCAAAGAAATTGGCTCTGGTGCAGCCACTTTTAAAGGATTGTCAGCCCCTTTGAGTTGAATTATTTGTATGGGAAATGCTATGACAGTCTCATCATCCTCAGTCTATATAACTTCTATTGATCTCTTCCATTTAGTAGGACATGTATTCCCACTCTCGAGTTGCACAGTGTTATCATCTGCTAGCAGTAGGACACCGCTGTCAATGAGATTTTGAATAAGATGGCGGAGTGCCCAGCATTCTTCTGTACTGTGAGCGCGAGAATGTGAATGATATTGACATACACCATCGGAGTTGAACCATCTTAAATGGGGATTGATTAGAGGTACAAGGGAGGTAATTCTTCCTTCATTGATCAATAATTGAAATATCTCCTCCATAGATTGGCCCAGGTAGGTAAATTCCCTCTGATTGGCAAAATCTCGACGGGCTTTAGCATTTTCTCTCTTTGCAACCTTATCCTCCATAGCTTCGCTTTCTGAAGGTGATGGTGGAGCATTCATAACAAAAGGAAGGAGATAACCATGCTCCTAGCAGATTAATTGGCGTGTGACTTGATGCTGGTGTGTCACCAGTTATGCCAATTGCTCAATTTGCTTGCAAAGAGCTTTCATCTTTCGTTCCATAGAAAATTGGAACTTTGCATAATCCCATCTGTCAATATCGTCTTTGACGGTCTGGGATGATTCACCATTAAAACTGGAACTCTGTCCAGTGCTCCAACTAATCATGTTGACCTCTTCTTCTTTGTGTTGAGGAAGAGGGTTGTCTTGCACATGAGGTTGACTTGGTTTGGTGACCACGATCTCACCGTTGTCTATTAAATCTTGGATCTTGTGTTTTAAGGCCCAACAATCATGAGTATCATGTCCAGGTGCTCTGGCATGATAAGCACACTTCTGAGTAGCATTAAAACCCCTCCTATTAGGGTTGGCTGGTGGAAGAAGACGTGTAATTTTCTTCTAAGTAGTCAGAAGAGCAAGAATATTCTCGAGTGAGTCCCCTAAGGGTGTGAACGTTCGAGGGTGCTTTACTTCTCCACTTTTAGGCAATGGAGGGTTTGAAGAATGTGCTTGGAAAGGGGAGTAGTTTCTCCTCTATATAGGCATGTTCTAATTGCCTTTTTGACCTTTTAGTATCAAGGAATCATCCTCCTCTTTCTTTTTATGGACCCTCCGGGGGTTGTTTCCATAAGATCCAGACTGGATGTGCTCAGCAACTACTTTAAGAGCAGCTAGGTCTTGAATTTTTACTGATTTCAATCCCATCTCAGCCATCTCTCCGTGCTTGATCATTTCAGAGAATGGTTTGCCAATACCAGCTAAAACTCTCTCATAGAAAGGAGCTTCATGTATGTCTGTGAAAGTCATGACCATTTTTGAATCCGTTATGGAAGGAATAACTTGAGCAGCAAGGCGCCTCCACCTTTGAGCATACTCTCTGAACGACTCATTAAACTCATTAGACTATATTGAGTGAGGAAGGCGTGAGCTAGCTCTTCCTAGCTATGGATCTTGGAGTTTTCTAATCTGTTATACCATGAACGGGCTTCTCTAGTCAGACTCTTTTAGAACAACTGCATTCTGAGCTTTTCGTTTTCCGCATAAGATCCAAGTTCTCCAATGAACACCTTCAAATGTGTATAAGGATCCCCTAATCCGTCATAATTTTCAAAATCAGGGGTTTTGAATTTCTCTGGATAATGAACACCAGGGAATATGCGAAGGTCAGTATATGAGACACTTCCATGTGTTCCAATCCCTTTGAGAGCATGGATAGTTTCCTCCATTTAGAGGACATTCTTCCTGATATCACCGGTGTTTGGATCTCCTTTGAGATGGGTGTTTTCAGGGTCTTTGTTGGTCATATCCAACTGAGGTTCTGGAATTGTTTTTTCTAAACCACGAACTCCTCCTTGTGTAGAGGATTCAGTATGTGTAGGCATCTTTGTACCCTGAGTAGACTGAAATAGTTCTTTAAGCAGAACAGCCAGATCTGTAATTTGTTTACTCAATCCGTTAAATTATTCTCGAGAAACTGGATTATATTGGTCAGAAGAAGACATGATTGGCTGTAGGCTAGTGGCCTTTTTGGATTTTGAGCGGGTAACAAGCCTAATAATTTTCCTACAAAAAACTTATGTTGTTTAGTCTTAGGGATAATTTAAATGCTATCATAATGTGCCCATTTTAGAAATATTGTCCTACAAAAACAAGTGTTAATTGATAACATGTATGCACAAATAATCTTCATATTTTCCATTACATAAAGATGAACATGGAATAAAATTACAAGTAAATGCTTTTACAAGTAATTGAAAATGGAAAGCATGAAGAGACTTTCCTCCGCGTTTGGTTTATCAGAGGTTGACCTATCTTAGGGTTACTCTCGCGGCTTTTTGGCATGAAGGTTCCTATATCATCGCAATCTACTTGACGGGAAGTTAATCCGGTCTTTCAACTGGAGCAAATCTGGGTGGTGCCTTTCCTGAGCCTCGTTGGAATTAGACTTCCTACGAGTCTAGTAATCAAACACCAACAGGATAGCCTCCTGGTGGAGGAAAAACACAACATACATTCACATACAACTTGTCTCACCGTTTATGAAAATGATGACATGTTCGAAGCACTAATATCACAGATAGATATTTTGTAGTGCAGTAAATAAAATGCATTCATACACATTCATCATAAATGTAAATGCAACATTCACACACAAGCATATAACAATTTATAAAAGCTTAACTTAGCGGCTTAAGCCTTCTTACTGGAGTCCCTAGCAGAGTCGCCACCTGTCGACGTCGGGATTTTTAGCTATCCCTTTTCGTTACTTATTTTTTGGTGTTCTCATGTTAATGTGAGATTTGTTTGAAAAAACAAGTGAAAAAGGTCCGACATGTGTAATGTCGACGATTTGACTTTAAGAGTCGCCAGTTGGTGTTTTTAACTGGTTGCACCAACGCAACCGGAAAAGGTTTGCACATTGACCCAACGATGTGACATTGCTAAACGGGTCTGTGAAACCGATATTCATTTGGGTTCGGGGGCTTGATTATGCGGAGGGAAGGTGTTAGGCACCCCCCGACATCCGTGTTGCCACGGTGACCGCCACTTTTTAAGAAACTGTTATATGAATGTGTGTGTGGATCAATGTGCAATTATTTGAAAGTAGTGCGAAGCCTCGTTCGCACCTATATACAAAGGGTTTGAATTTATAGAAAAATTCAGTTTTAAGCAAGATATAGCAATGAAGTTTTGTAAAAGAGGTTTTTCAAACCCTGTGCTCAATAGGAATTGAGACCTTTTCATACTTCCATTTTATTATTAAATTGTTCGGCTTGTTTGCTTTTATTTTTGAGATGCGAGGCATCTTCGAGAAAATAATATACAGCAGTGCCGAACTCCTTATGGGCATAGCAGCCATCCAAGGAAATTCAGACAATATAAATATTATACAAGTTGCTTACAGCTGAAAAATGTCCATCGTGGGAACCAGATCTAGATTCAGTAGACTGAATCTGTGATCACGTGATTCCTAGGCTCACATGATACCACAGTTTGTATGGAAAGCAGTAAGCAGTTATATATATAAAAGTTGTAAATATATATATATATATATATATATATACAGATATAATCAACCACCACGAAGTGACTTCATGGGGGATCAGAAATGTAAATATATAAAAGCGGTAAATATATATATATATATATATATATATATATATATGAACATGATCAACCACAACGAAGCGACTCCATGGGGGATCAGAAAAGTAAATAAAGCAGTAAATGACGATCAACCGCCACGAAGTAAACTCCAGGCGGGACTAAATGTAAATAAAGCAGTAAAAGGCCTCGAAGTAAACTCTAGGCCTGACAGAAATGTAAATATATATATATAGCAAGTAAACGCTCCAGACATAAGTCTAAGCTCAATCGAGGCATAACTCAATAATGTTAGTCCATATATAAATATATACATATATAAGTATATATATATATATGCACACAGAAAATGAAAACCACAGACCGAAGTTCGGGCATACGCACACAACATGACTCTCATTGTGTAGAATAGTGTGTACAAAGATGAAGAGAAAGGCTTTGTAGAGTGTGAGATGGCTTACAGTGGGCTGCCAATGCAAACTTCTATGACTCTATATGGATAAACCCTCAGCCCCCATCGGTAAAATTTATAGCTATATGTGAGCTAACAGGTGTTTAAAAGGAGCAAGCACTCAATATGGGTGTGTACAAAGCAAATTTTATAGGGCTTCCTCGCCTTTTTTCTTCTTTTCAACTGGCCACCCCAAGCCCTCTATTTATAGAGGGGGAGCCGCAGGTGTACCTTCGGCATCTGTCGTCTTGAAGTACGTGCACTTGTGCACTGTAATGTACGCTCAAACTTGCAGAACTTCAATCCGAGCATCCGAATGAGGTATATATGTCCTTCTTCTGACTGCTTGTGTCAAGAGTTGCGCAATGACATGGATTAGAGGTTGTACGAAGTCAGGAAGAGGGGACCATGCCCATGGTCTTCAAGCTTCAAATTCTATCCGGTGTGCTGCCACGCGTAATAGTCACTCGGGATTGGAACTCCTTGGTTCTTGTAGGACATTGTTTTCTATATGTATGTATGAAGTGTTGAGACGATGCGCAAGTGTTGAGGTGGCAAGATGACGTTTGACTCCTCACCGGGGTTATCACCGGTTTGAGTTGAAAGCAGACGTTGCTCAAGGTTACATCTGAGATTGGACCGCTGCAAGTGTTTGAATACCGCAAGGTCTTCTGTGAGAATGCTTGTCTGCCCAGTGTTAGCTCCGGGTCTGAGGTATGAGTGCCTCGGCAGGAGGTCTGATTGAAGTTGATAGCATGCATTTGAAACAAGCATTTTTGGAGTTATCGTCGGAACTTCAATAACATTCCTTGGTGTTATCACCAAGGACGAAACTCGGGGTTATCTCTGAGGTTAAAATGATCCTTCCAGTGTGTGTTCCGGGGTTGGAAATGATGTTCCCGGTGTGTGTTACGGGTTTTGAAACTGAACTTTCGGTAGTATCCGGAATGGATGTGAGCTGTCTTCCAGGGTTATCTCCGAAAGATGAATCTGCCCTCCTGCAATGTTAGTAACAGGTGTGCAGAAAATTTTCAGTGTCTACATCCATAATATAGGCTAAATAACCTACACATCCTTTGTTTAACAATTTCTTTGCATGCATCATCATAAAGCAACATAATTGCTTAAGCGACGAGCTACCATAAAACATTACCTTAGACCGATTTGAAGTCTAAAGGGTCACACTTTTCTTTTTGACAGTCGATTATCGCAGCATGGCTGAATAACAAATCCATTCCTAATCTTACATCAAACTCTCCCAATCTTATAGGAATCAAATCTATGCTTAGTTTATAACCTCTAATGTTTGCACAACAGTACAAGAAAATGAACTCTATGGGAATTACTTCCTTATTCGCAATCTCTATGTTCAACGAATTTTCTAAGCGTCCTTGGGGTATGTTTAGTCATGTAGCAAATTCTTCAGACACAAATGAATAGGTAACACATGAATCAAATAATACATAAGCATTTATATTATTAATTGGCATAATACCTGACACCACGTCCTTCGCAGCTACCACGTCTTGGACAGTCATGTTAAAGGTGCAGGCAGTCGATCGGTTGGATTACGTTGGTCTGCTGATCATTAGCTTGATGCCCCCTCCCTGTTGGCAGCTTCCTTCGCTGCTCCCCTTCTTTTGACAGTCTTTGATTTGATGCTCAGTTGAGCTACAAGAGAAACATCCCTTGATCTTTTTCGGCATTGTGCAGTTGGGTGAAATGTGTCGTTCCAGGCTGCAGTTAGAGTAGGACATTGTGCCCCTTCCTGCACTCCCCTTGATGGTTCTTCTGTAACGAACGAGAATTTTCTAATTAATTTTATTAATTTTAAATATTTATTGAAGCAAATAAATATTTGAGTTGATTTATTTATTGAGATAAATAAATAGTCGATGAAGATATTGTGTAATAATTTAATTAGGAGATATGTTAATTAAATTTATGTTTAGTGATTTTATAGTTTGAAGATTTAATTTAATGAGATGATTAAATTAAATGAATTAATAAATAATTATAATGTCGTTCTAATTTAATAATTAAATTAAAGATTTATTAATTTGCTAAATAAAATTATATTTTATTATGGAAATCATAATTATATGGTAAATGATTAATTTGATGTATGGGTTATATTAATTTAATTGTTTAAAGGTGTGACAAATAAACTATAGGATAAATAAATTATTAAAATAAGCTAAAATGGGATAATTGAGACTAGCCAAACATGGCCTTGTGTCTCTTAGTGTTTGTAACAGCTGAACCCATTGGGTTTTTTACCTAAAAATTTAAGTTGCGTATTATATTTTATATCAGTTTTTTTTCTTTACGTATTATCACTTGGTTAAGCCTAAGTCTAAAGAGAGTAGAAAAAACACAGAGGAATATAGAAAAGGGAGTTTTGTGAATTTGTAAGCCAAATTGGAGAGCCAAGAAGGAGAAGAAGAAGGGAATTATCTTCTAACAAGGCTAAACAAGAATAAAGAGGTAAATAACCTAGTTTTTTCTTAGTTTGGGTGTTCTTGAGTTATCCTTTAAAAATGAAAATTTAGTTGGATGAGTTGCTAAATAGATATTATATATATGTTGGAAGATGTTTAAAATCTGATAATTGTCATCTAGAAATGATTTTCAGAAATCAAATTCATATGAAACATGTTTTTAATGAATATTTGGGTTATATTCTTAGTTTATATGTTTTTGAGTTTTTTTCTCAAGAGACTTTGATTTTTTTGTTGTATAATTTGATGAGATATGGTCTATATATGTTATTTGATGATTATAATCTGTTATATGTAGTTTACAAATTATTTTGGTGTATCAAGTTCATAGGTAGTCGTGGTTGAGAAGAAGGAATTGGTTTTGGTTGAATATGTGTAAAATAGTTTACTTTGAAACCAAAGATTGGTGGTTGATTCATGTAATAAATTGTAAGTTGATGATCATTTGTGTTAATATATTCAAAATGAAAATAACGCAAGTTGAATGAATCAATTTGGTTAAGAAAGCAATTAAGTAGTGAATGAATTAATAAACATGTTAAAATATGAAAATTTAGTATAAACATGAGTTTTAGATCAAGATTTGGGTTAGTTAATGTTTTTGTAAATTGTTCATTCTTTGGTATGTTGTATTTCTATGAATTATGAATCCATAGAATCTAAAACGGACTAATTTGGATGTGTATAGCTTAAGTTATGAAGATTAAGAGAAGAAAAAGGGTCAAAAATCGCAAGAACAGTAAACTGGTAATCCTGGTTCTGCTATTAGGCACAATTGCGCTGTGCCCTAAGTCTCTTGGGGTGCAGCTGCACTCTAGGGAACAGCTGCGCTAGTCCCAAGGCTTATTTGGGTGCAGTTGCGCTCATGTAGTGCCAGATGTGACTATTTTGACATCCTTTGGTAAAATAGCCATAACTTTTTTATACGAACTCGGATTGAGGCGATTCAGGATGATTCAGAAAGATAACGAGTAGAACTACAACTTTCATTCTTTAATTTTTTCAATTTGATGTCGGAAGAAGGGGTAACAATGACCATCTTTGGGACTGATGTGTATTCGGAGGCAATCAGAGGGCGTCGGGCATGCACATATGCAAGTGTAGTGCTTCTGAAGATAAAAGATGTTATTCTAAGTTATAAAACATGAATATTACTAAATATAATGATGCTTAACATTAATATATGATGTATTATAAAAAATGTATAAGCATACTAAGTGTACACAATTGAGACGAGTTGGGAGTGCGATGAATGAACGTCGAAACGTCGCGACAAGTGTTAATGAACTTAAAAAAAATGTTTTAATTAAAATGAAATGAATATTATAAGATATGGAATGTGATTAATATAAAACCAATTAGGAGTCCTAGGAAGACTTAAACACTTGAATGAACTTCGAGTTTGACTAAGAAGAAATTTAGTATTGACTAATAAGTTATAATAGATTGAAACTCAATGTTGTAAGAGTTGAGAATGTGATTTGGATGGTAAAAGTCTTATGTTATATGTTAGTGAGTTTTTAGATTCGTGTTATGTGGTTGATTAATATGGTTAAACGTTAAGCTAAAGGTTATAACGTAACTAAGATGAGAATTTAATCTATGAGGATAATGTGTATGTAGCTAATTGATGTGATAATCCTAATGGTATGTGTAGGTTATTGGAGTACGTGAGTTATAATTGTATAGCTTACGCAAGAGGCAAGTTCCCTAACTTTTGCTACTTTACTATTCAACAAGGTTACTTTTCACTGTTATGTTATACATATGCAAATTCTCTATCTCTAATATCTTGTTTAACGATTTATTGTCATACAAGTTCTCTAACCCTCATTTATTGTTGAGCAAGTTTGTTAATCTTTGTTTCTTTATTCCAATCGAGATTACCTTGGTTATTCAAAGTTTGTAAATTTATTGTAAAAAGTGTGTTTATTCAGCTACTAATAACTGTTGTTTGATATTCGTTCCTCAATATCATTGTACTATCTTACATTATTATACCGAAATCTAAGTTGTTTAGCGATTCTTTACCAAATCAACTAATCCTTAGTTGATGAATGTTTTAAACTCTAAATTTCCCTTGAAGTCTACCCAAACCAAACTTCCTTTGGTTTGTTTATGTACTCACACAACTTTGAAAGCATGTTGTCGATGATAACATTTGTTCAACTTAGAAATTGTTAATACTCTAGCTCTTATTGATTCATCGATATACCTTGTTCATGAAGATATTGTAATCAAACCCTTGAATAATTATTGGTTCTTATCTGATTCAACCAGTACTTGGTTGATGATCGTTCGAAAAATCTAGACTTCCTTTGAAGTTAATTCCGAACCAAACCTCCTTTGGTTCGGAACATGATAATCTAAGTTGAGATGAACAACCTTATATCAGGGGTTTATTTGAGAGCTACGCAATAACGTTAAAATGTTTGCGCGATACATAGTACAAAGGGTTGATCACCTGGAGTACGGAATGATGGTCCATATAGTCATTTAGACTGTTAAAGGTTACAGTAAAAACACATGTGAACCTAGGACATAGATGATAATTATAGTCTTTTAGACTGTTAAAGGTTAAAGTAGAAATAATTGAAAACCTAGAATAAAGTTCGTGGTCTTGTGACCCTCAGTGTATTCTTTGATGTTGTTATCTATTGTTAACTTAAACGTTCATTATTCCTTTGAACTCATAGTTGTTGAATTAAAGTTTATTGTTCCGGTAAGAACACTTTACCATTAAAAGCTCAGTTAATTGTCATTCATAAAATGTTATTGTATACTATCCTTCTTGTGGGCAATTATTTGCTCACACATGCAAAAAACAATGCAGATGAAGTTAAGAAGTTAGAAGAGCTTTCTACAAGCAAGGGCAAGGACAAAGTGCTTGATTAGATGAAAATGTTTAATTTATATTTTATTTATGAAGCTTATGTAATAGATTTATTTATGAACATGTTTTAATTTTCCGTTGATGATTGTAATAAAGGTTAGATGACCTGGGATGTATTTGAGATTATGTAACCCTTTAATGGGAGATTTATTGTTTAAACTTTTGAGTTTAATTATATCCTTGGTTTATGGGTAGTTAGTTATGATTTAATTGGACAGTGAACACCAAATCCGTGGGGATGAAGTGTCCGGATTTGGGGGTGTCACATCTTCCAACATTTTGAGCAAGCTTCATTTCTTTTCTTAAACCCTCCTTGATAACTTCCTGACTAGTTGATGGTTTGGTTTTTCTAATTGTTGGGGTTGTTGTTGTTTTCCATTTCCTCTTTCCCAGATTTCTTCCACCACTGCTACTCCATCCATGATTTTCTCCCCTAGTATTCTTATTCTCCTTTTCCTTGTTATACTGGCTCAACGCCTCGCTACCTCCCTCAGCAATGACCGCCTTCTCCAATAACGTGGCAAACGAGTCAATTTGAAGGACCGACACCTTATTGAACAACCAAGGTTTAAGTCCAAGTTTGAAGTGTTGAGCTTTCCTCTCTTTGGTGTCTACTTAATGTGTTGCAAATCGTGCGAGTTCATTGAACTTGGTCGTGTACTGCATCACCGTCATCTCCCCTTGTTTCAGTTATAGAAACTTTACCTCCATCCTATTCTTCATAGTCTTTGATAAGTAATTCACGAAGAACAAGGCTTTAAACCTTTCCCAAATTATAGTCCCTTCTCCCGCTCTCTGTTGATTGGCTTCCCACCAGTAGTTTGCTTCACCCCTCATCATGTACGTAGTGAACACGATTTTCTGGTCTTCACCCATACGAGCAATGGCGAAGGATTTCTCCATTTCTTTAATCTATGTTTGTGCTACTATAGGATAGGTAGTACCCACAAATTTTGGAGGTCCTACACTCCTAAAGTCTTTAAAGTTCGTAACTGGAACCGCTTGGAGATTGGGTTGTACCGGTTCGTTTATTCTTCACCGCAAGGCTTGTCCTAGTAAGTCTACTTGTAACAACCCGATATTTTCTATACAAATAAATTAGAAATTTTCCGTATAAATTTTTTTTTATTTTAAATATGGGGAATATGTGCCAAGATAATGTGTACATGTATTTATGTGATAAATAAAAATATTAATATTTACAAATAATTTTATTTTAGAATTATTGATCATTATAAATTATATTCTCGTCATAATTAATTTTATAGTAGAAATGTTTTATTAATTATTTTCCATGAAAATATAATCATATATTATTTATATAATATATGAAATGATTTTAAATTATTATAATATGTATTTTATTATATGAATTTTGTTCAAAATATTAAGTTAATTATTTTAACTTAATTAATAATGTTAAATATGATGACTAAAAAATGCAGATATGGAATCCAAACCCTAATTTTTGGATTTTGATCAAGGTATGAGAATAATAATATAATATTAATTATATTTTAATTTTTAAGTGCTATAAATATGTCTCAGATATGTAGGCCGATAATAAAGGGTTGGTCAATTATGGTGTTATGTGACAAACCCTTGTATTCTCGTATGTGAAACCCTAATTACAAATTTTAGAAACTAATTTTATTTTATTTTAAACCCTAAGTGAAAGCTTCGTAACCTAATTATACATTAGGTGAGACAATTAAATAACCTAAGGGTTATGGTAATAAGGAAAGGTTAGTATTTAATATGTATACTAACTTATGTGGATAATCTTGTTATTTCAAGTGACTAATAATTTTAAACCTATTTCTAGTAAACCTAATTAGGTTATGAGCTAAAGTCATATGTATAAGTAATTAAATTTCATAAGATTGGGAATGGAAACTCTAAATAAACAATTGTTAGACTATGTTTATTACATGGCCCAAAATAATTAAAGGAGAAGCCCAAAAGAAATAAAATGCAAACCAATACTTAGCCCACTTGACTAAGGGTATTTTAGACTTTTGATTAATCAAATTTGTGCATTAAAATAAATGAAAAATGGAGGATATATTGGGGCAAGGGGGACCGGCCATATTAGGCCATTTAAGGCAACAAAATTATGCTATTGAAGTTCCTTAATTAGTAACTCTTACATCAAGTACAAGTGTGTCCATCTCCCATTGGTTGAAAATCTACTTATCACCTTTAATCACATGATTAGGCTTAATTGAAAGAGATAATGTAAAGCCTTTTATCCAATGGACAATAAAAGTATGGGGGATATTAGTTTTATCACACTTTTCAATTGCTAGACATTTCTTTTCTCTCATTCTTCTTCTTCTTCTATTTTTCTCCCAAGCTAGCAAAATACTAAGAGAGAAAAGAGAGAGTGGGGTTCGTTTTTTAGAGGGAGAGAGAGAGAGAGAGGTGTGCTAGTTTGTTTGATTCACCCTAAGATTATATACTACTTTGGTAAATCAAGAAAGGTTGCTACTAGATCAAGGTATAACCTAATCTTCATCTTCTTCTTCTATTTTGTGTTATAGCAAGATTTGTTGGGGTTATGAACTAAAACTCAAGATACCCTTGTTCTACATATCATCATGTATGGAAATAAGTATCTTGAGTGTTAGGTCAAAGGTTTAGAGGAAGAAAATGAGCATATGTTCTCCTAGGGGTTAAACCCTTGTTTTTCTTCCACTAAATCTTGTGTAACTCAAGTTTTACAACTTGGATTTGTGATCCGTCGAAGGGGGGTGCTAGATACATGAGTTATCTAGTAAACCCAAGTCTTAGAACACAAATCTAGCAAGTATTGAAGCCATGGGGGCCGTTTTTCCCAAAATAGTCCACATAGAGTATTAAAGTTTTAAAACCCTAAAAAGATAGTGTCCCTGTTTTTCTTGAGGCTGTTTCGGATAGTTTCAGGTCTTTTAAAATTCTGGGAAAAATCAAAGAGGTACCTTAAGAAGTTATCTACGTGTAGGAAAAATAACGTGGGAAACATCCGAAATTTTTCGGACAATCAAAGAGGTACCTTTCGAACACTTTATAGGTTGTGCGTAATGGCTATTTCCGTAAAGGACTCCTAAATATTAACACCTGCATTCCTCACAGTGTATACATGGGAAACATCTAAATTTTTTACAGTATGTTCATATATGCTATGGGAGTATACCCTGAAAATTTTAGAATTTTCTGAGCAAAGCTCGATTTATGAAAAATGAAGCAAGATCCGAGTGTTTTGGGCACTTTAAAATTAGTAAATCACTTTCTAAAATTCTAGAAAAATTAGGGATCATTATTGGGTCATAAACTATCTAAACCCAGAAAAAGAAGAATTTTTGGAATCAGTTTGGTATTTTTCCTAAAAATGATGAAGTTATGAATAAAAAGAAATAAATAGTTAAATGATGTCTTAAATAAGAAAAATGTGATTTTAATACTTGAATACTCCTAATATATAATATTATGACTATTTTACTGCATTTTGGTAATTTATAATAAGAAATATTATTTATGACCTTTTATGGATATTAAATAAGTGGTTTTGTAAAAGGTGAACAATTAGAATAAATTGTTTATTGATCAAACAAATTATTAAAATGTTATTATGATATTAATAATATTAGAATATGATATTGTCAAGTAAATAAAAATATTAAGATTAAAGCATCATTAAAATATTATTAAATAATTAATTTTAGATTAAAATATTATTAAAATATTAATAATAATAAATTAAAGTATTATTAGATGATTAAAATATTATTAAGTAAATAATAATATTCAAGATTTAATAAAATATTATTAAAAATGTAATACCATTAGTAAAGGAATAAAACATTATTAAATGATTAATAATATTAGTAAATGAATAAAATATTAATATGATTGGTAAATGAATAAAAGTATTATTAATTGATTAATGATATTAAAGCATAAGTAAGATATTATTAAAGTAATAATATTAATACATGATTAAAATATTATTAAGAGGATTAATAATATTAGTAACGTATTAAAATATTATTAAGATGTTAATAATATTAGTAAACGAATAAAAGTATTATTAGTGAACTAATAATACTAAGAGGTGAATTAAATATTATCAAGATTAATAATATTAAGTGACTGTCGACGTCGAGATTTTTGAGTGTCCCTTTTCGTTACTTGTTCTTTGGTGTTCTCATGTTAATGTGAGATTTATTTGAAAAAATAAGTGAAAAAGGTCCGACATGTATAATGTCGACGATTTGACTTTAAGAGTCGCCAGATGGTGTATTTAACTGGTTGCACCAACGCAACCGAAAAAGGTTTGCACATTAACTTAGTGATTTGACACTGCTAAACGGGTTTGTGAAACCGAGATTCATTTTGGGTCTGGGGGCTTGATTATGCGGAGGGAAGGTGTTAGGCACCCCCTGACATCCGTGTTACCACGGGGACCGCCAGTTTTTAAAGAAACTGTTATATGAATATGTGTGTTTGTGTGTGTGTGTGTGTGGATCAATGTGTAATTATTTGGAAGTAGTGATGTACCTCATTTGCACCTATATACACAGGGTTTGAATTTATAGAAAAATTCAGTTTTAAACAACATATAGCAATGAAGTTTTATAAAAAGAGGTTTTTCAAACCCTGTGCTTAATATCAATTGAGGCATTTAATACTTCCATTTTATTACTAAATGTTCGGCTTGTTTTCTTTTATTTTCGAGATGCGATTCATTCTCGAGAAAATAATATACAGCAGTGCCAAACTCCTCATGGGCGTGACATCCATCCAAGGAAATTCAGACACTGTAAATAATGTACAAGCTGCTTACAGCTGAAAAACGTCCATCACGGGAACCGAATCTAGATTCAATGGGCTAAATCTGTGATTACATGATTCTTAGGCTCACATGATATTGCAGTTTGTATGGAAAGCAATAAGCAATTATATATATATAAGCTGTAAATATATATATACAGACATGACCAACCACCACGAAGCAACTCCATATGGGATCGAAAATGTAAATATATAAAAGCGATAAATATATAAATATATATATATATATATATATATATATATATGGACATGATCAACCACCACGAAGTAAACTCTAGGTGGGACGAAATGTAAATAAAGCTGTAAAAGGCTACGGAGGAAACTCGAGGCCTAACAAAAGTGTAAATATATATATATATATATATATATAGATATATAGATATATATATATATATATAAAATCGAGTAAATGCACCAGATTTAAAATCCAGGCTCATCAAATATGTCTGACAAAAATTATATATATACCCCGCCGGGGATGTTTAGGGTTGTGACCCTACAAATGATGGCATCGGACCTTTGTGGGGTATTGTCGAGCATGATTTATGAAAGCTGAGCTCATTGGTATAGTATACCCTGCGTTCAGGCGAATACCATTGAGACGACGGGAGTTTAACTCTGACTGACAAGAAACCAGGATTTCCGGCTATTTCGCTCAATCGCATATCACTTTTTCTCCTGATTTGGTCTTTTCAGCTTGTAAAACCTCCTTTGCAACTCTAACTGGAGCGAGCCGGAGGTGTGGGACCCATGTAGAAGTGTCGCAGGTACACCTTCAGGACCGCAGGTGAGCATACGGCCAACCGTGCCTATATATATGCGAATGGTTGCTTTCATAAGTCATTTTCAAGTTGCGCAGCGAAGGAAATCTGAGAGCTCTTCTTCAGATCTGCTGAGTTTGGGAAACTTTCTGCATATTCTGCCATCGTACAAGCGTTCTTCACTGTCCTGGTAACGTATGCATGTATTTTTTTTCCAGTTTCTATCCGTTGGAAAATGACTTATCACATGAAATGCATTTAGACACATAGTAGTGAATATGCATGCTGATATGACTTGATAAAAATATTCAACATAGCAAATGTTAGTATTAAACCATGCTGAACATAATGATGTGAAAAAATTTGACTTTTGAAATAGTCAAATTGGCACCTTTTACTATCATTTCTTATCCTATCTGAGGACAAATGAGTATAGGTAGAAAAGCAAAATATTCCTGGTAATTAGACTACATATACGGGATTTTTTACTGTGATATGATTAATGCATGTAGGAGGTATATGACTATGTATAGGTGTGCTACTGAATGGCCACCTAGTCATGCCAATGTGCATATGGATAGTCCCATTTACAAAGGGGGCTATGGCAAAATTTTCCCAAAATGTAGGTATTAGGTAGTCATGCATTTTTAACTCTAATGTGGATGTATGTTAAAACAATGCATTTTGAAAAGCTCCAGGTAAGAATTTACCACACCCTTTCTGAGGTGATTTAGAGACTTGTTGTCCAGATATTATGGATCCGGATAAGCCGAAAGCGGTTCATGAGGACCACTTACGTGTGTCACGGAGGAGAGCTTCTGAAGAGCCTCAACGCCGTTCCGTCAGACAGCCTCGTCGTTTAGTGGAGGCGGTGATACGTCTTATTCGGGTTAAAGTGCCGAATGTCAAGGAGAAGGAGGAGGATGTACCGATCGAGGTTCCTGCTTCTGCTGTACGTGTTCCCCGTAGGGAATTGCCAGGTATTCAAGTGGCAAACCCAGATCTTCTGGGTGACATGAGTAGGCTTCCTTCAGCATACCTACACACAAATGAGGTATGAAGTTAGATCTTTAATCTTCCTTATTTCCTATTGATGAGGAGTCAAGGATTATGATGTTGTTTTGTAGTTGATGTAGGTTCCCGGCTTCACACAGCCTCGACGGAACTGGTTTAACATCCACTCTATGTATTAGGCTTTGCATGATGACTATAGAGCGATCGTCCATGGCTGGGGATTTGGGATGTTCTTCTCCATTCTACCCCATCGTTGTCCTTGGGTTTACCTCAGGGCATTGTCTGAGTGGTGTTTTCACCAGACTAGGTCACTCCATTTGCTAGACTGTGAGGTGATGATGACGTCGATGGATTGGCAGTTTATCATAGGTATGGAGTTTGGAGGGGCACCGGTGTCTTGCACGGCGGATATCACCCCTACTGCCGTCAGATCCTTGTTGGGAGTTCCGACGGAGGCACTCAAGGGTAAGACTGTTCGTACGGGTCCTTTGAGCGTAGATTCTATGAGCGGGCTATTGAGTGAGCCCATACCCGATGATGTGAGAGTTAGGGATCGTATTCTTTGGCGATTGTTCCTGATGATCATTAGGGGCTGTTTCATAGCAAATAATTCCTCTACGGTGTCCTTCGCTTTGATCAGCGCCACTCGACACGTAGACCATATAGGAGAGTATGATTGGGGTTCCTACACCTTTGCCTACTTCCTCAGGGGAATGCGCATGCGATCGCAGGGCTTGACAGAGGCGTGGTTAGGATTCTACCCATTTCTGCTGGTGAGTGTTTCTCTTGTCTTTTCCCATGTATAAGTTAAGGGTGTTGACTGACAGCAGATGTTGCCTTTGTGTTGGCAATTTTGGTAAGAGGCTTCCATACTTGCGTCCTGTGAGCGTGTTAGGTTTAGACACCTATCCACGAGTACGGAGATGGCATATTTCCATATTGGCGGAGGTCCCTGTTGCTGAGGGTTTCACTCATTGTTGCCTACATCTGGAGTTGTTGACAGACGATGTCATCACATGGGTTCCCTACTCTTGAGAGAATTTGGGAGTTGGATTTGAGGATTGGTACCCGACTGGAATTGAGTACGTCATTTCCACCTGTAAGAATCCTCTCTTTACAGATGGAGGATGGGAGCTCTATTTAGGAGAGCGTGCTATCAGGAGCACTACAGGAGAGATCCGTATGCCTAACTTTCCTCCTACCAGGCGTTATTGGTCTGCTTCGCAGCCACCCGTCATTGACATCCCATTGTTGGGGATTGATGGTTTTACATTTTCAGAGGGCCCCTGGTCTCAGGAGATGTTCTAGCATTGGTGGATCCCTCATACTATTGGAACTCAGACCCGCGCCTCACAGTTTATGGGGGATATGGTTCCAGGATCTGTGATGATAACGGATTGGCTAGCCTGTGTCAGAGATCCAACTCATGTGACACAGATTGACAGATTGACCTGGCAACTAGACCTGACACATCTTTTCATTCGGCATTTGAGCAGAGATCTTCCAGAGGCAGATACTTTTGATCTTTCTAGCTCTGACGCTGGCCCCTCAGGTGACCCGTATGGCTTTGTCGGTGTAGATCCTCCCTTGTATCGGCCTGACATCCCTGTAGATAGAGATCCAGTGACTCAGGAGGAGTTACATCAGGTGGACAGTATCGATGATGTAGATATCGACACCATTGACTTTTTCTGATGTATTTCTTCCTATCTCTTTCGATAGGCCTCTGTTAGCTGTTGGATAACTTCTCCCCATTCTTGTTATATATTTTGATAAGCCTCTGTTAGATGTTGGGGTAGCTTCGCCCCATTTCCCAGTATTTTAGTTGTATAGAGATGTATTAGATGATGATATACTTAGGAATATATGTACAATTTTCATTCCCTATATCATATTGCCATCTATTATATCATGCATGTTATTGTATTATGCATATGTATTTATGTCTAGAGATATTCAAAGATTTATTGACCCTAGATGGTCTTATGACCACACGTTCCCGTCATGTATGTCTTCTTTGACAGTTAGCCGTATTGATCATACCCCACCATTTTTAGTGGTATCTGGTATGCGCTCATAGTATGATAGTATATCACCATCAGACATGGTGATCGTAGATGATTTGCTGCAGCATACTATGATCCTGCTGATCTTTTAGGTTCCCACAGGATTTGTAGAGGGTATCCTAGAGCACTGGGTATCGGAGTGGCAGGTTTTTTTGATTTGGGACCCAGGAGTTGACTCCTACTTTGGAGGAGTATGAATGGTTGATGATGCTACCGCTGGACAGACCTTGCGTGCATATGGCTATCTGAGACATGAGCAGACAGTTCATGACCCTCACCGGATTGAGGCGTAGAGTGGTACAGGATGAGATTACATCCGGCCACGTGATATCCCAACATTTTTTGTTTGACAGATTTGGCTCTGAGGATAGTTATGCACGGCATTTCGGGGATTTCACCACACCAGAGGATCATTAGCATTCAACCAGAGTGGATGTACTGCTTTTGTACGTATTGTCATAAGTCTTTATGTCGCGGTACATGGATGAGTTAGATATCGGCATCATTATGGTAGTGAGAGCTCTCAGGGAGGATCATACCATTGTCACCTATGATCATTGCGAGACTCGAGGTCGACTACATATTCTTTGCACTTATCCGGCAGGAGTGTTCACAGGTAGCTCAGTCATGCTATATATGTGGTTTATGTCACACTTGAGACCGATTGGCACATTTATACGACAGGGATTTTGTTTCACCCATGAGATAGCCATGTCATACTCTTTGCAGCTTGCGGAGTGTATAGATGCTGCATCGTGGTCAGCTTTTCTAGTAGGGATTAGTGACCCGTTTGCTATATTGTCGTGTTCAGGGCTTAGTTAACCCTACAGCTTCATTACTAAAGCTCCGGGCATGGATTATCTCCCTCTGGCTGGATTGAGGGGCATGATTACTTATAACCCACTAGCCTTGATGTATCAGTTTGACCAGTTTCAGGATTTTCATCCTTTTGAGGGGGCAGTGAGTCAGCGCTTCGCTTCACATAGTTTATCAGCGGAGGATAGATCCAGGTTGTATGCCTGTTAGGATTAGCGAGAGCTGGCTGGATTTTCTGTCAGTCATCTAGTTTGTTCTGCAGAGTATTCCGCATGGATGGAGATAAAGACTGCATCGGCTACGGTAGTATCCACAGTGCAGGAGACTGATTCTGACGATGAGGAGCCTATAGAGGAGGCTGATATTCCCACCGATGACTTGACTGCAGGGCTGCCAGCATTTGTGATGGATTCTCCCACCCCGAGTGCCACTGTTACCCAGAATTTGGCACAACATTTAGAGCAGAGCTTACATCTGATGACCTATGATACAGATCAAGCCCCGACCACGATGTTGACAGCTCTTGATGAGAGAGATACTGCTCTGTTAGAGAGGGATGAAGCTAGATCAGCCAGGGATGCATTGATTGCAGAGCGGGATGCCGCCTTATCTGCTAGGGATGTGGCCATTGCAGACAACACTTTAGTGAGATCCCAGATGACTGTCAGTCTTGACGATATGAATGCTTACATTGATGAGCATTATGCCACCATGCAGTTAGCCTCTGATCTGCTAGCTCGAGTAGATACCCTTGGGCAGGAGCTTGCAGTGCTACCTCCGTCTTTAGAGAGGGATGCTATATTAGATTTGATAGTCCGCATATATACAGATCTGTAGATAGCTTTGTATTTTCCTGCACAAACTAGCTTAGCCATTTTGTCATGTACAACACAAATGTATATATCAAAACGATTATGTATAATGCGGAAATATATTTTGATTCACTTCCCTTTTAGTTATGCCTTGATACTGCTTGATATTTGCCTATTTCTTCAGGGCCTTGTGATCTTGATACATTCTGAACTTATCCTTGATAGATGGACATTGAGATGTCGCAAGATCTCTCATAATGGATCATTGATTTCTGTATATCCCTACTATCTTTGGTGTCTTGGGATTGGTAACTGTATGGAAAAGTGTAGAGGAGGGTGGTTTCTTCCTCTCTAAGATTGAACGCACCACAGATGGTCGCCAGTACATCTATTTGTGAGAAGCCTAGTTAATTCCATCTATTATGGGTTGGTATTGCTCTTTGAGGCATGATAGCAGCTTAGATGGTCACCAAATCTTCTATTTGTGAGAAGAGGTTGGGTAATTCCATCCTATCGATCTGAAACCGATGGAATGTGGTGAATTGAAGGTTGATCCCAGTACCGTGTTACAAGAAGTTTTGTTCTGGTAGGGGTTAGACTGGACCATAAATGGCTGCCTACGTACTCCTATTGAGGAGGAGCTCAAGTCTGCGTAGTTCGAACCTGGTGTGTAAGAGGTTCAACGCTGAATGTGAAAGGCAGATATAAGTAGAGTTATTTTTGTTGTTTTTGTTGTTTTTTGTGAAGAAAGGGCAGAAATGTTTTTATTATTTTTTGTTGTTATGACCGGGCCATATAGCATATGGTTGCCTACGTACTCCTATTGAAGAGGAGATCAGGTCGACGTAGTTCGCCCCTCAGGACGAATCGCAGATGAAGAGAAACGTGAATCCCATGTGCAGGCTATACTGCGGGGAGAAGAAAGTTTGATCCAATAATGGGGACAAACTGCAGGTGTGGAAAAAGTTTGATCCCGTCTTCGGGATAAACTGCAAGTGTAGAAAATTTTAATCCTGTCTTCTGGATAAACTGCAAGTGTAAAAGTTTAATCCCGTCTTCAGGATTAACTGTAGGTGAAAAAGTTTAATCCCGTCTTCAGGATAAACTGCAGATGTGAAAGGTTCAATCCCGTTTTCAGGATAACCAAAATTGTTTGAAATGTTTGAACTGAGGTGAAACCAGGCTGCTGGCTTGAAGTGTATGTTTCCCTGAGGGGCAGAAGAGTATATAAAAAAGGAGATGGTTCAAAATCAGAATGACTGGTGATTTGTTGATCAAAACCAGGATGTTTGTTTGATGGTAACTTTAGACATAGTACCGTTTCACGGTGTCCGAGTTGATAAGTTGTGGAAATTCATCGTCGTCCATTTCCTGCAATCTGAGAGCACCTCCTGTCAATACCTCCTTGACAACAAATGGGCCTTCCCAGTTAGGAGCAAATTTTCCCTTAGATTGATCTTGGTTGTTAATGATCTTCTTCAAAACCAAGTCATGTTATTTGAACTGCCACAGTTGAACTTTTCTGTTGTAGGATCGTGCAATCCTTTGCTGATATAACTGACCATGGAATATAGATGTGGTTCGCCTTTCGTCTATTAGAGACAATTGATGATACTTGTCTTATATCCATTGGTCTTCACTCAACAGAGCATCCATCAATACTCTGAAGGATTCTATTTCCACCTCTATAGGGAGTACTGCTTCCATCCCATAGGCTAATGAGTAGGGGGTTTCCCAAGTGGAAGTTCACATGGAAGTTCTGTAGGCTAATAAAGTCAAAGCCAAGAGGTCAGGCCATCTTTTATGATTGGCGGACATTTTCTGCATGATTTTTTTGATGTTTTTATTAGCTGCTTCAACAGCACCATTAATCTTTGGACGGTAGATGACAGAGTTGAGGTGTTTGATGTGGAATTTTTTACATAACTCCTCCATCATTATGTTGTTGAGGTTCTTAGCATTGTCTAACACAATGACCTCTGGTTGTCCATATCGACAGACGACATTGTTTCTGATGAAAGAAATGATAACTTCTTCAGTAACCCCGGGGAAGAAGGCTGCTTCTACCCATTTGGTGAAGTAGTCGATCATGGTGAATATAAATCGATGTCCATTACTGGCTTTGGGCTCGATGGGCCCGATCATGTCCATTCCCCACATTGAGAAGGGCCATGGAAAACTCATATTGTGGAGTTCCCTTGGAGGGGCGTGGATAGCATTCCCACGAATCTGGCATTGATAGCACCTCTTGACGTGATCATCACAGTCAGCTTTGAGTGTAAGACAATAATGCCCTGTCCTGAGGATCTTTTTGACAAGTATGGGTCTGCTCATAAGAGGGCCACATACTCCACCATGGATCTCATCCATAAGTCTTTGAGTTTGGTCTTTATCTAGACATCTGAGGAGACCTAATCCAGCATCTCTTTTGTACAGTGCATCTCCGCTCAGGTAGAATTTCATAGCAAGTCAATGAATCTGCCTCTTCTTAGTTAGGCTCACCTCAGCGGGTGTAAATCAATCTCGTAGATACTCCTTGATACATTGATACCAAGGGTTATGGATGGGAGTTAGTTCATTCGATACTTCTCCAACATAATTCCCATACACTGGGGCTTTTTGTAGAGCAAACGTGATGCTTGGCATGTTTTCCTTGTCAAGTATGTAAACCAAGGAGGCCAACATTGCTAATGCATCTGCGAAATCATTCATATTACGAGGAATGTGTATAAAGGAGATTTCTTCGAACTCCAAAGCCATCTGTGGAACTGGTCGATGGTAAGGCAGCAAATGTAATTCTTTGGTTTGATAGATTCTTGTGGATTGTCTGATTACCAATTTGGAATCCCCAAAGACAGTTAACCGCCTGACGCCCATTGAATGGGCAAGTTTTGGCCCCATGATACAACCTTCATACTCAGCTGTGTTATTGGTGCTGATAAACTGCAATTTGACGGCGAAGGGATACTGCTCCCCTGTACCGCATATTAAAACAGCTCTAGCTCCAGAACCTTCTGCGTTAACATCTACATCAAAATACATTTTCAACATACAACATGTATTGTACTGATGTTGCAGCTGATTTGTCATTACCCCCTCATCGGGGAAGTATGTTTCCAAGGGTTTGTAGTCCCCTGCAGGTGCGGCGGCCAGTTGATCAGCAATTCCTTGACCTTCGACAGACTTTTGCGTCATGTAGACGATGTCAAATTGCTGTAAGATCAACTGCCATCTAGACAGTCTACAATTTAGTATGGGCTTACTGAACACATACTTGGGAGGATCCATGCAGGATATGAGATGGGTTGTGTGACTATGGAGGTAATGTTGTAACCTCATGGAAGCCCATGCTAAAGCACAACAAGTCTTCTCAATCAGAGTGTACTTGTGTTCACTGATGGTGAATCTTTTCCTGAGGTAATAGATAGCTCGTTTTTGGCCTCTATCGTCTTTTTGCCCCAACATACATCCCATGGCATTGTCATTAATGGACAGGTACATGAACAAGGGAACATCATCCTTGGGAGTTACCAAAACAAGAGCGTTAATCAGCTGCTCTTTAATGATAAGGAAGGCTTTCTGACACTCATCGTTCAATTTCATGGAGGAGTTCTTCCTTAATAGCTTGAAGATAGGCTCACAGGTTGTTGTGAGTTGAGAAATGAATCTGCTAATGAAGTTGATTCTTCCCAAAAATCCCCGTATTTCCTTCTCTGTCTGAGGAATGGGCATTTCCTTGATGGCCTGGATTTTGGTAGGATCCAGTTCAATCCCTTTGTGGCTGACTAGGAAACCTAGCAACTTGCCTGACTTAACACCAAAGGCACACTTGGCTGGATTCAACTTCAAGTTGTACTTACGCAACCTGTTGAAAAGTTTTCTGCGATGGTCTAAGTGGTCATCCTCCTTTCGGGATTTGACAATGATGTCATCCACGTAGATCTCTATCTCTTTGTGCATTAAATCGTGGAAATGATCCATCACAGCTCACTAATAGGTTGCCCCGGCATTGATGAGGCTGAATGACAACCGTCTGTAACAAAAGATTCCCCAAGGCGTGATGAAAGCAATTTTCTCACGGTCCTCCTCAGCGACCATAATTTGTTGGTACCCCGCAAAGCAATCAGCAAAGGAGTACATGTCGTATTGAGCAGTATTTTCAATAAGAATGTGGATAAATTGCATGGGAAAGCTATCTTTAAGGCAAGCTTTGTTCACATCCCGGTAATCCAAGCAGACTCGCACCTTTCCTCCTAGTTTAGGCACGGGAACAATGTTGGATATCCACTCCGGATATGTAGACACCATGATAATGCCAGCTTGAAATTGTTTCATAATTTCTTCTTTAACCTTTAAACTCCATTCAGGTTTCAATCGTCTGAGCTTTTGCCTAACAGGCTTGAATCCTTCTTTAATGGGAAGGCGATGAAGAACAATGTCAGTGGACAAACCCACCATGTCTTCATGAGACCATGCAAACATATCCTAGAATTGGGTTAATAGTGCAACCATGTCATTCGCTGATTTGTGGTAAGGTCTGAACAAATCTGGATTAGCTTAGGGTTGTCTAAGGTTCCAAGATTGAAAGAAGTGGTTTGGATTTGGGTTTGGGTTTGTCTACGACCCATTCCTTAATCTCCTGAGGTGTCTCAATGTCCTCTTGCATATCCATTAAGTCTGAGTCCAACTTTGCATCAAAGTTACAGCCCTTGTAGAGAGAAGGCACCTCATCAGCAAGTACAAGCACATCTAAATTCAGAGTCCCTCGTTGACCAATGCATGGAATGCTACTCCAATTATAGAGGGCAAAGTCCTGGTGGACTGCATTGATGGAAGGATCGTCATTGTCCTCCTTTTCCCGAATGATAACCATGACATCTGGGCAATCATCGTCTGGGGTGTATCTGTTTGTATGTTCATCATGAACAATGACGCGTATGCCTGCCATCATCAAGGCAATGTCATCTTTACATTTTCGTTCCTTTTCTTTCACTTCGGGATCAAGAATTAACACCTTTTTTGCTTTGATTTGTACTGGTTTAGGAAATAGCATGGCCACAACATGGGTTGGCACCTTTACTGGAGACTGTATCAACTCATGAGGTAAAGGTATAGAAAATCGTCGTGCGGCAGAAGCTTGAGGAACCTACTTGTGCTTATGAGGATTTTTGTGACTGGAACTGGCAGAATAGCCTAGTCCGACTGTTCCAATTTGACTGGACATTTAAATAGGGTGCTTAATATCCTGCTTATCTTTACCAAGCCCTTATCCAGGTTGATGACCCAATGACATCATTTCTTGAGTGGCCAGCATAACCTCGACAGAAATCTTGGGTATGGGAAGTGGCGCTCTAATAGAATGGTATTGCGTGGTACTCACTTCCAGAGTATGAAAACTGGTCGGTTCAACTTCTGAATTGAAGTTGATGATTGGTAGAGTTCCTTGTTCAGGACATTCCGACTCAACATTGACAGTAACTAGACTATTGTTCATAATGCATTTGAGTTGTTGATGTAGCGTGGTGGGAACGGCTCCAGCCATGTGTATCCATGGTCTCCCCAATAGCAGGTTGTATCCTAAATCTATCTTGAGGACGTGGAAGGATACATTGAATATATTTGGACCAATCTCAATTGGCAACTCAATCTTTTCGATGGCATTTCATCGGGATCCATCAAAAGCACTAATAATCGTAATGCTGTTTGGGATCCTCTTGAGATTGACATTCATCTTTACCAAGGTGGCATAAGGACAGATATTTAGAGATGAGCCTCCATCTATCAAAACTCCAAATTAGCATGTACCGGAAAGAAAAGCGTAATATGTAATGGCTTGCAATGACTAGTCCCTTCGGGCGGTATATCGTCATCAGTGAAGGATATCACATTGTTGTTGAAAATGTGATCAACCAAATGTTGAAATTTGTCCACATCCACTAATTTTGGCAAGTAGGCTTCTTCCAAAACCTTCAGTAAGATCTTCCGATGATCCTCGGAAGAGAAAACCAAGTCCAGTATAGATATCTGGTGTGGAGCTTCTCGCAAGCTTAAAACCACTTTGGCTTCATTATGGCCCATAGAGCGGAGGAATTTTTCAATCTTCTCCATGGGAAACTTCCTCTTAGCTTTGCAGATAGGTTTCATAACCCGTTGAGGAAGATACAGTGGATTGTCCTTTAACACTGTAGCGGTGGTATGAGACGTGGATCTTTCAGCTTCTCCATATTTCCATGGAACTTTGTGTAACCTGACAACATGATATTGTGGTCTGAAAGGTAAAGAAATTGGCTTTGGTGCAGCCACTTTCAAAGGATTGTCAGCTCCTTTGAGTTGAATTGGTTGTATGATAAATACTTTGACAGTCTCATAATCCACTTCGGATATAACTGCTACTGATCCCTTCTATTTGGTAGGACATGCATTCCCACCCTTAAGTTGCACAGTGTAATCATCTGTTATTTGCAGCACACCGTTATCAATAAGATTCTGAATGAGATGGCGGAGTGCCCAGCATTCTTCTATGCCGTGATCGCGAAAATGTGAATGATATTGACACACTTCATCAGAATTGAACCGTCCTGAACGGGGATTGATTGGAGGCAGGAGGAAGGTAATTTTTCCTTCGTTAATCAACATTTTCAGTATTTCCTCCATAGATTGGCCAAGATAGGTAAATTCCCTTTGATTGGCAAAATCCCGACGGGCTTTAGCATTTGCACTCTTCACAACCTTATCCTCCATAGCTTCGCTTTCTGATGGTGGTGAGGAAGCATTCATAACAAAAGGAAGGAGATAGGCATGCTCCTACCTGATTAATTGGCATGTGACTTGATGATGCTGGGTCACCAGTTCTGCCAGTTGCTCAATTTGTTTGCAAAGAGCTTTCATCTTTCATTGCATTGTAACTTGGAACTTTGCATAATCCCATCTGTCAACATCGTCTTTGATGGTTTGGGATGACTCGCCATTAGAATTGGAACCCTGTCCAGTGCTCTAACTGATCATATTAACCTCTTCTTCTTTGTGTTGAGGAAGAGGGTTGTCTTTCACATGAGGTTGGTCTTGTTTTTTGACCACGATCTCATCGTTGTCTATTAATTCTTGGATCTTGTGTTTCAAGGCCCAACAATCTTGAGTATCATGTCCAGGTGCTCCGACATGATAAGGACACTTTCGAGTAGCATTAAAACCCCTCCCATTAGGGTTGGCTGGTGGAAGAAGATGTGTAATTTTCTTCTGAGCAGTCAAAAGAGCAAGAATATTCTCGAGCGAGTCCCCTAAGGGTGTGAACATTCGAGGACGCTTTGCATCTCCACCTTTAGCTAATGGAGGATTTGAAGATTGTGATTGAAAAGGGGAGTAGTTTCTCCTCTGCATAGGCATGCTTTGATTACCTTTTTAACCTTGTAGTATTAAGGAAACATCCTCCTCTTTCTTTTTATGGACCCTCCGGGGGTTGTTTCCATAAGATCCAGACTGGATGTGCTCAGCAACAGCTTTAAGAGCGGCTAGGTCTTGAATTTTACCGGACTTCAATCCCATTTTAGCCATCTCTCCGTGTTTGATCATTTTAGAGAATGGTTTGCCAATACAAGCTAAGACTCTCTCATAGAAAGGAGCTTCCTGTACATCTATGAACGTCATGACCATTTCTAATTCCGTCATGGAAGGAATAACTTGAGCAGTAAGGCGCCTCCACCTTTGAGCGTACTCTCTGAAAGACTCATTACACTATTTCTTGACCTTGGTAATTTGATACCGATCAGGAGCCATCTGAGATTGAAAACTGTATTGAGTGAGGAAGGCGTGAGCCAGCTCTTCCTAGCTATGGATCTTTGAGTTGTCTAATCTGGTATACCATGAACGGGCTTCTCTAGTAAGACCTTTCTGAAATAGCTGCATTCTGAGCTTTTTATTTTCTGCGTAAGATCCAAGTTCTCCAATGAACACTTTCAAATGTGTATAAGGATCCGCTAATCCATCATACTTTTCAAAATCAGGGGTTTTGAATTTCTCTGGATAATGAACACTAGGAAATATGCTAAGGTCTGCATATGAAACACTGCCATGTGTTCCAATCCCTTTGAGAACATGGATAGTTTCCTCCATTTGAAGGACCTTCTTCCTGATATCATAACATGTCCGTTTTAGGAGTTTTTGAAAGTAGTATGCACACAAGCCAATCATGTTTGATGATAAAACATTCACTTTGTAACAATCTTATTCATTTATTAATAAAAAGTATTAATTTATTAAAGGCTTTTAATTATCTACACGATGTTGTTTTATAATATGTGATAAACCCATAGTTTTAAGCAATGCTTTTAGAATAATGATGATGATCATTCTAATGAGATCTAAATTCTTAGAAAGCTTAAAACTAAAATAGTTCCCAATCATTGGATTACTAAATTGGGGATTAGTGAATCCGGATAGATTGGTACATACGTTGCTTAACGCTCATCGGATGAGGATGATTGATCTCATGATCATTTGTGTGGAGACACTAAAGCAAGTATGTAGGTGCTTATTAGAGAATAAGTTCACTCGAACGTTGGCTCATAAGGAATACCTAATGGAGTTTTACTTTGCACTGTCAATAGAAATTCCTATAGTGATAGTAGTCTGAGTGATCCTTGGACTTGAGATCATCATAGTATCTTGTGTATAATGAGTTATACTTTGACTTATTCCTTAAGACCCTTAGGGTATATCAAAGGGTATGCTTGGGTATAATAAGTTGTACATGGAGATAATGTATGACCAATAAAGAATCTATCACTTCTATTAAAAGAAGAGAAATGTCCTATGTGATTTGATAAATGACAACCCAGTAGTCCTTGGCCAAGGCAGAATGAAATTAGAAATGAGTTTCTAATTTACATTATTTGGAGTTGTGCATTTAAGAGTCGAAATACATATAATTAAATAAAATAAGACTTGACGGTAATTCCATGTCTTATATTTAATTGGGACATTGTATGGTGGAAGGATTGAATTGTACGGTAACTATTTACTCAAAGGTTCTTTTATGATTAATGTTGAAATCTATATTTTCTGGAAATTAGATTGATCGCTTAGGAGGCTTATCCTATTGTAGAATAAATATTATTTATTTAAATAAATTAATTATTTAATTTATTTATTTAAATAAGATTAGAATTGTTCTAATTGATTTATTCACAACCGGTTTAATATGGAGAACCTAAAGGGTCACACCATAAAAGGAAGAATAATTATTTAAGAAGTTAATGGCATAATCGTGATAATATAAAAAAGTATATTTAATTTAATCTATGGTGATAGAATAAATTAAATAGCTTAATATTTATTATTTAATATTTTAGAAATATTAAATATAAATTAATAAGAGGAGTCTTATTAATATTATTACAATTATTATTATTTTAATTTCTAAAAGAGTTTAGGAATTAATTTAATATAAGTACTCTCATTTATTCCTAATAGGATTAGGAGGGAAAATTAATTAAAGTAGTTTAATTAATTATCCATAATAAGATTAGGGAGCCCATTTAATTAAAAGAGTTTAATTAAATAATACCTTATTTTTAATAGGGTTACTTGATATCTTTATAAGAGGAGTCTTATATCAGATATCATATATACGTAATAATTCCAAAAAGTTGGAGAGTACGTTCTTTTCTATAGAGATAGAAAACTAGGGTTTGAGCCAAATACCCATCTTCTTAAATCCTTCTTCTTCCTTGGTGGATCACCTCTAGAGGCCAAACACTTGGGTGGCTAACGTTGATCAAAGGAAGGAACCAAACCCGGTGGATTCAAGTTGAACGCGAAAAGGATTGGAGGTGAACTTGTACCTGAGGAAGCTCGATCTTCAAGGGTATGATTCTTATTCGTTATCTTTTTCGTTTAATTAATAATTGTGCATAAAGGGTGATCCAGGTATATGGTTTGTAAAATTTTAAACTCTGATTTTTACACGTTTCCACTTATTTATGCAATTTGATTGCGTTCATGAATATTACAAACCTAACAGTGGCATTAGAGCCAAACCTTTATGCGAATTATTAATTGTTCAGATTTGATATGTATGTTGATATGTGTTTAGAACAATTTAATTGGACATAATTTTGTTATATAAAATTTATTAATAATTTTTTTTCCCCTCGTTGTGCCATATCACGTGGATGACTAATAGTTACAGAACTTGTCAATCCTTTTAAAAGTTAAGAGATTAACGTGGCTTCATATTACTTAATATATGGTAATTCAATTTATTTATTAAGGAATTCGGCAGAAGCTTAAGTATTGATTCAGGATATCACATTACCATGTTACTTAATATATATTTAATTCTCCTTTTTGGTATGACACGTGACATGCTTCCCATGTTAACAGTGCACGGAAAGCAGGTGAATGAAAATAATGGCCACGCGGATTGGTTCAGGATCTTAATATATATATATTATATATTCGGTTACTGTAGTTTATATAATATATATATATATATATTATACTTTTAATAATTTTATAATTAAAATAAAAAGTTTATTTTAATTTTAAAATAAAAATTTATTTTAATTTTAAAATTAGAATTTCATGCTAACTAATTAGAGTTGGAATTGGATTTCATGCTAACTAATTGGAGTTGAAATTGGATTCTATTTTTTCCTTAAAAAAGGAGTTTATTTAGATATGAAATAAGATTTCATATTATTCAAAATAAAAGAGTTTGTTTGTGAATAAGAAAAAGAATCAGTCTTTCCTTAAGTAAAGGAGTTTATTTAGATATGAAATTAGATTTCATATTATTCAAAATAAAAGAGTTTATTTGTGAATAGGAAAGAGAATCCGTGTTTCCTTTAGAAAGGAGTTAATTTTTTTTTTACATGGAATTGGATTCCATAATTAATTAAAATAAAGGAGTTTATTTTGATTAATGATTTTGATTAAAATAAAATAGTTTATTTTATTCAAAATTGGATAAATTAAAATAAAATAGTTTTATTTTGATTTAAATTTGGATTAAAATAAAGAAGTTTATTTTGATTCAAAAATAGATTTTATACTAACTAAATTTGCCCATTAAATGATATCAATATATATATTAAATGTTTATTATTCATAAGATGAATGTTACTTATTGATGCATATGATGATGTGTATGATAATAAATGGGATTGATTATGGACTATTGACCAATGTGATTGGATTTTATTTTAGTTGGATGCATGAATGTATGGGTTTTATTAAATGGGGTCTGCGTACTGCGCCTTTCTCTAATTTTTCTTAATGTAAATTCTATTCCCCTCCTATGTACTTCCCCTTGACTGCTGATCAAGGTTTCTATTTATTTTAAATAGTTTTGTAATAGGAATAGTTAGAATTAATTTTGAAGAATTGGTGATCAAGGGGCAAGGAGCGCTTGAAGACCCGTTTGTAATGGAGCACGGGTTTAAATGTAATAGTTATATTTAAATATTATTTCTTGCACCCCTAGGGTTTGACCTTTTGTTTCACTTGGTGGCTCTAGTGAACCAAACTAGAATAAAAGTCCATAATCAATCCGAGTAGAATATAGTATTCTATATGTGCATGCTTATACTATATATATTATATATTATGCAAACATGCTTCGCATGTAAATTAATATAACGCGCATATTTATATATATATATACGCATGCATGCTGCATAAACAAGATGAGACAAATTAATAACAAACCCCTCAATTTTTATATTAAGTCCTAAGCGTTCAAAGATATTTGGAATATCGAGCGTCAGCCTTCTAGCATGATAAAATTAATAGAGTATTAAATATTTAATATGAGTTTGTTGTGTCACCACAAAGGCAAGTATTAAGTATTTAAGATGTTAATTTATCACATTTGATGCTTATAAAGAAAATTGAACAATATTGTTTTGTTGTGTCACCACAAGGATGATATTTTTCTTTTTTTGAATATATAGAGTACTAGGTCGACTTAACTTGGATAATTTTGATTCGGATGTGCCACCACCACTCGAAAAATAATCTAAGAGGCAAAAAGAAAAGGAGTTGCATAGTTGATGTAATTGACAAAAGTTGTCTACCTATTTATTTATATATAGTTTGTTGTGTCACCACAAGGCTTTATACATTTGAAATGTGATCCTTATTCTCACTAGCAAATCTTTAATTAGATTTTTCCGAACTATATAAGTGAGGGTAATATAGTTTGAAGAAAATAGTTGGAGATACCAATTTAAAACAAGACCTAAATTATTTTGGTAATTAATAAAAGAATGTATGTTAAAATGTTGTTAATTACAAATTCATTTACAGAATTTTAGAATGTCTAAAATTACTATCACTACGAAGCATATTAGATGCTAATTTAACCAGACCGAATTAAGCGGATTGGTTAAGGAATTTGAGAATAGTTCTCATAGCTGAAAAGCTATCATATGTCCTTAATACGCCTATCCCTACAATGGTTGTAGACAATGCCTCTGAGGAAGAGATTGCTACTTTTAAAAAGTGGCAAGATGATGCACAGTTGGCTCAATGCATCATGCTCGCATCCATGAGTAACGAGCTTCAGTGTCAGCATGAAACTATGGATGCTCCTACTATATTCCTGCACATAGTGTAGTTGATGGTGAGGAAAGTAAGACTGATAGATATCAGATATCTAAGGAGCTCTTCCGATCTAGAATGACTAATGACACTATAGTACAGACAAAAGTCCTTAACATAATCAATTTGATTGATCAATTAAGACAATGGTTTTGTCATGGATGGAGAGTTGAGCCAAGATTTGATCTTGCACTCACTCCCGGACTCCTTTCACAATTGTTGTGAATTTTTCATATGAACAAGCTAGAAATCAGCCTCGCTGATTTGCTTAACATATTGAAAAATGTTGAGAGTCACTTTCCAACCAAGAAAGATCAAGTCTTACTGGTAGGGGCCAAAGGATCTTCTGAAAAGAAGAACGATTCAAAGAAGGTAAATAGAAAGGCATAAACAAAGGATAATAAGAACAAAACTGATATGGATAGCAAAGGAGTTTGCTTCCACTGCTATAAGCTTTGGATCTTTGAAAGAAAGCGCAAGAAGCATCTTGCAGAGGCTAACCAAAAGAAGCTTAGTGAAGTTTCGGTTATAAATACAAATTTGTTCATGATTTAAAATAAATTTTTCTTTAAGTCAATGTTCTACTTGGGTATTGGATACCGGCTTTGGTTATCATAAATATAGATTTATGAAGGGACCAAACAGAAGTAGAAAACTAAACAAATATAAGTAATCCTATGTGTGGGAAATGAAGCAAATGTTGTTGCATTAGCCATAGAAACTTATAGTTTAGCATTGCCTACGGGCAAATATATTAAGTCAATAAGTTGTTATTGTATTCCAGTTCTCGTTGGAAACATTATTTTCATTTTATTGTTGGACAATGAAATTTGGTATTATAATTAAGAACAATTGTTGTTCTATTTATAATAATAATGTTTCGTATAGAACTGAAAGATTACTTAATGGATTATGTATACTTAACTTACGTGAAAAATTATTTTGTAAATTGAACGAACTAGTATAAGAAAAGGAGATGATCATTCAAAGAGTTGAATCTATGTATTTGGTGAAATACAAGTGTGAATTATTTGAAAAGTTCAAAGAATTCATAAGTGAAACAAATTGACAAAGTATTAAGATTTTTTAGATTAGATCAAGGAATAAATATTTGAGCAATAAGTTTCTAGATCATCTCAAATGGTTTTTCTCATAATGGACTCCTCAAGATACGTAATAATTGATTGATGTATCTGAAAGGAAAAATCATACCTTGTTGAACATGGTACGGTCCATAATGATTTTACCGACATTCAGTATCCTTCTGGATAATGTCCTAGAAATGGCTGCATATCTACGAAAATGGTTACCTCAAAATCCAGCCCCAAGACTCCATAAAAGTTATGGATAGGGAGGATTCCTAATCTTAAGTATGTTAAGATAAGTGGTTGTCCAACTTATGTGAAAAGGTTTCAAAGGATAAGCTTGGGACAAGATTTGACAAATACAGATTTGTGGGACATCCTAAAGTAAGTTTAGGGTATATGTTCTATAATTCTACTTAGCAAAAGGTGTTTGTTACGAAACACGCTGCCTTCTAAGATAAAGGTGTTTATCATTAAAAGGGGCTAGTGGGAGGATAATAGATCTTGAAAAGTTCAAGAACCACAAAACACTATAAAGTCAAATAAGAGGAACCTATAGATGTACCTATTGTACCACAAATGTAATCGTAAATCGGAATAGTACCAAAGATACCTAGGAGGTATGGATTCATCATGGATGGTGATGATGAGGTACACATCATAGAAGATGATGATCCAGTTACATACGATGAGGTAAGTGTTGTAAACACTCAGAGAAATGGATTGAAGCAAGTTTCTCAAATATGGAACATTCGTTTTGATGAGGCAATCAAAAGAGTTTGATTTTATCAAAAATAAGAATGAACATAGTGTGTACAAAAGGGTCAGTGGGAGCATCGTGAAATTTCTAGTATTATATGTTGATATACTACGGATGAGGAATAACATACCAATGCTACAATCAGTAAAGATAAAGTTGTCTAAACATTCCTCCATGAATGATTTGGAAGAGTATCTTAATTGGGGATATAAATCTATATAGATAGATTTAAGAGGATGCTCGACTTAACCCAAGGAACGTATATTCATTTGATGCTAAAGTCGTTTAGCATGGCAAACTCCAAGAGATGTCTCATGTTGATGAGCCATGGAGTGTATCTCTCTTAATAGTCCCCACAGACTCCTAAGAAGAGAGATTGCATGAGTGACAATCATGTATGCAATGAAATATACAGAATTGATATTGATCGATCATATTCTAGAGAAGATCACTGTAAGATAGTGAAAAACATCTTAAAGTACTTAACTGGCACTAAGGATGTGATCACATTTATGGTGGGTCTAAATTAAAACTAGAGGGCTTAACAGACTCAAGTTTTTCAGACAGACCAAGATGACGAAAAATCCACTTTAAGGTAAAGGGTTACCTTGAGCAGTTGGTGCGATGAATTGGAAAGGTTCCAAACAAAAAAAGTTGTTTGGTTTAGTGATAAAGACAAAGTATATAGCTATAAATGAAGTCATGCAGTTGATTGTTTGGATTAAAAGTTCATTACGTAACTAGGAATAGTTCCTAAGTCTCATCTTGGATCTAAACATGTGTTGTGGCACTTTCATTTGATTATTAGAATCATTGAAAGATGAGAAATCACTATAGAGATAGTGGACTCTCATGAACAACATTACATATCCATTAACTAAAGCTTATCCAACAGCAGGATAATCGTCACTTAGAGAAGAAGAGTATGAGATACCATGATGATTGGCTTTAGTGCAGGTGGGAGATTGAAAGTAGTATGCACACAAGCCAATCATGTTTGATGATAAAACATATACTTTGTAACAATCTTATTCATTTATTAATAAAAAGTATTAATTTATTAAAGGCTTTTAATTATCTACACGATGTTGTTTTATAATATGTGATAAACCCATAGTTTTAAGCAATGCTTTTAGAATAATGATGATGATCATTCTAATGAGATCTAAATTCTTAGAAAGCTTAAAACTAAAATAGTTCCCAATCATTGGATTACTAAATTGGGGATTAGTAAATCCGGATAGATTGGTACATACGTTGCTTGCTCATTGGATGAGGATGATTGATCTCATGATCATTTGTGTGGAGACACTAAAGCAAGTATGTAGGTGCTTATTAGAGAATAAGTTCATTTGAGCGTGGCTCGCTAAGGAATACCTAATGGAGTTTTACTTGCCTGTCATATAGGAATTCCTATAGTGATAGTAGTCTGAGTGATCCTTGGACTTGAGATCATCATAGTATCTTGTGTATAATGAGTTATACTTTGACTTATTCCTTAAGACCCTTAGGGTATATCAAAGGGTATGCTTGGGTATAATAAGTTGTACATGGAGATAATGTATGATCAATAAAGAATCTATCACTTATTAAAAAAGAAGAGAAATGTCCTATGTGATTTGATAAATGACAACCCAAAGAGTCCTTGGCAGCGGCGAATGAAATTAGAAAGGAGTTTCTAATTTGCATTATTTGGAGTTGTGCATTTAAGAGTCGAAATACATATAATTAAATAAAATAAGACTTGACGGTAATTCCATGTCTTATATTTAATTTGGACATTGTATGGTGAAAGGATTGAATTGTATGGTAACTATTTACTCAAAGGTTCTTTTATGATTAATGTTGAAATCTATATTTTCTGGAAATTCGTTGATCGCTAGGGAGGCTTATCCCTATTGTAGAATAAATATTATTTATTTAAATAAATTAATTATTTAATTTATTTATTTAAATAAGATTAGAATTGTTCTAATTGATTTATTCACAACCGGTTTAATATGGAGAACCTAAAGGGTCACACCATAAAAGGAAGAATAATTATTTAAGAAGTTAATGGCATAATCGTGATAATATGTTAAGTATATTTAATTTAATCTATGGTGATAGAATAAATTAAATAGCTTAATATTTATTATTTAATATTTTAGAAATATTAAATATAAATTAATAAGAGGAGTCTTATTAATATTATTACAATTATTATTATTTTAATTTCTAAAAGAGTTTAGGAATTAATTTAATATAAGTACTCTCATTTATTCCTAATAGGATTAGGAGGGAAAATTAATTAAAGGAGTTTAATTAATTATCCCTAATAAGATTAGGGAGCCCATTTAATTAAAAGAGTTTAATTAAATAATACCTTATTTTTAATATGGGTTACTTGATATCTTTATAAGAGGAGTCTTATATCAGATATCATATATACGTAATAATTCCAAAAAGTTGGAGAGTACGTTCTTTTCTATAGAGATAGAAAACAAGGGTTTGAGCCAAATACCCATCTTCTTAAATCCTTCTTCTTCCTTGGTGGATCACCTCTAGAGGCCAAACACTTGGGTGGCTAACGTTGATCAAAGGAAGGAACCAAATCCGGTGGATTCAAGTTGAACGCGAAAAGGATTGGAGGTGAACTTGTACCTGAGGAAGCTCGATCTTCAAGGGTATGATTCTTATTCGTTATCTTTTTCGTTTAATTAATAATTGTGCATAAAGGGTGATCTGGGTATATGGTTTGTAAAATTTTAAACTCTGATTTTTATACGTTTCCGCACTTTTTATGCAATTTGATTGCGTTCATGAATATTAAAAACCTAACAGTTTTGTCCTATAAAATCAGTTTTTAATTGATAACATCTCATGCATGCACAGATATTCTTCATATTTTCCATTATATATAGATGAACATGGAATAAAATTACAAGTAAATGCTTTTACAAGTAATTGAAAATGGAAAGTATGAAGAGACTTTCTTCCGCGTTTGGTTTATCAGAGGTTGACCTATCTTAGGGTTACTCTCGCGCCTTTTTGGCATGAAGGTTCTCAGATCATCGCAATTTAATCAACGGGAAGTTAATCCGGTCTTTCAACTGGAGCGAATCTTGGTGGTGCCCTTCCTGAGCCTCGTTGGAATTATTCTTCCTGCAAGTCCAATAATCAAACACCAACAGGATAGCCTCCTGGTGGAGGAACCACACAACATACATTCACATACAACGTGTCTCATCATTTATGAAAATGATGACATGTGAGAAGCACTAATATCACAGATAGATATAGTATAGTGTAGTAAGTTAAATGCATTCGTACACATTTATTAGAAATGTAAATGCAACATTCATACACAAGCATATAACAGTTTTAAAAAGCTTGTAATAGCGGCTTAAGCCCTCTTCTTTGAATCCCAGAGAGTCGCACACAATCGACGTCGGGATTTTTGAGTGTCCCTTTTCGTTACTTGTTCTTTGGTGTTCTCAAGTTAATGTGAGATTTGTTTGAAAAAACAAGTGAAAAAGGTCTGACATGTACAATGTCGATGATTTGACTTTAAAAGTCGCCAGTTGGTATATTTAACTAGTTGCACCAACGCAACCGAAAAAGGTTTGCACATTGACCTAGTGATTTGACACTACTAAACGGGCCTGTGAAACCGAGATTCATTTTGGGTCCGGGGGCTTGATTATGCAGAGGGATGGTGTTAGGCACCCCACGACATCCGTGTTACCGTGGTGACCGCCACTTTTTAAAGAAACTGTTATATGAATGTGTGTGTGTGGATCAATGTGCAATTATTTGGAAATAGTGTTGTACCTCGTTTGCACCTATATACATAGGGTTTGAATTTATAGAAAAATTCAGTTTTAAACAAGATATAGCAATGAAGTTTTATAAAAAGAGGTTTTTCAAACCCTATGCTCAATAGCAATTGAGGCCTTTAATACTTCCATTTTATTATTAAATGTTCGGCTTGTTTGCTTTTATTTTCGAGATGCGAAGCATTCTCAAGAAAATTCAGACACTGTAAATAATGTACAAGCTGCTTACAGCTGAAAAACGACTATCGCGGGAACCGAAACTAGATTAAATGGGTTGAATCTGTGATCGCATGATTCCTAGGCTCACCTGATACTGCAATTTATATGGAAAGCAGTAAGCAATTATATATATAAAAGCTGTAAATATATATGATCAAAACATGATCAACCACCACGAAGCAACTCCATGGGGGATCGGAAATGTAAATATATAAAAGCGGTAAATATATATATATATATATATATATATATATATATATATATATATGGACATGATCAACCACCACGAAGTAAACTCCAGGTGGGACGAAATGTAAATAAAGTTGTAAAAGCAATCAACTGCCACGAAGTAAACTCCAGGCAATACGAAATGTAAATAAAGCTGTAAAAGGCCACGGAGGAAACTCCAAGCCTAACAGAAATGTAAATATATACATATATATAAATATATATATATATATATATAAGAGCAAAGAAAGCGACCGGATGTGAATCCGTGCTCATCGGATATGTCCCATAACAATTATATATATATATATATATATATATATAATATATATATATATAAAGCTTAGTAAATGCAATTTGGATGTAAAATCCAAGCTCATCGATATGTCCCCACAACAATTATATATATATAGTATATATATATATATATATATATATATATATATATATATTATTAGGTTTGTAATATTCAAGAACGCAATCAAATTGCATAAATAAGCGGAAACGTGTAAAAATCAGAGTTTAAAAATTTTACAAACCATATCCACGGATCACCCTTTATGCACAATTATTAATTAAACGAAAAAGATGAATAAGAAATATACCCTTGAAGATCCGAGCTTCCTCAGGTACAAGTTCACCTCCAATCCTTTTCGCGTTCAACTTGAATCCACCGGGTTTGGTTCCTTCCTTTGATCAACGTTACCCACCCAAGTGTTTGGCCTCTAGAGGTGATCCACAAAGGAAGAAGAAGAATTCAAGAAGATGGGTGGTTGGCTAAACCCTAGTTTTTCTATCTCTATAGAAAAGGAGTGTATTCTCCAACCATTGGAATTATCACGTCATCTTAATATTTGATATAAGACTCCTCTTATAAAGATATCAAGTAACCCTATTAAAATAAGGTATTATTTAATTAAACACTTTTAATTAAAGGGGCTCCCTAATCTTATTAGTAATAATTAATTAAACTCATTTAACTAATTTTCCTTTCTAATCCAATTAGAATAAATGATAGTATTTATATTAAATTAATTCCTAAACTCTTTTAGAAATTAAAATTAAAATAATAATAATAATTGTAATAATATTAATAAGACTCCTCTTATTAATTTATATTTAATATTTTAAAATATTAAATAATAAATATTAAGCTATTTAATTTATTCTATCACCATAGATTAAATTAAATATACATAACATATTATTACGATTATGCCATTAACTTCTTAAATATTTATTCTTCCTTTTATGGTGTGACCCTTTAGGTTCTCCATATTAAACCGCTTGTGAATAAATCAATTAGAAAAATTCTAATCTTATTTAAAAAATAAATTAAATAATTAATTTATTTAAATAAATAATATTTATTCTACAATAGGGATAAGCCTCCCTAGCGATCAACGACTTTCCGGATAATATAGATTTCAACATTAATCATAAAAGAACCTTTGAGTAAATAGTTACCGTATAATTCAATCCTTCCACCATACAATGTCCCAATTAAATATAAGATATGGAATTTCATCAAGTCTTATTTTATTTAATTATATGTATTTTCGACTCTTAAATGCACAACACCAAATAATGCAAATTAGAAACTCCTTTCTAATTTCATTCTCGCAACCAAGGACTACCGGGTTGTCATTTATCTAATCACATAGGACATTTCTCTTCTTTTAATAAGTGGTAGATTCTTTATTGATCATACATTATCTTCATATACAACTTATTATACCCAAGCATACCCTTTGATATACCCTAAGGGTCTTAAGGAATAAGTCAAAGTATAACTCATCATACACAAGATACTATGATGATCTCAAGTCCAAGGATCACTTGTCTTACTATCACTACAAATTCTATTGATGCATACAAGTAAAACTCCATTAGGTATTCCTTAGCGAGCCACGCTCAAATGAACTTATTCTCTAATAAGCACCTACATACTTGCTTTAGTGTCTCCACACAAATGATCATGAGATCAATCATCCTCGTCCCAATGAGCAAGCAACGTATGTACCAAATCTATCCTGGATTCACTAATCCCCAATTTAGTAATCCAATGATTGGGAACTATTTTAGTTTTAAGCTTTCTAAGAATTTAGATCTCATTAGAATGATCATCATCATTATTCTAAAAGCATTGCTTAAAACTATGGATTTATCACATATTATAAAACAACATCATGTAGATAATTAAAAGCCTTTAATAAATTAATACTTTTTATTAATAAATGAATAAGATTGTTACAAAGTATATGCTTTATCATCAAACATGATTGGCTTGTGTGCATACTACTTTCAATCTCCCACTTGCACTAAAGTCAATCGTCATGGTATCTCATACTCTTCTTCTCTAAGTGACGATTATCCTGCTGTTGGATAAGCTTTAGTTAATGGATATGTAATGTTGTTTTTGAGAGTTCACTATCTCTATAGTGATTTCCCATCTTTCAATGATTCCTATAATCAAATGAAAGTGCTATAACACATGTTTAGATCCAAGATGAGACTTAGGAACTATTCCTAGTTCTGTAATGAACTTATCATCCAAACAATCAACTTGCAGCTTCATTTACAGCTATATACTTTGTCTTTATCATTAAACCAACAACCTTTTGCTATTTGGAACCTTTCAAATTCACTACACCACTTTTCAAGGTAACACTTTACCTTAAAGTGGATTTTCGGTCGTCTTGGTCTGTCTGAAAAACTTGAGTCTGTAAAGCCCTCTAGTTTTAATTCAGACCCACCATGTATGCTCACATCCTTAGTGCCGGTTAAGAACTTTAAGATGTTTTTCACTTTCTTACAGTGATCTTCTCCAGAATATGACCGATCAACATTAGATCTTGTATATTTCATTGTATACATGATAGTCACTCATGCGATCTCTCTTTTCAGGAGTCTGTGGGGACTATAAAGAGAGATACACTCCATAGCTCATCAACATGAGACATCTCTTGGAGTTTGCCATGCGAAATGACTTTAGCATCAAATGAATATACGTTCCTTGGGTTAAGTTGAGCATCCTTTTAAATCTATCTATATAGATTTGCATCCCCAATAATGATACTCTTCCCAAATCATTCATGGATGATTGTTTAGACAACTTTATCTTTACTGATTGTTGCATTGATATGTCAATCCTTATCCGTAGTATATCAACATATAGTACTAGGAATGTCACGACGCTCCCACTGACCCTTTTGTACACACTAGGTTCATTCTTGTTTTTGATAAAATCAAACTCTTTTGATTACCTCATCAAAACGAATGTTCCATATTTGAGAAACTTGCTTCAATCCATTTCTCTGAGTGTCTACAACTCTTACCTCATCGTATGTAACTGGATCATCATCTTCTATGACACGTACCTCATCATCATCATCCATGATGAATCCATATCTCCTAGGTATCTTGATGTACTATTCCGATTTACGATTCTATTGTGTACAATAGGTCTATCTACAGGTTCCTCTTATTTGACTTATAGTGTTTTGTGGTTCTTGAACTCTTTAAGATCTATTATCCTCCCACTTGCCCTTTCAATGATAAACACCTTTATCTTAGAAGGCAGCGTGTTTCGCAACAAACACCTTTTGCTAAGTAGGATTATAGAACACATGCCCTAAACTTACTTTAGGATGTCCAACAAATCTGTACTTGTCAAATCTTGTCCCAAGATTATCCTTTGAAACTTTTTCACATAAGTTGGACAACCCCTTATCTTAACATACTTAAGATTAGGAATCCTCCATGTCCATAACTTTTATGGAGTCTTGGGGCCGGATTTCGAAGTTACCCTTTTTCGTAGATATGCGCCCCATTTCTAGGACATGACCTGAAGGATACTTTGGAATGTCGGTAAAATAATTATGGATCGTACCATGTCCAACAAGGTATGATTTTTCCTTTCAGATACATCAATCAATTATTACGTATCAGGAGGCGTCTATTATGAGAAAACCATTTGAGATGATCTAGAAACTTATTGCTCAAGTATTTATTCCTTGATCTAATCAAAGAATCTTAATACTTTGTCAATTTGTTTCACTTATGAATTCTTTGAACTTTTCAAATAATTCACACTTGTATTTCAACAAATACATACATTCAACTCTTTGAATGATCATCTCCTTTTCTTATACTAGTTTGTTCAATTTACAAAATTATTTTCACGTAAGTCAAGTATACAAAATCCATTAAGTAATATTTCAGTTCTTTACAAAACATTATTATTATAAATAGAGCAACAATTGTTCTTAATTATAATATCAAATTTCATTGTCCAACAACAAAATGAAAATAATGTTTCCAACGAGAACTGGAATACAATAACAACTTATTGACTTAATAGATTTGCCCGTAGGCAATGCTAAACTATAAGTTTCTATAGCTAATGCAGCAACCTTTGCTTCATTTTCCACACATAGGATTACTTATCTTTGTTTAACTTTCTACTTCTGCTTGGTCCCTTCATAAATCTATATTTATGATAACCAAAGTCGGTATCCAATACCCAAGTAGAACCTTGACTTAAAGAAAAAATTATTTTAAATCATGAACAAATTTGAATTTGTAACCGAAACTTCACTAAGCATCTTTGGTTAGCCTCTGCAAGATACTTCTCGCAGTTTCTTTCCAGTGTTCAGGCTTATTGCAGTGGAAGCAAACTCCTTTACTATCCATATCAGTATTGTTCTTATTATCCTTTGTTTTTGCCTTTCTATTTACCTTCTTAGAATAATTCTTCTTTTCAGAAGATCCTTTGGCCCCTACCAGTAAGACTTGGTCTTTCTTGGTTGGAAAGTGACTCAACATTTTTCAACATGTTAAGAAAATCAGCGAGGCTGATATCTAGCTTGTTCATATGAAAAATTCACAACAATTGTGAGAGGAGTCCGGAAGTGAGTGCAAGATCAAATCTTGGCTCAACTCTCCATCCATGACAAAACCCGTTGTCCTAATTGTTCAATCAAATTGATCATGTTTAGGACATGTGTCTGTACTGTAGTGTCATTGGTCATTCTAGATCGGAAGAGCTCCTTAGATATCTGATATCTATTAGTCATACTTTTCTCACCATCAACTACTTGATGTGCAGGAATATAGTAAGAGCATCCATAGTTTCATCTCGACGCCGAAGCTCATTACTCATGGATGCGAAACATGATGCATTGAGCCAATCGCCATCATCTTTCCACTTTCTAAAAGTAGCAATCTCTTCCTCGGGAGGCTATATGTCGCAACCATTGCATGGATAGGCATATTAAGGACATAAGATAGCTTTTTCAAATTAGTGAGAACTTTTCTCAATTTCCTTAACCAATCTGCTTAATACTGGTCCATTAAATAACATCTAATATGTTTCAAGCAGTGATATTAATTTAGACATTGTAAAATTCTGTAAATGAATTTGTAATTAAAAACATTTTAACATACATTCTTTAATTAATTACCAAAATAATTTAGGTCTTGTTTTAAATTGGTATCTCCTACTATTTTCTTCAAACTATATTACCCTCAATATATATAGTTCGGCAAAATCTAATTAAAGATCTGCTAGTGAGAATAAGGATCCCATTTCAAATGTATATAGCCTTGTGGTGACACAACAAACTATATATAAATAAATAGGTAGACAACTCTTGTCAATTACATCAACTATGCAACTCCTTGTATTTTTGCCTCTTAGATTATTTTGATCAAGTGGTGGCACATCCGAATCAAAATTATCCAAGTTAAGTCCAACCTAGCACTCCATATATTCAAAAAAGAAAAATATCATCATTGTGGTGACACAACAAAACAATATTGTTCAATTTTCTTTATAAGCATCAAATGTGATAAATTAACATCTTAAATACTTAATACTTGCCTTGTGGTGACACAACAAACTCATATTAAATATTTAATACTCTATTAATTTTATCATGCTAGAAAGGCTGACGCTCGATATTCCAAATATCTTTGAACGCTTAGGACTTAATATAAAAAAAAATTGAGGATTTATTATTAAATGTCTCATCTTGTTTAAGCATACGCATATATATATAAAAAATACGCATCATATTAATTAACATGTGAAGCATGTTTGCATAATATATAATATATATAGTATAAGCATGCACATATAGAATACTATATTCTACCCTACTGATTGATTATGGACTTTTATTCTAGTTTGGTTTACTAGAGCCACCAAGTGAACCAAAAGCTCAAACCCTAGGGTGCAAGAAATAATATTTAAATATAACTATTACATTTAAACCCTGGGGCTCCATTACAAACGGGTCTTCAAGCACTCCTTGCTCCTTGATCTCCAATTTTTCAAAATTAATTCTAACTATTCCTATTACAAAACTAATTAAAATAAATAGAAACCTTAATCGCCATCCAAGGGAAGTACATAGGAGGAGATAGAATTTATATTCGTAAAAATTAGAGAAGACGAAACGCAGAGACCCCATTTAATAAAACCCATACATTCATGCATCCAACTAAAATAAAATCCAATCACATTGGTCAATAGTTCATAATCAATCCCATTTATTATCATACACATCTCCATATGTATCAATAAATAATATTCATCTCATGAGTAATAAACATTCAATATATATATATATTGATATCATTTAATGGGCAAATTTAGTTAGTATAAAATCTAATTTTGAATCAAAATAAACTCCTTTATTTTAATCCAAATTTAAATCAAAATAAAACTATTTTATTTTAATTTATCCAATTTTGAATAAAATAAACTATTTTATTTTAATCAAAATCTTTAATCAAAATAAACTCCTTTATTTTAATTAATTATGGAATCCAATTCCATAAAAAAACTTTTATTAAAGGAAACACGAATTCTCTTTCTATTCACAAATAAACTCCTTTATTTTGAATAATATGAAATCTTATTTCATATCTAAATAAACTCCTTTATTTAAGGAAATATGGATTCACTTTCCTATTCACAAATAAACTCCTTTATTTTGAATAATATGAAATCTTATTTCATATCTAAATAAACTCCTTTATTTAAGAAAACATGAAATCCAATTTCAACTCCAATTAGTTATCATGGATTCCAATTCCAACTCTAATTAGTTACCATGAAATTTAATTTTAAAATTAAAATAAACCTTTTATTTTAATTATAAAATAAATAAGAATAATATATATATATATAATATAATAAAGTTTCCTTCCTGTACAAAAGTAATCACCCATGTGGCCCACGGTAATAACCGTGCAAATTAGCTGGAATCAACAAAGTAGCAGGAACCAAATATCATGTTTTTCAAAACAAATCAAATCACCACTTTGCTATTACTTATATATATAGTAATATATTATCTGTACATTGGATTATAGCTTTTGAACAATTCGAGAATCCCTTGTCCAGCTTTTTAAAAAAAAAAACAAATTGATCCCATGCAAGGCCACGTGAACTAGAATGATTAACTAATAACAGGATCGATTTTTGAAGAAGAAAAAAAATAGCGAATTACGACCTCTTTTTTTTTTTTTAAATTAATTTTATATAACAAAATTATGCCCAAATAAATTGTTCTAAACACATATCAATATACATATCAAATTAAAACAATTAATAATTCACATAAAGGTTTGGCTTTGATGCCACTGTTAGGTTTGTAATATTCAAAAACGCAATCAAATTGCATAAATAAGCGGAAACGTGTAAAAATCAGAGTTTAAAAATTTTACAAACCATATACCCGGATCACCCTTTATGCACAATTATTAATTAAACGAAAAAGATGAATAAGAAACATACCCTTAAAGATCCGAGCTTCCTCAGGTACAAGTTCACCTCCAATCCTTTTCGCGTTCAACTTGAATCCACCGGGTTTGGTTTCTTCCTTTGATCAACGTTAGCCACCCAAGTGTTTGGCCTCTAGAGGTGATCCACCAAGGAAGAAGAAGAATTCAAGAAGATGGGTGGTTGGCTAAACCCTAGTTTTTCTATCTCTATAGAAAAGGAGCGTACTCTCCAACCATTGGAATTATCACGTCGTCTTAATATCTGATATAATACTCCTCTTATAAAGATATCAAATAACCCTATTAAAATAATGTATTATTTAATTAAACCCTTTTAATTAAAGGGGCTCCCTAATCTTATTAGGAATAATTAATTAAACTCCTTTAACTAATTTTCCTTCCTAATCCAATTAGGAATAAATGATAGTACTTATATTAAATTAATTCCTAAACTCTTTTAGAAATTAAAATAATAATAATAATTGTAATAATATTAATAAGACTCCTCTTATTAATTTATATTTAATATTTTAAAATATTAAATAATAACTATTAAGCTATTTAATTTATTCTATCACCATAGATTAAATTAAATATACATAGCATATTATTACGATTATGCCATTAACTTCTTAAATATTTATTCTTCCTTTTATGGTGTGGCCCTTTAGGTTCTCCATATTAAACCAGTTGTAAATAAATCAATTAGAACAATTCTAATCTTATTTAAAAAAATAAATTAAACAATTAATTTATTTAAATAAATAATATTTATTCTACAATAGGGATAAGCCTCCCTAACGATCAACGACTTTCCAGATAATATAGATTTCAACATTAATCATAAAAGAACCTTTGAGTAAATAGTTACCGTACAATTCAATCCTTCCACTATACAATGTCCCAATTAAATATAAGACATGAAATTTCTGTCAAGTCTTATTTTATTTAATTATATGTATTTCGACTCTTAAATGCACAACACCAAATAATGTAAATTAGAAACTCCTTTCTAATTTCATTCTGCCTTGGCCAAGGACTACTGGGTTGTCATTTATCGAATCACATAGGACATTTCTCTTCTTTTAATAGAAGTGGTAGATTCTTTATTGATCATACATTATCTCCATGTACAACTTATTATACCCAAGTATACCCTTTGATATACCCTAAGGGTCTTAAGGAATAAGTCAAAGTATAACTCATCATACACAAGATACTATGATGATCTCAAGTCCAAGGATCACTTGTACTACTATCACTATAGAAATTCCTATTGACAGGCAAGTAAAACTCCATTAGGTATTCCTTAGCGAGCCAATGTTCAAATGAACTTATTCTCTAATAAGCACCTACATACTTGCTTTAGTGTCTCCACACAAATGATCACGAGATCAATCATCCTCATCCAATGAAAGCAAGTAACGATATGTACCAATCTATCCTGGATTCACTAATCCCTAATTTAGTAATCCAATGATTGGGAACTATTTTAGTTTTAAGCTTTCTAAGAATTTAGATCTCATTAGAATGATCATCATCATTATTCTAAAAGCATTGCTTAAAACTATGGGTTTATCACATATTATAAAACAAAGATCATGTAGATAATTAAAAGCCTTTAATAAATTAATACTTTTTATTAATAAATGAATAAGATTGTTACAAAGTATATGCTTTATCATCAAACATGATTGGCTTGTGTGCATACTACTTTCATATATATATATATATATATATATATATATATATATATATATATATATATAAAAAGTAGATAAACGCTACTGCATCAAGTTCAGTCTCAATCGAGGCATAACTCGATAATGTTAGTCCATATATGAAATATATATATATATATATATAAGTATATATATACAGACTGAAATGAAAACCACGCACCGAAGTCCGGGCAAACGCGCACAACACGACTCTCAATGTGTATAACAATGTGTGCTAATATAAGAAGAAGGTTTTATAAAATGTGAGAAGGCTTACAGTGGGCTGCTAAAGTAGACTTCTATGAATTTATATGGATAAACACTCAGCTCCCGTCGGATAAAAATATTTCTATATGTGAGCTAACAGATGTTTATAGAAGAGGAAACACTCAATAGGGGTGTATATAGAGTAAAATGGACAGTACTTCCTCGCCTTTTTCTCTCCTTCTCTTCTTCAAATGGCTGACCCCAGGGCTCATATTTATAGACTGATGGCCGCAGATACACCTGCGGTAGCCGTGGTTGTACCTGCGGTTGGTCGTGGTGCATCCGAGCCTCGCGGCTCCCGTCATCTCGAAGTACGTGCACTCGTGCATTGTAATGTCCACTCGAACTTTCACAACTTCAATCCGAGCATCCAAACGAGGTATATCTGACCTTCTTCAGACCGTTTGTGTCGAGAGTTACGCAATGACATGGATTAGAGGTTGTACGAAGTCAGGAAGTCGGGTCCATGCCCATGGTCTTCAAGCTTCAAATTCTATCCAAAGTACTGTCATGCGTAAATGTCACTCGGGATTGTTACTCCTCGGTTCTTGTGGGACATTGTTTTATGTATGTATGTATGAAGTGTTGAGACGACGCGCAAGTGTTGAAGGGACAAGATGATTTTGACTCTTCACTGGGGTTATCGCCGGTTTGAGTTAAAATTTGTGATAAATTAATAAATGTTTATTGAGTCATTTAAAATAATATGATTGATATTTACAGATATTGAGTTACAAAATAGAGTCTTAGACTCGATAATTTCCCGATAAAGCTATCGGTGCACCAACATATTTTAGAAATTGATCTGGACTTTGATATTTTAACTGTATTAATGTTTATTTGTGATGCAATAACTGTTAAACAAGTGTGATAATGTGATTAGGTTATATGCTGACTGCGAAATGCATTACTATTTGTTATAGTATATTGTTCTAATAGAGCGAATGATCTGATAATTGATAGGTCGTGATATAAAAGATAAAACTAAGTTGTGTATCGTAAGCAGCGCATCAGGCAAGTATCCTACCTTTGCATATTCTTTATGCAATGGACATGAATAAGAATGTTTCATAATTATATTATTATTGTGTAGATTATTAATCCTATATTATATATACTCATTGATTGTCAACATGTTAGTATATGGTAATTCAGATATATATTCTGTTCGTTAATTTATATAAATGGTTATACAAGTGTCCCCACTTGGATAATCATTGCATTTAATCACATGTTGATACACCTTTGTTAATTACCCGTATATATATATATATATATATATATATATATATATATATATATATATATATATGTGTGTGTGTGTGTGTGTGTGTGTGTGTGTGTGTGTGTGTGTGTGTGTTGAATTATAGATTATTGTTGAACAAGATAAAACCTTATTATTATCAACCCAATTGTCTTGGTTTGGAACCCCATAAAGTATGAACATCCCTTACACGGGAAAAACTTTTATGCACCCAAGGTGGACAGAGTGAACGATAAAATCGTTCCTGCATGTAGTATTGATCAATACAGGGTACAACGGGCAGATCACCCCCGTGCCCGTAAGTTATGATGGTTTACAGATGATGTTCTGTTTAACCTTTTCGAAAATGAAAATAATATTCATAGTATGTCCCCTTAACCCTATTTATAGTCAGTACGTAGTTTCAAAAATTTAAAAAGAGGGTTGTTATGTTATTATTATCGGTTCAGATTACTTCACAACTATTGATTTGTTGTAGAAGGGTAATATTAAGAAAACATTTAAATTCTTTCAACTTATATATATATATATATAATTGTTATTACTTGCTGGGCACTCAAATGCTCATCCTTGCTTAATTTAAATATTTTTCAGTTAAGTGTGAACAACCTGAAGGCTCTGCTAAGAACAAAGGAAATGAAAAAGGAAAGGTAACCAAATAAGATTGGTAGTAGTGTATGTAACAGTTTGATATTATTAAGACAATGATACTTATTAATTATCATGTAATGAATGTTTAAAGGTCTCGTACCTGGGGATTAGACTCTAATGATATGTAAATTAAGTTGATATTTATATTATTGTTATTATTATTAGTATTATTTCCGCTCATAGAAATGGTATCGTGAAGCACTGAATTCGGGTTTCAAGTTCCTGGATTCGGGGTCTTTACAAGTTGGTATCAGAGTTTTAGGGTTAGAAACCTTAGGTGAGATATACCTTAGGCTATAACCTTAGAATGGTGGGAAACGTTGAAAATATAAATAGCTATATAGAGTTTATAAAGAGATGAATTAACTAAATTCATGGTCAAACAAAACCAAAGATTACTTATATAAAACTATTATTTGTTGTGTGTATATACTATATGCTAATTATGATAATTTATGTGTGTAGATGTTTGGTGGAAAAGGCTTGTTATATGCTTATAGCATGATGAAGGGTCAAATCCATACCCCCGAGCTAATATCGAAGCCAATGGCTGAAATAGAGGCTAACAATGAAAATAACTCAGACGACGTGGTTATTATAGAAAACATAGTACCAGATCTAGAGATGGTGGAGCTGACAGATAGTGATTCAGACACTAAAGTTGAAGCTGAACAAGCATCAACAGAGGTGCAGGATCTGAGGAACAAGGTTTCTTCTCTAGAAAAGCTGTGGGAAATAGAAAAGTTGTTAAATAGTCAACTGCATCAGGCGTTAATAGAAACAATGGAAGAACAAGATAAGCTTAAAATCCAAATTGATTAGATGGGAGCCACAAGCAACACATCGTGTGCACCTCCGAGCAAGAAGGGGAAAAGAAAGATAGAAGACCATGACTTAGGAAAATCCGATAAGAAGAAAGGGAAAAGAATATGTTACCTTTGTGGCTATGAGGGACATACCACTCTGTATTGTCCCGACTATAAATCAGGAGCATGTTTTATCTGTGGGATAGAAAGTCATCAGGCGAAAGGTTGTCCAAGAAAAAGGCGTAGTAAATAGGTAGTATAGGTTCTGTTGTGTAGGTCTCTTTAATGTTAAGTATGTCTATGTAATGAAATGTTCCCAACTTTTGGTATTAGTCAAGGCTGTAAATCCCGACTTTTGTAGTCACAAAGGGATGAATGATGTTTAAAGCAGTATGTGCTATGTTATGTAAAGTATTCGCCAAATAAATATGAATCTAAGTTTGAGTAATGAAATGAGTTAATATACTAAACTTATATGATAAGATTTAGAATGTAAAGAATAATATATGGTTTTACTTAACCGGATTATGCCACCAAGACGTCAAACTCGAAACCAAAGGGCAGAAGAGTCTGTCAATAACATTGAGGGACAACAACAAGCAGACCCGATGCAGCACTTTGCAATCATGGTAGCACAAGCTATGCAAAGAAAGAATGCCATGGCGAGGAACTAATGGACAACGACAGCATACTTTAAAGATTTCAAGGTCAGGATCGCCCGAATTCAAAGGGACAACTGACCCTGTTGAAGCCCAAACTTGGGTTAAAGAGATTGAAAAAGCATTCATGGTAGCTAGGGTAGCTGAGGGGCAAAAGACCGCTTTTGCCACCTACATGATGAAGGGTGAGGAAAACTTTTTGTGGGAAGCGAATCAGGCGAGGGCAGGAGAGGGTGTTGTTACTTGGGATAGGTTTAAGACACTGTTCTTTGAAAACTATTTTTCATCTAGTACGCAGGCTAGGATGGAGGTAAAATTTTTAGAGTTGAAGCAGGAGAATATAACGGTGTCTGAATACGTCACAAAATTCAATGTGTTGGCTAGGTTTGCTCTACATCAAGTTGATACGGAGCCTAGGAAAGCTAGAAGGTTTGAGCTGGGATTAAAACCCTAGCTCTACAACAAGGTGCCGGTGTTGCAGATCCCTACATTTGCAGCACTCATGGAGAAGGCTATTATTGCTGAGGAGGGGAGTGAGGCCATGAACCTCTACAACAAGGAGAGAAAGAACTATAGTAAGGTCGAAGGAACTGGGAAGGTGGAAATTAATAGTGGGAGTAGTGGTGGTAGTAGCAAAAGGAGGGGAAGCAATTTTGGAAGTTTACAGGTACAACAGGAAGGAGTTAAGAAGCAAGCTATGCAGTGTGGAAATTGTGGAAAGAACCACTATGGAGAATGTTTGAAGGGGAAGTTTATGTGCTACAAGTGCGGGCAGGAGGGCCATATCTCTCCCAACTGCCCCAATCCTAGGATGAACCGTGGGTGTTTTCTGTGTGGATCGATCGAGCACAAGGTGAAGGATTATTCGAAGAGGAGGACGGAGGCAGGGAGTATGAATACTGGCAAGGCGGTGGAACTCGCAATCACGGACCAACTTCATCCAAAGAAGTTTATCTAAAATCAACAAAGAAGGGTCTACAATACGATATAGTCCAGGATACCATAGCAGCACTGGTGGTGCAATTCCGTATTATTCAGATAACTTTTATTTTCTTATGCATGATTTTCATATATATAGTAAATTATTTTATAAAGAAATTTTGAAGAAGGAATTTGAGTTCTTTTAGAAATCAAATTTCATTTAATCGAGATAAAACAAGCTTTACGTGAATAGGTTAAAGATCAGTACGATCATTTATGATCAAGATCTACTTGCAATGATTGTATATGCTACGTATACTTGTATGTGTAGGTTTTAAAACGGTGATTCCAGGGACGGAATCTTTATAAGGGAGGGTGAATGTAACAACCCAATATTTTCTATACAAATAAATTAGAAATTTTACTTATAAATTTTTTATTTTATTTTAAATATGGGGAATATGTGCCAAGATAATGTGTACATGTATTTATGTGATAAATAAAAATATGAATATTTACAAATAATTTTATTTTAGAATTATTGATCATTATAAATTATATTCTTAACATAATTAATTTTATAAAGGAAATGTTTTATTAATTTTTTCCATAAAATATAATCATATATTATTTATATAATATATGAAATGCTTTTATAATTATTATAATAATTATTTTATTATATGAATTTTGTTCAGATTATTAACTTAATTATTTTTAACTTAATTAATAATGTTAAATATGACAAATAAATCGAGATATGGAATCCAAACCCTAATTTTTGGATTTTGATCATGGCGTGAGAATAATAATATAATATTAATTATATTTTGATTTTTCAATCTATATAAATATGTCTTGATATGTGGACCCAGATAAGGGTTGGTCAATTATGGTGTTATGTGACAAACCCTTGTATTCATCGTGTGAAACCCTAATTACAAATTTTAGAAACTAATTTTATTTTATTTTAAACCCTAAATGAAAGATTCAGTAACCTAATTATACATTAGGTGAGACAATTAAATAACCTAAGGGTTATGGTAATAAGGAAATGTTAGTATTTAATATGTATACTAACTTATGTGGATAATATTGTTATTTCAAGTGACTAATAATTTTAAACCTATTTCTAGTAAACCTAATTAGGTTATGAGCTAAAGTCACATATATAAGTAATTAAATTTCATAAGATTGGGAATGGAAACCCTAAATAAACAATTGTTAGACTATGTTTATTACATGGCCCAAAACAATTAAAGGAGAAGCCCAAAAGAAATAAAATGCAAACCAATACTTAGCCCACTTGATTAAGGGTATTTTAGACTTTTGATTAATTAAATTTGTGCATTAAAATAAATACAAAATGGAGGAGATATTGGGGCAAGGGGGACCAACCATTTTAGGCCACTTAAGGCAACAAAATTATGCTAATCAAGTTCCTTAATTAGTAACTCTTACATCAAGTACAAGTGTGTCCATCTCCCATTGGTTGAAAATCTAATTAGCACCTTTAATCACATGATTATGCTTAATTGAAAGAGATAAGGTGAAGCCTTTTATCCAAGGGACAAAAAAAGTATGGGGGATATTAGTTTTATCACACTTTTCAATTGCTAGACATTTCTTTTCTCTCATTCTTCTTCTTCATCTATTTTTCTCCCAAGCTAGCAAAATACTAAGAGAGAAAAGAGAGAGGGGGGGTTCGGTTTTTAGAGAGAGATAGAGAGCTGTGCTAGATTGTTTGATGCACCCTAAGATTATATACTACTTTGGTAAATTAAGAAAGGTTGTTACTAGATCAAGGTATAACCTAAAGGTACCTTAAGAAGTTATCTACGTGTAGGAAAAAGAATGGACACGTTTCGATTTATAGGTTGTGCGTAATGGCTATTTCCGTAAAGGACTCCTAAATATTAACACCCGCATTCCTCACAGTGTATACATTGGAAAAATCCGACATTTTTACAGTATGTTCATATATGTTATGGGAGTATACCCTAGAAATTTTAGAATTTTCTGAACAAAACTCGATTTATGAAAAATGAAGCAAGATCCGAGTGTTTTGGGCACTTTAAAATTAGTAAATCACTTTCTAAAATTCCAGAAAAATTTGGGGATCAATGTTGGGTCATATACTGTCTAAACCCAGAAAAAAAGAATTTTTGGAATCAGTTTGGTATTTTTCCTAAAAATAATAAAGTTATGAATAAAAGGAAATAAATAGTTAAATGATGTCTTAAATAAGAAAAATATGATTTTAATGCTTGAATACTCATAATATATAATATTATGACTGTTTTAGGGCATTTTGGTAATTTATAATAAGAAATATTATTTATAACCTTTTATTGATATTAAATAAGTTGTTTTGTAAAGGGTGAACAATTAGAATAAATTGTTTATTGATCAAACAAATTATTAAAATGTTATTATGACATTAATAATATTATAATATGATATTGTTAAGTAAATAAAAATATTAAGATTAAAGCTTCATTAAAATATTATTAAATAATTAATCTTTGATTAAAAGATTAATAATATTAAATTAAAGTATTATTGGATGATTAAAATATTATTAAGTAAATAATAATATTCGAGATTTAATAAAATGTTATTAAAATGTAATAACATTAGTAAAGGAATAAGATATTATTACATGATTAATAATATTAGTAAATGAATAAAATATTAATACGATTGGTAAATGAATAAAAGTATTATTAATTGATTAATGATACTAAAGCCTAAATTAGATATTATTAAAGTAATAATATTAATATATGATTAAAATATTATTAAGATGATTAATAATATTAGTAAAGTATTAAAATATTATTAAGATGTTAATAATATTAGTAAGTTTAATAAAAAGTATTATTAGTGAACTAATAATAGTAAGAGGTGAATTAAATATTATCAAGATTAATAATATTAAGAGAATTAAATATTTTAAGTTATACTTAGTGACTTTTAATATTTTAAGAAATAGTACATTAATATTTTAATATTAATGGTAATTATTTAAAAATAATTTTAAATATTTTAAAAATCATTTAAGGGTAATATAAATATTTTAAAATATTTTTAGTTGTTATAACTAACTTTAATATTTTGGCAATGATTTCATTAATAGTTAAATAACAATTAAACGATAATAGAATTATTTGATATTTGAATCATTTAATAATGATTTCGGTGTTTGAAAATTTGTGATAAATTAATAAATGTTTATTGTGTCATTTAAAATAATATAACTGATATTTACAGATATTGAGTTACAGAATAGAGTCTTAAACTCGATAATTACCCGATAAAGCTATCGGTACACCAACATATTTCAGAAATTGATTTGGACTTAGATATTTTGACTGTATTAATGTATGTTTGTTTGTGATGCAATAACTGTTGAACATGTGTGATAATGTTGAATTATAGATTATTGTTGAACAAGATAAAACCTTATAATTATCCAACCGAATTGCCTTGGTTTGGAACCCCGACAAGTATGAACATCCCTTACACGGGAAAAACTTTTATGTACCCAAGGGGGACAAAGTGAACGATAACATCTTTCTTGCATGTAGCATTGATCAATACAGGGTACAACGGGTCGATCACCCCCATGCTCGTAAGTTATGACGGTTTATAGATGAAGTTCTGTTTAACCTTTTTGAAAAAGAAAATAATGTTCATAGTATGTCCCCTTAACCCTATTTATAGTCAGTACGTAGTTTCAAAAATTTGAAAGAGGGTTGTTATGTTATTATTATTGGTTCAGATTACTTCACAACTATTGATTTGTTGTAGAAGGGTAGTGTTAAGAAAACATTTAAATTCTTTCATCTTATATATATATATATATATATATAATTGTTATTACTTGCTGGGCACTCAAATGTTCATCCTTGCTTAATTTAAATGTTTTCAGCTAAGTGTGAACAACTGAAGGCTCTGCTCAGAACAAGGGAAAGGAAAAAAGAAAGCTAACCAGATAAGATTGGTGGTAGTTTATGTAACAGTTTGATATTATTAAGACAATGATACTTATTAATTATCATGTAATGAATGTTTAAAAGTCTCGTACCAGGGGATTAGACTCTGATGATATGTGTTGGGTAAAATCTAATTACGCACAACACGCAAGTATACGTGGTCAACAAGTAATAAAGTGATAAGTTGAGTATCATTCCCACAGAGAAATAATAATACAAATTACCAAATATTAACTCTTAACCAAACTAATTTTATTTAAACAATCAATTTAATATTATGAATAAAATTATCTAATTAAACTAATTCTAATTACCACTAGTTAAAATTAATTATAGAGATTTAAGATCACAACTTCACTTATTATTTCATTTAAGTTAACATACTTCTCATCAATTATGCTCTAGTTTGAATTGTTAATCAAGAACACTAAAGTAGATAAAACCACCTCTCGATGCATAATACCCATACTCACTTAAATCCACAGATGATAGAATTAAGCAAGACACCCTAATTAACTAATCCACTATATCTCTATGTGAATTACAATTAAAAAGGATTTAAATCACAAGTTCTCTATAAGATTACATATGGCGTAAAGGCATATCTCTATCCTAAACACGAATCATGAATTCCATCTATGCAGAAATCACATACACATGCAATCATGATCAAATCTAAAGCTATACTTCATCTCTAGAGTTCATATAGATTATCACGATAATTATTAGCTAGGCAATTAAGCAATTAAGTCCAAATCATAATAGACAATCCTCACAATAGAACATAACAATTGATGACGAAGAATATTAAAATAAACTACACAATAAGATCCATTGTAATCTCAAATAAAGAATTAGTTCATTGAATTAAAACTAAGAATCCATAATTGAATACACATTAAAAGACAAAGATAGAAGAAGATGAGAAGATATGATCTATTGTCTGTAGATTTGAATCTCCCTCCTTGCTCCTACTTTGAATCTTTAATGGTCTCCAATTTGCTTTAATTTTCAAAACTCATTAGAACTAGTGTTTTGATCTAATCTACTCTAATCAAATCTAATGGAATCATCTTCTTCCTCTAATCTCCCCTTGTATTATTCAATTTGTTATTAATAAAGTAGTAGATGTCCAACACACAAGCTCTAGCCGAAATTCGCTTCAATTAGAACTCCATTGTCATGCAATAATCTAGAATCCATGCCCAAGAAGAATTTCAATCATAGCAGGGCACAACCACAATTGCCACCCACTTTCTACGGGGTGTATAGAAAAATACGCCGCCCGTTGGGCTACCTTTACGCTAATCAATTAAAGACCCCCACGCCTTGAGGGCCTTTATTCTGTTGAATGACATGTTGAACTTCAAAATTTCTTCCAACTTTGTACCAATTAACTCCATATCACACCGAATAGTTCCAAATGTTCGTTAAATGCCACAACCACCATCCTACACATGCAATAACATAAAATGAGTAAAAAGGAACATGATCACAAGAATTTAACAACAAATAGGCATGAAATGGACATTGACTTGCGTATATAAAATCCTCTTATCAAAATCCCCAAAACTTAAACTGTGCTAGTCCTCGAGCACAAAACACTACATGCAATACAATGCAATGAAATGAATATGACCTCACTTATATGCTTTCGAATCCAACAATATCGCAGAATCAAGATTATCTTAACGACCTCAGCGAAAACAAGCAACTATACAATATCAACCACCAAAAACCAATCTACCATTCTGTTTAATCCTCAAATCTTAAACCATCATCACTGGTATAGTGTGCGTGTGTGATCAACATCCATGGTAACTGATACGGACTCAAATTCAATACATAATCAATCTCTTAGAAGGAATCATACAGTACAAACTTAAAAATTTCAAAAATAGATAGTTCCAACTAAAACTAAACAATCACTAAACTCGGGGATCCAAGCAGGGTACTTATACTTTATTTTCATATACTTTTTTTCTCTTTTTTATACACATAGCTATGCAATGTCTTATTCCCTTAGGCTTTTCAATGCTACCTTAACGAGATTTTGACCAACGACTCCCAGACCATTAAGACCTTAGGGAGCTAGGTGTAAAGACAATCCCCTCGGGCTTACTTACTCAAGTAACAAAGGCCACAAAACTAGACAAGCACGCCACGGTGTTTATTCATAGTCTCTTTTTTTTTTAACTTTTTTTTATAAAGCTTATATACCCCACATATCATCCCCCAAACTTAGGTTCTTGCCTAATTTTCACCGTTACTGTCTATCCTTATAATTTTCTTATTTACTCTAGCATTATCCTTTAGAGATCATTTATGTATCAATTTGAACTGATCAGTCAACAACAATGTTATTATTCGTGCTAACCTTATTATACTAGTTTTAAACAAGCTCAAGATTCGATTCATAGAAGAAATTGCATCACAGTTCTAATACTCAATACTGTATTTGTTAACTTATTGTCAATCACATCATTGGCCCACAAATAATATGAACTACAACATTGATAGACTTACGTAAAAACAATATTTAACTAACTATTTATATATATATATATATAATAAAATGCGATAACAAAATGCACTATTTACAAAGCTAATTACTATGCAATAATAAATATTAACCTAAACTACTATGTATGCACCTAAGCTATCATGCAATACTAAAATAAAACTGACAAAATGCATCCTAAGTACTACATATGCATGCAAACATGTATTTAAATCCCCCAAACTTAAGTAATATAATGTCCTCATTGGATGAATAGTTAAAATCAGTACGTGAGGACTTCCTTGCTATCGCTTAAGTTTGAGGAGGTGGTTGTTGTTCTTTTTTGTCCGAATCACTTGGTGGAAACCTTGGCATTGGCATGGGCTGTTGATATGGAAATTGGGCCGCCGGGTTTAAGCTTTGAAGTGTTGTGTTGAGTGAGGAAAAAGATGCGTTTATAGCATCAAACATGTGATATTGCCTCATTGCCAATCTCCTCATTTCCCGACGTGTTGTTTTGTTGTGCGCATTTATTTGATTTTGAAAATCAAGTAACTGAGAACTGGATATGGCCTCGGCCTGGTGTACCTGCTCGGCCCCTTGATCGCCCATTGGTTCATCATCATCCCCCGATATCTCTGTAGCATCAATATTGTCTTCCGAATCCGACGGAAAAATAAAACCCAGACCACACGGATGTGACTCGCACCCTACCCATACAAAATACCGTGCTACCATTCTTGAATCAAGCAAAGCGAGTGGCATTTGTGTGGGCTCGTCGTCGGATCATCTAACCCCTGCATTGCGACATAACCCACAAATGAGTGATGGGTGTGGCAAACCTCCAAAAAAATTTCCACCTAAGTAGCGGCGGATGGAGGAATAGATAATGGCCCGACGTCGATAATGAAATCTTGCAAAATTACGTACAACAGTAACGCCTTCTCTTTGGTGACGTCCGAGGTGTGTTGGGACGGAAGCTATTTAGTTCATAGGAAGGCATACCATATTTTAACATACCAGCTAAGGTCTTTGCTATGGAACACGGTGCCTCCCTTACGATCTTTCATCCAAGATGTTCCCGGCTTTGTCATCTTCGTGATTATAGCTTCATAGTCCAGATTAGAACTTCATAGATGAGCATAATGGCAGTGCCGAGGTACCCATAGTTGATAGTAGGTGTTGATCACATCGGCACTGAATGGAACAAACCGACTCCGAACGAACGCGTGGAATGGTTCTTTGTCCTCAGCGTTTGCATATAATTCTTTGATAATGTTTACCACAGCGGGTTCCGGCTCTTCGGTGAATTTTGTCCACTCCTTTTGATAAATTTGAGGCATCATCTCCCCATCGTTAGGATCCGGTGCCAACCCCTGCTCTAGTGTAAGGGCTTTGCTGAGCAAGTAGTCATATCGGTCGACAGCGGCGGTACTCGCAAATTTTCGGCGATCGAAGGAGCGGGTTAGTTGAGATGGCCTTGAACTTTCTCCTCTTTGCCTTAGTTCTCCCCCAAACTATTCAATTTGATCCTCTTTAGCTCTCAAGTATACTTTATGAATGCTCTATATCAATTGTTGTGAGAGATATGATATGAGATGTAGTGATATATATAGAGGTGGAAGGATGGCTTCCATTGGTGGAGTGAAGAGGTGGAGAGGAGTAATGGAGTATTGGAAATAGTGGGGTAGAAGTGGGTGTAGTGGGTGGTAGATGGAGTTATGAAGTAGTGGGGAAGTGGGTAAGTAGTGTATTATTGGGAAGGGAGAAGCTCATGTAATCGCGCAAAATTACAATTTCAGGACCTCCTCACTACCGGAGGTATTGTACTAGGAAGGCCCGCCCCGGTGGGCTATGCTACTGTTGTCTGTGTTTAGGGACCCTCGCCCCGGTGGGGGTTATAGTGTAAAAGGGGCCCGCCATGGCGGGCATGCCTACTATCAGACTTTCTCATTTTGCTCATTTTGCTTCAATGTAACTCACTTAATGCTCCATTTTCCATCATACAAGATTTAAAACATGAGAATTAATGAGTTATTGATAACATAATGTATTATGGAGAGATTAACGAGACTTTTATTATTCTTCTACCTAGTAATTTAATGAAAACTATGATTAATCAAATATGAATTAAAAATATGATAAATAAACAAAAGATTGGGTTGCCTCCCAATTAGCGCTTGATTTATAGTCTTTCAGCCTAACTTTGTCTGGTCAACGCTATCCAATTCCTCTTTGATAATTGAGGAACCCTCCATCCATCAAAAATAATGTAGCTTTTGGTAGGTTCCCACTTGTGATAGCCATTGCAATAAAGTCACCTAGCATGCTTTGATTTGGTATGATCTCATTTAAGAACATCCAACATCTAGGTCTTTTCTCCATTGTGTGTGCGAATAGATTCTGGCATTGAGGTTATTCGAACACAACTGGTTCTTCATATTTCTCATCCCACCCCTCGCACCATGGCTTCGAAGTTGTACTCGCTCTTACATCTCCAGGAGCTTTGCCGATGACATGATTACCAATCGGACAAGGTTTTTCAAATCTAACCGGATTCTTTAACTGTGGTGGAGAAGGCACTTGAGGCATAAATAACATCGGCTCATCATCGTTGGTTCTCACAATTAGTTCTTCACCGACCTTGTTTTCATTATTCCCACGTGTCTCCTCTTTTTCAACGTCTTGTGGCTCATCCAGTTGTATATTTAGTTCGGGCACTTCATTAATCTTGGAATCCTCTTCATAACACCAATTGATTTGAGGATAGTTGTTTAAGGCCTTGAACATTTGATCTACCTTATTCTGAAGATTCTAAATTGACTTCTCTTGATTAATCCTTCTCTCCTCATTTGATGCTATGAACTTGGAAAACAATTCCTCCAATCTCGAATTATCTGTCTCAGTTTTAGAATCCATTTATTGAGGACCATGAGTTAAAGTGGTGATGAGTTGTTCCATCTGGTGCTAAAAATTGTGGCTCAATATTTCTTGACTCATCATCCTATCCTCTTGGTTTGCTATGACCTTTGACAGTAATTCCTCTAACTTTAATTTTTCTTATTTTAATGGAGGTTGATATGAGAATTCTGGCGTGTATGTTGGATTTGGAGTGTAGAATTGGTCTTCATAAGTATAGCTCCATGACGAATCCAAGCGATACCCCCAAACTTGATGATAATTAGTATATGTATAATCATTGAGGTATTCACCACCATGTTATCCCGGCCCAAAACTAACGGTGCATTGATGACTTGAATGATTACCAACACAGTAATTGTAAGTAACTACTATCCTTCGATTACGTTGGGATGCAACAACATCCAACCTCCTCGAAAGTGTCTCAAGTTGGGCTGATAATGCAGAAAATACATTGAGTCCATCAATCCCCGCTCCATTTGGTTGAGTCATTTTCGTGTATGGCCATTGATACACAAAGTCTTCCATGGTACTTGAAAAGAGAGAAATATATAAAGAGAATTAAAAATAAAAATAAAAATATTTAAATTAAGACTAATTTGATTGAAATTAATATTGGTAAAAAAATATTAAACTAATTCCCCAGCAACGGTCCCAAAAACTTGTTGGATAAAATCTAATTACGCACAACACGCAAGTATACGTAGTCAACAAGTAATAATGTGATAAGTTGAGTATCGTTCCCACAGAGAATTATTAATACAAATTACCAAATATTAACTCTTAACCAAACTAATTTTATTTAAACAATCAATTTAATATTATGAATAAAATTATCTAATTAAACTAATTCTAATTACCACTAGTTAAAATTAATTATAGAGATTTAAGATCACAACTTCACTTATTGTTTCATTTACGTTAACACACTTCTCATCAATTATTTTCTAGTTTGAATTGTTAATCAAGAACACTAAAGTAGATAAAACCACCTTTCGATGCATAATACCTATACTCACTTAAATCCACAGATGATAGAATTAAGCAAGACACCCTAATTAACTAATCCACTATATCTCTAGGTGAATTACAATTAAAAAGGATTTAAATCACAAGGTCTCTATAAGATTACATATGGCGTAAGGGCATATCTCTATCCTAAACACAAATCATGAATTCCATCTATGCAGAAATCACAAACACATGCTATCATGATCAAATCTAAAGCTATACTTCATCTCTCGAGTTCATATAGATTTTCACGGTAATTGTTAGCTAGGCAATTAAGCAATTAAGTCCAAATCATAATAGACAATCCTCACAATAGAACATAATAATTGATGACGAAGAATATTAAAATAAACTACATAATAAGATCCATTGTAATCTCAAACAAAGAATTAGTTCATTGAATTAAAACTAAGAATCCACAATTGAATACACATTAAAAGACAAAGATAGAAGAAGATGAGAAGATAGAATCTATTGTTCGTAGATTTGAAGCTCCCTCCTTGCTCCAATTTGAATCTTCAATGGTCTCCAAGTTGCTTCAATCTCCAAACCTCATTAGTACTAGTGTTTTGATCTAATCTATTCTAATCTAATATAATGGAATCATCTTTTTCCTCTAATATCCCCTTGTATTATTCAATTTGTTATTGATAAAGTAGTAGATGTCCAACACACAAGCTCCAGCCAAAATTCGCTTCAATTAGAACTCCATTGTCATGCAATAATCTAGAATCCATGCCCAAGAAGAATTTAAATCATAGCAGGATACAGCCATAATTGCCACCCCGCCTTTGCGTGTGTTCATGTAGTTATATACGCTTGCTGCATGGTAACGCATCCTTCAACAAGCTCGAATGAAGACCCCGCTCAAGCCGAAGGTGTATAAAAAATATCCATCATGCCATGCTACCTTCTCGCTAACTAAAGTTTAAGACCCTCCGCCCCGGCGAGGGTACATAGTATAACATTTCCCACCCCGGCGGGCCTCTGTTCTGCTGAATGACATGCTGAACTTCAAAATTTCTTCTAACTTTACACCAATTAACTCTATATCACACCGAATAGTTCCAAATGTACGTTAAATACCACAACCCCCATCTTACACATGCAATAACATAAAACGAGTAAAAAGGAACATGATCACAAGAATTTAGCAACAAATAAGCATGAAATGGACATTGAATCGCGTATATAAAATCCACTTATCAATATGTAAATTAAGTCTTCTGCCCTTTCATTAGCTTCTTCCCACTTCTCCTCGAAGTGGATCCTCTCCATAACCTCTAGCTCAAGCTAAGTGCGAAGAGTCTCTTTCTCATCTTTCTCACTCAACTCCTTCTACTCAGGCTCCTCTAACTTAGCCACTAATTCCACATTCCTGGATATCGATCTATGAAAAAGGTTCCCATCTAGATACCCGCTTCTTTGTGATATGCAATCTCTACTTACATCTCCTGCATCTTCAGTTTCCTCTTATGGTCTTCATCCCTCAGCTTTTGCATCTCTATTTCTCTCTCTTCAGCCTAGGTCTCTAGTTCCTCAACTCGGCATTTAAATTCCAAAATCTGCTCCTCATATTCCCCCAACATTCGTTCTTTGAATGTAGCCTCATCAAAATCTTCCACAGGCTCATCCTCGATGGGTTCTTCCTAAGGATCTGGCTCTATGGGATCTAGCTCCATCTCCTCCTCCTCATCCTCATCATCGATAAGAGCCACTGCCAAAATGAGCTCAGCTATCAATGGTGCCTCATACACCACGTCTATGTCACATGGCTCCTTCTCTACTACTCTATTTGGTCCTCCCAAGTCCGTCATCCTACAACCATAAACATAAGACAACAAACAGCAAATTCCATTAGAACATAAATTCATTGCATGGAAAGAAAATATATTTCATAATGCCACTAAATTGCTAGGAAAACTTTTTATGTGTTTTATCTTCTTCTATCCTCTATGTTCTTTTAAGGTTATAGTCTAAGGATTCTTGCTCCTAAGATTTATAAACTAATGCTTTGATACCAACCTGTGACGCCCACAAATTCAGACACTTGTATCTCAAATCTGGTGCATCATGTGTTAATTCTAATATCTTACTAAAATCATCAACAACATAATAATAGAATAATTTACATTGATATAATATAAATATTCGCGTCCCAAGGTCTCGTAAACGTTACTACAGCGTTCAAGTAATATAAACTTAACATAACTTAAAAATAATTTAATCATCCCTTAATACATCATTATAGTCATAGTAGTAATAATAATAATAATAATAATAATAATAATAATAATAATAATAATAATAATAATAATAATAATAATAATAATAATAATAATAATAATAATAATTCTACTCTTAAAGGACTAAGTTATTCCGTAGCCTTGCCCTTTCCTTTGTCTTTTCCTAAAGTACTGCCTTGTTCTACCTTAACTGTAATGTTTTTAGGGAAACAAGAATGAGCAACAAGTTTTCCCAGCAAGTACTATAACAATAAGAATAAATAGTTATAAAGTTTGAAACTCAAAGGTAATATAGTAGATGACAGTTCAAGAATAACAAGAATTATCAATAGTTCTCAATAAGTGTCGCTATAGACTGAAGGATATCAACAAGATTCAAAAGTTTAATCGTTTCAAGGTTCAATAAGAATGAACACTGAGCAGTCACTAGGGGCTAAGAACTCTTGCTAGAATTAATAGTATTATATTGGAAATCCAATATAAATGAGTACAAAAGGTGATCAGCCTAAAGTACCGTACGTTATGCATAACATTTAGACGTGCTAGTATGTGAGCACGTCGGTTTCCCGACAGTTAGATAATTTCCCCTTCGATGAGGGTTGTTTGTCTCAGTAGATTTATAAGAGTCTTCACCAAGTCAATTGGTTTGGATAACTTTCTAACACATGACATTAGTCTAGCTGAATCGAATAGCTTAGACAACCTTTAGGAACACTGAGTTCAATTTTCGTAACATGAATCAAGATATAAAATCAACTTCTAATTAGGAACCATAATCATACTAAAGTAGATATCTATTAAATATAAATATGTTTGACATAACAATAATTCGAAGTTTCATAATAAGAAATAAGGTTTAGATACTTGCATTCAATTATAAGAATGAAGTTACGAAATTTGTAATAACGTAAGAAGTTTAATGTGAGAGACTTGCCTTTAGCGTTGATTACCACTTATAACGTAAAATTACCTCAATGAACTATATTATCCTATTTATGTATGTATATGTATTCATTAGTCACACACACTTATCAACATGTATTTATCACACATATCTATACCCATGTATACTATACACATCAAAACTCATAAATGATAATCCGCATTGTAAGACCCCAACTTTTATGAATAAAGAATAATTTTCTCGAAATATATTTTTGAATATTATGGCGTGGATTTGATATAATGTTATAGTTGTGGGTAATATTTACAAATTTTGAAAAGTAAGCAAGTGGTTATATAATATTCGATTGGTCGGGGAATATTCATTTTAACAGGGAATATTCGTACGACGGCACAATCATTGGTGGACCCCACAACGGAAGTATCGTCGTAGTAAGAAAACGACAGAATTAACTTTTATTAAAAATAACGGTGAAAGTGTTACCGTTAAAACTGTTGAACTACCCGGTAGTAAAAGTACAATAATACATGTGGTTCCATAGTAGCACACGATATTGATTATTGATGCTTACGTGAGAAGTCACTCAGTTATACTCAATTATTTCTACAGTAATTGTTGCGTCATATCTCTCATATTATTGATTCAATTATTTTCATAGTATCATCGACATAATATATATTATTAAATCAATAATTGAGACGGCAAAGTTATTCATATTATTATTTGCAATATTGACAATGTCTAGAAGTTCTGTTAAGGAGAGGTTTGGTCACCAAATTGCGCGCCAATAAGGACAAATCCTTATCAGAAAGCCCCCTCTTTCTTGGGAACGACCTGGTTGTTAAATATTGTGAGTTATAATATTAATGATGAATAAGTTCGTGTTGATTAAAGATGAAATTGATAGTTCCATTGTGTTGGAATTATTAGTGTTAGTGGAAATCGACATTTATTTCGATATTAATTTGTGACGCCCCCAAAATTAGGTACACGTCACCCATCTTGGGTCGCCACATACATGGTACATAAATTCAAATACAAACTTAATTATACATCTGTCATGTAACATACGACAATACATAAACTTAGAGTTCTAAAAGGAATATTGTCATATAGACAATATCCATACTCAAGAGTCCTCATTGCATTTATTGTCACACTATTTAATGTAATAGTGAGGACTACTAATGCTATCTTCAGACCATCACTTTCGTTTCCGACTCGTCCCAAATATATTCTCATTTCACAAGAGAACAAAGTGAAAGAAATGGTGAGCTCAACTAGCCCAGTAAGAAATATTATAACTATGATAATGCAAAATAAATTATCAATAGTCTTCAACAATGTTAAACTGATAAAATACAATAGACAACCAGTTTAATCTGCGGAGAATATATGCAATCCATTAAAAGAGTCAAGTAGAAAATAAAGTCTACTATCTTTTAGGTTTTAAAAGGTTTTCATCAATTTTTATCACTAAGACTCAGTTTAATGAATAAACCACAATATCTAATCATCCCCGTACTACTGGCCAAGGATTTTCATCAAATTATCAATGGTCATGACTATACCGAATCACCCCGGTCATAATCATACCAAAAACTATCCATCAACGCATTACGAATACTTTGAGGACTTTTGTCACATCATTTATATCAAGCCATGATTATACCGAATGAACCCTGGTCATAATCATACTAAGTTCATCTATGCACGTAAGCCAAAGATAACTTTCAACATAATATAAACATGAGGATGATGACAATGATATAAGAATTTAATAAAACAAGTTCAAGAATTATTTTATCCAGGAATTATTAATGTCCAAATTGTCAACATGATACTGTTTTGTAGAGTAAAATTCAAGAATGATCAGAAGAATATTTCCATGAAAAGATACTGGATGAAACGCAAATATCAAAAATATTCTACTAATTTCATGTAGTATAGAAGTCAAGTTTTAACCAACTGGGTATAATAAAGAATGGAATAACAAAAGAAATCACCATGCATGCGGTGCCAGATGTATGGAGTTATTCCAATGAATAATAATAACGGAACGGTCGTGAAATTCACACCAAGCGGGATGATCCAACAGAATAATAAATGCTTTGAATAATAAATAATGGAACCAGTCCTAAATAAAACACACGCATGTGATATTCCAATAGAATAATAAATGCGGAATAATAAATAATGGAACCAAGTCCTGTAAAACACACGATGTGATATTCCAACGAGAATAATAAAGAATGGAATAATGTAAGAAGATCACCAAGTATAGGGGATTCAGCGTATACAAGTTATTCCAATGTAATAAATAAGAATGGAATAATATAAGGATTTCACCAAGTATAGGGTCAGCGTGATACGAGGTTATGTATAGGTATGCCACTTTTACAAAGTTATTCCAATGTAATAATAATGAATGGAATAACGAAGTTCTCTTCATGAATAAGAAAGAATAACACCCCTTAAAGGGTACAAACAAATAATATTCCCTACTGTAAAAGACAATTTGGATAGTGAAGTACCGAATACTCTTCTTCTTTCTCTCTATAGATTTTCTCTCTATAGCTTCTCTCTATAATTTCTCTCTAGAGTTTGAAAGAATTAAAAAGAAAATAATGAAGGAATGAGCTTCTATTTATAGGAAAATAGAATGCATAGTAATTAATCCATGAAACGGTCCAGATTGATTTACTTTAATCGACGGTCCATATTTAAAGCAAAATCATTAAATAAAATATCATATATTCTATTTATATAAAAACATTTTACTATGCAAACACTATACAACACTATGCAAAAACACTATGCAAAATAAAATATAATATATTCTATTTATAGAATAACTTTAATAAAGTATTCTGCATTTTATATAAAAAGATGTTTCGCTTTTATTACGTTAATAATACTGAATAAAACAAAACTTCATTATCGCTATAATAATTCATATTATTAATCGACAATAATGGAATCAAACCGAGTGACTTCTCACATAAGCATCAATAATCAATACCGTGTGCTACTATGCAACCACACGTATTACTGTACTTTTACTACCGAGTAGTTCAATAGTATCAACGGTTAAACTTCCGCCGTTATTTCAATAAAATATTTTTGTCGTTTTCTCAATCCGACAATAATTACATTATTAGGGTCCACCAATGATTGAGTAGTTGTATTTAATATTCCCTCGCTAAACCAATATTCCCGACCAATCGAATATAATATAACCACTTGCATACTTTGCAAAATTTATAAATACTACCCACAACTATAATATTATCTCAAATTCACACCATAATATTAAAAATTATTTCGACAAAATTTAAATCTTTATTGATAAAATCTGGGTCTCACAATCTCCCTCCTTATGGAATTTCGCCCTCGAAATTAAGTAAATGCGACACAGTATGATAAAGAGGTGAGGATACCTTGAATACCTTTATCGTTGAAAACATTAAATTCATCTTTGCAATCCCACCAAAGATATTCATTAACAATTCATCTTTGCATTACGTGCCAAAGATATTTATTAACAATTCATCTTTTACTACTGAGCCAAAGATATATAACTCAAAACCAATAATCTTTGAGACACGACCTTAATAGTATCACAACTAAGAATTATCCATGCACTTCGGGCTAAGGATATTCGTGTTTTCAATTCTGATCATGATTATACCGAATAATCCTCGGTCATAATCATACCAAGTCCATCAATGCACTACGGCCAAAGATGACTTTTACCACATCCATGAATTAATATTTCATTGCTGTGACTCAGCAATAATTAATCCATATCATCGAATCATCCCTGCACTACAGGCCAAGGATATTCATTAGTATCACGACCACGAATTATCCATGCACTACGACCAAAGATAATCGTGTATTCATTAGTATCACGACCACAAATTATCCATGCACTACGGCCAAAGATAATCGTGTATTCATTAGTATCACGACCACAAATTATCCATGCACTACGGCCAAAGATAATCGTGTATTCATTAGTATCACGACCACAAATTATCCATGCACTACGGCCAAAGATAATCGTGTAATCATAGTATCACGACCACAAATTATCCATGCACTACGACCAAAGATAATCGTGTATTCATTAGTATCATCGACCACAAATTATCCATGCACTACTACCAAAGATAATCGTGTATTCATTAGTATCACGACCACAAATTATCCATGCACTACTACCAAAGATAATCGTGTATTCATTAGTATCACGACCACAAATTATCCATGCACTACGGCGAAAGATAATCGTGTGTTTTCAATTACTATTATGATTATACTTAAACAATCCTCGGTCATAATCATACCAAGTCCATCTATGCACTACAGAATACGAGATGACTTTCAACATAATATAAGCATGAGGATAATGATATAAAGAATCAATCAAATGAGATAAATGATAAATATTAAACACTTATAATATAATTTATCCGAGATTCAAGAATATCCCCATGTTATCAATCACTTAATAATCTCGTAATCTAATATCATTAATATTATAACAATATTTTAATCACTTCTTAAATTTATAAACAATTTATCTCAATTGTTTACGCTTTTACCATATAATGCATTTAATCATTCAAAATGCCATACTCATAAGATATCATGACCAATTATCAAATCCCTAAAAAAATATGCATATACTCTATATAGGGATTCTCTAGACATAAAATCCTATTTTCAACTTTGTTACTTCACATAACATATTTAACTCATATGTTCAGTAATTAAACTATTTTCATGAAAAATACCAAATCAGTCCCAAAAATATTTCTTTTCTTGGATTTAGCATAATATAGTCCCATAATGAAAATATATTTTCTCGAAATTTTTAAAATTCATTTACTATTTTTCAAAAATCAATTTCTAATTAATTTCTTAAGAATTTAGCTACCTCAAGTTTAACTCCAAAAATTTCCAAATCTTGGCAGGACTTTACACATGTTAATGTGAGCCTCTAGTTTAAATTTCATGGTCATCGGAGTTATAGAACTCCAGGTTATAGCGTTTTAAATTAAAAAAAACCTAAATATTGAAATAGTCATAACTTGCTCATTTTAAGTCAGAATGAGCTCATTTTTGGACAGGAGGTACTTTATACCATATACCTTCATGTCCCAAAAGGCCAGAATTTTTCTCATAATTTAAGTGGCCGAAACAGCCCCTCTAAAATCATGGCAGCAATTTTTTCTGCTTTTGCAGCTTTGCACTCCTTTGCTAAAATCAGTCCACACAAAACTCTACAACACCTTTTCCAGTAATTCCACTTGGATTAGTTAGGTAACTCATAGATCTAACTCTAGGACTTGACCACACTCAAAAATTCAAAATATAATAGGAGATATGGTCAATTGAATTTCATGTTACGTTTTTCACCAAAATCTGATTTTCAATTCTTTGTGATTTCTAAGAAACTTTCATGTTTTCATATAATAACCAACATAACTCATCATAACACTTACTAATACTTCATATAGCCATGATTTTTATTAGTCCAATGCTTTTATTATGACTTTCATCATAAACCACGTAAACTGTTCATTTTAGTTGAAGAAATATTTGAGGGTTTAAGAAATGGGTTTTGTACTGGGGTCAATACAAAATTCGATTTCACGCTCTAGGGTAGGCTAGGAAATCTTCAAGAATACGCCAAGAAATTTATTAATAATAGAAATATCATTTAAAACTGTGACTCTCATCCAAGACTTGGATAGTACGTCAGATTGATACCAACTGTGACTTCTATCCCTTAACCTAGATAGCACCTCACAATGATACCTATAAACTTGCCATCTTCATTCACGATGTCGCCTACAGAAAGTCTGACTTCGGTGTACTCTACATAAGGAAGTCAACAACGAAAGGTTCGGGACACTTTACTTATGGCTTGATATGACAATAATTGACTTTAGTAGTTTGGTTATGAATATAAAAGCTAACAACCTTACGAAAAGCATGATGAGTAATTAACCAATTGATTCCTAAAATCACATCAAAGGCAAGTATTTTCAAAAAGATAAGATCGACAGGTAACGTGAAAGTGTTTATTTGAATCAAACAAGATTTAAAAATAGTAGCGGTAACAAAGGCTCCTACTAACGAAGTTTCAACCAATAAGTCAAAGTCTAACTTCTCCGGAGTCAAATTTAAACGTTGAACGCAAGCAAGAGAGATAAAATAATGTGTAGAACCGGTATCTTATAAGGTATAGACTTCGCAATTTATAATTAACTAATCCGTGCTAACTTCGTTCGGTTTACTCGCTTTTTGAAAAGTCATGAAAAATGCGCTTCCTAAAACCAACGACTTTGTTTTGTCCATATCCACCTTTGGTGCCACCGTCCCAAATTAGACTTGACTTTGGTGCACAACAAAATCAACTAAATGACCTTCTCTTCTTGCAATTTCCACTTCTATTATCTTTGCCATGATTACCACAAGTGGTGGTTACCATTCTTAGCATGATAATTTCCCCACGATGGTTATCATTGTTCGATAGTCGTTGCCACCAAAGATGATTATTATCGTATTGTTGGTCGTTACCTTTTGTTTGTCTTTGAATCAACACTCTCATGTGCTTCATTGCTTATCTCAACATTTTCGGATGTCATTCTCAAACACTCCACAAAACAAGGGTTAATTAACATATCACATATTATCCCTATACTCGTGAGCCAATTAAATACCAAATAAATTTAGGTAGGTCATACTAGCGAAGGAATTCCCCGTCTCTCCCCTCCTAGTTCTTATCTCACATCTCAGCCAGGGATCATATCCCTAAGCTCTGATACCAACTGTGACACCCCCAAAATTAGGTACACGTCACCCATCTTGGGTCGCCACTTACATGGTACATAAATTCAAATACAAACTTAATTATACATCTGTCGTGTAACATACGACAATACATAAACTTAGAGTTCTAATAGGAATATTGTCATATAGACAATATCCATACTCAAGGAGTCCTCATTGTATTTATTGTCACACTATTTAATGTAATAGTGAGGACTACTAATGCTATCTTCGTGGACCATCACTCGCTTTTCCCAACTCGTCCCGGCTATTCTCATTTCACAAGAGAACATTGAAAAAGAAATGGTGAGCTCAACTAGCCCAATGAAATATTATAACTATGATAATGCGAATAAATTATCAATAGTCTTCAACAATGTTAAACCGATAAAATACAATAGACAACCGGTTTAATCTGCAGAGAGAATATGCAATCCATTAAAAGAGTCAAGTAGAAAATAAAGTCTACTATCTTTTAGGTTTTAAAAGGTTTTCATCAATTTTATCACTAAGACTTAGTTTAATGAATAAACCACAATATCTAATCATCCTCGTACCACGGTCAAGGATTTTCATCAAATTATCAATGGTCATGACTATCTACCGATCACCCCTCAGGTCATAATCATACCAAAACTATCCATCATCGCATTACGAGGCCCACTGAGGACTTTTGTCACATCATTTATATCAAGCCATGATTATACCGAAATGAACCACGGTCATAATCATACTAAGTTCATCTATGCACGTAAGCCAAGGATAACTTTCAACATAATATAAACATGAGGATGATGACAATGATATAAGAATTCAATAAAACAAGTTCAAGAATTATTTTATCCAGGAATTATTAACGTCCAAATTGTCAACATGATACTGTTTTGTAGAGTAAAATTCAAGAATGATCAGAAGAATATTTCCATGAAAAGATACTGGATGAAACACAAATATCAAAGATATTCTACTAATTTCATGTAGTATAGAAGTCAAGTTTTAACCAACTGGGTATAATAAAGAATGGAATACCAAAAGAAATCACCATGCATGCGGTTTCCTTGATGCATACGAGTTATTCCAATGTAATAATAATAACGGAACCAAAGTTAGGTGAAATTCACAATCGGCACGATGATCCAAATGTAATAATAAATGCTTTGAATAATAAACAATGGAACCAGTCCTAAAAACACATGACATGGATATTCCAATAGAATAATAAATACGGAATAATAAACAATGGAACCAGTCCTGTAAAAAACACGCATGTGATATTCCAATGTAATAATAAAGAATGGAATAACGTAAGAAGATCACTAAGTATAGGGATTCACAGATACAAGTTATTCCAATGTAATAAATAAGAATGGAATAATATAAGGATTTCACCAAGTATAGGTATGCCACAGATCATGAGGTTATGTATAGGGTATGCCACTTTTACAAAGTTATTCCAATGTAATAATAATGAATGGAATAATGTAAGTTCTCTTCATGAATAAGAAAGAATAACACCCCTTAAGGGTACAACAAATAATATTCCCTACCGTAAAAGACATATCGGATAGTGAAGTACCGTAATACTCTTCTTTCTCTCTATAGATTTTCTCTTTATAAACTTCTCTATAATTTCTCTCTGTAGTTTCAAAGAATTCGTAAGAAAATAATGAAGGAATGAGCTTCTATTTATAGGAAAATAGAATGCATAGTAATTAATCCATGAACGGTCCAGATTGATTTACTTTAATCTGACGGTCCATATTTAAAGTAAAATCTTTTAAATAAAATATCATATATTCTATTTATATAAAAACATTTTACTATGCAAACACTATGCAACACTATGCAAAACACTATGCATAATAAAATATAATATATTCTATTTATAGAATAACTTTAATAAAGTATTCTCGCATTTTATATAAAAGATGTTTCGCTTTTATTACGTTAATAATACGAATAAAACAAAACGTCATTATTATTATAATAATTCATATTATTAATCGACAATAATGGAATCAAACCGAGTGACTTCTCACATAAGCATCAATAATCAATACCGTGTGCTACTATGCAACCACACGACATCGCATTTTTTACTACCGAGTAGTAGTTCAATAGTATCAACCAGAAAACTTCCGCCGTTATTTCAATAAAATATTTTTGTCGCTTTCTCAATCCGATAATAATTTGCTTAGGGGGTCCACCAATGATTGAGTAGTTGTACGAATATTCCTCGCTAAACCTAATATTCTCACCACTCAATATAATATAATAACCACTTGCATACTTTGCAAAATTTATAAATACTACCCACAACTATAATATTATCTCAAATTCACACCATAATATTAAAAATTATTTCGACAAAATTTAAATCTTTATTGATAAAATCTGGGGTCTCACATAATTGATGTCTGGAAGTTATACTGACTAGTCGGGTAATTAATCGGATAAATGAGCAATTAATTGCTATTATTTCACATTATTATAACTATTTGTTCACATGTGTGTACTATTGATTCACATTATTTACTATTAGGGAGGTGGTGTAAGTTTGATAATACTTGCAGGACTAAATTAAAAATGAAGAAAAAGAGGAAGGTATTATACTGTAATATTTCAAGCACCAAAACGTGTAATTATCAAAACTATATTTTCCTATAAATAAAAGCTCATTCTTCCTTCATTTCTCACCAATTCACTAAAGCTTTAGAGCAATTATCATACAGGGAAATTATAGAGAGAAAGAAGAAGAGAAGTCTGCTACCTCACTATTCCAATATCCAGTTTCTTCTAAGGTAAGGGGTATTATTCTTTCGTATTCATGAATAGAGTTATTTTCTTTCAATACCCGTAAGAGTTGTTATTCTATTCTTTATTATTATGTTGGAATAACATGTCTATGCGAAGTACTGCATACATGGTGAAATTCTCCTGTTATTCCATTCTTTATTATTCTGTTGGAATAACCCGTCTGTGCGGTCTATCGCATGCCTGGTGAATTCTGTTGTTATTCCATTCTTTATTATTCTCATTGGAACATCCTCGTCATGCGGATTATGCATGACCTGGTTCCATTCTTTATTATTCTGTTGGAATATCCTGTCTGTTTAGATTACGCATTACCTGGTTTCATTCTTTATTATTCTGTTGGAATATCCTGTCTGTGCGGATTATGCATGACCTGGTTCCATTCTTTATTATTCTGTTGGGAATAACTTGTCTCATGCGCCTATCGTGCATGCTCGGTGAATTCTTCTGTTATTCCATTCTTTATTATTCTGTTGGAATAACTTGTCTATGTGGATTACCGCATGCATGGTGAATGATCATTCGTATTCATTGCTTATTAAATTATGGAAATTATCTGTCTACGTGGATTACCGCATGGCGGGCGAAAAATCCATTTGAAGTTTCATATATTCTATTATACTCAGTTGGTTAAGGTTTTGGCTTTTATACTCCATGAAATTAGTAGAATATCCTGGATATTTGCGCTTCATCATGTATCTTTTCATGGAAACATTCTTCTGAGCATTCTTGAATTGTACTCCACAAAGCAATATCATGTTGACAATTTGGACATAATTGATTTCAGGATAAATTAACTTATAAATCCTTAAAATTTATTCTTGAACTTGTTTTATTGAATTATTATGTCATTGTCATCATCCTCATGCTTATATTGTGATGAAAGTCATCTTTGGCTTACGTGCATAGATGGACTTGGTATGATTATGACCGTGGATCATTCTAAGATAATCATGACATGTAATGTTATAAATGATGTGGTAAAAGTCCTCGGTGGCTCAGTGCATTGATGGACAGTTTTTGGTATGATTATGATCAGGGATTATTCGATATAGTCATGACCACTGATGATTTAATGAATATCTTTGGCCCATAGTGCTGGGATGACTCGATGATGTGGTTTATTTATTAAGCTGAGTCTCAACGATAAAAATTGATAAAAACATTTTAAATCATAAAAGATATTAGATATCATGCCCTACTTGACTCTTCTAATGGATTGCTTATTCCACTGCAGTTAAACTTGATGTCTATTGCATTTTATCAGTTTAACATTGTTGAAGGCTAATGATAATTTATCCTGCATTATCTTAGTCATAATATTTCTTACTGGGCTAGTTGAGCTCACCCTTTTTCTTTCATTATTCTCTTCATGAAATGAGAATGTAGCCGGGACTCTTCGGGGAACGGAGTGATGGTCTGAGATGTTGTTATTGTAGTCCTCATTATTCTATAAAATAGTGTGACAATAAATGTAATGAGGACTCTATTTGAGAGTGGATATTATCTGGAAGGCAATATTCCTGTTTAAACTCTCAGCTATGTTTTGTCGTATATTAGTCGACGTTTGTATATTTAAGTTTGAATTTATATTCTGTACCATGTATTTGGTGACTCAAGATAGGTGATGTATACCTATGTTGGGGGCGTCACAGTTGATATCAAAGCTTAGGGATATAATCCCTGACTGAGATGTGAGACAAGAGCTAGGAGGGGAGAGACGGGGAATTCCTTCGCTAGTATGACCTACCTAACTTTATTTGGTATTTAATTGGTCGGTCAGAGTATAGGGATAATATGTGATATGATAATTAACCCTTCTTTTGTGGCAGTATTTGAAAATGGCATCCGAAAATGTTGAGATAAGCAATGAAGCAAATGAGACCGTTGAGTCACCACAGATTAATACCCAAGATAATGTGCAACAGGAAGACAATAATCCTCAAGTAAACAACAACGATCAAATGATGAACGATGGGATGTTCAGAGGTTTTATGCAATTCATGCAACAACAGGCGAAGGCGGCTCCTGTCCAAAATGCAAGTGGAAACACTGACAACTCTCGAACGGTCACTTCTAAGCAGGTCAAGGAGCTGGGACCACCGGAGTTTTTTGGAGAGCCAAAATTACTTAAGGCAGAGACGTGGATAAAGCAGATCAACAAGATATTTGATGTCTTGGGATGCTCCGAGGAGCAAAAGGTTCCCTTTGCCACCTTCATGTTGTGAGCAGAGGCGATTCAGACATGGGAATCAGTAAGCGTACTCAACTCGCCAGACCGAAGATGTCTTGGGAGAAGTTCCAAGAACTGTTCAATGACAAGTACTTTCCTAAAAGTATTCATCACATGAAGAAGGTAGAGTTCATCAAGCTTGAGCAAAACAATATGACCGTGGCGCAGTACGAAGCTAAGTTTGCCGAGTTATCTCGGTTTGCATCCAACTTGGTTGATAATGAGGAGAGAATGACGCGGATGTTTCTAAGAGGTTTGAAACCCGAGATACGTCAATACCTAATTTCTTACAAACTGTGTTTGTATTCAGATGTTGTAAATAGGGCTCAGTTATTGGAGCGCGATAATGAGTTAACCCAACCAAGAGAGAGCAATCGACAAGTCGATAATACCAGCGGTAGCAGTCATTGAAGCGGTGACAACAAACGTGGAGGGAATCAATATGCCAGAAATGGTAATCACTTCGGTGGTAATCATGGCCATGATAATAAGAGTGGACATTTCAAGAAGAGGAGATTCAACAATGACGGAAAGTCGTCAACACCAGCACTTGTTGTTAAGGAAGGAGAACGACCGCCGGTCGTATGATACAAATATGGAGGGGAAGGACACATCACTCCAAACTACGCGATGCAGTCCAAAGCGTGTTACAATTGTGGAAAAGAAGGTCACCTAGCCCGATTTTGTCGTGAACCAAAGTCAAGTCCAGCTGGGATGGAGGCATCAAAGGGTGTCCCGCATAAGACAAAACCTAGAGTTCAAGGAGAGCGTTTTTCGTAACCTCCCAAAAAGCGAGGAATCTGAATGAGGTGATCACGGGTAAGCTAATCATAAACTCTAGTGAAGTTTATACTTTATTTGATACCGGTTCTACCCATTCTTTCATTTCTCCTACTTGTGCTCAACGTTTAAATTTGACCCCACAGAAATTAAACTTTGACTTATCTGTTGAAACTCAGTTGGGAGAAACATTCATTACATCCACGGTTTATAAGTCTTATTCGATTCAAATCGGTAACCACACGTTAACTGTCGATCTTATTTCCTTGAAAATACTTGCATTTGATGTGATTTTAGGGATTGATTGGTTAACTACTCATTATGCTAAAATCAATTGTTTTTGTAATGTTGTTAGCTTTCATATTCCTAACCAACCTATTATGCGAATTCAAGCAAACCAAACCACTAAAATCAATCATTGTCATATCAAGTCATAAAGCTACTCGTTTATTTAAAAACGGATGTCAAGCTTTCTTAACCCATGTCACGGATTTAAATAAAAATACGTCAGATTTGAATGATATTTCTATTGTTAATAAATTTCCTGATGTATTCCATGAAGAACTTCCTGGCTTACCCCCAGAGCGTGAAATTGAATTTTGTATCCACCTTGAATCTGGTACAAAACCCATTTCCAAAGCCCCATATCGAATGGCTCCTATTGAACTTCAAGAGTTAAAAGCACAACTACAGGAATTATTAGACATCGGTTTAATTCGTCCTAGTACGTCTCCTTAGGGTGCACCTATTCTATTCGTGAAGAAGAAAGATGGAAGTATGCAACTTTGTATTGATTATCGAGAGTTGAATCATGTCACCATCAAAAATAGGTACCCGTTGCCTCGCATTGATGACATGTTTGACCAGTTACAAGGAGCCAAATTCTTTTAAAGATTGATCTTCGTTTAGAATATCATTAGTTGAAGATTAAAACTTGTGACATTCCAAAGACTGCTTTCAGAACTCGGTACGGGCATTATGAATTCCTAGTCATATCTTTTGGATTGACTAATGCCCCTGCTGCCTTCATGGACATGATGAACCGAGTATTCAAAGAATATTTGGATCACTTTATGGTTGCCTGTATTGATGACATCCTCATATACTCCAAAACCCTTGAAGACCATGAGCAACACTTGAGGCTGATACTTCAAAAGCTTCGTGAAAACAAGCTATATGCCAAGTTGAAGAAATGCGAGTTCTGGCTTGAGGAAGTGGCATTCCTTGGGCACGTAATATCAAATCATGGAAAATCTGTTGACCTGAATAAGATTAAAGCAATTCAAAGCTGAGAGCAACCTAAGTCAGTGACCGAAGTACGTAGCTTTCTCACCTTAGCTGGTTATTATTAGAGATTCGTAGAAGGGTTTTCTTGAATCGCTACTCCATTAACTCAGCTAACTCGAAAAGATACAAAATTCAATTTGGGTGAGGAATATGAGAAGAGTTTTCAAGAACTCAAGAGGAGACTCATTTCAGCACATGTTCTGACAATACCATCTGGCTAGGAGGGATTTGTCATCTATAGTGATAGTTCAGGCAAACAGTTAGGATGTGTTCTCATGCAACATGGGAAAGTCGTAGCATATGCCTCACGACAACTCAAAGAATATGAGAGGAATTATCCTACTCATGATCTAGAGTTGGTAGCAGTCGTTTTTGCACTTATGATTTGGAGGCATTACCTGTATGGAGAGAAGGTGGAGATTTATATGGATCATAAAAGCCTTAAATATTTCTTCACTCAAAAGGAACTCAACATGCGGCAACGACGATGGCTTGAGCTGTTGAAAGATTATGATCATACCATCCAATATCATCCTGGAAAAGTGAACGTGGTAGCCGACGCATTGAGTAGAAGATCATATGCGGGTACGAGTGTGATATTGTCAACGCAAAGGCCCATTTTGTATGACTTGCAAAGGATGGAGATAGAGTTAAAGACTCCAGGAAACCATATGATGATGACAAATATACGAGTAGAATCGACTTTAATTGAAAAAGTTAAAGCTGCTCAAGCTACAGACCTGGAGCTGATGCGTATGAGGAAGAAATTACACGAAGGCGTTATTTCCAGAAGCAAGAATCGATGAAGAAGGAATACTACGAATCAACTCCAGACTTTGTGTTCCTAACGATTCTGACTTGAAGTATAAAATCATGATAGAGGCGCACAACACACCGTTTGCAATTCATCTTGGGAGTACCAAAATGTATCATGATCTTTGACATACATTTTGGTGGAGAAATATGAAGAGAGAGATAGTGGGGTTTATCTCAAGGTGTCTAACTTGTCAACGAGTCAAGGCAGAGCATCAAGTGCCAAAAGGTCCATTACAACCACTTGAAATTCCAGAATGGAAGTGGGAGCACATTACCATGGATTTCGTTACTAGTCTTCCCATGGTTTCTCAAGGCATAGATGCGATTTAGGTCATTATTGATAGATTGAACAAGTCATCTCATTTCTTATCGATACGAGAAACTTTTACACTTGAACGTCTTGCTAGTATGTACATAAATGAGATTATAAGATTGCATGGTATGCCAGTATCCATAGTTTTTGATCGAAACCCAAGATTCACTTCAAAATTTTGGGTTAGTTTGCAAAAAACTATGGGCACGGATTTACGATTTAGTTCGGCATATCATCCTCAAATGGATGGGCAGTCAGAAAGGACTATTCAAACTCTTGAAGATTTATTAAGACTCTGTGTCCTTAACTTCAAGGGAAGTTGGGACAAGTTCTTACCATTGGTGGAGTTTTCCTACAATAATAGTTATCAAGAAAGTATTGACATAGCTCCATTTGAGGCATTGTATGGAAGAAACTCTCGTTCTCCAGTATGCTAGGATGAGGTGGGTGAAGCAAAGTTGTTGGGACCGGATTTGGTACGTATGACTATGGAAAAGATTCAAATGATCCGATAATGTATAAAAACCTCACAAGATCGACAAAAGATTTATGCTGATCTTCATCGAAAGGACGTGGAATTCAATATTGGAGATCATGTGTTGTTACGCGTTGCTCCATGGATAGGAGTTACAAGATTTTGAAAGAGAAGAAAGCTCAATCCTCGATTCATTGGCCCATTTTTAATCCTCGATCGAGTAGGAACTGTGGCCTATAGACTCGTCTTACTGCCAAGTATGTCTCGTGTTCATAACGTTTTTCACATATCTATGTTACGTAAATATGTGAAAGATCCGAACCATATTATTGAACTACAACCAGACGAGATAGAGGAAGATTTAATTAACGTATGAAGAGTTACATGTTAAAATCTTGGATAAGAAGGATCATAATCTACGCTCCATGGTTATACCTCAAGTCAAAGTTTTGTGGAGAAACCACGATGTGGAAGAAATGACTTGGGAGTTAGAATCTGAGATGAAGTCAAGATATCCTCACCTCTTCGATATACCAGGTACGTACCCTAATTATGAGGACGAAATTTCATAATGAAGGGGAGGTTGTAAGACCCCAACTTTTATGAATAAAGAATAATTTTCTCAAAATATATTTTTGAATATTATGGTGTGGATTTGATATAATGTTATAGTTGTGGGTAATATTTACAAATTTTGCAAAGTAAGCAAGTGGTTATATAATATTCGATTGGTCGAGGAATATTCATTTTAAAGGGAATATTCGACGACAAAGACAATCATCAGTGGACCCCTATTAACTAAGTATTGTCGTAGTAAGAAAACGCATGTAATTATCTTTTATTAAAAATAACTACAAAAGTATTACCGTTAAAAACCGCTGAACTACCCTTAGTAGTAAAAGTACAAGAATACGCGTGGTTGCATAAGTAGCATGCGATATTGATTATTGATGTTTACGTGAGAAGTCACTCGCTTATACTTAATTATTGCTATCAGAATTGTCGCATCATATCTCTCATATTATTGATTCAATTATTGTCACAAAGATTACCGTGATAATATAAATTATTAAATCAATAATTGAGATGGCAAAATTATTCATATTATTATTTGCAATATTGACAATGTCTAGAAGTTCTATCAAGGAGAGGTATGGTCACCTAATCATGCTACCAATAAGGAGAAATCCTTATCGAAAGCCCCTCTTCCCGGGAACGACACGGTTGTTAAATATTGTGAGTTATAATATTAATGATGAATAAGTTTGTGTTGATTAAAGATGAAATTGATAGTTCCATTGTGTTGGAATTATTAGTGTTAGTAGAAATCGACATTTATTTCGATAATAATTGATGTCTGGAAGTTATACTGACCAGTCGGGTAATTAATCGGATAAATGAGCAATTAATTGCTATTAATTCACATGATTATAACTATATGTTCACATGTGTGTACTATTGATTCATATTCTTGTACTATTAGGGGAGTTGGTGCAAGATTGATAATACTTGCATGACTAAGTTAAAAATGGAGGTATAGATGGAGGTACTATACTGTGATTTGTATTTTCACATGATTATAACTATTGATTCACATTATTTACTATTAAGGGAGGTGGTGCAAGTTTGATAATACTTGCGGGACTAAATTAAAAATGAAGAAAAAGAGAAAGGTATTATACTGTAATATTTTGAGCCCCAAAACGTGTAATTATCGAAACTATATTTTCCTATAAATAGAAGCTCATTCTTCCATCATTTCTCACCAATTTACTAAAGCTTTAGAGCAATTATTATAGAGAGAAATTATAGAGAGAAAGAAGAAGAGAAGTCTGCTACCTCACTATTCCAATATCTAGTTTCTTCTAAGGTAAGGGATATTATTCTTCAGATTCATGAAGAGAGTTATTTTCTTTCAATACTGTAAGAGTTGTTATTCCATTCTTTATTATTATGTTAGAATAACTTTCTACATCTACCGTACGCATACATGGTGAAATTCTTATGTTATTCCATTCTTTATTATTCTGTTGGAATAACCTGTCTGTGCGGTCTATCGCATGCCCGGTGAATTCTGTTGTTATTCCATTCTTTATTATTCTGTTGGAACATCATGTTTATGCCAATTACGCTTGACCTGGTTCTATTCTTTATTATTCTGTTGGAATATCCCGTCTATGCGAATTACGCATGACTTGGTTCCATTCTTTATTATTCTGTTGGAATATTCTGTCTATGTGGATTACGCATGACATGGTTCAATTCTTTATTATTCTGTTAGGAATAACATGTCCGTGTGGTCTATCGCATGCCTGGTGAATTCTTCTATTATTCCAGTCTTTATTATTCTGTTGGAATAACCTGTCTATGTGGATTACCGCATGCATGGTGAATGATCCTTCATATTCATTCCTTATTATATTGTGGAAATGATTTGTCTACGTGGATTACCGCATGGCGGGCAAAAAATCCATTTTCTGTTTCATATATTCTATTATACTCAGATGGTTAAAGTTTTGGCTTCTTGAATTTTACTCCACAAATGTGTATTACCGCATGGGCATTCTTGAATTTTACTCCACAAAGAAGTATCATGTTGACAATTTGGACATAATTGATTTCAAGATAAATTAACTTGTAAATCTTTAAAATTTATTCTTGAACTTGTTTTATTGAATTATTAAGTCATTGTCATCATCCTCATGCTTATATTGTGATGAAAGTCATATTTAGCATACTAGCATAGATGGACTTGGTATGATTATGATCAGGGATCATTCGGTATAATCATGACCTGTAATGTTATAAATGATGTGGTAAAAGTCCTCAGTGTCCTGTAGTGCATTGATGGACAGTTTTTGGTATGATTATGACCAGGGATTATTCGGTATAGTCATGACCATTGATGATTTAATGAATATCTTTGGCCCGTAGTGCAGGGATGGCTCGATGATGTGGTTTATTTATTAAGCTGAGTCTTAGGGATAAAAAATTGATTAAAACATTTTAAATCATAGAAAATAGTAGATATCATGCTCTACTTGACTCTTCTAATGGATTACTTATTTCGCTACCGTTAAACTTGATGTCTATTGAATTTTATCAGTTTAACATTGTTGAAGGCTAATGATAATTTATCCTGAATTATCTTAGTCATAATATTTCTTACTGGGCTAGTTGAGCTCACCCTTTTGCTTTCATTGTTCTCTTCATGAAATGAGAACGTAGCCGGGACTAGTTGGGGAACGGAGTGATTGTCTGAGATGGTGTTATAGTAGTCCTAACTATTCTATAAAATAGTGTGACAATAAATGTAATGAGGACTCTATTTGAGAGTGGATATTGTCTAGAAGGAAATATTCTTGTTTAAACTCTCAGCTATGTTTTGTTGTATATTACACGACGTTTGTATAATTAAGTTTGTATTTGTATTCTGTACCATGTATTTGGCGACTCAAGATGGGTGATGTATACCTATGTTTGGGGCGTCACACGCATCATCTCATATTTGTATACGCGGATATTACTTAAGTTATGCATTCTAGTTTTAGACATCTCACAGATACATGTTAACGAACTTTTAAGCTAGGTTTGGTCCTTTTTATATCTAGACACTCGAGATTTTTCATTCCTATTACTAACCTTACAGGAGGGCAAAATCGTGTTCCAGAGATAAACTTGGAAGTCAAATTAGTTCAATCCCGGAGAGAACCCCGGAATCCTCAATTTTTAATCTCAAAGATAACCCCGAGATACTCATTTGAAATCCTAGAGACAACCCCGAGAGATTCAGTTCCAACCTCGGAGATAACCCCGAGGGATGCAGTTCCAGTTTTGGAGATAATCCCAAAAAAGTCCGTTCTAACCCCCAGGAGTCTATTCCAACCTCAGAGATAACCCTGAGAGGTAAGGCACACCTCTGAGAAAACCCTGAGGACATTAAGTGCTCACACCAGCCCAATCTTAGAGATAACCCTATGCAACGACTACTAAATTAGCCCAGAGCCAGAGATAACCCTGGTGAGGGGAAAAATCATCATTTTACCACCTCGATACTACATTTGCGCCATCTCAATAATAGGTCAACCCACATTCTACACAGAAGTGTCCCACAAGAACCATAACTCAAAATCCCGAGTGACTACTACACAAGACAATACACTTGATAGAATTTGAAGACTTGAAGATCTGGGCATAGACCCATCTCCCCAGCTTTGTACAACCTCTTATCCTATTCTATTGTGTAGCTCTCGACAACAACATTCTGGAAAGGTATTACACTCCTTAATCGGATGCCCAGATTAAAAGTTATGAACATTCAAGCGGACAATAAGTTGCATGCGTGTGCGTACTTTGAGACAGTGGGGCCCGCTGAGCCTGATGCACCTCGGGCTGCCGCAGGTGGACCTGCGGCTCCCCCCCTCTATAAATAGAGGGCTTGGGGTGGCCATTTTAAGAAGAAAAAAGGCGAGGAAGCCATGTCCATTTTACTCTGTACACACTTTAAACTTAGTGCTTTCTTTTTCCAAACACTTGTGAGCTCGTGTTTTGCTATATTTAGCATGTGGAAACCGAGTATTCATTCAATAAAAGCTATCCGAAGTCTTCTTGGCAGCCCACTGTAAGACATCTCAGATTTCTTAAGCCTTTTTTCACTTCCATCCACACATACTTATTCACGTTGAGAGTCGTGTTGTGTGTGTATGCTCGAATCGTCAATCCATGGCTTTTATTGCTTAAATATATATATATATATATATATATATATATATATATTATTGAACTAAGCTTTGATTGAGCCTGAATATAATATTCGGAGCGTTTACTGCTTTTATATATATATAAATACTTATATATATGTATATATATATATACATATATATATAAGTATTTATATATATATATATATCTCCTGTCATCAAACTCTGTTTGATTAAGCTTGGATTTACATCTATTGCGTTTACTGCTTATATATATATATACTATTATCCAACTCGATTCGATTGAGCCTTGGTGTGATACCCGATGCGTTTAACGCTTTTATACATATTGTAGATACTCAAAATTTTGCATTCCTGTTACTAACATTGCAGGAGGGAAGAACCGTCTTTCAGAGATAACCTTGGAGGACAAAACAGTTCCAGTTCTGGAAATCCCACTAGAGAAGGTCATTTCATCTCAGAGATAACCCCGAGATATTCAATCCCAGAAATAAAACCGGAAGTTTCAGTCTCAATCTCGGAGATAACCCTAAGGAGTGTTATTGTAGTTTCGGAGATAACCCCGGAGATGCTTGTTGCAACTCATGCATTCAGCTTAAACCTCGGGGACAACACCGAGGCACTCAGTCCCAAGCCCGAAGATAACCCCGGGAGGTCAGGCATACCTCAAAAACAACCCTGAGGACATCAAGTACTTGCAGCAGCCCAATCTCAGAGATAACCCTGAGCAACGACTGCTTTATCAGCCCAAACCGGAGATAACCATGGTGAGGGGCAAAATCATAATTTTTCCACCTTAATTCTACATGTACGTCATCTCAACACATTTCAACATACATTCCACACAGCAGTGTCCTACAGGAACCAAATAGCTGCAATCCCGAGTGACTACTACACAGGACATCACACCGTATAGAATTTAAAGCTTGAAGACCAAGAGCATGGTCCCATCTTCCTGACTTTTTACAACCTCTAATCCCATGTCATTTGTGTATCTCTCGATAACAGCACTCCGTAAAAGGTCTTATACACCTCAATCAGAGGCCCGTATTGAGGTTCTGAAAGTTCGAGCGGACATCATGTGGCACGCGTACATGTACTTTGAGATGGCGGGACCCATGAGCCTGTGGCACCTCTGGGCACCGCAAGTGTGCATTTGTGGATCGTCAAGAGTGCATCTGTGACGCCAGCAGTACACCTGCATCTCCTTTTTCTATAAATAGAGGGCTTGGGGTGGCCATTTTGTAAGAAAAAAGGGCGAGGAAGCCCTGTCGAATTTTCTCTCTACACACCCTAAACTGAGTGCTTTATCATTCTAAACACTTGTGAGCTTATATTTAGTCATACTTTTATCGGCGGGAGCCGAGTGTTCATCCATTTAAAGTTATTGAAGTCTTCTTTGGTAGTACACTTTAAGGCTTCTTACACTTTTTAAAGCCTTTTCTCTTCTACTGCGCACACACTATTCTTCACACACACACACACACACACACACACACACACATATATATATATATATATATATATATATATATATATATATATATATATATATTATTATGTATAAATCATTTGTTTGGACTTTGTTCGATGAGCCCAGATTTTACATTCGGATCATTTATCGCTTTTATATATATATATATATATATATATATATATATATATATATATATACACACTTATATATATGAACTGCTATCGAACTCTATTCGATGAGCTTCGATTTTACATCCGGTGCGTTCTTATCGCATTTATATATATAGCGACAAATCGCTGAAATGATAAACCGAGCCGGGATTGATATATATCTTGTGCGTTTACTGCTTATATATATATATATATATATATATATATATGTTTACATTTTTCAAGCCTGGAGTTTACTTCGTGGCCTTTTACAACTTTCTTTATATTTAGTCCCGCCTAGAGTTTACTTCGTGGCGGTTGATCTTCTTTTACTGCTTTATTTACATTTCTGATCCCCCATGGAGGTGCTTCGTGCTGGTTGATCATGTCTCTTTATATATAGTTACTGCTTTTATATATTTACATTTCCGATCTCCCATGGAGGTGCTTCGTGGTTTTTGATCATGTTTGTATATATATATTTACAGCTTTTATATATACAACTACTTACTACTTTTATATAAATTGCGGCATCATGTGAGCCTAGGAATCATGTGATCATAGATTCAGTCTACTGAATCTAGATTCGGTTCCCGTGATGGGCATTTTCAGCTTTAACCAGCTTGTAAATTATTCATGGTGTTTGAATTTCCTTAGATGGCTTTCATGCCCATGAGGAGTTCGGCACTGTTTTGTACATTATTTTCTCGAAGATGCTTCGCATCTCGAAAATAAAAGAAATTAAGCTGAACATTTAATAAACTAGAAGTATCAAAGGCCTCAATTACTATTGAACATTAGGGTTTGAAAAACCTCTTTTACAAAACCTCACTGCTATATCTTGTTTAAAACTTAATTTTTACATAAATTCAAACCCTTTGTATATAAGTGCGTACGAGGCATAACACTACTTCCAAATAATTGCACATTGACCCACACACACACATACACACACACACACACACACTCATATAACACTTTAATTAAAAAGTGGCAGTCACCGTGGTAACACGGATGCCAGGGGGTTCCTAACACCTTCCCTCCGCATAAGCAAGTCCCCGGTCCTTAACGAATCTTGGTTTCACAGACCCATTCAGCAGTGTCACATCACTGGGTCAACGTGCAAACCTTTTCTCGGTTGCGTTGGTGTATCCATTTAAGAACAGCAACTGGCGACTCTTACAGTCCAATCGTTGACATATAAATGTCGGACCTTTTCACAATTTATTTTTTCAAACAAATCTCACCTAACATGAGAACACCAAAAGACAAGAACAGAGAAGGGACAAATAAAAATCCCGACGTCGACAGGTGGCGACTCTGCTCGGGATTCCAGTAAGAGGACTTAAGCCGCTACTACAAGCTTTTCAAAACTGTTATATGCTTGTGTGTGGATGTTGCATTTACATTTTTGATGAATGTGTACGAATGCATTTTACTTACTGCACTGTAATATATCTATCTGTGATATTAGTGCTTTGCACATGTCATCATTCTCATAACGGTGAGACATGTTGCATGTGAATGTATGTTGTGTTGTTCCTCCACCAAGAGGCTATCCTATCGGTGTTTGATTACTGGACTCGTAGAGAGACTAATTCCAATGAGGCTCAGGAAAGGAACCACCCAGATTCACTCCAGTTGAAAGACCGGATTAACTTTCTGTCAAGTAAATTGCAATGATCTAGGAACCTTCATGCCAAAAAACCGCGAGAGTAACCTAAGATAGGTCAGTCTCTGATAAACCAAACGCAGAGGAAAGTCTCTTCACGCTTTCCATTTTCAATTACTTGTAAAAAAAATTACTTGTAATTTTATTCCACGTCAATCTCAATGTAATGGAAAAAATGAAGAATATGTGTACATGCATATTAAAGCCTAGCATGCTATCCTATATTATAAACAACTGACACCTATTTTGCAGGATAATACTCCTAAAACGGACATATTATGATAGCATGTAAATATTTATACTTTCCCTAAAACTAAACTATGAATGTTTTTATAGGGAAACAATTGGGCCTATTACCCATTCAAAGACCAAAAAGGCCACGAGCCTACGGCTAATTATGTCTTCATCTGACCAATCTAATCCTGCTCCTGTCTCTCGTGAAGAGTTTGATGGATTAAGCAAACAAATTATAGATTTTGTTGTTCTGCTTAAAGAACTACACCAGTCTACTCAGGGTTTGCGAATACCCATACATACAGAATCCTCTACAGAAGGAGGAATCCAAGGTTCAGATAAAACAATTCCGAAACTTCAGTTGGATACAACCAACAAAATTCCTGAAATCACCCATCTCAAATAAGATCCAGACACTGGTGATATCAGGAAAAGAGTCCTTCAAATGGAAGAAACCATTCGGTCTATAAAAGGGATTGGAGCACATTGGAGTGTCTCATATGCCGATCTCTGTATATTCCCTGGTGTTCATTATCCATAGAAATTCAAAACTCCTGACTTTGAAGAGTATGATGGGTTGGGAGATCCTTACTCCCATTTGAAGGTATTCATTTGAGAACTTGGATCTTATGCAGAAGATGAAAAGCTCGGAATGCAACTGTTCCAAAAGAGTCTAACTGGAGAAGCCCGATCATGGTATACTAGATTAGATAATTCTAAGATACATAGCTGGGAAGAGTTAGCTCATGCCTTCCTAAGTCAGTACAACTTCTAGTCTTAGATGGCTCCTGACCGGTACCAAATTACCAAGGTCAAGAAACAGTCTAATGAGACTTTCAGAGAGTATGCTCAAAGGTGGAGGCGCCTTGCTGCTCAAGTTATTCCCTCTATGACAGCATTAGAAATAGTTTTGACCGTCATAGATATACAAGAAGCTCATTTCTATGAGAGAGTCTTAGCTGGCATTGGTAAGCCATTTTCTGAAATGATCAAGCACGGAGAGATGGCAGAGATGGGATTGAAGTCAGGAAAGATCCAAGCCCTAGCCGCTCTAAAAGCTATTGCTGAGCACATCCAGTTCGGAACTTAAGGAAACAACCCCCAGAGGGTCCATAAAAAGAAAGAGGAGGATTTTTCCTTGATACTACAAGTTCAGAAAGGCAGTCAAAACATGCCTATCCAGAGGAGAAACTACTCCCCTTTTTAAGCACAGTCTTCTAACCCCACATTGCCAAAGGGTGGAGAAGTTTGACGCAATCGAGTGTTCACACCCCAAGGGGATTCGCTCGAGAATGTTCTCAATCTTCTGACTACTCAAAAAAAAATTACACATCTTCTTCCACAGGTTAACCCGAATGGGAAGGGTTTCAATTCTACCTGGAAGTGTGCCAATCATGCTGGAGCGCTAGGACATAATACTCAGGATTACTGGGCCTTGAAACACAAGATCCAAGATTTAATTGACAACAAGGAAATTATGGTGACTAAGCCCGACCAACCCCATGTAAAGAAAACCCTCTTCCTCAACACAAAGAAGAAGAGGTCAATATGATTAATTGGAGCAGTGGACAGAGTTCCAATTATGTTGTTGAATCTTCCCAAACCAGCAAGGAAAGTGCTGACAAATGGGATTATGCATAGTTCCAGTTTATGATGGAACGAAAGATGAAAGCTCTTTGTAAACAAGTAGACCAATTGGCAGAACTTGTGATCCATTAACACCAAGTCACACGTCAATTAGTCAGTCAAGAGCATGCTAGTCTCCTTCCTTTTGCTATGAATACTCCATCATCTCCTTCAGAAAGTGAAACACTGGAGGATAAAGTTGCAAAAAGAATAAGTGTCAAAGCCCTTGGAAGAGATATTTTAGATGTTGATCAATGAAGGAAGAATTACATCCCTTATACCTCCAATCAATCCCCGTTCAAGAAGGTTCAATTCTAATGGAGTATGACAGTACCATTTCCATTCTCGCGGTCACAACACAGAAGAATGTTGGGCACTACGCCAGCTCATTCAAAATTTAATTGATAGCGGTGTCCTACAAATAGCAGATGAAGACACCTTGTTACTCGAGAGTGGGAACACATGTCCTACAAAATGGAAGTACGGCGTAGCAGTTATGTGACACCCACAAAATAGGTATACATCACCTATTCTGAGTCGCCAAATACTTAGTACATAAATCAAATACAAACTTCTTTTATACAATACTACAAAAACGTAGCTGAGAGTTTTTACATTTAATATTGTCTTCTAGACAATATCCAAACTCAAATGGAGTCCTCGTTATATTTATTATCACACTATTTCATATAATAGTGAGGACTACTATAGACACCATCTCGAACCATCACTCCGTTCCCCGACTAGTCCTAGCTACGTTCTCATTTCTTGAAGAAATATTATGACTAAGATAATGCAGAATAAATTATCATTAGCCTTCAACAGTGTTAAACTAATAAACAACAAGTTTAACTACAGCGGAATAAGCAATCCATTAAAAGAGTCAAGTAGAGCATGATATCTACTATGTTCTATGATTTAAAAAGTTTTTCATCAACTTTATTGTTGAGACTCAGCTTAATAAATAAACCACATCATCAAATCATCCCTGCACTACGGGCCAAGGATATTCATGTAATCATCAATGGTCATGATCATACCAACAATTGTCCATCAATGCACTACAGGCCAATGAGGACTTTTACCACATCATTTATAACATTACAGGTCATCATTATACCAAATGATCCATGGTCATAATCATACCAATCAACAGTACATCTATGCACGTAAGTCAAAGATGACTTTCATCACAATATAAGCATAAGGATGATTACAATGATATAAGAATTCAATTAAAACAAAACAAAGAATAAATTTTTAAAGATTTATAAATTAATTTATCCAGAATTCAATAATGTCCAAATTGTCAACATGATACTACTTTGTGGAGTAAAATTCAAGAATAATATTGTAACAAAAATGATTTGAACAGAAAAGAAATCAATTTTTGTCATGAATAGTGCCCCAGGTGAATAGTACTTTATGAATAGTATCCTGTGAATAGTACTTCATGAATAATACCCGTGAATAGTACTTTGTGAATAGTTCCCATGACTAGTACTTTGTGAATAGTATCCCATGAATAGTACTTTTTGAATAGTATTTCGTGAACAATACTCTGGCATGAAAAGCTTAAAATTTAACAAGAATGTTTAGAAAAATATCCTTGTGAAATGATACTAGATGAAGCGCAAACTTCAAGGATATTCTACTAATTTCACGGAGTATAGAAGCAATGCTTTAACAAAATGAGTGTAGAATTAGGAAAATGAGACGAAATAATATTACTCACATACAACAGAGTATGAAAGAAAATATTATTTCTTACGAATACTGAAAAAAAATAATATCCCTTACCTTAGAAGAAGACTGGATACTAGAATAGTGAAGTAGCAAAATACTCTTCTTCTTTCTCACTATAGCTTCTCTCTATATAATTGCTCTTATGAGTCTTAGTGAATTGTTGAGAATGAAAAAAGAATGAGCTTCTATTTATAAGAAAATATAGTTTCGATAATTGCACATTTTGGGCCTCAAAATATTATAGTATAATACATTCATCTTTTCCTTCATTTTTAATTTAGTCCTGCAAGTATTATCAAACTTGCACCACCTCCCCTAATAGTACATGCATGTGAATCAATAGTACATTCATATGAATCAATAATTTTATACATGTGAAAAAATAGTTACAGTATAGTACCTTCGTCTATACCTCTATTTTTAATTTAGTTATGTAAATATTATCAATCTTGCACCACCTCCCCTAATAGTACATACATGTGAATCAATAGTAAATACATGTGAACAAATAGTTATAAGCATGTGAATTAATAGAAATTAATTGCTCGTTTATCCGATTAATTACCCGATTAGTCACTTTAACCTCCAGAAATCAATTATTATCGAAATAAATGTCGATTTCCATTAACACTAATAATCCCAACACAATGGAAATATCAATTTTATCTTTAATCAACAGGAACTTATTCATAATTAATATTATAACTCACAATATTTAACAATCAGATCATTCCCAAGAAAGAGGGGGGTTTCGATAAGGATTTCTCCCTATTGGCGCGCAATTAGGTGACTAAACCTCTCCTCGACAAAAAATTCTAGACATCGTCAATATTGCAAATAATAAAATGAATAACTTTGTCGTCTCAATTATTGATTATAAAATATTATGCAGATGATACTGTGACAATAATTGAATCAATAATATGAGAGACATTATGCAGAAATTACTGTAGCAATAATTGAGTGTAACTGAGTGACTTCCCACGTAAGCATCAATAATCAATGATATTGTATAATATTGTGTGCTACTATGCAACCACGCGTATTACTATACTTTTACTACCGGGTAGTTCAACAGTTTAACGAATAAACTTTTGCTGTTATTTTTATAAAAGATATTTCTGTCGTTTTCTAACTCCGATAATACTTCTGTTATGGGTTCCACCAATGATTGTTTCGTCGTACGAATATTCCTTGTTAAAATGAATATTCCCCGACCAATCGAATATTTTATAACCACTTGCTTACTTTGAAAAATTTGTAAATATTACCCACAACTATAACATTATATCAAATCCACACCATAATATTCAAAAATATATTTCGAGAAAAATTAATCTTTATTCGTAAAAGTTGGAGTCTTACAAGTTATATCCAATGAGGATAATTTGGCTGCCAGACCACTCACAATACAAGCAATTCAACTCAAAGGTGCTGACAATCCTTTGAAAGTGGCTACACCAGAGCCAATTCTCTTGCCATCTAGGCCACAGTATCACGTTGTCAGCCTACTCAAAGTACCATGGAATTATGGAAAGGCTGAAGGATCTACATCACATACAACTGCTGCAATGTCGAAGGAGAATCCACTATATCTTTCCCAACGGGAAATGAAGCCTACCATCAAATCAAAGGGGAAAGTTCCCATTGAGAGGATTGGAGAGTTCCTCCGTACTATGGGCCATAATGAAGCCAAGGTGGTTTTAAGCTTGAGAGAAGCTCCACAACAAATTTCCATACTGGACTTGGTTTCCTCTTCCGAAGATCACAGGAACATCTTGCTAAGGTTCTTCGAAGAAGCCCACTTGCCAAAATTAGTGGATGTTAAAAAATTATAGCATTTAGTTGATCACATTTTTAACAACAATGTGATATCTTTCACTGATGACGACATACCCGCTGATGGGACTGGTCATTGCAATCTGTTGCAAATAGCAGTTTTGTCTTCCAGATACATGGTGAGAGGAGTCTTGATAGATGGAGGTTCATCTCTGAATAACTGTCCTTATGCTACCTTGGAAAAGATGAATATCAATCCCAAAAGGATCAAAAGCAGCCATACGGTTATCAAAGCTTTTGATGGGTCCCGACGAAATGCCATTGAAGATATTAAACTGCCAGTGGAGATTGGTCCATATACATTCAGTGTATCCTTTCATGTGCTCAAAATAGCTACAACCTACTTTTGGGAAGACCGTTGTGATGCCCCCAAAATAGGTATACATAACCCATCTTGCGTCGCCAAATACATGGTAGAAAATTCAAATACAACTTAATTATACAACTGTCATGTAACATACGACAAAACATAAGCTGAGAGTTTTAAAATGAATGTAAATTGTGATAATCTGGGAACCTTCATGCCAAAAAGCCGATAGAGTAGCCTATGATAAACCAAACGCGGAGGAAAGTCTCTTCATCCCTTCCTATTTCAATTACTTGTAATTTCATTTCCATGTCAATCTCAATGTAATGGAAAATATAAAGGATTGTGTGAACATGCATTCCCTTTTTATATCAAAACCTGTCAGCTATCTTGTCATTAAAACAAACTGACTTCCATTTTGCAGGATAATACTCCTAAAAAATAGACACATTACATAGCATGTAACATTTCCACGTTTCCCTAAGACTAAACTACATAAGTCTTTTTGTAGGGAGACGATTGGTCCTGTTACCCGTTCAAAGTCCAAGAAGGCATTAAGCCTATAGCCAAACATGGCTACATCTGGACTACATAATCCTACTCATGTCTCTCGCAAGGAGTTCGATGGATTAAGCAATCAAATAACAGAGTTAGCTATTCTGCTCAAAGAATTACACAAGTTAACTTAGGGTCCACAAATACCCATATATACAGAATCCTCTGCATATAGAGGAATTCGGGTCTAGACAATGAAGTTCCAGCACCTGAGTCTCAGTTTGATAAGACCAACAAAACCCCTGAAATCACCCATCTTAAAGAAGATCATGACACCAGTGATATTCAAAAGAAAGTTCTACAAATGGAAGAAACTATTCGATCTATAAAAGGGATTTTAGCACAAGGGAGTGTTTCATATTCAGACCTTTGTATATTCCTCGGGGTTCATTATCCAGAAAAATTTAAAACTCCTGATTTTGAGAAATATGATGGATTGGGAGATCCTTACATCCACTTAAAGGTATTCACTAGAGAGCTCAGATCTTATGCCGAGGATGAAAAGCTCAGAATGCAGCTATTTCAGAAAAGTCTGATTGGAGAAGCCAGAGCATGGTACACCAGATTAGACAACTCCAAAATCCATAGCTGGGAGGAGTAAGCCCATGCTTTCCTCAGTCAATACAGCTTCCAAACTCAAATGACTCCAAACTGGTATCAAATTATCAAGGTCAAGAAATAAGTCAATGAGTCGTTTAGAGAGTATGCCCAAAGATGGAGGCATTTGGCTGCTCAAGTTATTCCGTCTATGACCGAGTCTAAAATGGTGATGACTTTCATAGAGATTCAAGAAGCTCCTTTGTATGAGAGGGTTATAACTAGCATAGGCAAGCCATTCTCTGAAATGATCTAACACGAAGAAATGGCTAAAATGGGATTGAAATCAGGGATCATTCAAGACCTTGTCGCATTCAAAGTTGTAGCTGAACACATCCAGTCTGGTAGTTATGGAAACAACCCCCGGAAGGTCCATAAGAAGAAAGAGGAGGATGTTTCCTTGATACTATAAGGACAAAAAGGTAATCAAAACATGCCTATTCAAAGGAGAAATTATTCCCCTTTTCAAGCACAGCCTTCAAACCCGCCATTTCCAAAAGGTGGAGAAGTCATACGTACAAGAGTGTTCACACCCTTAGGGGACTCACTCAAAAACATTCTTAAACTTCTGACAGCTCAAAAGAAAATTACTCATCTCCTTCCACCAGCTAACTCGAGCGAAAATGGCTTCAATGTAAGCAAGAAGTGTGCTTATAATGCTGGAGCTCCAGGACATGACACTCAAGATTGTTGGGCCCTTAAGCATAAAATCCAGTATTTAATTGTCAATTGTGGTGATGAAATTCAGATACGGCACACTTAGAAGGGGGGTTGAATAAGTGTGGGAACAAAATACGACCAATTTTTAAACTTTGAATCAAATTACTGAATACAGCCTACTATAACGATGAATGCAGCATGCTAAATGAATATGGCCTACCGAATTGATTATTTGATTTTATGAAAATATATTGTTGAAATTATAAATTAGAAAAAATATTTAGTGTTAATGAATTATCACAAGACAATACAAATATTTAAATTTTAATTATTAGGATAATTAACTAGCCTTTGTCAGTAATTAAAGTAAAGTAAGTAATGAAATCAACACTAAGATTTTTTATGTGGTTCAGCTATTACCCTCTATAATAAAAGCTTAGTCCATGTCCAAAACTAACTAGTATTGGAGACTCATTTTTATTTCTTTAAATTGACCCTTGTTACAAAACAAATTCTATCAAAATTGAATTACAAAAATTCACTTAAGCACAGTTGCTCCTTGTGCACCAATGCACCCATTAAGCACTTATGCTTCCTTGAACCTGTTTGTAAACAAACCTTAATCCACCAGGATTAAATTCCTTTAGACAACACAGTCTAAAAATATAAGATTACAAACATAGAGGTCTAATGATCAAAGAAAATAAGCAATTTAACAATGCAAGGCCCAACTAATAAATGCAATGATCAAGTAGTATAAGAGAAAGTTATCACCAAAATTAAGCTCATGAAAATTAGCTGAGAATAATCTGAATGTGAATTGCACAGCATCTCAAAATTTGCACCAAGAATAATTTAATAGCTCTTCAAGTATATAAGTGCAAAATATTAATTCAAGTGATGGTGTTAAGCACTGTTATCGCAGTTCTCTTTTTATAACCCAATTATTACCGTTGAACATTAAGTTCCTATGCATAAATTATTTACGTTGCTAACAGATAAACCTTGTGTAACATTCCAATTATAATCAAATATGAGATCTGTTAGGAATGGATAAGTATAACCAGTAGAGTAAATTTTATGAGAAACTCTTAGTTGATAAGTTTGACTTCTTCCAATGCCAATCCACTAATAATGACACGCTTTTGCCTTTTCAAAATATTAGTAAAAAAAATCAAAGGCACGGAACACACTGTTTGGGATAAGCTATAATAAGAAGTGTTAGTTTCGTAATTACTAGCACACGCAAATTCTTTCAACTTTCCCAGGATAACATGTAAGTATCGAGGCATATGTATTTAAACTACTTGAATGATGATAATCATTATCCTGCCATCACAAGTTAAACTACTTTTAAGTTTCCAACAAAACTTATACACATGTATATAGAATTATCAAGACTCTTATTTAACACATTGCAGTCAAACAATTAATTCAGGCTATAAAATAATATATCATGTTAAATGTGACACCCCCAAAATAGGTATACATCACCCATCTTGGGTCACCATAAAATACACTATTGACAACTTCATTTATACAACTGTCGTGCAAAATACGACGACAAGTATACTGTGAGTTTTAATACAAATTTATGTAACTCTCATGGTGCCTCGACCACAACGTTACAATGGTACGTTACATAAAAGTACAATCAAAAACTATTTTAGAAATTAAAATCTTTGGGAAGTGCTCAAGGAAACCTTCGTACATAGGAGGCAATGAATCTAAGTTATGATAGATATCATATGTCCAGAGAATTATCATTGGTTGACCCAATCGACCCTAAAGAAAAACGAGAAGATTACTATCATGTTCCTTCTAATGGTGAGTCTTCTCTTGACATATAACTATCTCCACTGTCTCCAAGTGAAAATTATATTTCAAATAAACTCCAAGATCATATAGGTGGTGCTCGTAGATATACTCAGCAAGTGGATGTGCACACCCCTGTATTATGATAACACGAGGTTATATGTCATTAGACATCTTGTATGATAGTGGCAAAACACCCTTCCAAAGATAGGTTCACTTCACCCTATTCGGTTCACCAAAATTAAATATCAAATGACGTATACAATACGACACACTTATCTAAAGTTCTCAATAAAATTATTTCCATACTATTTAGGGAGAACCTCAACAGCTATAAACCACCGTTCTATTCCCCTGTTATCCCCGCTTGACTCGGCAACACTCTTATTACTTGAATGGAATTGTGAAGCAAAAAGGGTGAGCACAACTAGCCCAGTAAAGAATAGCATGACTAAAGATAATTAAATTATCTAGCCTTCGTCAATAATAAATCAGAGATTTAGAACATATGGTTGATGATAAAACTTTTCAACCATAGTTGCAGCAGAACGAACAATCCATTTTAAGAGTCAAATAGAGCATAAAATCTACTATATTTTATAATTTAAAATGTTTTCATCAATTTCTATCGCTGAGACTCAGCTTAATAAATAAGCCACATCATTGAATCATCCCTGCACTACGGGCCAAGGATATTCCTGTAATCATCAATGGTCATAACTATATCGAATAATCCCTGATTATAATCATACCCATAAATTATACCCAAGACAAAAGAACTCTCATCACCTGTCTTCACCTAAACTTCCAAATATTATAGTTAAATCCATAATTCATATTTATAATCATGTAAATCAAAAGTTTCTCCTTGCCACAAAGGCTTAATAGAACGTTTACTCAATATCCTTACCCCAAAGACTAAAGATATTCAAATGTAATAACAATGATCATACCAATCAGTTGTCTACCTTTGCATTACGGGCCAAAGATATTCAACTATAAAACAAATGGTCATGATCATACCAATCAGTTGTCTGTCAGTGCACCACGGCCAAAGACATTCAATTGTTAACTAATTGTCATGATCCTGCCAATCACATCATCGAATTATCCATGCACTACGGGCCAAGGATATTCGTTACTATCACCAGTGGTTATGATCATGTCATACACCTGCCCATCTTTGCACGTAAACCAAAGCTTTCAATCAACAATTCGTCTTTGCACGTAAGACAAAGATATACAATTATAAAATTAATAATCAACAGTCCATCTTTGCACGTAAGCCAAATATATACAACCATAAAACCAATAATCAACAGTTCATCTATGCACGTAAGCTTAAGATGACTTTTATCACAATATAAGCATGAGGATGATGACAATGATATAAGCATTAATCAAACGAAATCAAGGATAAATATTAAACACTTTAAATTTATCCAGTGTTTAAAAATATTCAAATTGTCAACATGATACTGCTTTGTAAAGTAAAATTCAAGAATAATATTTTTGTATCAAAAAGAATTTGGACAGAAAAGAAATATATTTTTCGGGTGAATAGTACCCCATGAATATTACCCTGTGAATAGTACTTCTCATGAATAGTACCCCTGTGACGCCCCCAAAATAGGTATACAACACCCATTCTGATTCGCCAAATACATGGTACAGAAAGCAAACTACAACTTCAATAATACAATTGTCGTGCAAAATACGACAACACATACTGTGAGTTTAACTACAAATATTGTCTTCTAGACAATATTTACACTCAAATAAGTCCTCATTACAATTATTCATACACTATTTTACAAAAAATAGTAAGGACTACTAAAACATCTTTCTAGAACCATCACTTCATACCCCGACTCGATCCTGCTATGTTCTCACCTCTTGAGAAGAAAAATGGAACAAAAAGGAAAAGGGTGAGCTCAACTAGCCCATTAAAGAATATTATGACTAAGATAATATACAAAAAATTATCATTAGTCTTCAACAGGGAAAAATCTGATAGAATATAATAAACAACAAGTTTTAGATCACTAAATGCAGCAAAAATAGCAATCCATTAGAAGAGTCACGTAGAGAATGAATTCTACCATCTTCTAAGATTTAAAAGTCCATCATCAACATTTTATCCTTATAACATCAATCAATATACATCTTTAATTAAATATTCATTGTTGCACTACAGGCCAAAGATATTCATTTGTATCACCAGTTGGTCATGTTCATCTCAACACCTGTTCATTTTTGCACTATGGGCCAAAGATATTCATCAGTTAATCATTCATCTATGCACTACAGGCCAAAGATATTCAGTAATATCATCATTTAAGACTGAGGATGAGGAAAAATATTTTAAAGAAAATGAATCCAGTGAGACAGAAGGACAAATATTAGGGATTCGTATAACAGCTTTATCTAAGATCAATGATACTTCATAATAACCAATTAAGAAGCAGAATTCAAAAATAAAGATCAAAACATGGATACAATCAAAGATAGTAACCATAATAGACATTTTTGACAAAGAGAAGAAAATTTCATTTTTCTATTGAATAATGTCGATATCGTGAATAGTAACCCTTGAATAGACACAAAAGTTCCAAATTTGATTAAAAATTTCACCAATATTTCGGCATAATGATATTGAAGAAAATAATATCATTTAAGAAGAAAATAACATCCCTTACCTCAAGGAAACAGTACTTCGGAATGAAAGGTCGGAAGTGACGCTGAATGAAACTTGTATTGAACAACAACTCTCAAAGTATCTAAATACTCACAAAATATGCTCGATAATATAGAGAGAGAAAGAGAGAAAGCTTATGTTTCTGGTGTGATTTTCAATTCAAACTTAGCCCTCTATTTATAGGAAAATGTTAGCACGCTGAAGCAGACTTGACCTGCTACCTGATGGCTTTACCTGTTATTATTTCCACCCACCACATTTGAAATTCAATTTGAGCACATTTCTCAACAACCAAAAGTGGGGCCCAATTCTAGAATTTAACACCAAAATGATATATTCGGATACTTCAACAATTTCTGAACTAGTCACCTCTTAAAATTCATAACAAATCATACGTTCAGTTTTTAACGGTTCAAAATTTGTAGACATATACTCAACTTATATATGTATAATATGTCCAAAAATAACAACGATCCAACGGTCGGATCAAAAATTATAACTCGCGCAATATATCTCAAGAACACTAGTTTGATCTTTTAATACCTCCAATCCGACAAAATACTGATAAAATACCCCAACATTAATTCCTTCATTTATAACCACATAAATAAATCCATCATTTATATCCACATCAAATAAATATTTCCTTATCATATAAATCAATAATTAATTATTCACAAATAATATTACAGAATCACAAATATGACAACTAGGCAGTTCCCAAGAAAGAGGGGGCTTTCCAATAAGGATTTCTCCTTACTGGCACACAATTAGGTGACCAAACCTCTCATTGATAGAACTTTCGAGACATTGCCAATAATGCTATCTAATAATATTATTCAAATAATATGAATTATTGATCTGATAATGGAAAATACTGTGCAGTGATAATTATTGAAACAACAATAATATAAAATATCAACGCAACAATTATTGAATCAATGAAATAAAATATTGAACAAGAATTCATCGTAATAATTATTGAGTAGTGCCTTCTTACGTAAGAATCAATAATTCCAAAAATACTGTGTAATACCGGTGTGCTATCTTTGTGCAACCACGCCAGATTCGTATTTTAACCACCGTGTATTCCAATAGTGTTAATTGTAATAATTACGCCATTATTTATAAAACTCAAACTTTGTCGCTTTCTTCATCCCGATGCTTATTATTAGTTATGGGGCCCATTATTGATCGCGCCGGGCTCGTATTTGATATTCCCGATAAAAAGAATAATCTGCGACCAAACGAATATTCCCCGACAAAAGGAATATTTTATAACCACTTGCTTATTTTGCAAAATTTGCACATTTCACCCATAACCAAACCATTATATCAAATTGACACCTTATTAATTTAGAATAATGAATAGAAGAAAATTTAATTTTATTTATAATAAGTTGGGGTCTTACAACCTCCCCTCCTTATAAAATTTCATCCTAGAAATTGACGTACGGACCTGGTGTTTCGAACAAGTGAGGGTACCACACTTTCATTTTAGATTCCAACTCCTAGGTCATTTCTTCAATAGCATTGTTCCTCCACAAAATCTTAACTTGTGGTATAACCTTGGTGCGTAGGACATGCTCTTTCCTATTCAAGATCTTAATAGGTACCTCCTCGTACGTTAAATCTTCAGCTATCTCGTCTGGTTCTAACTCAATAATGTGGTTCGGGTCTTTCACATATTTACGAAGCATAGATATATGAAAAAATATTATGAACACGAGACATGCTTGGAGGTAATGCAAGTCTATAGGCCACATTTTCTATTCGGTCAAGAATCTCAAATGGACCAACAAATCTTTGATTGATCTTTCCTCTCTTTCCAAATCTTATAACTCCCTTCCATGGAGTAACACGTAATAATAAATGATCCCCAATATTAAATTCCACGTCCTTTCAATGAAGATCAGCATAACTCTTTTGTCGATCCGGTGAGGTTTGAATACGTTGTCAAATCATTTGGATCTTTTCTGTAGTCATGCGTACTAATTCTAGTCCCAACAACTTTGCTTCACCCACCTCATCCCAGCATACTGGAGAACGACACTTTCGTCCATATAACGCCTCAAATGGAGCCATGCATATACTTGTTTGATAACTGTTGTTGTAGGAGAATTCCACCAGTGGCTAGTACTTATCCCAACTTCCTTTGAAATCTAGGACACATAGTCTTAATAGATATTCAAGGGTTTGAATAGTCCTTTCCGATTGCCCGTCCGTTTGAGGATGGTATGCTGAACTAAATCGTAAATCTGTGCCCATAGCTTTCTGCAAGCTAACCCAAAATCTTGAAGTGAATCTTGGGTCACGATCTGAAACTATGGACACTGGCATGCCATGCAATCTCATAATCTCATTCACGTACATACGAACAAGACATTGAAGGGAATAAGTCTCACATATAGGCAAGAAATGAGCAGACTTGGTTAATCTATTAACAGTAACCCAAATCGCATCTATACCTTGAGAAACCTTGGGAAGACCCGTAACGAAATCCATAGTAATGTGCTCCCACTTCCATTCTGGAATCTCAAGTGGTTGCAATGGACCTTTTGGTACTTGATGCTCTTCCTTTACACGTTGACAAGTTAAACACCTCGAGATAAACTCCGCGATCTCTCTCTTCATATTGTTCCACCAAAATGTATGTCGAATATCATGATACATTTTGGTACTCCCAGGTTGGATTGTAAACGGGGTGTTGTGTGCCTCCATCATGATTCTATGCTTCAAGTCAGAATCGTTAGGAACGCAAAGTCTAGAGTTGAATCAAAGTATTCCTTGAATAGCACCTTCTCGCACTTTCTTCTTCATACGCATCAGCCCCAGGTCCATAGCTTGAGCAGCTTTAACTTTATCGATTAAAGTCGGTTCTACTCGTATATTCGCCATCATCATGTGGGTCTCTAGAGTCTTTAACTCTATCTCCATCCTTTGCAAGTCATACAAAATGGGCCTTTACGTTAAAAATATCGCACTCGTACTTGTATATGATCTTCTACTCAATGTGTCAGCTACTACGTTCGTTTTTCTAGGATGATATTGAATAGTGTGATCGTAATCTTTCTATAGCTCAAGCCAACGTCGTTGCCGCATGTTGAGTTCTTTTTGGGTGAAGAAATATTTGAGGCTTTTATGATCCGTATAGATCTTCACTTTCTCCCCATACAAGTAGTGTCTCCATATCTTCAATGCAAAAACGACTGCTGCCAACTCTATATCTTGAGTAGGATAATTCCTCTCATATTCTTTGAGTTGTTGTGAGGCATAGGCTATGACTTTCCCATGTTGCATGAGAACACATCCATCCAAACCAGATGGTATTTCCAGAACAGGTGCCGAAATGAGTCTCCTCTTGAGCTCTTGGAAACTCTTCTCGCATTCCTCGCTCCATACGAATTTTGTATCTTTCCGAGTCAACTGAGTTAACGGAGTAGCGATTCGAGAAAATCCTTACACGAATCTCTGATAATAACCAGCTAAGCCCAGAAAACTATGCACTTTGGTCACCGACTTCGGTTGCTCCCAACTTTATATTGCTTCAATCTTCGCTGGGTCAACAGATACTCCATGTTTTGACACCACGTGCCCAAGGAATGCTACTTCCTCAAGCCGAACTTGCATTTCTTGACAGCATATAGCTTGTTTTCACAAAGCCTTTCAAGTATCAGCTTCAAATGGTGCTCATGATCTTCACGACTTTTGGAATAGATGAGGATGTCATCAATAAAGACAACAACGAACTGATCCAAATATTCCTTGAATACACGGTTCATCATTTCCATGAAAGCAGCAAGAGCATTAGTCAATCGAAAAGACATGACTAAGAATTCATAATGCTCGTACCGAGTTCTGAAGGCAGTCTTTGGAATATCCTCAGTTTTAATCTTCAGCTGATGATATCAAGAATGAAGATCTATCTTTGAAAAGAATTTTGCTCCTTGTAACTAGTCAAATAGGTCATCAATTCGAGGTAGCGGATACCTATTCTTGATGGTGACATGGTTCAATTCTCGGTAGTCAATACAAAATCGCATACCTTACGAAAATAATCAATTTTGGCATGATGAGTGGTTAACCAATCAATTCCTAAAATCGCATCAAAAGCAAGTATCTTTAAAGAGATAATATCAACAGGTAATGTGATAGTGCCAACTTGGATCAAGCAAGATTTATAAACTATAGATGTAACGAAGGTTTCACCCAACGGAGTTTCAACAGATAAGTTAAAGTCCAATTTCTCCAGATTCAAGTTTAAACGTTGAGCACAAGTAGAAGAGATAAAAGAATGGGTAGAACTGGTATCTAGTAAGGTATAAACTTCGTAAGAATTCAAGATTAGCTTACACGTGATCACCTCGTTCGGGTTCCTCACGTTTTGGCGAGTCACAACAAACGCTCTTTCAGGAACCGCTGATTTTGACTTATCCAGGACAGCCCTTGGAGTCACCATCCCCGCTGAACTTGGTTTTGCTACAGAACAATCCCGAGCTATGTGACCTTCCTTTCCATAGTTATAACATACCTTCGATTGTTGTAGGCAGTTTGGGCTGATATTTCCCTCTTTCCCGCATTTATAACATCTAACTAGCGGTCGTTCTCCTCCCCTAGAATTTGTTGTTGGTGCTGGTGCTGATGTCTTCCCGTTATTGTTGAATCTCCTCTTTCTGAAATTTCCACTTGACTCATCTCTCCTATTATCATGGCCACGATTACCACCCGAGTGGTTACCGCCTTTGTCCGTATTTTTCCCTCCTCGCTGGTTATCATCGCTCTGATGATTTATGTCACTGGTTTGACCCTGGTTGTGGTCCCTCGGTTGAGTATACTCATTATCTCGCTCTAATAATTGAGCCCTGTTGACAACATCTGAATATAGAGAAAATTTATGAGAGATAAGGTATTGACGAATCTCGGGTTTTAGACCTCTCAGAAACATCCGCGTCATACGTTCCTCATTCTCTACCAAATGAGGTGCAAACACAGATAACTCATGAACTTAGCCTCGTCTTTGAGACACCGTCATGTTGTTCTATTCCAGTATAATAAACTCTACCTCCTTCATATGATGAATACTTTCAGGAAAGTACTTGTCATTAAACAGTTTCTGAAATCTTTCCCAAGACATGTTGAGTGCGGCTGGCTGGGTATGCTTCACGGATTCCCACCAGTGATCTGCCTCTCCACGGAACATAAAGGTGGATAATGGAACCTTTTATTCCTCCGTACATACCAAGACATCGAATATCTTGGTAATTTTCTTGACCCATGTTTCTGCCTTAATCGGATCGGGCTTTCCCCAAAAATCTGGTGGTCCCAACTCTTTGAACTGCTTGGTTGTGATAGACTGCGCGTTGCTATCACTTCCACCTATATTTTATACACGTGCACGTTCTCCTGGTTTGTGACTAAAGGTTGTTCCACAGTCTCATACACTCCATTGTTAACGTTCTCAGTAGCCATTCTTAAATACTTCCATAAAACAAGGGTTAATTAAACAAATTAACATATCACATAATATCCCTATATTATGACCGACCAACACATAAGCTTAGATAGGACACACTAGCAAAGGATTTACTCATCTCTCCCCTCCTAGTTCTATTCCCCGATCTCTGCCAGAGACCATATTCCTAAGCTTTGATACCAAATGTGACGCCCCCAAAATAGGTATACAACACCCATTCTGAGTCGCCAAATATATGGTATAGAAAGCAAACTACAACTTCAATAATACAATTATAGTGCAAAATACGACAACACATACTGTGAGTTTAAATACAAATATTGTCTTCTAGACAATATCAACACTCAAATAAGTCCTCATTACAATTATTCATACACTATTTTACAAAAATAGTGAGGACAACTAAAACATCTTTCTAGAACCATCATTCCATACCCCGACTCGATCCTGCTATGTTCTCACCTCCTGAGAAGAAAAATGGAACGAAAAGGAAAAGGGTGAGCTCTACTAGCCCAGTAAAGAAAATTATGACTAAGATAATATACAACAAATTATCATTAATCTTCAACAGGGAAAAATCTGATAGAATATAAAGACAACAAGTTTTAGATCAACAAATGCAGCGGAAACAGCAATCCATTAGAAGAGTCACGTAGAGAATGAATTATACCATCTTTTAAGATTTAAAAGTCCATCATCAATATTTTATCCCTGTAACATCAATCAATAGACATCTTTAATCAAATATTCATCTTTGCACTACAGGCCAAAGATATTCATTTGTAGCACCAGTTGGTATACATCACCCATCTTGGGTCGCCAGAAAATACACTACTGACAACTTCATTTATACAACTGTCGTGCAAAATACGACGACAAGTATACTGTGAGTTTTAATACAAATGTATGTAACTCTCATGCTGCCTCGACCACAACCTTAAAATGGTACGTTACATAAAAGTACAGTTAAAAACTGTTTTAGAAATTAAAATCTTTGGGAAGTGCTCAAGGAAACCTTCATACATAGGAGGCCATGAATCTAAGTTATGAAAGATATCATATGCCCAGATAATTATCCTTGGTTGACCCAATAGACCCCATAGAAAAACAAGAAGATTACTATCATGTTCCTTCAAATGGTGAGTCTTCTCTTGACATATAACTATTTCCATTGACTCCAAATGAAAATTATATTTCAAATAAACTCCAAGATCATATAGGTGGTGCTTGTAGATATACTCAGCAAGTGGATGTGCACCACCCTGTCTTATGATAACACGAGGTTATATGTCATTAGACATCTTGTATGATAGTGGAAAAACACCCTTCCAAAGTTAGGTTCACCTCACCCTATTCGGTTCACCAAAATTAAATATCAAATAACGTATACATTACGACACATTTATCTAAAGTTCTCAATAAATTTCTTTTCATACTATTTAGGGAGAACCTCAACAACTATAAACCACCGTTCTATTCCCCTGTTATCCCAGCTTGACTCAGCAAGACTCTTATTACCTGAAAGGAATGGTGAAGCAAAAAGGTTGAGCACAACTAGCCTAGTAAAGAATATCATGACTAAAGATAATTAAATTGTCAATAGCCTTTGTCAATAATAAATCAGAGATTTAGAACATATGGTAGATGATAAAACTTTTCAACCATAGTTGCAGTGGAACGAGAAATCCATTAAAAGAGTCAAATAGAGCATAAAATCTACTATCTTCTATAATTTAAAATGTTTTCATCAATTTCTTTCGCTGAGACTCTGCTTAATGAATAAGCCACATCATTGAATCATCCCTGCACTACGGGCCAAGGATATTTATGTAATCATTAATGGTCATGACTATACTGAATAATCCTTGGTCATAATCATACCCATAAATTATACCCAAGACAAAAGAACTCTCATCACCTGTCTTCACCTAAACTACCAAATATTATAGTTAAATCCATAATTCATATTTATAATCATGTAAATCAACAGTTTCTCCTTACCACAAAGGCTTAATAGAACATTTACTCAATATCCTTACCCCAAAGGCTAAAGATATTCAAATGTAATAACAATGATCATACCAATCAGCTGTCTACCTTTGCACTACGGACCAAAGATATTCAACTATAAAACCAATGGTCATGATCATACGAATTAGTTTTCTATTAGTGCACCACGGCCAAAGACATTCAATTGTTAACTAATGGTCATGATCCTGCCAATCACATCATCGAATTATCCATGCACTACGGGCCAAGGATATTCGTTAGTATCACCAGTGGTTATGATCATATCATACACCTGTCCATCTTTGCACGTAAACCAAAGCTTTCAATCAACAGTTCGTCTTTGCACATAAGACAAAGATATACAATTATAAAATTAATAATCAACAGTCCATCTTTGCACGTAAGCTAAAGATATACAACCATTAAACCAATAATCAACAGCCCATCTATGCACGTAAGCCAAAGACGACTTTTATCAAAATATAAGCATGAGGATGATGACAATGATATAAGCATTAATCAAACGAAATCAAGGAGAGATATTAAAGACTTTAAATTTATCCAGAGTTTAAAAAATATCAAAATTATCAACATGATAATGCTTTGTAGAGTAAAATTTAAGAATAATATTTCTGTATCAAAAATAATTTCGACAAAAAAGAAATATATTTTTCGGGTGAATAGTACCCTGTGAATAGTACTTCTCATGAATAGTACCCCCGAAATAAAAAGTACCCCAAATACTTGAGTGAATAATACTAGAGTGAATAGTAATTTGGGTGAATAGTAACCCGTGAATACTAACTCATGAATAGTACCCTGACACAAAAAGTTCCCCGAATATCCGAGTGAATAATACTAGAGTGAATAATAATTTGGGTGAATAGTAACTTGGGTGAATAGTAACCTGTGAATAGTACTCTGACACGAAAAGTGCCCCGAATACCTGGGTATAATAGAATATACAAAACTGCAAATGGATTTTCACCCACCATGCGGTAATCCACGTATACAGATCATTTCCACAATTTAATAAGGAATGAATACAAAGGATCATTCACCATGCATATGGTAATCCACATAGACAGGTTATTACAACAGAATAATAAAGAATGGAATAATAGATGAATTTACTATGCATGCGATAGACCGGACAGACAGGTTATTCTAACAGAATAATAAAGAATGGAACCAGGTCATGCGTAAACGCACAGACAGGATATTCTGACCGAATAATAAAGAATGGAATAATAGAAGAATTTCACCATGTATGCAATACTTCGCATAGATAGGTTATTCCAACATAATAATAAAGAATTGAATAACAGAAAAATTTCACCATGTATACTGGTGAGTCGCAGATCTGAGTTATTCAACGAATAATAAGGAATGGAATAACAATAGCTCTCTTCATGAATACAAAAGAAATAATACCCCTTACGAGTACAACGAGTAATATCCCTTACCTTAGAACAAACTGGATATAAGAGTAGTGAAGTAGCAGAATACTTTTCTTCTTTCTCTCTATAGTTTATCTCTCTAGAGTTTCAGTGAATTCGTAAGAAATAATGAAGGAATGCTTCTATTTATAGGAGAATGGACTGAATAGTAACTAATTCCTGAACGGTCCAAATTGATTTACTTTTAAACGTACGGTCCAGATTGGTTTACTATAAAATATTCTAATAAAACAAAATCTTTTAAATAAAATATAATATATTCTGTTTATAATTTAATAAAACGAATAACTTTATAAAAGTATTCGATTTTATATAAAAAGATTTTACTATGCAAACACTACGCAAGCACTATGAAAATACTATTCGTAATAAAATATAATATATTCTAATTATTGTCTAATAAAATAAATAACTTTATAAAAATATTTTGTTTTATATAAAAAGCTTTTCTATTTTATTACATTAATAATACTAATAAAACAAAACTTCATCATCAATATTATAATTCACACTATTAATCGAACAAGCCGTTCCCAAAAATGAGGGGGCTTTCCAATAAGGATTTTTCCCTATTGGCGCGCAATTAGATGACCAAACCTGTCCTTGGCAGAACTTCTAAACATCGTTAATATTGAAAATAATAATATTAATAACTTTGTTATCTCAATTATTGATTTAATAATATATAAAATATCGACAATAATTGAATCAAACTGAGTGACTTCTTACGTAAGCATTAATAATCAATATCGTGTGCTACTATGCAACCACGCGTATTTTACCACCGATTATTTTATAATAACTTGCTTACTTTGAAAATTTTTCAAATGTCACCCTTAACTTTAAACTTTTATCAATTTAACTATTCACCAAAATAAAAAAAATTGAATACTTTTATTTCATAAAATTCGGGATCTCACAATCTCCCCTCCTTATGAAATTTCGTCCTAGAAATTTACGTACGTACCTAGTATTTCGAAGAGATGAGAATATCTTGATTTCTTTTCGAATTTTACCTTCCCGGTTATTTCCTTTGTATCATGATTTTCCCATTGCTCATCTCTTTTGTTTCAGATATCATTCAAGAATTTACTTCAAAACAAGGTTAATTGATATATCATAATTTGTCAACTTATCAAGTAAACAATTTCAGCTTAGGTAAGTCACACACCAGGGAAGTATATTACTCGTCTCTCCCCTCCTAGTTCTATACTCATATCTCCGCCAGCGACCATATCCCTAAGCTCTGATATCAAATGTGACGCCCCCAAAATAGGTATACATCACCCATCTTGGATCGTCAGAAAATACACTTCTGACAACTTCATTTATACAACTGTCGTGCAAAATACGACGACAAGTATACTATGAGTTTTAATTAAAATGTACGTAACTCTCGTGGTGCCTCGACCACAAGCTTACAATGGTACGTTACATAAAAGTACAGTCAAAAACTGTTTTCGAAATTAAAATCTTTGGGAAGTGCTCAAGGAAACCTTCGTACATAGGAGGCCATGAATCTAAGTTATGATAGATATCATATGTCCAGAGAATTATCCTTGGTTGACCCAATAGACCCCAAAGAAAAATGAGAAGATTACTATCATGTTCCTTCCAATGGTGAGTCTTCTCTTAACATATAACTATCTCTAGTGTCTCCAAATGAAAATTATATTTCAAATAAACTCCAAGATCATATAGGTGGTGCTCGTAGATATACTCAGCAAGTGGATGTGCACAACCCTGTCTTATGATAACACGAGGTTATATGTAATTAGACATCTTGTATGATAGTGGCAAAACACCCTTCCAAAGTTAGGTTCACCTCACCCTATTCGGTTAACCAAAATTAAATATGAAATGACGTATATAATATGACACACTTATTTAAAGTTCTCAATAAAATTATTTCCATACTATTTAGGGAGAACTTCAACAGCTATAAACCACCGTTCTATTCCCCTGTTATCCCCGCTTGACTCGACAACACTCTTATTACCTGAAAGGAATTGTGAAGCAAAAAGGGTGAGCACAACTAGTCTAGTAAAGAATATCATGACTAAAGATAATTAAATTATCAATATCCTTCGTCAATAATAAATCAGAGATTTAAAACATATGGTAGATGATAATACTTTTGAACCATAGTTGCAGCGGAATGAGCAATCCATTAAAAGAGTCAAATAGAGCATAAAATCTACTATCTTCTATAATTTAAAATGTTTTCATCAATTTTTATCGCTGAGACTCAGCTTAATAAATAAGCCACGTCATTGAATCATCTATGCACTACGGGCCAAGGATATTCATGTAATCATCAATGGTCATGACTATACCGAATCATCAACTTCTCACATGAGTAACATCTACTCATGTGTTTTGCATAAACATCCACGGTCCCTTTATATCCATGTAATTATAAATGATTTTAGGGATAAACAGAGTAGTCAAAGATGAATCACTCATCATAGTGTGAAGTTGCTCGAAGGGAGGAAAGGGTATATTAGCAGCACCCTTGAGGGTAAAAGCACAAGGACCAGAAGAAGGAATATCAAAAATACTTCCAAAATAACCAACCGTGAAAAATAGAGATTTTCCCTTCACTAAAGATGTGTAACAATCCCCATTACATTCTAGATTTGTATAGAACTGTTGTACCAACCGGGGATACGCCCTACTGGGGGGAAAGAGCATAGCAGAAATACCACAAGAAGTGAAAAGTTTTTCCAAAGAAGAATTTTTGAAATAAAATAGATCCATAATTTTTTTATAGACAAACTATTTGGTAGCAATAGAGGTTTTGAAGCAGGCTTTAAAACTCCGACCCTGAAAGAAATTGTCTGGCAAATCTGAAGTAGCAGAGAAAGGGTTTACCGGATTAGATGGAAATTCTGGTTGAGTGGAAAAAGGCTTCGAACCAGGAGATTGTGGGGACTTCTTTAGGAAGGAAAAGATTGAATCATACCCATCGGAATAATCGGAAGAAACATGAACAGATGTCTGGCGAGTTTATCTTTTGGACTTCTTCAGTGATCTCACAGTATAAGGGGACCGTGGATGTTTTCCTTCTTTGATGGTGATACAGGATGATCATTTGTTGGCGCGAGTCTTCATTATCATTGCAGAAACTAGAGCTAGTGCTTTAAGATTGATGAAGAAATTTCTAAGTGTTTGTGAGAAAAAGAGGCGCTCTTGGTTTAATAGAAAAGTGTTGGCCGCTGAACAGACTCCTTGAAACAATAAACAACCCTCAGCTCTTGTCTTTTCAAATTTCAAAACCCATAATGATATCTACCGTGAATTATGCCAAACAGATACGTCTCCCTTAGTCTTCGGTTAAGAACAGATAATGTATATCAATAGGATGCATTTAAAATCATAACATGCAGATATACTGTATATTTGAAATATTTGATGCATGAAATATTTTAGTACGTAATTAATATTTATACCATGCACATTCCAAGTTCTCTTCTTAGCATGCAAAACCTTTCTTCACTTAAGGGTTTGGAAAAAATATCAACTAATTGTTTTTCTGTTGGAATAAAAATTAACTTAATTAAACCTTTTGAAACATTATCCCTTAAGAAATGATGCCTAACCTCTATGTGTTTTGTGCATGAATGCAAAATAGGATATTTTGAAATGTCAATAATGCTAGAATTATCATAGTAAATAGGCACACTATCATATAAAACATCAAAGTCATATACAGTTTATTTTAACCATAAAATTTTAGAGCAACAACTCCCTGCAGCTAGATATTCACCCTCAGTGGTTGATAATGTAACTAAAGTTTTCTTTTTACTATGCCACATAACAAGACTGTGACCTAAAAATGTGCAAGCACCACTAATAATTTTTTTATCAATTTGGCATCCTGCATAGTCAGCATCTGAATAGTTCATTAGTTCAAAATGATTGCAAATTGGATAAAATAATCCCAAATTGATTGTACCACTTAAATATTTAAAAATTCTTTTAACAGCTTGTAAGTGGGATTCTTTAGGTTTTGCTTGAAAACGTGCACACAGACATACACTATACATAATATCTGGTCTTGATACAGTTAAATATAATAGACATCCAATCATACATCAATATTTAGTTACCTCCACATCTATACCTTTTTCGTCAGACGTAAGCTTTATTGAAGTGCTCATTAGTGTAGCCTTTGAATTGGATCCTTCAAAATCAAACCTTTTGAGTAGCTCTTTTGTATATTTGGTTTGATGGATATAGATCCCTTCCTTTGTTTGCTTGATTTGGAGTCCCAAAAAGTAGTTAAGTTCTCCCATTAAACTCATATCGAACTCCTTATGCATACACTTAGAAAACCACTCACAAAGGAAATCATTAGTAGCACCAAATATTATATCATCTACATATATTTGAACAATAATAATATATTTATTTCCATGTCTAATAAATAATTTAGAATAAATTTTTCCTCTAATAAAACCATTTGAAAGTAAATACTTACTCAACCTTTCGTACCAAGCCCATAGAGCCTCTTCATTGATGTATCAGTTGAGGAAGGCGCTCTTTGCATCCATTTGATAGAGTGTGAACTTCTTATAAAAAGCAAATGCTAACAAGATTCGGATGGACTCTAATCTAGGAACTGGGGCGTAAGTTTCATCGTATTCAATCCCTTCTTATTGATTATATCCTTGAGCTACTAGCCTTGCTTTGTTACGCGTGATTGTTCCATGTTTATCAAGCTTATTCTTGAATACCCACTTTGTTCCAATGATGGAAACATCTTTAGGAGGGGGCATAAGTTCCCGGACTTGACATCATTCAAATTGTTAAAGTTCTTCTTGCATTGCCATTATCCATCTTTCATCTAGGATAGCTTCTTTAGCATTCTTTGGCTCAACTTGTGATAGGAATGCAGAGAATGCTCACTAATTTTGCAATCCTCTGCTTGTGGTGATTCCTTTGTTTATATCTCTAATAGTGTTTTCTGGTTGACGATTCTTGAGATATCTTACAGTCTTTGGCATTTGTACATCATGTATTACTTCTTCTTGTTAATGGATATCAACTTCAAGCTCTTATGTTGTTCCTTATTCCACTCCTTGCAAGTTTTCCAAATCAGTTTGCTGGATTTGTCCATTTAGCTTGCTGAATAGATTTTTCTGGTTTGTTGGATTCATTGAGATTTCCAAATTTCCTGCATCCTCGTCACTTTATTTTGGAAGATCATTGTGAGTTTCATTAAATGTAATATGAGCATACTCTTCAACACATAGCTTGTTAATATTAAATACACAATAAGTTTTACTATTTTGTGAATAATCAATGAAAATTCCTTCATAAGATTTAGCATCAAATTTTCCCAAGTTTTCACTAGTATTTAGTATAAAACATTTAGATCCAAAAACTTTGAAATAACCTATATTAGGAATCTTATTATTTAAAAGCTCATAAGGAGTCTTCAAAATGATTGGACGAATATGTACTCTATTCAAAACATAGCAAGAGGTGTTTACAGCTTCGACCCAAAACTTTTTTAGGAAGTTTACTTTCTTGTAACAAAGTTCTAGCTGTTTCTTGTAATGTTCTATTCTTTCTTTCCATTACACCATTTTCTTGAGGGGTTCTTGGGGCTAAAAAATAATGACTAATTCCTTTTTGATCACAAAATATTATAAAGTCTTTTTGGAATTCAGTACCATGATCACTTCTTATCTTTACAAGTTTGAGACTATACTTTGTTTCCAGATTTCTTATCAATTTCTCAAATTCTTTAAATGCTTCATCTTTAGTTCTCAAAAATAGTACTCATGTATATCTAGAGAAATCATCTACTATTACAAATGCATAAAACTTACCATTTATACTAGAATGTCTTTCTAGTCTAAATAAATCAAGATAAAGTAGTTGTAAATGAGAAGAAGTAGATACCATGTTCTTTGCCGTAAACGATTTTCTTACTTATTTCTTGAGTTGACAAGGAACATATATTCCCTTCTTTTCATACTTTATCTTTGGCAATCCTTTGACAAGATTCTTTGAGGATAATTTCTTGATTAAATTAATGTGAACATGTCCCATCCTCTTATGCCATAAGTTAGTCTCATCTTGAACAGATGTAAGACATAGTTCTTCATCCTGTTGCTCAAAATCAATAGTATATATATTTCATTCTCTTTGTGCAACTAGAGTAACATTATTAGTACCATGAGAAATAGTGCATTTTTCTTTTTCAAAACTAACTTGATGACCATTATCCATCAATTGACTGATACTAATAAGATTAAATTCAAGTCCACTAACAAGATGTACATTATCAATATTAACCTTACCATTTCCTATTTTGCCTTTTCCGATTATTTCGCAGGTTCGATTATCTCTAAATGTAACTGTCCCATTTTTCTTCTTAATTTTTAGCTCCACGAACTTTGATTTATCACCAGATATGTGACGAGAACATCCACTATCAAGAATTTATTTTTGAGATGGAACCCTTGCCTTAAGACATACCTATCAAGAAAAAATAATTCATCCTTTTGGTACCCACATCTTTTTGGGTCCTTTAATGTTAGTTGCATGTAAATCATCCTTTTTAATCCATACTTTTTTAATCCTATTTTTCTTAAAACAATTTATGTCCAGGTGACCTTTAATACCACAATTTCTACACGTTGTAAAAGGAGAGCAATAATTTAATCTAAAACGTGATTTTAATTTTAACATTTTTATATCACCCATTTTATGCATAGAATTATAACCAATTCCTTGTCTTTCAAAGCTAGGTCTTTGCTTACCTAATATAACATTTAAATTTTCTTCACCTTGAACAAATTTAGCAAGAAATAATTTTAAAGAATCTATTTCTTTTTGAAGTTCATTATTATGAAGGGTATTATCAAGTGATTTATCACTAAATGCATCAATACATACATCTCTCATTTTTAGTTCATTTGTCAATTTTTGAACCTCATTATTCAAATAATCTACCTTTGTTGAAACGTATTTTTTTATAATTATCTAGGTAGTCAATTTTAGCAATCAAAATCTTTTCTTCTTTACATGTAGATTCTTTTTCAATATCTTTCTTTTCATCTATTAAAGAATCAACTTCACTCATTAATGTGTTTACCAAGTCTTTCAAATATGCATTATTTTCTTTTAATTTCTCATTTTCTTGTTTCAAAGAATTAAACTCAAAACTAGATACCTCATTTAATTCACCTTCTATTCCCATGAAGCATACTTGAGCTATTTCATCCTTGGCATCGACCTCAACTTTGGACTCTTCTTCATCACTCCAAGTGACAAGTGCCTTATTTCTTTTATTATCCTTGAAGCCTGTTTTTCCTTTGTTCTTTAGTTGAAAGCAATCCTTCTTGAAGTGCCTTGGACGTCCGCATTCAAAACATGTCTCCTCAGTTTGCTTTCCTTTGGCTTTATTTGAGTTGAAGGTATTTTTTTGTTTATTCTTCCTTTATAGAAGTCCTTTGAGTCTCCTTGACATCATCTCTATCTCTTCATCTGAATCATCATCTAGCACTTTGTCATTTCCTGCATTTAGAGCTAAAACCTTTCTTCGAGGAGTTTCCTCCTCATCATCATACCTCTTTAACTGATGTTCATATTCCTCAAGTTCACCAAAAAGAGTTACTATATCCATGGTAGATATAGTAGAGGAATCTTGAAGAGTAGTAATTTTAGAAGCAAAACCTCTTGGGCATAGCCCGAAGTAACTTACGGTTAATCTCACTTTGTGGAATGGATTTGTCAAGTAGCTTTAAGGAGTTTAGAAGAACAAGGATCCTTTCTTGTGCCATTTTTATGGTTTCATCTTTCTCAAGCTTGAACATTTCATAATCGTGCATGAGCATGCTTAGTTTGACTTCTCGAACTTTGGATGTTCCTTCATGGCTCACCACTAGAGTGTCCCAAATTTCCTTAGCTGTGTTGCATGAGGAAACTTTTTCAATCTCGGATTGTACTATGCCACTAAGTAGTGTGTTCATAGCCCTTAAATCATAGGAAACCATGAAAGTCTCAGTTGAGTCCCTCTCTAGGAAAGTCTTTGGAGTACCGTCACCTTTCCTTGGAATAACTGGTCCATTCTCCACAACCCACCATTCCCAAGGATCTCTTTTAAAGTAGATCCTCATTCGAAATTTCGATGTTGTAATTCTCTGTTCCATACAGCAAAGGAGGTCTATTGGTTGATTGACCTTCTTGATTGTTGTTCCCGAACTGTGCCATGTCAGAATCTTTCTCTACAAGTCACCTTTAAGACTAAGTAGGTAGAGCCAAGCTCTGATACCAAATAAAATTCAGATAAGGCACATTTAAAAGGGGGGTTGAATAAGTGTGGGAACAAACTATGACCAATTTTTAAACTTTAATTCAAATTACTGAATACAACCTATTATATTGATGAATGCAACATGCTAAATGAATATGGCATATCGAATTGACTATTTGATTTTATGAAAATATCTTACTGAAATTATAACGTAGAAAAAATATTTAGTGTTAATGAATTATCACAAGACAATACAAATATTTAAATTTTAATAATTAGGATAATTAACTAGCCTTTGTGAGTAATTAAAGTAAAGCAAGTAATGAAATAAACACCAAAATTTTTTATGTGGTTCAGCTATTAACCTCTATAATAATAGCCTAGTCCATGTCCAATACCAACTAGTATTGGAGACTCACTTTTATTTCTTTAAATTGACCTTTGTTAGAAAACAGATTCTATCAAAATTGAATTACAAAAATTCACTTGAGCACACTTGCTCCTTGTGCACCAATGCACCCCTTAAGCACCTATGCTTCCTTGAACCTATTTGTAAACAAACCTTAATCCACCTGGATTAAATTCCTTTAAACAATACTTGGTCTAAAAATATAAGATTACAAATATAGAGGTCTAATGATCAAAGCAAAATAAGAAATTTAACAATGCAAGGCCCAACTAATGAATGCAATGATCAAGTAGTAAAAGAGAAAGATATCACCAAAATTAAGCTCACAAAAATTAGCTGAGAATAATCTGAATATGAATTTAACAGCAGCTCAAAATGTGCACCAAGAATAATTTAATAGTTCTTCAAGTATATAAGTGCAAAATATTAATTCAAGTGTTGGTGTTAAGCACTTTTATTGCAATTCTCTTTTTATAACCCAATTATTATCGTTGAACATTAAGTTCTGTTACATAGATTATTTACATTGCTAACAGATAAACCTTGTGTAACGTTCCAATTATAATCAAATATGAGATTTGTTAGGAACGGATAAGTATAACCAGTAGAGTAAATTTCATGAGAAACTCTTAGTTGATAAGTTTGACTTCGTCCAATGACAATCCACTAATAATGACATGCTTCTGCCTTTTCAAAATATCAGTAACAAAAAATCAAAGGCACATAACATACTGTTTGGGATAAGCTATAATAAGAAAAGTGTTAGTTTCGTAATTACTAACATATGTAAATTCTTTCAACTTTCCCAGGATAACATGTAAGTACCGAGATATGTAATTAAACCACTTAAATGATGATAATCATTATCCTACCGTCACAAGTTAAACTACTTTTAAGTTTCCAACAAAACTTATGCACATGTATATAGAGTTATCAAAACTCTTATTTAACACATGGCAGTCAAACAATTAATCCGGACTATAAAACAATTTATCATGTTAAATGCACACATAAAATGTCCTAGAGCCTTGTATTGAAAAATCGAATATTTTCAATGACCTTACAAAGAATTCTTAGGACTCAAATCTTCAAAGTCTTTTCACAATAATCCTTTCATCAACTTCCTGAAATTTAATAATAAACAAATAAGTACAAAATATTAAGTTATCATCAAAACAATAAGGTTAGAATATTAACAAGTCAGCAGGTGACAAAGCTTGACCAACCTCACGTTCAGGACAACCCTCTCCCTCAACACAAGGAAAAGGAGGTTAACATGATTAGCTGGAACAGTGGACAGAGCTCCAACTATGTGGGTGTATCCCAAATCAACAAGGATAATTCTGACAAATGAGATTATTCACAATTCCAATTCATGATGGAATGAGAGATCAAGTCTCTTGGCAAATAAGTCAATTAATTGGCTGAACTGGTGATTCATCAACACCAAGTCACACGTCAATTATTCAGTCAGGAGCATGCTAGCCTCCTTCCTCTTATTACAAGTACTCCACCACTTACTCCAAAAAGTGAAACACTGGAGGAAAAGATTGCAAAAAGAGCAAAAGCTAAAGCCCGTCGGGATTTCGCAAATAAAAGGGAATTTACCTATTTAGGCCAAATGATGGAAGATGTAAGGCCCCGAATTTTATGAAATAAAAGTATTCAATTTTCCTATTTAGTAAATGGTTAAATTGATAAAAAGTTAAAGTTCAGGGTGATATATATAAAATTTTCAAAATACGCAAGTGGTTATAAAATACTCATTTCTGTTGGGGAATATTCGTTTGGTCATAGAATATTCTTGTTGTCGGGAAATATTCGTATGACGGCGCAACCATTTGTGGGCCCTATAACAGAATAATTGTCGGATGAAGAAAAATACAATTTTGAGTTTTTATAAATAACAACGTAATTATTACCGTTAACACTGTTGGAATACCTGGTAGTTAAAATACGATGTCTGGCGTTAGTTGGTTGCGCGAAGAGTACACGGTATTACATGTATTTTTGAATTTATTGATTCTTACGTGAAAGGCACTACTCAATAATTTTTACAATAATTCTTTGTTTAATATTCTATTTTATTGATTCAATAATTCTTTGCGTTGGTATTTTATATTATTGTTGTTTCAATAATTGTCCTTTTGATAATATTTCCCATTATCGGATCAATAATTCATATTATTTGAATAATATTATTAGATAGCATTATTGGCAATGTCTAGAAAGTTCTGTCAAGGAGAGGTTTGGTCACCTAATTGCGCGCTAGTAAGGAGAAATCCTTATTGGAAAGCCTCTCTTTCTTGGGAACTGCCTGATTGTCATTATTGTGATTCTGCAATATTATTTATGAATAATTAATTATTGATAAGGAAATATTTATTTGATGCGGATATAAATGATGGATTTATTTATTTTATGTGGTTATAATTGAAGGAATTAATGTTGAGGTGTTTTATCAGTATTTTTGTCAAAATGGAAGTATTAAAAATCAAATCAGTGTTCTTGTGATATATTGCGTGAGTTATAATTTTTAATCCGACCGTTGGATCGTTCTGATTTTTGAATATGTTATACATATATAAGTTGAGTATATGTCCACAAATTTTGAACCGTTAAAAATGAACGTATGAATTGTTATGAATTTTAAGAGGTGACTGGTGCAGAAATTATTGAAGTTTCGGAATTTATCATTTTGGTTGAAAATTCTAGAATGCATGGGCCCCACCTATGGTTGGTGAAGAAATGTGCTGAAATTCTAATTTAAATGTGGTGGGTGGCAATAGTAGCAGGTAAAGCCATCGTGTGGCAGGTCAAAATCAAGCCTTGACGTCTTAACATTTTCCTATAAATAGAGTGCTGAGTTAGAATTGAAAATCACACCAGCAACATAAGCTTTCTCTCTTTCTCTCTCTCTATATTATCAAGCGTATTTTGTGAGTATTTAGATACTTTGAGAGTTTCTATTCAAAGGTAAGATTCATTCTTGACTTTACATTAAATCGAAATCTTTGCTCTTTTTTGAGGTAAGGGATTTTAAGGGTTATTATGTTTCTTCAGTTTCGTAATTTTTCTTATCTTCAAAAATTTTGGAAAATTTTGAAAAGATATTTTGATGAGTTTTCTCGATTGTGTCCAAAAATGGCAATTTTTGGATGGATAGATTAGGAGTTATGGATTTTATGAGAAAATACTATTTTAAAAGTAAACCCTTATAACTCCTTGTGGTTAACTCCAAAATTGATTAAATTATTATTGGGAGTACATCTATATAATATCAATATACTTGTAAATTTCAGAATTTTTGGATAAAAGTATAATTTATGATAAATGTCTAAATATTCGAAAGTTTTGGCCATATGAAAAATAGTAAATGAATTTTTAAAATTTTGAGAAAAATATATATTCAATATGGGACTATATTACATTAAATCCCGAAAAAGAAAATTTGTTTGTCTTGATTTGGTATTTTTCATAAAAATGGTCTAATTATGAGTAAATGAATTAAATATGTTATGTGAAGTAAGAAAATTGAAAATATGATTTTATGAATTAAATATGTATATCTGATTTTTGATGAGGGTTTTGGTTATTGGTGATGAAATCTTATGAGTTTGACATTTTAGGATGATTAAATGCATTAATTAATAAAGTGTAAACAATTAAAATAAATTGTTTATAAGTTTAAAAAATGATTAAAATATTGTTGTAATATTAATAATATTAGATTATGAGATTATTAAGTGATTTATAACATTTGGATTAAGATGTTATAAATATTGATATGGATTTTATTGTGAAAATTTATCTTTTCATGTCGGGGTTACTATTCACGGGGTACTATTCACAACAAATTGGTTTCTTTTTCTGACCAAATTATCGTTGATTTATGAATCTTACTCTTGAAATTAAATCCATGTTTTGATAATATTGTTTCTATTATCATATATAACACTTTTATAATCCTGGTGAAGAAATTTCTCTTTGACTTGAGTGTAAAGATGAGTAGATTATTGGTATGATCGTGACTATGGATTCTCTTTGGCCAGTAGTGCAAAGTTGAATCGTTGACTGGTACGATCATGACAATTGAATTTATAATTGAATATTTTTAGCTCAAGTGTAAAGGTGAATTGATCAACATGGTTATAATTATGGTTTATATAAATTCTAAAATGATTATGTATTTCTTTGAGATATTAATATCTTTGGCCTGTAGTGCAAAGATGAATTATTGATGAATATCTTTGGCCCGTAGTGCAGAGATGACATGTTGTTGAATATCTTTGGCCTGTAGTGCAAAGATGATCTGTTGCTGAATATCTTTGGCATGTAGTGCAAAGATGAACTGTTCATGAATATCTTTGGCCCATAGTGCAAAGATGAATTTATTAGTATGATTATGAACAGGAACAGGAACTGTGATTTGGTATAACCATAATCTTTGATGTTTCAGGTAAAGACAGGTGATGTAAATTATCTTCGTCCTAGATGAGAAGAGGAATTTAGAACCACAATTATGGTTACGAGTTATTCACATGATTGTGGACAGGAACTGTTAATTGATGTTACAGGAATTAAATATTGTTGGTGGACTTTTAACATGTAGAAGATAATAGACTTTATGGTCTATTTGACTCTTCAAATGGATTGATCGTTCCGCTGTAACTATGGTTGAAATTTTTTATCATCTACCATATGTTCAAAATCTCTTATTTATTACTAACGAAGACTATTGATAATTTAATTATCTTTAGTCATGATATTCTTTACTGAGCTAGTTGTGTGAGACCCCATATTTTATAAATAAAAGATTTAAATTTCTTGAAATATTTTTTTTAATATTATCGTGTAGATTTGATATATTGTTATAGTTGTGGGTAGTATTTGAAAATTTTGCAAAGTATGCAAGTTGTTATATAATATTCGTTTGGCCAGGGAATATTCTTTTTGTCGGGGAATATTCGTACGATGGCACAATCATTGGTGGACCCTATAATGAAAGCACTGTCGTAGTTAGAAAACGACAAAAATATTTTATAAAAATAACGACAGGGGTTTTACCGTTAATACTGTTGAACTACCCGGTAGTAAAAGTACAGTAATATGCGTGGTTGCATAGTAGCACACGGTATTGATTATTGATGCTTAAGTGATAAGTCACTCGGTTATACTACATTATTACTTACGATAATTCTTGCATCATATCTCTCATATTATTGATTCGATTATTTTCACAGTATCATCTGCATTATATGCTATTTTATTAAATCAATAATTGAGACGACAAAGTTATTCATATTATTAAATTGCAATATTTACAATGTCTAGAAGTTACATCGAGGAGAGGTTTGGTCACCTAATTGTGCGCTTGATAGGGAGAAATCCTTATTGGAAAGCCCCTCTTTCTGAGGAGCGACACGGTTGTTAAATATTGTAAATTATGATATTAATGATGGATAAGTTCGTGTTGATTAAAGATGAATTTGATAGTTCCATTGTGTTGAAATTATTTGTGTTAGTGGAAATTGACATTTATTTCGATAATAATTTATATGCAAGGTTATATTGTTCATTCGAATTATTAGGGGCACTTTTCATGTATGAGAGTACTATTCACGAGTTACTATTCATGAGTTACTATTCATGAGTTACTATTCACGAGTTACTATTCACGAGTACTATTCACGGGGTACTATTCACCCAAACAATATATTTATTTTCAGTCCAAATCATTTTTGGGTACAATATTATTCCATGAGGAGATGTGTTAATTTTTCAGACCGTTAGTTGAAATTATAATAATAAATCAATATGGATCGTTGATTTAAAGTTTTAATAGTAACTTGCCCTTTCGGTGTTCCAAGGGTTAATTGCCCCTTCGCAAATAGTAGTTGTCTCTTCAATATAACCAAGAGTTACTTGCCTCTTCGGTGTTCCAAGGGTTAATTGCCCATTCGCAAATAGTAGTTGTCTCTTCAATATTACCAATAGTCATTTTGACCCTTCGTTAAAACCAAGAGCCACTCTCAGTTTTTCTATAAATAGAAGCTCATTCCTTCATTATTTCTTACGAATTCACTGAAACTCTAGAGAGAGAAATTATAGAGAGAAATTATAGAGAGAAACTATAGAAGGAAAATCTATAGAGAGAAAGAAGAAGAGTATTCTGCTACTTCCATACTTCTATATCCAGTTTCTTTATAAGGTAAGGGATATTATTTATTGTACTCGTAAGGGGTGTTATTCTTTCTTATTCATGAAGAGAACTTACATTATTCCATTCTTTATTATTACATTGGAATAACTTTTGTGTCTGTGACGTATACCCTATACTTGGTGAAATCATACATTATTCCATTCTATATTATTATGTTGGAATAACTTTTGTTTATCTTAATCATGCATCGTGGTGAAATTCTTCTATTATTAGTTCTTTTTTATTATTACGCCGAATATCACATCGGTCATTAATTTTACCTTTGAATCGGTTCCATTATTTATTATTTTGCATTTATTATTACGCCGGAATATCCTGCGTACATCGTTTTACTGTGGGACCTAGTTCCATTATTTATTATTACGTCGAATATCACGTCTGCATGCGTTCTGGCGGGACACAGTTCCATATTTATTATTCTGTTGAATAACTTTTGCATGTCTTATCTATCACGTGCACGGTGATTTCTTTTGTTATTCCATTATTTATTATACTCGGTTGGTTAAAGTTTTAACTTCTATACTCCATGAAATTAGTGGAATATCCTTGATATTTAAGCTTCATCCAATATCTTTTCATGGAAATATTCTTCTGAGCATTCTTGAATTTTACTCTACAAAGAAGTATCATGTTGACAATTTGGACGTTATTAGTTCCTGGATAAATTAATTCGTAAATTTGTTTTATTGAATTCTTATATCATTGTCATCATCCTCGTGTTTATATTTTTCAAAGTCATTTGTGGCCTGTAGTGCATAGATGGTCTTGGTATGATCATGACTAGGGATTATTTGGTATAATCATGACCGTAATGTTACAAATGATGTGATAAAAGTCCTTATTGGCCCGTAGTGCATTGATGGAAAGTTGTTGGCATGATCATGACCATTGATGAATACACGAATATCCTTGGCCCGTAGTGTATGGATAATTTATGGTCGTGACCCTAATTAATATCCTTGGTCGTAGTGCAGGGATGATGTGGATTATTTATTAAGCTGAGTCCCATCGATAAAAGTGATGAAAAACTTTTTAAATCATAAAAGATAGTAGAATTTATTCTCTACTTGACTCTTTTAATGGATTGCTTATCCCGCTGCAGTTAAACTTGTTGTCTATTATATTTTATCAGTTTAACATTGTTGAAGGTTAATGATAATTTATCCTGCATTATCTTAGTCATAATATTTCTTACTGGGCTAGTTGAGCTCACCCTTTCTTTCACTGTTTTCTTTAGGAAATGAGAATATAGTTGGGATGAGTCGGGAAATGGAGTGACAGTCTAGATGATAGCATTAGTAGTCCTCACTATTCTGTTAAATAGTGTGATAATAATTGTAATGAGGACTTATTCTGAGAGTGGATATTGTCTAGAAGATAATATTTGTATTAAAACTCACAGCTTTTGTTGTATATTTAAGATTGTATTTGTATTACATACCATGTATTTGGCGACTCAAGATGGGTGATGTATACCTATTTTGGGGCGCGTCACGGTTGGTATCAAAGCTTAGGGATATGATCCTTGGTTTGAGATGTGAGACAAGAACTAGGAGGGAGAGCAGAAATTCCTTCGCTAGTATGACCTACATAAGTTTACTTGGTATTTAATTGGTCGGTCAGAGTATAGGGATAATATGTGATATGTCAATTAACCCTTGTTTTGTGACAGTGTTCGAAAATGGTATCTGAAAATGTTGACATAAGCAATGGAGCAAAATAATATGATCGTATCGTAGTACTGAAAGCTAAGTTTGCGAGTTATCCGGTTTGCATCCCATTTGGTCGATAATGAGGAAGCGAATGGCGCGAATGTTTCTAAGAGCTTTAAAACCGATATATACGTCAATACCTCATTTCTTATAAACTTTGTTTATATTCAAATGTTGTGAATAGGGCTCGATTATTGGGCGCGATAATCGATTAACACAACCAAAAGGTAACGACCAACAACACGATAATAATCGTATTCAGATGGCAAACGACTATCGAACAATGATAACCATCGTGGGGGGAAATTATCATGCCAAGAATGGTAACCACTTCTGTGGTAATCATGGCCAAGATAATAGAAGTGGAAATTTCAAAAAGAGAAGGTCATTTAGCTCGATTTTGTCGTGCACCAAAGTTAAGTCTAGCTTGGACGGTGGAACCAAAGGCGGATATGGACAAAACAAAGTCGGTGGTTTCAGGAAGAGCGTTTTTTGTGACTTCTCAAAAAGCGAGTAATCTGAACGAAGTTAGCACGGGTTAGTTAATTATAAATTCTTGTGAAGTCTATACCTTATAAGATACTGGTTCTACCCATTATTTTATCTCTCTTGCTTGCGTTCAACGTTTAAATTTGACTCCGAAGAAGTTAGACTTTGACTTATTGGTTGAAACTTTGTTAGTAGGAGCCTTTGTTACCTCCACTATTTATAAATCTTGTTAATTCAAATTGACATTTTCACGTTACCTGTCGACCTTATCTCTTTGAAAATACTTTCCTTTGATGTGATTTTAGGAATCGATTGGTTAACTACTCATCATGCTTTTCCTAAGGTTGTTAGCTTTTATATTCATAACCAGCCTGTTATGCGAATTCAAGCAACAAAACCACTAAAGTCAATCACTGTTATATCAAGCCATAAGTAAAGAGCCCCGATCCTTTTGTTGTTGACTTCCTTGTGTGGAATGCACCGCCGGACTTTTTACAGTAGGCGGCGTCGTGAATGAAGATGGCAAGTTGATAGGTATCAATGTGACGTACTATCCAAGTCTTGGATGAGGGTCACAGTTTTGAATGATATTTCTATCGTTAATAAATTTCCTGACGTATTCCTGAAGACTTCCTAGCCTACCCCTATAGCGTGAAATCGAATTTAGTATTGACCCCAGTACAAAACTCATTTCTTAAACCCTCAAATATTTCATCCACTAAAGTAAACGTAACATGCGCCAAAGATGTTGACTCAAGTTGTTGAAGATTAGGATCGTACCATTTAATATCATTGTCGAAAAGCGAACGTGGTAGCTGACGCGTTGAGTAGAAGATCGTATGCATTTACGAGTGCGATGTTGTTAACATAAAAACCCATTTTGTATAACTTACAAATGATGAAGATGGAGTTAAAGACTCTAGGGACCCACGTGAAGATAATGAATATACGAGTAGAACCGACTTTAATCGATAAAGTTAAAGCCGCTCTAGCAACATACTCAGAGTTGATGAATGAAGAAGGTTCAAGAGGGCGTTATTCTAGAAGTAAGAAATGACGAAGAGAGGAAATCACAACCCTTGATTTAATTGGCCCATTTGAAATCCTCGGTCGAGTAGGAACTGTAGCCTACAGACTCGTTTTTGAAAGTAGTATGCACACAAGCCAATCATGTTTGATGATAAAGCATATACTTTGTAACAATCTTATTCATTTATTAATAAAAAGTATTAATTTATTAAAGGCTTTTAATTATCTACATGATGTTGTTTTATAATATGTGATAAACCCATAGTTTTAAGCAATACTTTTAGAATAATGATGATGATCATTCTAATGAGATCTAAATTCTTAGAAAGCTTAAAACTAAAATAGTTCCCAATCATTGGATTACTAAATTGGGGATTAGTGAATCCGGATAGATTGGTACATACGTTGCTTGCTCATTGGATGAGGATGATTGATCTCATGATCATTTGTGTGGAGACACTAAAGTAAGTATGTAGGTGCTTATTAGAGAATAAGTTCACTTTGAGCGTTGGCTCGCTAAGGAATACCTAATGGAGTTTTACTTGCTGTTAATAGGAATTCATGTAGTGATAGTAGTCAAGTGATCCTTGGACTTGAGATCATCATAGTATCTTATGTATGATGAGTTATACTTTGACTTATTCCTTAAGACCCTTAGGGTATATCAAAGGGTATGCTTGGGTATAATAAGTTGTACATGGAGATAATGTATGATCAATAAAGAATATACCACTTCTATTAAAAGAAGAAATGTCCTATGTGATTCGATAAATGACAATCCGGTAGTCCTTGGCCATGCGAATGAAATTAGAAAGGAGTTTCTAATTTGCATTATTTGGAGTTGTGCATTTAAGAGTCAAAATACATATAATTAAATAAAATAAGACTTGACAGTAATTCCATGTCTTATATTTAATTGGGACATTGTATGCTTGAAGGATTGAATTGTACGGTAACTATTTACTCAAAGGTTCTTTTATGATTAATGTTGAAATCTATATTATATGGAAAGTCGTTGATCGCTAGGGAGGCTTATCCCTATTGTAGAATAAATATTATTTATTTAAATAAATTAATTGTTTAATTTATTTATTTAAATAAGATTAGAATTGTTCTAATTGATTTATTCACAACCTGGTTTAATATGGAGAACCTAAAGGGTCACACCATAAAAGGAAGAATAATTATTTAAGAAGTTAATGGCATAATCGTAATAATATGTTATGTATATTTAATTTAATCTATGGTGATAGAATAAATTAAATAGCTTAATATTATTATTTAATATTTTAGAAATATTAAATATAAATTAATAAGAGGAGTCTTATTAATATTATTACAATTATTATTATTATTTTAATTTCTAAAAGAGTTTAGGAATTAATTTAATATAAGTACTCTCATTTATTCCTAATTGGATTAGGAAGGAAAATTAGTTAAAGGAGTTTAATTAATTATCCCTAATAAGATTAGGGAGCCCCTTTAATTAAAAGGGTTTAATTAAATAATACATTATTTTAATAGGGTTACTTGTGTAACGACCCCAAAATAGGTCCATTCCATCCAACCCATTCTGAGTCGCCAAATATATGGTACAGAAAATAACTACAACTTTATTACAACAATTGTCGTACAAAATACAACAACACATATGCTGTGAGTTTGGATACAAATATATACCAACTGTAGCACGTCACAATGACACCTTACATAAAGGTATAGTCAAAAAGCTGTTTTAGAAATTAGAATCTTTAGGAAGTGCTCAAGAAACCTTCGTATATGGGAGGCCATGCTTTTAGGTTATGGTAGATATCATATGGCCACAGAATTATCCTTGGTTGACCCAATAGACCCCAAAGAAAAATGAGAAGATTACTATCATATTCTTCACAATGGTGAGTCTTCTCTTGACATATCACTATCTCCACTGTCTCTAATTGGGTATTATACTCCAAACAAACACCAAGATTATATAGGTAGTGCTTGTAAATATACTCAGCAAGTGGATGAGCACAACCATGTCTTATGATAACACGAGGTTGTATGTCATTAGACATCTTGTATGATAGTGACAAAACACCCTTCCAAGTTAAATTCACCTCACCTCAACATCTATAGACCACCACTCTATTCCCTCGCTATTCCCTTTCGACCCAAATACACTTTTATTACACCGAAAGAAATTGTGTGAAACAAAAGGGTGAGCACAACTAGCTCGATAAAGAATATTATGACTAAAGATAAATAAATTATCAATAGTCTTCATCGGTAATGAATCGAGATTTAGAACATATAGTAGATGATAAAACTTTTCAACCATAGTTGCGGTGAACGAAGCGATCCATTAGAAGAGTCAAATAGATAATACTGATCTATTATCTTCTCCATGTTAAAAGTCCACCAACAATGTTTTATCCTGTAATAATATAAATCAACAGTTCCTTTCCACAATCATATGAATAACTCATAATCATAATTGTGATTCTAAATTCCTCTTCTCATCTAGGAATGAAGATAATTTTCAACACCTATCTTTACGAAACATCAAATATCATGGTTATACCAAATCACGCCTCTGCTCATAATCATACTAATAAATTCATCTTTGCACCACGGGCCAAAGATATTCATCAACAGATTCATCTTTACACTACAAAGCTAAAGATATTCAACAACAGTCATCTTTGCATTACAAGCCAAAGATATTCATCAATAATTCATCTTTGCACTACAAAGCTAAAGATATTCAACAACAAAAGTCATCTTTGCATTACGAGCAAAAGATATTCATCAATAATTCATCTTTGCACTACTGAAAGCTAAGATATTCAACAACAGTCGTCTTTTGCATTACAAGCCAAAGATATTCATCAATAATTCATCTTTGCTACTGAGCAAAGATATTCAACAACAGTCATCTTTGCATTCTGAGCCAAAGATATTCATCAATAATTCATCTTTGCACTCTGAAAGCAAAGATATTCAACAACAAGTCATCTTTGCATTACGAGCAAAAGATATTCATCAATAATTCATCTTTGCACTGAGGTGCTAAGATATTCAACAACATCATCTTTGCATTACTGAGCCAAAGATATTCATCGATAATTCATCTTTGCACTGCAATTTAAAGATATTCAACAACAGTCATCTTTGCATTGCGAGCAAAAGATATTCATCAATAATTCATCTTTTGCACTACTGATTTAAGATATTCAACAACAGTCATCTTTGCATTACAAGCCAAAGATATTCATATCTCAAATAAATACATAATCATTTCGAAGTTATATAACAATAATTATAACCATGTTGATCAATCCACCTTTGCACTTAAGCTAAAAATATTCAATTGTAAATTCAATGGTCATGATCATACCGATCGACAATTCAACTTTTGCACTCTTGGCCAAAGAGAACCTATGGTCACGATCATACCAATAATCTACCCATCTTTACACTCAAGTCAAAGAGAAATATCATCATTAGGTTTATAAGAATGTTATATAAAAATAATATAATCAAAACATGGTTTTAATTTCAAGAGTAAGATTCATAAATCAACGATAATTTGGTCAGAGAAGAAACCAATTTGTTGTGAATAGTACCCCGTGATTAAATGCATAGTCCGTATACGCGCATAGTAACATTGACACGAAAAGATAAAGTTTCATAATAAAATTCATATCCATATTTATAACACCTTAATCCAAATGTTATAAATCACTTAGAAATCTCATAATCTAATATTATTAATATTTTAATAATATTTTAATCATTTCTCAAACTTATAAATAATTTAATCCAATTATTTACACTTTAATAATTAATGCATTTCATCATCTAAAATGCCAAACTCATAAGATTTCATCATCATTAACCAAAACCCTCATAAAAATCATATATATCTCATATATGGTTCTCAAAATAAATAAATCATATTTTCCAATTTTCTTACTTCACATAACATATTTAATTCATTTACTCATAACTAGAACATTTTCATGAAAAATACCAAATCAGTTCTAAAAATATTTCTTTTCTGGGATTTAGTATAAAATAGTCCCATATTGAACATATATTTTTCTCGAAATTTTAAAAATTCATTTACTATTTTTGATATGGCTAAAACCACCGAATATTTAAACATTTATCATAAATTGTACTTTTATCCAAAAATTCCGAAATTCACAGAGTACACTGATATTATATAGATGTACTCTCAATAAAAATTTCATCAATTTTGGAGTTAACCGCAAGGAGTTATAAATAGTTACTTTTAAAATAGTTTTTCCTCATAAAATCCATAACTCCTAATCTATACATCCAAACATACCTCAAAATAATCATAGTGGTGTAAAATTCAAGAATGATCAAAACATGGATACAATCAAAGCTAGTATCCGAATAGATATTTTAGGCGAAAAAGAAAATTTTCATTTTTCTATTGAATAGTCTCAGATATCGTGAATAGTCTTGAGTATCGTGAATAAGTAACTCAAACACCAAAAGATAGAAATTCCACAAAAAACATCTTCACGCTTCATGAATAGTACTCGTGAATAGTAACTCGTGAATAGTAACTCGTGAATAGTAACTCGTGAATAGTAACTAGTGAATAGTAACCCCGAGCATGAAAAAGTTCCAATTTTGATAAAAACTTCAGATCAACATTTCAAAGATAATGATATTGAAGAAATAATATCATTACTGAAAAAAAAATAATATCCCTTACTATCCTTACCTCAAAAGAGCGAAGACTTCGATTTGGACATCGGATATGACGTTGAAGGAAACTTGCAGCGATGAATATCAACTCACCAAGTATCTAAATACTCACAAAATACACCCAATAATCTAGAGAGAGAAAGAGAAAAGCTTATGTTTACGGTGTGATTTTCAATTCTAACTTAACCCTCTATTTATAGGAAAATGTTAGCCCTAGAAGCAGAGGACTTGACTGCTACTGATGGCTTTACTACTACTATTGCCACCCACCACATTTGAAATAAAATTCAGCACATTTTTCACCAACCATAAGTGGGGCCCACTCAATTCTAGAATTTTCCACCAAAACCTAATTTAGAATCGATTTACCTCTTAAAATTCATAACAAATCATACGTTCATTTTTAACGGTTCAAAATTTGTGGACATATACTCAACTTATATATGTATAACATATCCAAAAATTACAACGATCCAACATTGGATAAAAAATTATAACTAACGCAATATATCTCAAAAACACTTTGGTTTAATTTTTAATACCTTCATTCCGATAAAAAATACTAATAAAATACCTCAACATTAATTCCTTCATTTATAACCATATAAATAAATCCATCATTTATATTCACATCAAATAAATATTTCCTTATCATATAAATCAATAATTAATTATTCACAAATAATATTACGAGAATCCAATAATGATGACAACCAGTGCGGTTCGAGAGAGAGGGGCTTTCAATAAGGATTTCTCCTTATCGCGCCGCAATTAGGTGACCAAACCTCTCCTTGATGTAACTTTCTAGACATTGCCAATAATGCTATCTAATAATATTATTCAATAATATGAATTATTGATCCGATAATGGGAAATCTTGTGCGATGACAATTATTGAACAATAATAATATAAAATTTCAACGTAGCAATTATTGAATCAATAAATAAAAATATTGAGCAAGAATTCTTGTAATAATTATTGAGTAGTGCCTTCTTATGTAAGGATCAATAATTCAAAAATACTTGTAAAACCGCAATTGCAAACAAACACGCGTATTAACGTATTTTAACCATCGGGTATTCCAACAATGTTAATTGATAACGATTACGCCGTTATTTATAAAAACTTAATTTTGTCGTTTTCTTCATCCGGCGCTTTATTACATTATGGGGCCCACAAATGGTACGCTTGGCGTCGTATTTAATATTCCCAAGACGAAAGAATATTCCACGACCAAACTAATATTCCCCGACAACAATGAATATTTTATAACCACTTATGTATTTTGAAAAAAAATTCATATATCACCCTTAACTTTAACTTTTATCAATTTAACCATTTACTGAATAGTAATTATAAGAAAAATTGAATACTTTTATTTCATAAAATTCGGGGTCTTACAACTTGATATCTTTATAAGAGGAGTCTTATATCAGATATCAAGACTACGATATAATTCCAATGGTTGGAGAGTACGCTCCTTTTCTATAGAGATAGAAAAACTAGGGTTTAGCCAACCACCCATCTTCTTGAATCCTTCTTCTTCCTTGGTGGATCACCTCTAGAGGCCAAACACTTGGGTGGCTAACGTTGATCAAAGGAAGGAGGAACCAAACCCGGTGGATTCAAGTTGAACGCGAAAAGGATTAGAGGTGAACTTGTACCTGAGGAAGCTCGGATCTTCAAGGGTATGTTTCTTATTCATCTTTTTCGTTTAATTAATAATTGTGCATAAAGGGTGATCCGGGTATATGGTTTGTAAAATTTTAAACTCTAATTTTTACACGTTTCCGCTAATTTTGTGCAATTTGATTGCGCTCTTGAATATTACAAACCTAACAGTGGCATCAGAGCCAAACCTTTATGCAAATTATTAATTGTTCAAATTTGATATGTATATTGATATGTGTTTAGAACAATTTAATTGGGCATAATTTATTGTATAAAATTAAAAATAAAATAAAAAATACCGGATTCGCATGGCTGTTGACTGAATAATGAAAGTTGTTCACGAAAATCAAAGGGATGTTCAGGACCGGATTTTTTTTTCTTTTTTTACCGAATCTGCATCAGTTCCTTGAATTCCGTTTTAGTATATAGTATTGTATATTATATATATGATATATGATATATTATATATATTAGTATGCTTCACGGAAATCAAAGTGTTAACAGGATTCACTTGGAATCATATTGTATCGAATATATATATATATATATATATATATATATATATATGATAATAACGGTTTTATTATATATATATATAATAGCTTTTGTTTTATTATTATATATATATATATATAGTATTCTTAATAATTTTATTATTAAAATAAAATTTTATTTTAATATTAAAATAAAAGTTTATTTTTATATTAAAATATAAAGTTTATTTTAATTTTAAAATTAAATTTCATGCTAACTAATTAGAGTTGGAATTTGATTCCATGATAACTAATTGGAGTTGAAATTGTATTCCATCTTTCCTTAAATAAAGGAGTTTATTTAGATATGAAATAAGATTTCATATTATTCTAAATAAAAGAGTTTATTTATGAATAGAAAGAGAATCAGTATTTTTTCTTAAATAAAGGAGTTTATTTAGATATGAAATAAGATTTCATATTATTCAAAATAAAGGAGTTTATTTGTGAATAGGAAAGAGAATCCGTGTTTCCTTTAATAAAGGAGTTTATTTTTTTTTGGAATTGGATTCCATAATTAATTAAAATAAAGGAGTTTATTTTGATTAAAATAAAATAGTTGGATAAATTAAAATAAAATAGTTTTATTTTAATTTAAATTTGAATTAAAATAAAGGAGTTTATTTTGATTCAAAATTAGATTTTATACTAACTAAATTTGCCCATTAAATGATATCAATATATATATTGAATGTTTATTATTCATAAGATGAATGTTATTTATTGATGCATATGGTGATGTGTATGATAATAAATGGGATTGATAATGGACTATTGACCAATGTGATTGGATTTTATTTTAGTTGGATGCATGAATGTATGGGTTTTATTAAATGGGGTTACTGCGTACCTCGTGCTTCTCTAATTTTTTCTCGAATGTAAATTCTATCTCCTCTCTGTGTACTTCCCTTATTTCACTGATCAAGGTTTCTATTTATTTTAATTAGTTTTGTAATAGGAATAGTTAGAATTAATTTTGAAAAATTGGAGATCAAGGAGCAAGAGCGCTTGAAGACCCGTTTTGTAATGGAGCCCGGTTTAAATGTAATAGTTATATTTAAATATTATTTCTTGCACCCCTGGGTTTGACCTTTTGGTTCACTTGGTGGCTCTAGTGAACCAAACTAGAATAAAAGTCCATAATCAATCCGGTAGTAGAATATAGTATTCTATATGTGCATGCTTATACTATATATATTACATATTATGCAAACATGCTTCGCATGTTAATTAATATGACACGAATTTTATATATATATGTAATGCGCGCTAAACAAGATGAGAGACAAATTAATTACAAACCCCTCAATTTTTTTATATTAAGTCCTAAGCGTTCAAAGATATTTGGAATATCGAACGTCGCCTTCTAGCATGATAAAATTAATAGAGTATTAAATATTTAATATGAGTTTGTTATGTCACCACAAGGCAAGTATTAAGTATTTAAGATGTTAATTTATCACATTTGATGCTTATAAAAAAAATTGAACAATATTGTTTTGTTGTGTCACCACAAGGATGATATTTTTCTTTTTTGAATATATGGAGTGCTAGGTTGGACTTAACTTGGATAATTTTGATTCGGATGTGCCACCACATGATCAAAATAATCTAAGAGGCAAAAGAAAAGGAGTTGCATAGTTGATGTAATTGACAAAAGTTGTATACCTATTTATTTATATATAGTTTATTGTATCACCACAAGGCTATATACATTTGAAATGGGATCCTTATTCTCACTAGCAAATCTTTAATTAGATTTTGCCGAACTATATAAGTGAGGGTAATATAGTTTGAAGAAAATAGTGGGAGATACCAATTTAAAACAAGACCTAATTTATTTTGGTAATTAATAAAAGAATGTATGTTAAAATGTTGTTAATTACAAATTCATTTACAGAATTTTACAATGTCTAAAATTACTATCACTGCAAAGCATATTAGATGCTAAATTAACCAGACCAAATTAAACGGATTGGTTAAGGAATTTGAGAATAGTTCTCATAGCTGAAAAGCTATCTTATGTCCTTAATACGCCTATCCCTGCAATGGTTGCAGACAATGCCTCTGAGGAAGAGATTGTTACTTTTAGAAAGTGTCAAGATGATGTACAGTTGGCTCAATGCATCATGCTCACATCCATGAGTAACGAGCTTCAGCATCAGCATGAAACTATGGATGCTCTACTATATTCACCGCACATCAGTAGTTGATGGTGAGGAAAATGGGGCCGATAGATATCGATATCTAAGGAGCTCTTCCGATCTAGAATGGCCAATGACACTATAAATACGGATAAAAAAGTTCTTAACATAATCAATTTGATTGATCAATTAGGACAACCGGTTTTGTCATGGATGGAGAGTTGAGCCAAGATTTGAACTTGCACTCACTCCCTACTCCTTTCACAATTGTTGTGATTTTTCATATAAACAAGCTAGATATCGACTTAGTTGATTTGCTTAACATGTTGAAAAATGATGAGAGTCACTTTCCAACCAAGAAAGACCAGAGTCTTCTTGGTAGGGGCCAAAGGATCTTCCGAAAAGAAGAACGATTCAAAGAAGATAAGCGAAAAGGCGTAAACAAAGAATAATAAGAACAAAAGCGTCACGGATAGCAAAGGAGTTTTCTTCCACTTGCAATAAGCACCGGACACTTGGAAAGAAACTGCGAGAAGCATCTTGCGAGAGGCTAACCAAAGAAGCTTAGTGAAGTTTCGGTTCTGTCTGATTTTTGTTCATGATTGAAATAAATTTTTCTTTAAGTTAAGGTTCTACTTGGGTATTGGATCCGACAGGCTTTGGTTATCATAAATATAGATTTATGAAGGACCAAGCGGTAGAAAGCTAAACAAATATAAGTAATCCTATGTGGGAAATGTAACAAAGGTTGCCATATTAGCCATAGAAACTTATAGTTTAGCAATGCCTACAGGGAAAATCTATTAAGTCGATAAGTTGTTATTGTATTCCAGTTCTTGTAAAAAATATTATTTCCATTTTATTGTTGGACAATGAAATCTTTGGTATTATAATTAAGAACAATTGTTGTTCTATTTATAACAATAATGTTTTGTATAGAATTGGAATATTACTTAATAAATTTTGTATACTTGACTTATATGAAAATAATTTTGCATATTGAACAAACTAGTATAAGAAAAGGAGATGATCATTCAAAGAGTTGAATGTGTGTATTTCTTGAAATACAAGTATAAATTATTTGAAAGGTTCAAAGAATTGAAGTGAAACAAATTGGCAAAGTATTAAGATTCTTTGATTATATCAAGGAATAAATACTTGTGCAATAAGTTTCTAGATCATCTCAAATGGTTTTCTCATAATGGATGCCTCGATACGTAATAATTGATTGATGTATCCGAAAGGAAAAATCGTACCTTGTTGGACATAGTGCGGTCCATAATGATTTTACTGACATTCCAAAGATCCTTCTTGGGTAATGTTCTAGAAATGGTTTGTATATCTCGAAAAGGTAACCTCAAAATCCATTTGACTCCATAAAAGTTATGGACGGGGAGGATTCCTAATCTTAAGTATGTTAAGATAAGGGGTTGTCCAACTTATGTGAAAAGGTTTGAAGGATAAGCTTGGGACAAGATTTGACATGTACTGATTTGTGGGACATCCTAAAGTAAGTTTAGGGTATATGTTCTATAATTCTACTTAGCAAAAGGTGTTTGTTACGAAACACGCATTCTAAGATAAAGGTGTTTATCATTAAAAGGGGCTAGTGGGAGGATAATAGATCTTGAAGAGTTCAAGAACCACAAAATACTATAAGTCAAATAAGAGGAACCTATAGATAGACCTATTATACCACAACTGAATCGTAAAATGCGGAATAGTCCAAGAAGATACAGGAGGTATGGATTCATCATAGATGATGATGATGAGGTACACATCATAGAAGATGATGATCCAGTTACATACGATGAGGTAAGTGTTGTAGACACTTAGAGAAATGGATTGAAGAAAGTTTCTCAAATATGGAACATTCGTTTTGATGAGGCAATCAAAAGAGTTTGATTTTATCGAAAATAAGAATGAACCTAGTGTGTACAAAAGGATCAGTGGGAGCATCGTGACATTCCTAGTACTATATATTGATATACTACGGATAAGGAATGACATACCAATGCTACAATCAGTAAAGATAAAGTTGTCTAAACATTCCTCCATGAATGATTTGGAAGAGTATCTTAATTGGGGATATAAATCTATATAGATAGATTTAAGAGGATGCTCGACTTAACCCAAGGAACGTATATTCATTTGATGCTAAAGTCGTTTAGCATGGCAAACTCCAAGAGATGTCTCATGTCGATGAGCTATGGAGTGTATCTCTCTTAATAGTCCCCACAGACTCCTGAAAAGAGAGGTCGCATGAGTGACAATCATGTATGCAATGAAATGTCACGAGACACGATGTTGATCGGTCATATTATGGAGAAGTTCACTATGAGTCGGTGAAAAACATCTTAAAGTGCTTAAGCATCACTAAGGATGTGATCATATTCATGGTGGGTCTAAATTAAAACTAGAGGGCTTATGAGACTCAAGTTTTTTGGATGACCAAGATGATGAAAAAATCCACTTTAAGGTAAAGCGTTATCTTGAGCAATGGTGCGATTAATTGGAAAGGTTCCAAACAAAGAAAGAGTTCTTTGGTTTAGTGATAAAGACAAAGTATATAACTATAAATGAAGCTGCAAGTTGATTGTTTGGATTAAAAGTTCATTACAGAACTAGGAATAGTTCCTAAGTCTCATCTTGGATCTAAACATGTGTTATGGCACTTTTATTTGATTATTATAATCATTGAAATATGGGAAATCACTATAGAGATAGTGGACTCTCATGAACAACATTACATATCCATTAACTAAAGCTTATCCAACAGCAGGATAATCGTCACTTAGAGAAGAAGAGTATGAGATACCATGACAATTGGCTTTAGTGCAAGTGGGAGATTAAAAGTAGTATGCACACAAGCCAAATATGTTTGATGATAATGCATATACTTTGTAACAATCTTATTCATTTATTAATAAAAAGTATTAATTTATTAAAGGCTTTTAATTATCTACATGATGTTGTTTTATAATATGTGATAAACCCATAGTTTTAAGCAATACTTTTAGAATAATGATGATGATCATTCTAATGAGATCTAAATTCTTAGAAAGCTTAAAACTAAAATAGTTCCCAATCATTGGATTACTAAATTGGGGATTAGTGAATCCGGATAGATTGGTACATACGTTGCTTTTCATTGGATGAGGATGATTGATCTCATGATCATTTGTGTGGAGACACTAAAGCAAGTATGTAGGTGCTTATTAGAGAATAAGTTCACCGAAGCGTGGCTCGCTAAGGAATACCTAATGGAGTTTTACTTGCTGTCAATAGGAATTCTGTAGTGATAGTAGTCTAAAGTGATCCTTGGACTTGAGATCATCATAGTATCTTGTGTATGATGAGTTATACTTTGACTTATTCTTTAAGACCCTTAGGGTATATCAAAGGGTATGCTTGGGTATAATAAGTTGTACATGGAGATAATGTTTGATCGATAAAGAATCTACCACTTCTATTAAAAGAAGAGAAATATCCTATGTGATTCGATAAATGACAACCCAAGAGTCCTTGGCGGCGTAATGAAATTAGAAAGGAGTTTCTAATTTGCATTATTTGAGTTGTGCATTTAAGAGTCGAAATACTTATAATTAAATAAAATAAGACTTGACGATAATTCCATGTCTTATATTTAATTGGGACATTGTATGCTTGAAGGATTGAATTATGCGGTAACTATTTACTCAAAGGTTCTTTTATGATTAATGTTGAAATCTATATTATCTTGAAAGTCGTTGATCGCTAGGAGGCTTATCCTATTGTAGAATAAATATAATTTATTTAAATAAATTAATTATTTAATTTATTTATTTAAATAAGATTAGAATTGTTCTAATTGATTTATTCACAACCGGTTTAATATGGAGAACCTAAAGGGTCACACCATAAAAGGAAGAATAATTATTTAAGAAGTTAATGGCATAATCGTAATAATATGTTATGTATATTTAATTTAATCTATGGTGATAGAATAAATTAAATAGCTTAATATTATTATTTAATATTTTAGAAATATTAAATATAAATTAATAAGAGAAGTCTTATTAATATTATTACAATTATTATTATTATTTTAATTTCTAAAAGAGCTTAGGAATTAATTTAATATAAGTACTCTCATTTATTCCTATTTGGATTAGGAAGGAAAATTAGTTAAAGGAGTTTAATTAATTATCCCTAATAAGATTAGGGAGCCCCTTTAATTAATAGGGTTTAATTAAATAATACCTTATTTTAATAGGGTTACTTGATATCTTTATAAGAGGAGTCTTATATCAGATATCAAGACTACGATATATAATTCGATGGTTGGAGAGTACGCTCCTTTTCTATAGAGATAGAAAAACTAGGGTTTAGCCAACCACCCATCTTCTTGAATCCTTCTTCTTCCTTGGTGGATCACCTCTAGAGGCCAAACACTTGGGTGGCTAACGTTGATCAAAGGAAGGAACCAAACCCGGTGGATTCAAGTTGAACGCGAAAAGGATTGGAGGTGAACTTGTACCTGAGGAAGCTCGGATCTTCAAGGGTATGTTTCTTATTCATCTTTTTCGTTTAATTAATAATTGTGCATAAAGGTGATCCGGGTATATGGTTTGTAAAATTTTAAACTCTGATTTTTACACGTTTCCGCTAATTTTGTGCAATTTGATTGCGCTCTTGAATATTACAAACCTAATAGTTTTATCGCCAAATATGTCGCGTGATCATAATGTTTTTAACGTATCGATGTTACGTAAATATGTGGATGACCCGAACCACATTATTGATTTAGAACCGGACGAGATAGCGGATAATTTAACGTATTAAGATGTACCTGTTAAAATCTTGGATAAGGAGAATCGTATTCAACACTCAAAGGTTATACCTCAAGAGTTAGAATCTGAAATGAAGTCAAGGTACCCTCACCTCTTCAGCATACCACGTAAGTACATCAATTTCGAGGGCAAAATTCCATAAGGAGGGGAGATTGTGAGACCCCAGATTTTATAAATAAATGATTTAAATTTCTTGAAATATTTTTTTTAATATTATGGTGTTGATTTGATATATTGTTATAGTTGTGGGTAGTATTTGAAAATTTTGCAAAGTATGCAAGTTGTTATATAATATTCGTTTGGCCGGAGAATATTCTTTTTGTTGGAGAATATTCGTACGACGGCACAATCATTGGTGGACCCCACAACGGAAGCACTGTCGTAGTTAGAAAACGAAAAAAATATTTTATGAAAATAACGACAGACGTTTTATCGTTAATACTGTTGAACTACCCGGTAGTAAAAGTACAGTAATACGCGTGGTTGCATAGTAGCACACGTTATTGATTATTTATGCTTAAGTGATAAGTCACTCAATTATACTGCATTATTGCTATAGTAATTGCTGCATCATATCCCTCATATTATTGATTCGATTATTGTCACAGTATCATCTGCATTATATGCTATTTTATTAAATCAATAATTGAGACGACAAAGTTATTCATATTATTAAATTGCAATATTTACAATGTCTAGAAGTTCTGTCAAGGAGAGGTTTGGTCACCTAATTGCGCGCTAATAGGGCGAAATCCTTATTGGAAAGCCCCCTCTTTCCTGGGAACGACCTGAATGTTAAATATTGTGAATTATGATATTAATGATAGATAAGTTCGTGTTGATTAAAGATGAATTTGATAGTTCCATTGTTTTGAAATTATTTGTGTTAGTGGAAATCGACATTTATTTCGATAATAATTGATGTCTGAAGGTTATATTGTTCAATCGGGTATTCGGGACACTTTTCGTGTCGGAGTACTATTCATGAGTTACTATTCATAAATTACTATTCATGAGTTACTATTCACGAGTTACTATTCATGAGTACTATTCATGGGGTACTATTCACCCGAACAATATATTTATTTTCAGTCCAAATCATTTTTGGGTACAATATTATTCCATGAGGAGACGTGCTAATTTTTCAGACTGTTGGTTGAAATTATAATAGTAAATCAATATGGATCGTTGATTTAAAGTTTTAATAGTAACTTGCCCTTTCGGTGTTCCAAGGGTTAATTGCCCCTTCGCAAATAGTAGTTGTCTCTTAAATATTACCAAGAGTTACTTGCCTCTTCGGTGTTCCAAGGGTTAATTGCCCCTTCGCAAATAGTAGTTGTCTCTTCAATATTACCAAAAGTCATTTTAACCCTTCGTTAAGACCAAGAGCCACTCTCAGTTTTTCTATAAATAGAAGCTCATTCCTTCATTATTTCTTACGAATTCACTGAAACTCTAGAGAGAGAAATTATAATGAGAAGCTATAGAGAGAAAATCTATAGAGAGAAAGAAGAAGAGTATTCTGCTACTTCACTACTTTTATATCCAGTTTCTTTATAAGGTAAGGGATATTATTTATTGTACTCGTAAGGGGTGTTATTCTTTCTTATTCATGAAGAGAACTTCTGTTATTCCATTCTTTATTATTCTGTTGGAATAACCTGTATACGCGGCATACCCTATACTTGGTGAAATCCCTCTGTTATTCCATTCTATATTATTATGTTGGAATAACCTATTTATGCGAAGTACCGCATACGTGGTGAAATTCTTCTATTATTCCGTTCTTTATTATTCTCGTCGAGAATATCCTCACTTGGTCTTAATTTTGCACGACTGGTTCCATTATTTATTGTTCCGCATTTATTATTCTGTCAAAATATACTGTCTCTGCGTTTTACGCCGGACCTAGTTCCATTATTTATTATTCCGTATTTATTATTCTGTCAGAATATCCTGTCTGTGTGTTTACGCCGGACCTGGTTCCATAATTATTATTCTGTTAGAATAACCTGCTTGTGCTATCTATCACATGCCTGGTGATTTCTTATGTTATTCCATTATTTATTATACTCAGTTGGTTAAAGTTTTAACATCCATACTCCATGAAATTAGTGGAATATCCTTGATATTTGCGCTTCATCCAATATCTTTTCATGGAAATATTTTTCTGAGCATTCTTGAATTTTATTCTACAAAGAAGTATTATGTTGACAATTTGGACGTTATTAGTTCCTGGATAAATTAATTCGTGAACTTGTTTTATTGAATTCTTATATCATTGTCATCATCCTCGTGTTTATATTTTTGAAAGTCATCTGTGGCCTGTAGAGCATAGATGGACTTGGTATGATCATGACCAGGGATTATTCGGTATAATCATGACCGTAATATTAAAAATGATGTGATAAAAGTCCTCATTGGCCCGTAGTGCATTGATGGATAGTTGTTGGCATGATCATGACCATTAATGAATACACGAATATCCTTAGCCCGTAGTGCATGGATAATTTGTGGTCGTGACCCTAATGAATATCATTGGTCGTAGTGCAGGGATGATGTGGATTATTTATTAAGCTGAGTCACAGCGATAAAAGTGATGAAAAACTTTTTAAATCATAAAAGATAGTAGATTTTATTCTCTACTTGACTCTTTTAATTGATTGCTTATTCCACTGCAGTTAAACTTGTTGTCTATTGTATTTTATTAGTTTAACATTGTTGAAGGCTAATGATAATTTATCCTGCATTATCTTAGTCATAATATTTCTTACTGGGTTAGTTGAGCTCACCCTTTCTTTCACTGTTCTCTTCAGGAAATGAGAATATATCTGGGACGAGTCGGGAATCGGAGTGATAGTCCAGATGATAGCATTAATAGTCCTCACTATTCTGTTAAATAGTGTGATAATAATTGTAATGAGGACTTATTCCGAGAGTGGATATTGTCTAGAAGATAATATTTGTATTAAAACATACAGCTTTTGTTGTATATTTAAGATTGTATTTGTATTCTGTACCATGTATTTGGCGACTCAAGATGGGTGATGTATACCTATTTTGGGGGCGTTACAAGTTGTGCTCACCCTTTTGCTTCACAATTCCTTTCAGGTAATAAGAGTGTAGCTGGGTCAAGCGGGGATAACAGAGGAATAGAACGGTGGTCTATAGCTGTTGAGGTTCTCCCTAAATAGTACAGAAATAATTTTATTGAGAACTTTAGATAAGTGTGTCGTATTGTATACGTCATTTGATATTTAATTTTGCTGAACCGAATAGGGTGAAGTGAACCCAACTTTGGAAGGGTGTTTTTCCACTATCATACAAGATGTCTAATGACATACAACCTCGTGTTATCATAAGACAGGGTTGTGCACATCCACTTGCTGAGTATATCTACGAGCACTACCTATATGATCTTGGAGTTTGGTTGAAATATAATTTTCAATTGCAGAGAGTGGAGATAGTTATATGTCAAGAGAAGACTCACCATTGGAAAGAACATGATAGTTATCTTCACATTTTTCTATAGGGTCAATTAGGTCAACCAAGGATAATTCTGTGGGCATATGATATCTATCATAACCTAGACGCATTGCCTCCCATGTACGAAGGTTTTCTTGAGCACTTCCCAAAAATTTTAATTTCTAAAACAATTATTGACTGTACCTTTATGTAATGTATCAATGTAAGGTGTTGTCCATATTTGGGACATGAGTCACAGTTTGTATTAAAACTCACAGTATATGTGTTATTGTATTTTGCACGACAATTGTAGTAATAAAGTTGTAGTTGTTTTCTGTACCATGTATTTGGCGACTCAAAATAGGTTGGATGGATTGGGCCTATTTTGGGGGCGTCATAGAAGAAATATTGCAGATACTGATTAATGAGGGAAAACTCAAAGCACTGCTACCTCCAGTCAACCCACGCTCAAGACGGTTTGATGCTAATGGAGTATGTCAATACCACTCCTACTCCCGCGGTCACAGCACTGAAGAATGCTGGGCACTCCGCCATCTTATTCAAAACATGATTGACAGTGGTGACATGCAGATGGCAGATAACAACGTTATATCATCTGAGAGTGGGGACATATTTCCTCCAGAATGGAAAGAAATCGTAGCAATGGTATCCTCTGAGGAAGATGTGGCTGCCACCCCACTTACAATTCAACCAGTTCAACTCAAATGCATTGATCATGTGGGCTTTGATCTAGAACTCGAATCAGGGTTAAATCTTGTTCAGATTGAAAGTTATGGGTGGTCAAACCTCGTTGACCGACCATGACTTTCAGTTTTCTAGGTAACCCAGATCCTGCCCAGAACCATCTGACAGTATCTTCATGGCCTTAGATCTTGCATGATTTTGTTGATTTGTGCTTGTTGTTTTATCTAGGTTGTAGTTTGGTAGTGGGACTACAAATTAAATCTTTTTGAACACCTAAATAATAAACAGGTTGGATTTAGTGGTTGGTCAAAGTAGCTAAGTCGATCATGAAAATTGTTTTCTAGGTAACCCAGAAAACGTATGAACATTATTTCTGACATACTTTGACCGGCATAGGTCTGATGATTGTGTTGTTGTTAGGGTGATTTTTTGTAATAGATCTATTCATTTATATGTTGGCTACAATCTGAAACCTTTAAATCACTAAAATATTACACAGAAAATAAGTAGTGGAAGCCCAAAGTAGGCTACTCGAACTGTTCTTCATTTCTGGGTAACCCAAAAAGTGAAGAACAGCTCTGACAGCTACTTTGTAAGCCTAGATCTCATTCGTGTTATGTTGTTTGACCATGATTGTTGTCGATACTGTTAGGTTTGTAAAATTCAAGAACGCAATCAAATTGCATAAAAAATGCGGAAGCGTGTAAAAAATCAGAGTTTAAAAAAATTTACAAACCATATACCCGGATCACCCTTTATGCACAATTATTAATTAAACGAAAAGATAAAGAATAAAATCATACCCTTGAAGATCGAGCTTCCTCGTACACAAGTTCACCTCCAAATCCTTCTTCACGCTCAACTTGATCCACTTTGGGGTTTGTTCCTTCCTTTGATCAATGTTAGCCACCCATATGTTTGGCCTCTGAGGTGATCCACCAAGGAATAATAATGATTCAAGAAAAGGGTGGTTGGCTAAACCCTAGTTTTCTATCTCTATAGAAAGGTGTACTCTCCCAACAATTGGAATTATGTCGTTATGTTGAAAAAGTCAACAATCCCCACCACCCATAATAAGACTCCTCTTATTTATAGATGTGGGCAACCCACCTTAACAATTAAGGAATTGGGATTTATTTATTTAATTAAATTTTTTAATTAATTAAGCTCCCTAATCTAATTAGGGATAATTAATTAAACTCTTTTAACTAATTTTCCTTCCTAATCCAATTAGGAATAAATGAGAGTACTTATATTAAATTAATTCCTAAACTCTTTTAGAAATTAAAATAATAATAATTGTAATAATATTAATAAGACTTCTCTTATTAATTTATATTTAATATTTCTAAAATATTAAACAATAAATATTAAGCTATTTAATTTATTCTATCACCATAGATTAAATTAAATATACTTAACTATATTATTACGATTATGCCATTAACTTCTTAAATAATTATTCTTCCTTTTATGGTGTGACCCTTTAGGTTCTCCATATTAAACCTAGTTGTGAATAAATCAATTAGAACAATTCTAATCTTATTTAAATAAATAAATTAAATAATTAATTTATTTAAATAAATAATATTTATTCTACAATAGGGATAAGCCTCCCTAGCGATCAACGACTTTCCAGATAATATAGATTTCAATATTAATCATTAAAGAACCTTTGAGTAAATAGTTACAAATACAATTCAATCCTTCCACCCATGAATGTCCCAATTAAATATAAGACATGGAATTCTTCACAAGTCTTATTTTATTTAATTATATGTATTTCGATCCTTAAATGCACAACTCCAAATAATGCAAATTAGAAACTTCTTTCTAATTTCATTCTGCCTTGGCCAAGGACTACTGAGTTGTCATTTATCGAATCACATAGGACATTTCTCTTCTTTTATTAGAAGTGGTAGATTCTTTATTGATCATACATTATCTCCATGTACAACTTATTATACCCAAGCATACCCTTTGATATACCCTAAGGGTCTTAAGGAATAAGTCAAAGTATAACTCATCATACACAAGATACTATGATGATCTCAAGTCCAAGGATTACTTGTACTACTATCACTACAGGAATTCCTATTGACAGGCAAATAAAACTCCATTAGGTATTCCTTAGCGAGCCACCTTCAAAGGAACTTATTCTCTAATAAGCACCTACATACTTGCTTTAGTGTCTCCACACAAATGATCGTGAGATCAATCATCCTCATCCAACGAAAAGCAACATATGTACCAATCTATCCTGGATTCACTAATCTCCAATTTATTAATCCAATGATTGGGAACTATTTTAGTTTTAAGCTTTCTAAGAATTTAGATCTCATTAGAATGATCATCATCATTATTCTAAAAGTATTGCTTAAAACTATGGGTTTATCACATATTATAAAACAAAGATCACGTAGATAATTAAAAGCCTTTAATAAATTAATACTTTTTATTAATAAATGAATAAGATTGTTACAAAGTATATGCTTTATCATCAAACATGATTGGCTTGTGTGCATATTACTTTCAGATACTTGTAGTATTACATCAATACTACAAGATCAATGTCATACCTTGCCCAGAAACTTCATAATCTGACATTTATGTTTGGTCAAATATGGTTACTCGATCACTACCATTGAATGTTCTTGAGGCTCACAAACACCTAAGGCGACACTTTCTGTCGCTAAAGGCTATAGCGACAGATTTAAAAATTTTAATTATATAAATATCCAAAAATTAATCAAAAAAAGAAAATAATATCTGAAAATTGCAAAATTAATTTTAAAAATTATTTGAAGTTATAAAAATTAACTTTTAATAATTTGACATATTTTTCATAAATATTAGTATATATTTGAATATTAATGATACTTAATTTATTTAATAAATGTATTAAATAAATTAATTAAAAATAACTTTATTATATTAAAATTATTTTAAATGATAATAGAGTATTTAAAAATAATTTAAGTTATAAAACATAACTTTTAATATTTTAAGGTAAATTTCATTATTTATTTAATATTAATGATATTAGATTTATTTAATAATTATATTAAATAAATTAGTTAAAATGATTTTAATAATATAAAAATTATTTTAAATGAAATAAAGAGCCTAAAAATATTTGAAGTTATAAAATAAAACTTTTAATATTTGAAGGTAAATTTCATTAATAATTTAATATTAATGATATTATATTTATTTAATAATTATATTAAATAAATAGTTTAAAAATGGTTTTATTGATTTAAAATCATTTAAAAGGGATATAAATATTTTAAGTTATAATAAATAACTTTTAATATTTTGATAAATAATACATTAATATTTAAATATTAATAGTAATTATTTAAAAAGGATTTTTAATATTTTAAAAATCATTGAAGGGTAATATTAATGTTTTAAAATATTTTGAGTTATTATAAATAACTTTAATATTTTGAAAATAGTTATTTAAATATTAATGATAATAGAATTTTTTTTTAGTATTTAAATCATTTAAAAATATTTCCAGTGTTTAAAAAATTATGATAAAAATTATTTAAAAATTATTATAAGTCATTTAAGAATAATATGAATGATATTTGAATTATCCAAAATAATATTTAAGATATAGATTAGAGTTTTATTAATAATAAACTTGATAATTACCTGATAAAGCCGTTAGTACACCGAAATGTTACCGAAATTTATCCGGACCGTGATAGTTTGACCTGACAGGTGATTGTTTATGATCCAATGACTGCTAAACATATGTTACAATGTGATTAGGTTATGTGTTGACTGCAAATAGAAGTATTATGTGTTATGATATGTTATTCTAATCGAAAGAATAATCTTATGAATGATAGGTAGTTGTATTAAAGATAGAACTAAGTCGTGTACATGTATTAAAGAAAGAACATGTATTAAAGATAGAACTAAGCAGCAGACCAAGCAAGTATCTAACGCTTTTCATTTACTTTATGCAATGGACATGTGTAAGAAAGTATCAGAACTATTCTTTTTATTATGAATATATCCTTATTCTTTACAATTACTTATACAATGATCCTATGTAAGTTGGTTAGGAAATTATAATTTGTTATACAAACTCTTTAACTCTATTATTATATACCAAGATATATATTCTGTTCGTTAATTTTTAAGATTGGTTATAGAAGTGTTCTAACTTGGATAATTATTATATTTAATCACATGTTGATACATACTTATTGGTTTCCAATATATATACGTTAATTAAAAAGTAGTCTAAGCTATTTGACTCGGCTAGACAAAGATTTAAAAATATCACTAAACATGATAGAACCTTATTGTATCCAACTGGATTATTTTGGTTCGGATTCCAGAACAAGTATGAACATCCCGAATATGGGAAACTTTTGTGCTCCAAAGGCGGATATGCTGGACAAAAATATCATTCGAACACGTTGTATTGATCAATACAGGGCATAATGGGTTGATCACCCCCGTGCTCCTAAGTTATGACAGTTTACGGATGAAGTTTTGTTAAACCTTTTCGAAGATTGAAAACAAAGTTCATAGTTTGTCGATTGCTCACCAATTATAGTCAGTACGTAGTTTCAAAAATTTATAATAGAATTGATATGTTGTTTAGAATTGTTTCAGTTTACTTCACAACTGTTGATTCGTTGTAGAAGTGTCATTCAAAGAAAACATTTACTTCTTTCAGCTTATATTTATTGTTTGTTATTATTTGTTGGGTAATCAAATGCTCATTCTTGCTTTAAAAGTAAATATTTTCAGCTAAGCGTGATCAACCTGAAGGTTCTGCCAAGAACAAAGGAAAGGGAAAGCTGTCTAAGTAAAGTTATGGTATCTTATGTAGTAGTTAGACTTAATCAGGACGATAATAATTATTAGTTATCATATAATGAAATGTTTTAAAGATCGTGTACCTGGGATTTAGATAACTTTGATTATGTAAATTAAGTTTGATATTTATATTATTATTATTATTATTTCGTTCAAAGAAATGATATCGTGAAGCACCGAGTTCGGGTTTCAAGTACCTGAATTTGGGGGCGTCACATGCAAGATCATTCATATGTTGATTTCGGTCATTTTTCGTTTAGAATTTGGAAAAACTTTCTTTTACAAAGTTGTAGAGAATTAAATTTCCTATGCAATAAACATAAGATTCAAATTTTTATGATAAAAGGGCTATTTATTATGAATTATTGAAGTTTAGAATAATTAATTTTTGGAGTTATAAATATTTTTTTAAAGAAAAATATTTTTTTAATGTTGGTGGGCCCCACACTTGTCCTTTTACTTGTGGCAAATGTTGAGATCTGATTTTCAAAGTGTGCATAGGAAATTTTTTAATAAATAATAATATTTTTTTAAATTTTCTTCTTTGGTGTTCTAAGCATTTTCCTATAAATAGGTGCTTAGGTTAGAATTGAAAATCACAACAGAATCAAAAGTTTTCTCTCTCTATAATATCGAGCATATTTTGTGAGTATTTAGATAACTTGAGTGTTGCTATATAATGCAAGTTTTCTTCAGTATTATATTTGATATTCTAGTCAGAACTGTTATTCTTTTGAGGTAAGGGATGATAAGGGATGCTATTTTTTTCATAAATGATATTATTACTTTCAATATCATTATACCGAAATATTGGTATGAATTTTAAATTTTTACTTTTTCATGTCAAGGTTACTATTCACGTACACATCACTATTCACGAATACGGTACTATTCACAGAAAAAATTAAATTTCTTTTATTTGTCCAAGTTGACTATTATGGTTCCTTTCTTTGATTGTATCCAAGTTTTGAACCTCATTATTGAATTTCACTCCACAAATGATTATTATGGAGTGATGGTTAGGGATGTTATTTTTTTCAAGTAAATGATGTTATTTCCTTTAATATCAATATACCGAAATATTGATATGAATTTTATTGTGAAACTTTATCTTTTTCATGTCGGGGTTACTATTCACGTATACGACACTATTCACGTATACAACACTATTCATATATATTGCACTATTTATGTATATGGCAATATTTACTTATACGGTACTATTTATGAATACGGGGTACTATTCATAAAGTACTATTCATGGGGTAGTATTCACGAAGTATTATTCACGGGGTACTATTCACAAAGTACTATTCATGGGGTACTATTCAAAAAAAAAATTATTTCTTTTTCTGACCAAATTATCGTTGATTTATGAATCTTACTCTTGAAATTAAATCCATGTTTTGATTATATGTTTTTTTTATCATATATAACATTTTTATAATCCTGGTGATGAATATTTAACAGAATAGTGAGGACTACTAATGCTATCATCCGGATCACACTCCGCTCCACGACTAGTCCTACCACGCGTTCTCATTTCTTGAATAGAACAGTTGAAAGAAAGGTGAGCTCAACTAGCCCAAGAAGAAATATTATGACTAAGATAATACGTAATAAATTATCATTAGTCTTCAACAATGTTAAACTGATAAAATACAATAGACATCAAGTTTAATCTGCGGTGAATAAGCAATCTATTAGAAGAGTTAAGTAGAGCATAATATCTACTATCTTCTATGATTTAAAATGTTTTCATCAATTTTTATCATTTGAGACTCACTTTTAATAAATAAACCACATCATCGAGTCATCCATGCACTTTCTGAGCAAGGATATTCATTAAATCATCAATGGTCGTGACTATATCGAATAATCTCTCGTCATAATCATACATAAAAAAGCGCCCATCAATGCACTACAAAGCTCTGAGGACTTTTACCACATCATTTATAACATTACAAAAGTCATGATTATAGAATATATGAAATCGCAAATTGATTTTCACCCACCATGCGGTAATCCACGTGAGATGGATCATTTCCACAATTTAATAAGGAATGAATACGAAGGATCATTCACTATGAATGTGATAATCCACATGTACGCAGTTATTCCAATGTAATAATAAAGAATGGAACCCGAGGTTATCGTAATCCACTTACGCATGGGATATTCTAACGAGAATAATAAAGAATGGAATAATAGAAGAATTCACCATGCATGTGATAGAATCGCACAAAACAAGTTATTCCAATGTAATAATAAAGAATGGAACCAGTCTAGCCAATTAATTACATGATAGATAGGATATTCCAATGAATAATAAAGAATGGAATAACAGAAGAATTTCACCATGTATGCGGTTCTTCGCACAGACAGGTTATTCCAACATAATAATAAAGAAGGGAATAACAGAAGATCTCTTCATGAATACGATAGAAATAATACCCCTTACCTTAGAAGAAACTGGATATTCAAATAGTGAGGTAGCAGACTTCTCATCCTCTTTCTCTCTATAATTTCTCTGTATAATAATTGCTCTAAAGCTTTAGTGAATTGGTGTGAAATGAAGGAATAATGAGCTTCTATTTATAGAAAAGTATAGTTTCAATAATTGCACATTTTGGGGCTCGAAATATTACAGTACAATACCTTCAACTTTTCTTTCATTTTTAATTTAGTCCTGCAAGTATTATCAAACTTGCACCACCTCCCTTAATAGTAAATAATGTAAATCAATAGTTCAATCATGTGAATCAATAGTTATAATAATGTAAAAATACGAATTACAATATAGTACCTCCATCTATACCTCTATTTTTAACTTAGTCATACAAGTATTATCAATCTTGCACCAACTCCCCTAATAGTACATGAATGTGAATCAATAGTACACACATGTGAATAAATAGTTATAATCATGTGAATTAATAGCAATTAATAGCTCATTTATCCGATTAATTACCCGGAATCGGCTCAAGAAAACTTCTGTACATTAATTAATATCGGAATAAATGTCGATTTCCACTAGCACTAATAATTCCAACACAATGGAACTATCAATTTCATCTTTAATCAACACGAACTTATTCATCATTAATATTATAACTCATAATATTTAACAATCATGTCGTTCCCAAGAAAAAGGGGCTTTCCGATAAGGATTTCTCCTTATTGGAGCGCAATTAGATGACCAAACCTCTCCTTGAAAGAACTTCTAGACATTGTAAATATTGCAATTTAATAATATGTATAACTTTGTCAGCTCAATTATTGATTTAATAATCTATATAATAAATCAGGACCTAATTTGAATCTAAAGCACAATAGCGATTTAGATTGAATCTCAATTTTGAAAACTTAATCTAAAGGCTGAGCTTTCATTTCACAAAAAAAACCGCCCAAATCTAGCTTCCCTTGCACGCTACTCGATTCCCGCCTCTGCTTCTTCTTATTTCGCCTCTGCCCCTTCTTATTTCGCCTTCTCCTTCCTCATCCATACAGACGTCCTCTCTCTTCTAGCAACAGTGGCGTCATCTCTCTCTCTTCCACTCTCCCGCCGATGTAGCTACGGCAATGTTCGCCGGTCCATGTATTTTAACATCTCAGAGACTAAGGCTATTCTTCTAACATAATATTCTTCTAACTCTCCAGTAGACTAAGGCTTAGAGACTCTTACCTGTTCGCCGGTCCCCGAGTTGGATGCTGGCATAACTTTCCTTTCTCCCACAGAGTTTCGCCTCAAATTGATTTTTGTGTGATTTTTGGCCAGAGCTCTTTTCCATTCCGCTCTATTATTTTTGCTTAAAGTATGTGCTTTTTGGACATTCTATTTCTTTTCCTCATAACATGCAGTAGCTCTTTTCCATTACTTTTGTAATTGACCCAATGTAGTTTTCCTATTCTTTTAGCTGCTACATGGTGTTATTACACCTTTGTTATTAGTAATTTAAGTATTAATTTTGTGATTATCTGAAATTTGATGTTCTGTTTTCAATTTTTCAATAGAGGGAATGATTTGCTCTACAAGGAATTGAGATGTTATTCTTCTAACTCTACTGGTGGAGGAAACAGGTAAGAGTTATTAATTTTGTAGTAAGTTTGTCAACTCTATGTGCATTTCATTCCTCCTAATTCTTACTTCTTATATGCATTGTTAATATTCCTAATTTCTAACCAATTTTGTTGAATACTGCCTCCTTCAGTCTGATTATTATAGTTATTAATTTTATTATTATTATAATGTTTGGTTCTGAAACTTGATCAGAAGAACATGTTAGTTCTTAGTTGACATTTCTAAACAGGAATCCCATTTGGGACACATAACCCTAGCATTAGTCATTTAGGACTTGATCAGTTGTTTAACTTCCCATCCTACGCGAAGCTAATCAAGAAATAGCTATTTTTTGGATTGATAAGTTACTTCAGTTAAGTAATTTGCTGTGCATTTTAACGAAAATACCCTCAAATAATGCTTATTTAGCAAATCACGATCATGTGATCATTTATGTTTCAAGAAAATTTTTGGAAGGAAAAAAGAAAAAAGAAAAGAAAATTCCATAAAGAAATATGTTGTGTACCCTTAAATTGATACTGTATTAGCTTAGATAAGAGATTAAATAGGTTGAAATCAGAAATCTTTGGAAGAAGATCACTTAAGCAGCAATTAAAAGAAGATATTCTGATATTCCACATTAACCACTTGCATGTTAGAGGAGATTCTCGATTACCTCAACAAGATAACAAAAAACCTTCAAATCTCGAAGATTCTAACATAAAAGAAGGTACAACCTAAATTGGGTGTACAAATAATTGAAAACACACAACTAAATCCTCACAAAGTCGAGGCGCCACCCATCGAAACCAATATCCCGGAATGATCAATGTTTGGTCTTTGCGTGAAAGATATCACAAATTCAAAATTGAAGCGAGATAAGCAAGAGTGCATTCATGCTTTTCTTTGTCTACACCGTAGCTTTCATGCTCATCTTATCAAATTTCACACAACCGTAGTTTATCTTTCTCTTTATACTAGAACATGGATCGAAACACAAAAACTCTTAATTTGTTCATTTTAATGAAGTTCAACTTGAATGAAAGTATTCGTTGACCCTCTCTAAAGAATTATTACACAACCAAATGGACTTCGTGTTTGTTCCCATCAACTTTTCTCTTTCTCTTTAATCTTGAGAATTAATAACCAATATATATAATCTTCAAATACAGAGATATGCCTTACGGCAGGTAGCACCTAAGAATAATCCAATCATAGAAATAGAAATAAAAACAAATGGATTTGGGACAAACTTGGGACTTGGGGAGAAAGCACTCCAAGATTTATAGAAAGTTAAAAAATACATGTATCCGTTAATGTATTGAAATGGTCATAAATAAATAATTTCGTTCAATTATCTTTATAAAGAGTTTGTGCATGCATTCATAAAGGCATATTGAAATGGTCAGAAATAAATAATTCTGTTCCATTATCTCACTATCTCTCTTTCACAGCAGTAGTGCACACACATTTGCACACGAATGTGAGGTTTATAGTTATGATGATGGAATAGATGTTGAGTTGGTTTGTAGGGTAATTTAGGTTGAGTTGGTTATTTTGGTTCATTGTCTATAACTTATGAAATTTACTGTGTAGCTACAACCGTTTCAACTGGATAATCATCGACCAATGGATGATGTTGTTATATTTGGTGGTGTAAGTTTTTTATCTGATTAACTCTCTAAATAAATCTTATTGATTTTTTTAATAACTTATTTATTTTAATTTATTTTCATTAATGTCATGACAGATGGATGATGACCTCAAAAATACCGTATGATAATTTTTCCTTACTCATCATTTTCTTACTTTTTGTCTTATCTTTTTACCCACTTATTTACTATTCAACGTTTTTTTGCCTACAGGTTCGAATACTTCGTCAGAATAATGTAGGAGTGGTAATTCGTAATGAGTATGAACTAAATTGTCTCCGATAATCGTGAGGTAGTGTATCCTTACACCTATTTCACATTCATTTTTTCATTATTTTTTTTTACTTTTAAGTAGCGTTTTTTACCCGTAGGAGGAAAAAAGTCGATGCTTATTTTTTTTATCGTGTTCTTACACAGAAGGAGAAACAAAGGTCTGATGCTTTGGCGAATGCCAAATTTAAAGGGAAACAAAAATCAAATTCTTCTACCCAAGGAACAAAAATTAAAGATTGTCAACTGGTATCACTTTTCACTCAGTTTTTACAATGGATTTAGATGTTATTGAATTTAAAAAAATTAAAGTTTCATTTTATGTAGAACGTTTGATTTGTCAACATGTTTTTGGTTTGTCTCATTTAATATTATATATTTTTTTTATCGTGTTCTTGCACAGAAGGAGAAAAAAAGGTCTGATGCTTTGGCGAATGCCAAATTTAAGGGGAAGCAGAAATCAACCTTTTCTAGCCAAGGAACAACAAATATAGATTGCCAATTGGTATCACTTTTATTCCTATTCTTTTCTCTCTGTTTTTACAATGGTTTTGGATGTTATTAAATTTAAAAAATTTTAAGTTTTGTTTTATGTAGAACGTTTGATTTGTCAACATGTTTTTGGTTTTTCTCATTTAATATTACTTATTTTTTTTATTTTGTGTATACAATTAAATTACTGAGAAACTATGATTTTTTGTTTTTTTTACCAATTTTGTAGTTAAGAGCTTTAGTTTCTTTATCTTAATGTTGCTTTGTTAACAATTTTAATGTTACTATATGCAATTGTGGCTATAGTGTTACCAATTATAATTATAAAGTTGATAAAAGGTTGGGTAAATAGTTCTGTTAATGAAACACTTTATTGTTATTTTACATCACGTTGCTATATATACAAAGTGGAAAACGATACAATATACGATAAATCAACAAAATAATAATTATTTTTTTATGAGTTTGTGGTTTAGGCACAAAACTATAACGTTATATCAAAATCAACATTGACGCAATGTGCAAGGCTTGCTCCAAAAATACGTTATGCTGGGAAAGAAAATGAGTGCTCCAAACGTTAACCAGAACAACTTGCATGTCATAAAAGAGAGCGATCAAAACATTGTGACCCCGTTCAGCCTAGATTTTTTCCTTCTTTACCACCGAGCCGTCATCGCCGAGCATGCCTAGAACGAGAATCAAATAAAAGGGCCCGCCTTCAACCAAAGACTTTGTCTACCAAAATTTCACATCCTGAAATAGACCATATAGTGCCAACAAATGTTTTAGAGTCATCGTCAGCCACAATTATTTCACGGTGGTTGTCCGTGGCCATCATGAATCAAGAAAATCCTCCTCAAAATCTTGAAGAAGGCACCCCAACAAATATCTTAAGGTTGTCACCTGTGACTACCATGCTCCAAGACTTGCCTTTTCAAAACCTATACAAAAGCACTACAACAGTCATAGAACCATTCTCCCCACGTTCCCCAGGGGCATCGTATATGACAAACATGTTCCAACAAATGCGTAATCCAGATGAAGGCACCAGGTGTTTGATTTAAGTTTTAATTTTCTATTCTCACACTTGCTGTCTTATTCATGTTATCCTTTTAAAAATTGTATGACATCTATAATTTTATCTGTAGTGCCTACACAGTAGAAGGTGTTACTATGGATGTTGCAATTAATCCTCGAAACCATGAAATTCCAGATCATCATTCCCTCGGCTTGATGAATCAAACATGTCCTCATTGTTCTGCCTTACATTGGCTTGCTGAAAAGTTAACAAAATCATCTGTATCAAATCCTCTCTTCGGTAAATGTTGTTTACAAGGAAAAATTAGATTGCCGCCACTTATTGCACCTCCTTTAATGCTTAAAGCATTGTATGACGGCAATGATGAACAATCAAAATCGTTTCGTCAGCACACACGAGAGTATAATGCACCTAATGCGTTTACGAGTCTTGGTGCTACTTTGGACGACAGATTAATTCCCGGGAGGGGGCCTAGAACATTCACCATCCATGGAGAATTACGCCATCAAACAGGATCTCTTATGCCACAGCCAGGGTGTGAACCAATTTACTCACAACTGTACATTTATGATCCTAATTCTGCTTTAGATGTTCGCAGCAACAAAAATCCTAACTTGAGAAGAGATGTTTTGAAAACCATACAAGATTGTTTATTGCTAGTAAATCCATTTCCTTTAAAATTTCGGTAGGCTCATGCAATTTTAAGTGAATTAGAATTGACGGGGGTGAATTTACCGGCCTATCTTCACTACAGTTCTGTAACAGATCGACGTCGATATAATCTCCCAACAACCGATGAGATTGCAGTAATATTGCCGGGAGATGGATCTGAATCAAGTGGAATGAGAGATATTATGTTACATTTGAGAGGGGATAATGGTTTGATGCAAATTAATGAGTGTCATCCGGCCTATTTGCCATTGCATTATGTGGTATTGTTCCCTTATGGTGAGCTAGGATGGAATCCAGATTTGAAACAGTGGACCTTCATCTGCTCGATTGACACAATTGTAATATTACAGTTATCGTATGTTCCAACGTGACACTGAGTATTCAACAATTTTGAGAGCCGGAAAACTATTTCAAGAATTTGTAGTAGATGTTTGGGCCGCTACTGAACAAAATCGGTTGACATACTACAAGTTGAATCAATCGAAGCTTCGTGCAGAACTTTACCAAGGTCTTACAGATGTTTGTGCAGATGAGCTTGGTCCTGAACAAGTTGGTTAACGAATGATTTTGCCATCTTCATTCACTGGTAGTGAAAGACATATATTTGAAATTTTTCAAGATTCAATGGCTATCACGCGGTATAATCAACACCTAGATATTTTTCTAACTATGACTGCAAATCCCAAATGGCCTGAAATTACTAAATCACTATTGCCAAATCAGATCCCTACTGACCGTCCTGATTTAGGGGCCCTTGTTTTTGAGTTGAAGCGGAATTTTTTGATGAAGGAGATAGAAACAAACGTCTTTGGTAGAAAAGTGGCGCATGTTTTTACAATCAAATTCCAAAAAAGGGGGTTACCGCACATGCATGCACTTTTATTCCTTCATGGTTCAGATAAAATTCAAACATGTGCTCAAGTGGATAGAGTAGTGTGTGCTAAATTTCCAGATTGCCAAACTGACCCATTACTCTTTGAAACAATTATAGGTTGCATGGTACACGGACCATGTGGTGCTCGAAATCCACAAGCACCGTGTATGGAAAATGGGGTGTGTACCAAGCGGTACCCTCGATCATTTGCTGAATCAACAAGTATGGACTCTGATGGATATCCTATTTATCGTCGTCGTAATACTGGTCAGAAGTACATCGTGAGGGGGCAAGAAATTGATAATAGAGACGTTGTGCCACATAATCCATATTTATCAAGAATGTTCAATTGTCATATCAATGTTGAAGTTTGTGCAGGAGTCAGATGTGTAAAATACATTCACAAGTATATTTATAAAGGACGTGATCGCGCAACAATGGTACTTGGAGGAATTAATGAGATCCAACAATATCTTGATGCTAGGTATATTGGACCTCCAGAAGCCGCGTGGTGATTGTTTGGTAATCCTTTACATGAAGAGATTCCTTCAGTTGTAAGATTGGCACTTCATTTGCCTGGGATGCATCGTGTTGTCTTTAACCCTGCTGAATCTTTTGATACTATCCTTTCTAAAGGTGCACATCAAAAAACAACTCTAATTGGCTTTTTTGATTGTTGCCCTATAAATGAATCAGCCCGTGTATTAACTTATCAGGAATTTCCAGAAAAATTTGTTTGGAACAAGTCAATCGATAAATGGACTCCAAGACAAAGGGGTTATACAATTTGTAGAATGTACTTTGCTAGCCCTAATTCAGTTGAGCGGTTTTATCTGCGTTTGCTTCTAACTGTTGTTAGAGGACCTACTTCATTTGACTGCCTACGCACGGTAAATAATGTTATGCATGATACATTCAAGTAAGCATGTGTTGCAAGAGGACTTCTTGAAGATGATGAAGAATGGATATAATTCCTTCAAGAGGCTGTAATTATGAGAACGGGATACCAATTAAGGAGACTATTTGTAGTAATTCTAACGGAATGCTTTCCATTGCATCCATTTGAATTGTGGAAGCAATTCTCAGAACATATATATGATGATTTAGCACACAGGATTCGTACTATGTTTGGTATTTTGAATCCAACTGATGATCATATTGAAGATTATGGCTTATATTTGATAAATCAATTGCTCCATGAGTCGGGGAAGAGTATAGTTGACTTTCCACCCATGCCACAACCAACTGGAAATTGGAATGCAATAGTTGGAAATAGATTACTATTTGAGCACCAACAACTTGAGAATGAGGCACAACAATCTGATGCACAAATTAATGTTGACAGACTTAATGATGCACAACTTGCTGCTTATACTGCTGTCACAACGTCAGTATGTGAAAACATAGCAACTACTTTCTTTTTGAGTGGAGGTGCTGGGACGGGAAAAACATTTTTGTACAATACCATTGCAACCAAATTGCATAGCTATGGACATGTTGTTGTTACTGTGGCTTCATCTAGTATTGCATCGTTGTTATTGGTAGGGGGGCGCACTGCACATTCTACATTTTGTATTCCTTTGGAAACCCTAGATAATTCAATATGTGGGTTCACTAAAGAATTAATGCATGCAGAGTTGTTTAGAAAAACAAAGCTGATAATATGGGATGAAGTTCTTATGCAACACCGATACAGTGTTGAGGTAGTCGATTGCACCCTTCAAGATATCAGAGACGATAAAAGACCTTTTGGGGGTATCACTGTTGTCCTAGGTGGAGACTTTCGACAAATATTGCATGTTATTCCTAAAGGCGTTCGCGAGCAAATTGTGGGTGCATCATTGAGACGGTCTTCATTATGGAAAGATATATGTGTTTTGACTCTGGGTTTAAACATGCAATTAACTCACACAGACGTTCGAAATATTAATTTTGCTCAATTCTTGATGGAGGTAATTTTTCATTCAACCTTGAATTAAATTTTTATAACATGATACTTTGAATTAAATCTCATTTTGTGAATAATTATACTTTCATTTTCTAGATTGGGACCAATCCACAAGAAATTGTGCAACTTCCATCTACAATAAACTGATGTCATAATCTAAAAGAATTGATATTTAGAATCTATCCACAATTGGATGTGGTTGGTATAATGACTTAAACCTTTCTCATTGAACGGACAATTCTATCTTTCGCAATGATAGCGACGTCGATTGATATAAATGTTAAGACCTTGAATATTACTCCGGAGAAACAATTACTTTTTAGTCACAGATAAAATGTGTGAAGGTGATGAGCTCGATCATACCATTAGGAATCGATATCCTAACGAGTACTTAAACTCGCTGAATCCTTCAGGGATGCCCAATAATGTTGTTACGAAATATTGCACCGAAAGATGGACTTTGTAATGGCACGCGATTGATGGTTGTTAGATGTGCCTCAAGGGTAATCGAAGCTCAGATATTAAATGGAGATAAAATTGGCAATTTAGTCTTCATTCCGAGAATATCATTGACACCAACATCTTTAGATTTGCCTTTTCGAATGACAAGACGTCAGTTTCCTATCAGATTAACTTATGCTATGACAATAAATAAAGCACAAGGACAATCTGTCAAGTTTGCGGGGATTGATTTACGAACACCTATTTTTAGTCATGGACACCTTTATGTGGCACTATCTAGATGCACATCTGCAGATCGTATTACTGTCCTCCTTCCAGAAGATGGGTCGAATTGCATCACAAATATTGTTTACCCAGAAGTTTTATTATGATATTCTTACGAAAAGTAAATGGTATAGTTTAAACAAGTTTATTACTACTAAATTATGTAATCTTTTCAATATTTCAACTTTTAATTTTACAATGAGGTTCATTCTTTGTAGGATTGGAGTGAATTTGTCAACGAAAACAATAAAATATATACAATGGATATTTGTGGATGGGGTCGATGTAATCAGGTATATAAATCTACTTTTATGTCACTGAATCAAAATAACTTTACTATTCCTATAATATAAATAGTGTTACTTTTATTGTTTATGTAAATAATATATGTGGTTGTGCATTCGCCTCATTGATACGAAGACATTAAGGATATTGATGAAGAGGAGATTTAAAGGGATGAAAAAGACATTTAAGAGAGTTAAATGATATGCAATCCAATACTGACATGTCCACCTTTGATGATTACTAACCTACCACTGACCAAACAATTGTCTAGGTATGAAAGTCTCTCTTATTAAGACTATATTTCTCTACTTCTCATGCAGACACACAACACACATAATACATGCACAAACACACACACATAACTGTAACCAATCAAACACTCGCAAATCAAACTCACACACCAATATACTGCCACCGATACAAATTTATGATTTAAATCATTAAGCAAATGAACTGTTCGTTGAGATAGTACTAAGAAAACTTTATTTGGTTGTAAGTACATATTTTTCCTTAAAAAATTGATTATTTGTTACAATCTCTCTAAATTCTTACTGCAATCAATCTAAATCATTCCCCCTACATACAAATATGTGTGCTCATTTGTTTCGAATTTATAATTGTTTTATTTTAACTCACATATTGAGATAATTTTTAAATTTCAATTATTTTCAGGTATATATTGAAGGATACATGATGTAAGTTGTAAAGAAAATACTTGGTGTAAGCTGTAAAGTAAAGGGTCTTAGTTTCTCTATTTTATGCATGTATGTATTTTTTGTATTCTGCCTTTTGTAAGTTAGCTAATTATACTTGGTTATGATGATTTTGGGTATAGAATGAAGGTTTTTTTGGTGGTTTAGATATGTATGGATGATTGTAAGTTTTGTAAACAGGTTTAGATTTTACTGTATATTTATTTTTAAAGGAAACTCTGCCGAAATTTCTTGAAATTAGTAGCGACTAGCTTGATGTTTTGATGGTTAGATGTGTTGATAATTGAGTATGTATTAATTTCTTCATGTATGTATTTTTTGTTCCGTATTTTATAAATCAACTAATTATACATGGTTATGATGATTTTGGGTATGGAATGATTGTTTTTTTGATGGTTTGGATATGTATGGATGATTGTAAGTTTTATACACAGGTTTATATTTGTCTGGATGTCTATTTTTAAAGGAAATTCTGTCGAAAATTTTTAAAATTAGCAACGACTAGCTTGATATTTTGGTGGTTAAATATGTGTTGATGATTGTAAGTTTTGTAAACAGGTTTAGAATTTTTTAAAGGAAATTTTACCAAATTTTTTTGGAAATTAGTACCAATTAGCTTGATATTTTGGTATTTGGACATGTGTTGATGATTGACTATGTATTAATTGTTGTGGTGGTATGGTGAATTGTGATGGTATGTGGTAACATAATATTTTTAACTTAATTATTTTTTACGCCGTGCCTTAAGGCACGGGCATATACTAGTATATCATATTATGCAGATGATATTGTGACAATAATCGAATCAATAATATGAGAGATATGATGCAGCAATTACTGTAGCAATAATTGAGAATAACTGAGTGGCTTCTCACGTAAGCATCAATAATCAATACCATGTGTTACTATGCAACCACGCCAGACATCATTCTTTTTTACAACCGGTAGTTCAACAGGTTTAACAATAAAACTTCCGCCGTTATTTTTATAAAAAGATAATTATGTCGTTTTCTAACTACGACAATACTTCCGTTGTGGGGCCCACCAATGATTGTGCCGTCGTACGAATATTCCCTGTTAAAATGAATATTTCCCGACTAATTGAACATTATATAACCACTTGCTTTCTTCGCAAAATTTGTAAATATTACCTACAACTATAACATTATATCAAATCCACACCAAAATATTCAAAAATTTATTTTGAAAAAATTATTCTTTATTCATAAAAGTTGGGGTCTTACAACCTCCCCTTCTTATGAAATTTCATCCTCGAAATTAGGGTGCGTACCTAGCATGTCGAAGAGGTGAGGATACCTTGATTTCATCTAAGATTCTAACTCCCAGGTCATTTCCTAAACATCGTGGTTTCTCCATAAAACTTTGACTTGAGGTATAACTTTAGAGCGTAGAATATGATCCTTCTTATCCAAGATTTTAACAGGTACCTCTTAATATCTTAAATCTTCCTCTATCTTGTCTGGTTCTAATTCAATAATGTGTTTCGGGTCTTTCACATATTTACGTAACATAGATATGTGAAAACGTTGTGAACACGAGACATACTTGGCGTTAAGGCAAGTCTATAGGCCACAGTTCCTACTCGTTCGAGGATTAAAAATGGGCCAATAATTCGAGGATTAGGCTTTCCTCTCTTTCCAAATCCCATAACTCCTTTCCATGGAGTAACACGTAACAACACATGATCTCTAATATTGAATTCCACGTCCTTTCGATGAAGATCAGCATAACTCTTTTGTCGATCTTGTGAGCTTTTTATACGTTGTCGGATCGTTTGAATCTTTTATGTAGTCATACGTACCAAATCTGATCCCAACAACGTTGCTTCACCCACCTCATCCCAGCATACTGGAGAACGATACTTTCTTCCATACAACGCCTCAAATGGAGCCATGCCAATACTTGCTTGATAACTATTATTGTAGGAAAACTCCACAAACTTGTCCCAACTTCCCTCGAAGTCAAGGACACAGAGTCTTAATAAATCTTTAAGAGTTTGAATAGTCCTTTTCGACTGCCCATTCGTTTGAGGATGATATGCCGAACTAAATCGTAAATCTGTACCCATAGCTTTTTGCAAACTAACCCAAAATCTTGAAGTGAATCTTGGGTCTTGATCAGAAACTATGGATACTGGCATACCATACAATCTTACAATCTCGTTTATGTACATACTAGCAAGACGTTTAAGTGTAAAAGTTTCTCGTATCGGTAAGAAATGAGCAGACTTGGTCAATCTATCAACAATGACCCAAATCGCATCTATGCCTTGAGAAATCTTGGGAAGACAAGTAACGAAATCCATGGTAATGTGCTCCCACTTCCATTTTGGAATTTCAAGTAGTTGCACTGGACCTTTTGGCACTTGATGCTCCACCTTGACTCGTTGACAAGTTAGACACCTTGAGATAAACCCCGCTATCTCTCTCTTTATATTGCTCCACCAAAATGTATATCGAAGATCACGATAAATTTTGGTACTCCCAGGATGGATTGCAAACGGTGTGTTATGCACCTCCATTATGATTTTATACTTCAAGTCAGAATCGTTAGGAACACAAAGTCTGGAGTTGACTCGAAGTATTCCTTCTTCATCGATTCTTGCTTTCGGAATAGCTCCTTCTTGCACTTTCTTCTTCATACGCATCATCTCAAGGTCTATAGTTTGAGCAGCTTTAACTTTATCGATTAAAGTCAGTTTCACTCGTATATTCGCCATCATCACATGGGTCCCTGGAGTCTTTAACTCTATTTCCTTCTTTTGCAAGTCATACAAAATGGGTCTTTGCGTTGACAATATTGCACTCGTACCCACATATGATCTTCTACTCAATGCGTCAGCTACTACGTTCGTTTTTCTAAGATGGTATTGGATGGTATGATCATAATCTTTCAACAACTCAAGCCATCATCGTTGCCGAATTTTGAGTTCCTTTTGAGTGAAGAAATATTTGAGGCTCTTATGATCCGTATAGATCTCCACCTTCTCTCCATACTAGTAATGCCTCCAAATCTTAAGTGCAAAAACAACTGCTACAAACTCTAGATCATGAGTAGGATAATTCCTCTCATATTCTTTGAGTTGTCGAGAGGCATAGGCTATGACTTTCCCATGTTGCATGAGAAGACATCCTAACCTTTTGCCTGAAGCATAACTATAGATGACAAATCCCTCCAAGCCAGATGGTATTGTCAGAACAGGTGCTGAAATGAGTCTCCTCTTGAGTTCTTGAAAACTCTTTTCACATTCCTCACTCCAACCGAATTTTGTATCTTTTCGAGTCAGTTGAGTTAATGGAGTAGAAATTCGAGAAAACCCTTCTACGAATCTCCGATAATGACCAGCTAAGCCGAGAAAGCTACGTACTTCGGTCACTGACTTAGGTTTCTCCGAGCTTTGAATTCAATCTTTGCTGGGTCAACAGATATTCCATGATTTGATATCACATGCCCAAGGAATGCAACTTCCTCAAGCTAGAACTCGCATTTCTTTAACTTGGCATAAAGCTTATTTTCACGAAGCTTTTAGAGTATCAGCCTCAAGTGTTGTTCATGGTCTTCGCGGGTTTTGGAGTATATGAGGATGTCATCAATAAAGATGACCACAAAGTGATCCAAATATTCCTTAAATACTCGGTTTATCATATCCATGAAGGCTGCAGGAGCATTAGTCAATCCAAAAGACATGATTAGGAATTCATAATGCCCGTACCGAGTTTTAAAAGCAGTCATTAAAATGTCATCAGTTTTAATCTTCAACTGATGATATTCGTAATGAAGATCAATCTTTGAAAAGAATTTGGCTCCTTGCAACTGGTCAAATAGGTCATCAATGCGAGGCAACGGGTACCTATTTTTGTTGGTGACATGATTCTACTCCCGATAATCAATACAAAGTCGCATACTTCCATCTTTCTTCTTTACGAATAGAACATGAGCACCCCAAGAAGACGTACTAGGACGAATGAAACCGCTGTCTAACAATTCCTGTAGTTGGGATTTTAACTCCTGAAGTTCAATAGGAGCCATTCGATATGGGGCTTTAGAAATGGGTTTTGTACCGGATTCAAGGTCGATACAAAATTCAACTTCACGCTTTGGGGATAGGCCAGGAAGTTCTTCAGGGAATACGTCAGGAAATTTATTAACAATAGAAATATCATTCAAATCTAATGTATCTTTATTTAAATCCGTGACATGGGCTAAGAAAGCTTGACATCCGTTTTTTAATTAACGAATAGCTTTATGACTTGATATGATAGTGATTTATTTTAGTGGTTTGGTTGCTTGAATTAGCATAATAGGTTGGTTAGGAATATGAAAGCTAACAACCTTATGAAAATAATCGATTTTAGCATGATGAGTAGTTAACCAATCAATCCCTAAAATCACATCAAATGCAAGTATTTTCAAGGAAATAAGATCGACAGGTAATGTGCGGTTACCGATTTGAATCAAACAAGACTTATAAATCGTGGATGAAATGAATGTTTCTCCCAATGGAGTTTCAACAGTTAAGTCAAAGTTTAATTTCTCCAGAGTCAAATTTAAACGTTGAGCCCAAGTAGGAGAAATAAAGGAATGGGTAGAACCGGTATCAAATAAAGTATAAACTTCGCTAGAGCTTATGATTAGCTTACCCGTGATCACCTCATTCGGATTCCTCACTTTTTGGGATGTTATGACAAATGCTCTCCCTTGAACTACCGGTTATATCTTGTCTGGGACACCCTTTGATGCCTCCATCCCAGTTGTACTTGACTTTGGTGCACGACAAAATCGGGCTAGGTGACTTTCTTTTCCACAATTATAACACGCTTTGGACTGCATCGTGCAGTTTGGACTTATGTGTCCTTCCCCTCCACATTTGTAACATACGACTGGTGGTCGTTCTCCTTCCTTAACAACAGGTGTTGGTGCTGACGTCTTTCCATCATTGTTGAATCTCCTCTTCTTGAAATGTCCACTCTTATTGTCATGGCAATGATTACCACCGAAGTGATTATCATTTCTAACATGTTGATTCCCTCAACGTTTGTTATCACCGCTTCGATGACTGCTACCACTAGTATTATTGACTTGTCGGCTGCTCTCTCTTAGTTGGGTTGACTCATTATTGCGCTCTAATAACTGAGCCTTATTCACAACATCTGAATACAAACACAGTTTATGAGAGATAAGGTATTGATGTATCTCGGGTTTCAAACCTCTTAGAAACATCCACGTCATTCTCTCCTCATTATCAACCAGTGGGGCGAAACCGAGATAACTCGAGAAACTTAGCTTCGTCTTCGCCCACGTCATATTGTTTTGCTCAAGCTTGATGAACTCTACCTCCTTCATGTGACGAATACTTTCAGGAAAGTACTTGTCGTTGAACAGCTCTTGGAACTTCTCCCAAGACATTTTGAGTGAGACAGGTTGAGTACGCTTATCTGATTCCCACCAATCTAAATCTACCGCCTTTCATGACATGAAGGTGGAAAAGGGAACCTTTTGCTCCTTGGAGCATCCCAAGACATCAAATATCTTGTTGATCTGCTTTATCCATGTCTCCGCCTTAAGTGGTTTTGGCTATCCAAAAAACTACAGTGGTCCTAGCTCCTTGAACTGCTTAGCGGTGACCATCCAAGAGTTGTCAGTGTTTCCACCTGCATTTTGGACAGGAGCCACTTTCGCCTGATGTTGCATGAATTGCATAAAGCCTCTGAACATCCCATCATTCACCATTTCATCGGTGTTATTGTTTACATGAGGATGATTGTCTTCCCGTTGCACATTATCCTAGGCATTAATCTGTGGTGATTCAACGGTCTCATGTGCTTCATTGTTTATCTCAACATTTTCGGATGACATTTTCAAATACTGCCACAAAACAAGAGTTAATTAACATATCACATATTATCCCTATACTCTGACTGACCAATTAAATATCAAATAAACTTAGGTAGGTCATACTAGCGAAGGAATTCCCCATCTCTCCCCTCCTAGTTCTTGTCTCACATCTCAACCAGAGATCATATCCCTAAGCTTTGATACCAACTGTGACGCCCCCAAAATAGGTATACATCACCCATCTTGAGTCGCCAAATACATGGTATAAAATTCAAATACAACTTAATTATACAACAGTCGTGTAAAATACGACAAAACATAATCTAAGATTTTTAATAAGAATATTGTCATCTAGACAATATCCACACTCAATGGAGTCCTCATTACATTTATTGTCACACTATTTAACAGAATAGTGAGGACTACTAATGCTATCATCTAGACCGTCACTCCATTCCCCGATTAGTCCCGCCACGTTCTCATTTTTTCGAAGAGAATGGTGAAAGAAAGGTGAGCTCAACTAGCCCGATGAAGAAATATTATGACTAAGATAATGCAGAATAAATCATCATTAGTCTTCAACAATGTTAAACTGATAAAATACAATAGACATCAAGTTTAACTACAGCGGAATAAGCAATCCATTGGAAGAGTCAAGTAGAGCATGATATCTACTATCTTCTATGATTTAAAATGTTTTAATCAATTTTTATCACTGAGACTCAGCTTAATAACTAAACAACATCATCGAGTCATCCCTGCACTATGGGCAAAGGATATTCATTAAATCATCAATGGTCGTGACTATACCGAATAATCCCTGGTCATAATCATACCAAAAACTGTCCATCAATGCACTACAGGCTACTAAGGACTTTTATCACATCATTTATAACATTACAGGTCATGATTATACCGAATAATCCCTGTTCATAATCATACCAAGTCCATCTATGCACGTAAGCTAAAGATGACTTTCATCACAATATAAGCATGAGGATGATGACAATGACATAATAATTAAATAAAACAAGTGCAAGAATGAATTTTAAAGATTTATAAGTTAATTTATCTTGAAATCAATTACGTCCAAATTGTCAACATGATACTACTTTGAGGAGTAAAATTCAAGAATGCTCAGAAGAATATTTCCATGAAAAGATACCAGATGAAGCGCAAATATCCAGGATATTCTACTAATTTCATGGAGTATAGAAGCCAAAACTTTAACCAAATGAGTATCATAGAATATATGAAACTGCAAATGGATTTTCACCCGCCATACGATAATCCACGTAGACAGATCATTTCCATAATTTAATAAAGAATGAATACGAAGGATCATTCACCAAGCATGTGATAATCCACATAGACAGGTTATTCCAACAGAATAATAAAGAATGGAACCACGTCATGCGTAATTTGCACAGACTGGATATTCCAACAGAATAATAAAGAATGTAATAACAGAAGAATTCACCATACATGTGATAGACCGCACAGACATGTTATTCTAACAGAATAATAAAGAATGGAACTAGGTCTAGCGTAATCCGCATGGACAGGATATTCCAACAGAATAATAAATGGAATAACATAAGAATTTTACCATGTATGAGGTATTTCGCATAGACAGGTTATTCCAACATAATAATAAATAATGGAATAAAAGAAGCTCTCTTCATGAATACAAAAGAAATAATACCCCTTACCTTAGAAGAAACTGGATATTGAAATAGTGAGGTAGCATACTTCTTTTCCTCTTTCTCTCTATAATTTCTCTCTATAATAATTGCTCTAAAGATTTAGTGAATTGGTGAGAAATGAAGGAAGAATGAGCTTCTATTTATAGGAAAATATAGTTTCAATAATTGCACGTTTTGGGGCTGAAAATATTACATTACAATACCTTCAACTTTTCTTTCATTTTTAATTTAGTCCTGCAAGTATTATCAAACTTGCACCACCTCCCCTAATAGTAAAGAATGTGAATCAATAGTTTAATCATATGAATCAATAGTTATAATCGTGTGAAAATACGAATTACAGTATAGTACCTCCATCTATACCTCCATTTTTAACTTAGTCATGCAAGTATTATCAATCTTGCACCAACTCCCCTAATAGTACAAGAATGTGAATCAATAGTGCAAACATATGAACAAATAGTTATAATTATGTGAATTAATAGCAATTAATTGCTCATTTATCTGATTAATTATCCGACTGGTCGGTAAAACATCCAGACATCAATTAATATTGGAATAAATGTCGATTTCCACTAACACTAATAATTTAAACACTATGGAACTATCAATTTCATCTTTAATCAACACGAACTTATTCATCATTAATATTATAACTCATAATATTTAACAACCAGGTCGTTCCTAGGAAAGAGGGGGCTTTCCAATAAGGATTTCTCTTTATTGGCGCGCAATTAGATGACCAAACCTCTCCTTGACAGAACTTCTAGACATTGTAAATATTGCAATTTAATAATATGAATAACTTTATCGTCTCAATTATTGATTTAATAATATGTCATATTATGCAGATGATACTATGACAATAGTCGAATCTATAATATGAGAGATATGATGTAGCAATTACTGTAGCAATAATTGAGTATAACTGAGTGACTTCTCATGTAAGCATCAATAATCAATACCGTGTGCTACTATACAACCACGCGTATTATTGTACTTTTACTACCAGGTAGTTCAACAGTTTAATGGCAAAACTTCCGCTGTTATTTTTATAAAAAGATAATTATGTCATTTTCTAACTACGACAATACTTTCATTCTGGGGTCCACCAATGATTGTGCCATCGTACGAATATTCCCTGTTAAAACGAATATTCTCCGACCAATCAAATATTATATAACCACTTGCTTACTTTACAAAATTTGTAAATATTACCCACAACTATAACATTATATCAAATCCACACCATAATATTCAAAAATATATTTCGAGAAAATTATTCTTTATTCATAAAAGTTGGGGTCTTACAGCAATCACAAGAAAAATTTGAATGGACTTTAGCACCTCTAGAGTTGAGAAGGTTTTCATCATAGTCAACTCCTTGCCTTTGTTTGAAACCTTTTGCAACCAGTCGGGCCTTATAGGTCTCTACCTTGCCATTTGGTCCAGTCTTTCTTTTAAAAACCCATTTACACCCAATAGACTAAATGCCTTCAGGTGGTGAAACCAAAGTCCATACTTGGCTTTCATACATGTAGTCCATCTCAGATTTCATGCCTTCTAGCCACTTCTCTGAGTCTTTATTACCCATAGCTTGTTCATAATTCAATGGATCATCATCATCTATGATGCATAATCCATACCTATCCGGTATCTTCGGTACTCTTCCAAATTTATGAATAGGGTGTTGTAGAGAAGGTATCTCTACTTGGACAGGTTCATCCATTTGACTTATAATAGTTTGTGGTTCTTGAATTTCTTCACGATATATTTTCCTCAGACTGGCTCCTTCAAGGATAAACTCCCTTTCCAAGAAGGCAACATGTTTGGAAACAAACACCTTTTGCTCAGTAGGATTGCTAAAATAGTATCCTAAACTTTCTTTAGGATATCCCACAAATATACACTTATCAGATCTTGTTCCAACCTTATTATTCTGAAACCTTTTCACATAAGCCGAACATCCCCAAATCTTAACATAATTAAGACTAGGTTTCCTCCCTGTCAACATCTCATATGGAGTCTTGGGGTTGGATTTCATGGGGACCTTATTTAGTAGATATGCACCCGCTTCTAGGGCATAACCTCATAACGATACTTGAAGATCGGTAAAACTCATCATGGAACGAACCATGTCCAACAATGTTTGATTATTCCTTTCATATACACCATTCAACTGTGGTGTTCTAGGTAGAGTCCATTATGAGATTATACCATTTTCTTTTAGACAATTGAGAAACTCACTGCTTAAGTATTCACCTCCTCGATCTGATTGAAGAATCTTGATACTCTTGCTAGTTTGTTTCTCTACTTCACTTCAGAACTCTTTGAACTTTTCAAATAATTCAGATTTGTATTTCATTAAATACACATGTCCAAATTTTTAGTGTTCATCAATGAAAGTAATAAAATAAGAATACCCCCCTCGTGTATTCATTGTCATGGATCCCCATACGTCTATATGTACCAACGCTAACAACTTTGTAACACTTTCTCATTTTCCACTAAAAAGAAATTTAATCATTTTTCTCATGAGACATGATTCATAAGTTGGATATGATTCATAATCAGATAGCTCTAAGAGCCCATCCTTATGCAACTTGGATAATCTTGTTTCATTAATATGACCGAGTCTATAGTGCCACATAAAGGTATAATTTACATCAACTCTTTTAGTTTTCTTTGTTTGTTAAATTTGGAGTATATTGTCATGCAAGTTAAGTATGTAAAGTCCATTTTGCAAATTACCAACACCATATAAAACATTATTATTATAAATAGAACAACTACTGTTCTTTATTATAATGTCAAAAAAATCCATATCCAATACAAAAATTAAAATAATGTTTCTAATAAGTGATGGAACAAAATAACAATTATTTAATTTAATGGACTTGCTCGTAGACAGTGCTAAACAATAAGTTCCTACAACTAATGCAGCAACCTTTGCTTTCCCACTCGTAGGAAGACCTCATCCTTGTTTAGCTTTCTACTTTTAACTAGTCCCTGTATAGTATTACATATGTGAGAACCACAACCGGTATCCAATACCAAAGTGGAAGTTTGACTATTATTAAATTAACGTTAATTATGAACAAACCTTGATTGGAAGTTGAATCTTCTCCTAGCTTCTTCTGCTTTTGTTCCGCAAGGAACTCCTTGTAGTTCCTCTTCTAGTGACCCGGCTTGTTGCAATGGAAGCATAATTCTTTTTTATCTGGATCAGGTTTCTTATTATCCTTTCCTTTCTCCTTTCCTTTAGCCTTCTTGGATTTCAACTTTTTAGAAGATACCTTTGGCCTCTTCCTTTTCTTGGAAGAATTATCCAATAGTAAGATATAGTTCTTCTTGGATGGGAAGTGACCTTCGGTAGTTTTCAACATGTTAAGTAACTCAGGCAAGTTGACGTCCAACTTATTCATTTGAAAATTCACAACAAATCGTGAGAAGGTGTCAGGAAGTGACTGCAAGACTAAATCTTGACTCAACTCCCCATCCATGACGAACCCAAGCTGGCCAAGGCTTTCAATCAAATTGATCATCTTTAAGACATGAGTCTCAACAGTAGTGCCCTTGGTTATTCGAGATCAGAAGAGCTCCTTAGATATCTCATATCTAGCAGTCCTACTTTGTTCACCATACAACTCTTGGAGGTGTAGCAATATAGTAGGAGCATTAATAGTTTCATGCTGACGCTGAAGCTCGTTACTCATGGATGTAAGCTTGATGCATTCAGCCATAAATGCATCATCTTGCAACTTCTTAAAAGTAGCAATCTCTTCGTTAGAGGCTGTTTCAACAAGTGTTTCACGGACGGGCGGATTGAGGACATAAGAAAGCTTTTTAGCAGTGAGAACAATTCTCAAATTTCTTAACCAGTTCATTAAATTTAGTCTGGTCAGTTTGTTAGCATCCAATATGCTACGCAATGATATTATTGAATATGATTTTTTTAAAATTCTGCATGTGAAAAAGAAAATATTTTAGCAAACATTCATTTAATTAAGTACCAAAATAAATTAGGTATTATTTTAAATTGGTGCCTACAACTATTTTCTTCAAACTATATTACCCTCATTATATATTTCGGCAATATCTAATTAAAGATTTTCTAATGAGAATAAGGATCTCATTTTAAATGTATATAGCCTTTGTGTGTCCACAACAAACTATATATAAATAAATAGGTAGACAACTCTTGTCAATTATATCATCATGTAACTCCCTATATTTTGCCTCTTAAATCATAATAGTCAAGTGTGTGCACATCCGAACTAAAATGATTAAAGTTAAATCATATCCAGCATTTTCATATAAGTGAAGAGAAAATTACAGCCCTTGTGTGTGCATAACAAAGCGATAATGTTCAATTCCTTATAAACATCATATGCAATAAAAACAACATCTCAAATATTTAATAATTGCCTTGTGTGTGCACAACAAAGTCATATTAAATATTTAATACTCTATTGTTTTTATCTTGCTAGAAGGCGACGTTCGATATTCCAAATATCTTTGAAAGTTAAAACTTAATATAATTTCTTTGAGGGATTTGTTATTATTTGTCTATTCTTATTTAGCGCGCATATATATATATAGAGAGAAAGAGAGAGAGACTCGAAATTTTCTGCACTCTTATTACTAACATTGCAGGAGGGTAGATTCGTCTTTTGGAGATAACCCTGAAAGACAACTTACATCCATTTCGGATACTATCGGAAGTTCAGTTCCAACCCGGAACACAAACTGGGAACATCATCTCAAACCCGGAACACACACCGAGAATGTCATTTCCAATCTCAGAGATAACCCCGAGATATACAGATCAAAAGACCGGCAACAACACCGGAGAGGACAGTTCTGTCTCGGCAATAACACCGCGACGCTCAGTTCCAGTCCCAGAAAAACACTGGGAGTAGCAGCCCCATCCTTGGTGATAGCCCCAATAGATGCCATTGCAGTTCCGACGGTAACCCCGGAAATGCTTGTTTCAAACATATGCAATCAGCTTCAACCTCAAACATCCTGTCGAGGCACACACACCTCAGACTCAGAGTTGACAACGGGCAAACATGAACGTCCACAGATGACAGTGAGACATACAAGCAGCAGTCCAATCTCAAATGTAACCCTGAGCAACGTCTGCTTTCCACTTAAATCGACGATAACCCCGGTGAGGAGTCACAACGTCATCTTACCGTCACAACAAGATGATATCGCAGCATACCAACAAGTAGTCCAATCTCAGCGTTAACCCTGAGCAACGTCTACTTTCAACTCAAACCGGTGAAAACCCCAGCGAGGAGTCAAACGTCATCTTGTTCCTTCGACAATGGCACGTCGTCTCAACACTTCATACATACATACATCCAACAATGTCCCACAAGAGCCGAGGATTAACAATCCCGAGTGACTATTATGCGTGACAGTACTTTGGATAGAATTTGAAGCTTGAAGACCATGGGCATAGAACCCTCTTCCTGACTTCGTACAACCTCTAATCAGATGCTCGGATTCAAAACAGTTCGAAGAAGGTCAGATATACCTCGTTCAGATGCTCGAATTCAAGTTCTGCAAGTTTGAACAGTCATTACAGTGCATGAGTGCACGTACTACGAGATGACGGGACCCACGAGGCTCGGATGCACCACGACCAACTGCAGGTACACCTGCGGCTTCCGCAGGTGTACCTGCGACCATCCGTCTATATATACAAGCCTTGGGGTCAGCCATTTGAGAGGAAGAGGGAGGGAAAAGGAGAGAAAGCCCTGTCCATTTTGCTCTACATACACATCTTTTGAGTGTTTCCTCACTTCTAAACACTAGTTAACTCACATATAGCTATCTTTTATCCAGCGGGAGCTGAGTGTTTATCCGTTTAAAGTCAATAGAAGTCTACTTTGGCAGCCCACTGTAAGCCTTCTCATATTTTATAAAGCCTTCTTCTTAAAATAGCACACACTGTTGTACACGTTGAGAGTCGTGTGAGTGTGTTTGCCCGGACTCCGGTCTGTGGTTTTCATTTCTGTCTGTATATGTATACTTATATATATGTATATATTTCATATATTATCGAGTTATGCCTTGATTGAGCCTAGACTTGATGGGAGCGTTTAATTGCTTATATATATATATATATATATATATATATATAAGCGTGGTCGACTCATTTGATGAGCCCGGATTTTATATCCTATGCTTTAATCGTTTATATATATATATATATATATATATATATATATATATATATTATTGCGGACATATCCGATGAGCCCGGATTCACATCCTAGTGCGTTCTCATCGCTTTTATATATATATATATATATATATATATATATATATATTTACATTTCACATCAAGCACAAGTTTACTTCGTTGCCTTTTCTGACTTTATTTACATTTCAATCTCTTTGGAGTTTACTTACGTGGCGGTTGATCGCTTTTACATACTATATTTACATTTCATCCCACAGGAGTTTACTTACGTGGTGGTTGATCATGTCAATATATATATATATATATATATATATATATATATATATATATATATATATATATTTACCGCTTTTATATATTTATATTTTCGATCCCCCATGGAGTTGCTTCGTGGTGGTTGATCATGTATGTATATATATATATATATATAACTTTTATATATATAACTGCTTACTGTATTCCATATAAATTGAAGTATCATGTGAGCCTAGGAATCATGTTATCACAGTTCGATTTCTCAATCTATATTCTGATTTCCATGATGGACATTTTTCAAATTATATGTGACTGTACATTATTTTACAGTGTCTGAATTTCCTTGGATGGTTGTCATGCCCATGAGGAGTTCGGCACTGCTGTATATTATTTTCTTGAGAATGCTTCGCATCTCGAAAATAAAAGCAAACAAGCCAAACATTTAATAATAAAATGGAAGTATGAAAAGGTCTCAATTCCTATTGAGCACAGGGTTTGAAAAACCTCTTTTATAAAACTTCATTGCTACATCTTGGTTAAAACTGAACTTTTCTATAAAATTCAAACCTTGTGTATATAGGTGCGAACGAGGCCTTACACTACTTTCAAATAATTGCACATTGATCCACACACACACACAAACACATATATTCATATAACAATTTCTTTGAAAAGTGACGGTCACCGTGGTAACACGGATGTCGGGGGGTGCCTAACACCTTCCCTCCGCATAATGAAGCCCCCGGACCCAAAATGAATCTCGGTTTCATAGACCCGACTAGCAGTGTCAAAACACTGGGTCAATGTGCAAACCTTTTCGGTTGCATTGGTACAACCAGTTAAAAACACCAACTGGAGACTCTTAAAGTCAAATCATCGACATTACACATGTCGGACCTTTTACACTTGTTTTTTCAAACAAATCTCACATTAACATGAGAACACCAAAGAACAAGTAAAGAAAAGGGACACTCAAAAATTTCGACGTCGAATATATATATATATATATATATATATATATATATATATATATAGAGAGAGAGAGAGAGAGAGAGAGTCTGGTTCCAGTCTGGACTCCCGTACGCTACTAAAATGCCTACTTTTTTTTGCTTTTTTTAACACAACTAAAAAAAAGTTTAATATTTTATGGAACTTGAATTTTTACATAATGCAGACATGTTTTGTCATATGTATCCGAATCACGCCCAAAACACTGTATTATGTAAAAATTCTAGTTCCATAAAATATTTAACTTTTTTTTAGTTGTTTTAAAAAAAATCTGTATTTTAAGAAAATTCGGGAGTCTAGATAGGATCCTTTGTGTTTGTGTGTGTGTGTGTGTGTGTATATATATATATATATATATATATATATATAGTATAAGCATGCATATAGAATACTATATTCTACCCGGATTGATTATGAACTTTTATTCTAGTTTGGTTCACTAGAGCCATCAAGTGAACAAAAAGGTCAAACATAGGGGTGAAAGAATTAAAATTTAAATATATAACATTTACATTTAAACCTGGGCCCCATTACAAACGGGGCTTCAAGCGCTCCTTTCTCTTTGATCTCCAATTCTTCAAGAGAATTCTAACTAATCCTATTACATAAACTATTTTAAATTTAAATATATACCTTGATCAGCAGTCAAGGGGAAGTACATAAGAGAGAAATAGAATTTACATCGAGAATAAATAAGAGAAGACGAGGTACACATACACCATTTTATAAAACTCATACATTCAACCATCCAACAAAAATAAATCCAATCTCATTGGTCAATAGTCCATAATGTATCTCATTTATTATCATACATATCACCATATATAACAATAAAAAAACATACATCTCATGAATAATAAATATTTAATATATATATATATATATATACATCAATTTTATGAGCAAATTTAATTAGCATTAATTTCAATTATGATTTAAAATAAACTCCTTTATTTAATTAACACGAAATTATATTCTAAATACAAAATAAACAAGTTTATTTTAATTTAGAATTTCTGAAAAACATGAAATCCAATTTTTTATTTACATAAACTTCTTATTTTAATTAAAAATTAATAAAAATAATTTTTATTCCTTTCAAGGTACAATGCCCCAAATGTACTTTGGTTTTGGTATGAAGAATAGAGATAACCCGGTTTCAGAAAACCCGGAAGGACGTTGCGCTTAAGTTTATACTTTATCTTTAGAGGCAATCTGCAATGTTTGGGAGACCCGGTTGAGACCCGCACTGGTGTCATAGCATTACCGCTTACACTAATCGTAAACAGCACATGAGAGCTAGTTCAGAGAAACTTTTTTCGCTTATAATTTTATAGTTTTTCTCCAAAAACTCAATTTTATTCTAATAATTATGCCTAGAAAATTTGTACAAAACACATATCAATCATATATATCAAATCTAAACAATTAATAACTTCATAAAGGTTTGGCTTTGATGCCACTGTTAGGGTTATAAGAATCAAAGACGCGATCAAATTGCAAAATAAGCAGAAGCATGGCAAAATCAAATTTAAAAAAAAATCAGAAATTAATTACTTGGATCATCTTTTATGCATGTTATTAATTAAAGCGAAGGATAAGTTTATGGAATCATACCCTTGTAGATTCGAGCTTTCATAGGTACGAGTTCAACTCTTAGTTCTCCGCAATCTCATTGAACCTCCTGGATTGATTTCTTCCTTTGATCAACGTTAGCCACCCAAGTGTTTGGCCTCTAGAGATAATCTACCAAGGAAGAAGGATTATTCAAAAAGGAGGGTGGTTGGCTAAACTCTAGTTTTTCTATCTTTGTAGAAAAAGTAGTAATCTCTAACAATTGAAATTACGTAAACTAATACTAGAATAAGACTCCTCTTATATAGATATTAGTCAACCCTTCTAGTCTAATTAGAAATAGGATCTTATTTAATTAATTAAATTCCTTTAAATAATTAAGCTCCTTAATCTTATTAAAGATAATTAATTAAATTTTTTTAATTAATTTGCCTCCTAATCTTGTTAGGAATAAATGAGAGTACTTATATTAAATTAATTCTCAAACTTTTTAGAAATTAAAATAATAATAATTGTAATAATATTAATAAGGCTCCTCTTATTAATTTATATTTAATATTTTCAAAATATTAAATAATAAATATTAAACTATTTAATTTACTATATCACCGTAGATTAAATTAAATACACTTAGCATATTATTACGATTATGCCATTAACTTCTTAAAAATTATTCTTTCTTTTATGGGGTGACCCTTTAGGTTTCCTATATTAAATCGATTGTGAATAAATCAATTAGAAAATTCTAATCTTATTTAAATAAATAAAATAAATTAATAATCTATTTAAATAAATAATATTTATTCTACAATAAGGATAAGTCTCCTTAGCGATTAACGACTTTCCAAATAATATAGATTTCAACATTAATCATAAAAATATATATTTGAGTAAATAGTTTCCGCACAATTCAATGCTTACACCATACAATGTCTCAATTAAATATAAGACATGAAATTACTGTCAAGTCTTATTTTATTTAATTATATGTATTTTGATTCCTAAAAGCACAACTCTGAATACATGTAAATTAGAAACTCTTTTCTAATTTCATTCCACCTTTGTCAAGGATTTCTAGGTTGTTACTTATCGAATCACATAGAAAATTTCTCTTCTTTTACTGGAAGTGGTAGATTCTTTATTGATCATTCATTATCTCCATATATAAATTATTACACCCAAGCATACCCTTTGATATACCCTAATGGTCTTAAAAAATAAGTCAAAGTATAATTCATTATACACAAGATATTATGATGATCTTAAGTCCAAGGATCACTTGTACTACTATTACTACATGAATTCCTATTGACAGACAAGTAAAACTCCATTAGGTATTCCTTAGCGAGCCACGTTCAGTAAACTTATTCTCCAATAAGAACCTATGTACTTGCTTTAGTGTCTCCACAAAAATGATCATGATATCAATCATCCTTATCCAATGAGGAATCAACGTATGTACCAATCTATCAAGATTAAATAATCCCCTTTTTAGTAATCCAATAATTGGGAACATTTTAGTTTTAAGCTATCTAAGAATTTAGATCTCATTAGAATGATCATCATCATAATTCTAAAAACATTGGTTAAAACTATGGGTTTATCACATATTAATAAAAACTGCATTATGTAAATAAATAATTGCCTATAAATAATTATTTTATTAATAAATAAATAAGATTGTTGCAAAGTATATGCTTTATCATCATACATAATTGGCTTGTATGCATTCTACTTTCAAAAAAAATACCCACTCGACCGGATTCCTCCAAACAAGGTGGTAGTCAGGGTACTGACAAGAAAAAGGAAGCACAAATTCTGGAACCTCAAAACAATGAGAAAACAACAAAACCCCTGAAATCTTCAATCAAAGGGAAAATGGAAGAAACCATCTGGTCAATCAAAGGGATTGGAGCATATGGGAGTGTTAACTACTCAGAACTTTGCGTCTTTCCCAAGGCTCAATATCCAGACAAGTTCAAAATTCTAGATTTTGAGAAGTATGAAGGATTGGGAGATCCTTGCACTTATTTGAAAGTGTTCATTGGAGAACTCAGATCCTATGCAGAGGATGAAAAGCTGAGAATGCAGCTATTTCAAAAAGTCTGACCAGATAGGCCAGAGCCTGGTATGCCGAACTGGACAATTCCAAAATCCTTAGCTGGGAAAAGCTAACCCATGCCTTCCTATATTAATACAGCTTCCAGTCACAAATGGCTCCGGACAGATATCAAATCACCAAAGTTAAAAGGCAGAATAATGAGTTATTCAAAGAATATGCTCAAAGATGGAGGCATCTAGCTACTCAAGTCATTCTATCAATGACAGAAACTGAGATGGTAATGATATTCATCGACATACAAGAAGCTCCATTTTATGAGAGAGTCCTAGTAAGCATAGGAAAATCATCCTCAGCAATGATCAAACATGGACAAATGGCTGAGATGGGGTTGAAGTCTTGAAAGATTAAAGACCTTACTACTTTAGAAGCCGTAGATGAGCACATTCAGGCTGGAAATTATGGGAATAATCCTCGAAGAGTTCATAAGAAAAAAGAAGAGGATGTATCCTTGATACTACAAGGTAAAACTCAGATAGGTAATCAAAACAAAAACCTTCCCTTTCAAAGAAAGAATTATTCCCCTTTCCAAACATCTGTACAAACCTCAAATCTGACGTTCCAAAGAACTGGAGAGGCTAAACGTTGAAAGAAATTTACACCCTTAGGGGACTCACTTGAGAATAGACTTAAGCTTCTAACAGCACAGAAGAAAATTTCTCAGCTTTTCCTCCAACTAATCCAAGTGGTAAGAATTTTGACCCAATCAAGAAATGTGTTTATCATTCTAGGGCTCCATGCCATTATCCCAAAAATGTTGGTCATTAAAACATAAGATTTAAGATATATTAGACAGTGGTGAGATCGTGGTTACAACACACGACCCACCACATGTTCATGATAAGCCTCTGCCTCAACACAATGAGGATGGAGTAAACATGATTGGTATTGGAAGAGGGTAAACTTCCAAATACCTTCAATACATTGGAGAAACATTATAAGTAAATTAGGGTACCCAAGCAGAGTTGGGTTATTCCGAAGTCTATCAATTAAGCATGAAATGAAATCTATCAAAGAACAGATTGGTTAACTAGTTGAATTAATGGTACATCAGCAGCAAGTAACTCGATAGTTGATCAGTCAGGGCAAGTAAATCTCCTCTCCATTGTAACAAGGGATCAATAATGATTCCATGACAATGAAATTTGGGAAGAAAAACTTGTAAGAAAAGCTAGATCCTAAGCTCGTCGAGAGTATGCACATAAAAGAAAGTTCACTCTTTTGGGCCAACCGATAGAGGAGATCTTACAGATGTTGATCAATGAAAGGAAAATCACAGAACTGTTACCCCCAATCAATCCCCGTTCCAAGAGATTTGATGCTACCGGGATATGTTAATATCATTCTAACACTCCTGGTCATGACATAGAAAGTTGTTGGGCACTTCATCACCTGATACAAAATTTAATTGACAATGGTGACCTACACATGGTAAATATTAGTAATACTCTGCCTGAAGAACATGAGATATTTCCTCCTGGAACACGGAGATGGAGGGAAGTTATAGCAGTCATATCCTCTGAAGGAGATTTACTTGTAATTCCTTTGACAATTCAAGGAAAGGGGGACAAACGTGGAAAGAATCCTTAGAAAGTGGTTGCACCAGAACCCTTGATGTTTTCATTCAGACCGTATAATCACTTTATCATCCTGAAAAGACTCCCATGGAATTCTGGGGAGAATAAGGTATTGACCTCTAATCATGCGACACCTATATCAAAAGTAAACCCATTGTATCTACCTCAGTGAGTGATAAAGTCAGGCACTAAAAATAAGGGGAGTGTGCTTGAGGAGAAAATTAAAGAATTTCACAATAAAATGGGGCATAATGAAGCTAAGGTAGTGCAAAGATTAAGGGAGGCACTGTGAAACCCCCAAATCTAGGTACTCCATTCTCACAGAATTTGGTGTTCACTATCCAAAACATTGCATCTAACTACCCATCATAAAGGATAAAGACATAATTTAAATAACTTAAACAATAGTCTTTCCCACTAAAGGGTTACATCATCTCAAAACAATCCCAGGTAATCTAACCTTAAATTTATTACATCAGTTTGCGAATACATCATATATTAAAACAAGTCTTTAACATAATTCATTAAAATAAAAATTCTCATAAGCCTTCAACACTTGGACATCTTGCCCTTTCCTTTGCTAGTAGATGGCTCATCGACTTTCTCTACTTTAGCAGCAGTGTTAAATGCAAGAGTGAGCAAACAATTGCTCACTAATATACGAAGTAGCAATGATAACAATATGATAATGAACAACGAATGCTGAATAATAATGAACTTGTTCTACAAATCCAAATAGAAAACAAGTTCAAAATCAATATCTGAGGGTCTTAAGACCACGAACTATGTCTCTGGTATTCAGGTATTATTACCTCAACCTTAACAGTCATTTAGAGTATAAAAACCCTTCTTAACGTACTTAGGGGGATCAACCCTTTTGTACCATGTATTGTGCACAAACATCTAAACGTTACACGTACAAAATCCCCTATGTTAGGGTTGTTCGTCTCAGCTTAAATTTAGAATTTCCGCACTAAAGAAAGTTTAGCTCGGAACTAACTTATTAGTGTTTCTAGAATTTTAGAACACTATTCGATAATAGACTAGTTTAATCAATAAGAGTTTGCTTACTACTTGAAAGCTTTATACAATAATATAGAATTGAATAAGGTCATCAAAGTCAAAGATCGAATATCACCAATATACAATTGAATAAACATGATATACATGCAAAGTTCTATATTCAAAAGGGTTAAAACAATCTCTTTGAATCATTGTATTAGAACAATATATGCTTCAAATAATAGTAAGGAAAGTAATACTCGCTCGATGTAACGAATTAGGTTACAAGAGCTTGTACAATCATACACGAGATAGAATCAATAAGCTTGATGAACTTTAACATATAATTTAGGAACTTATACAGTCATAATCTAGGAACAAAAATCTTGCACAAGTATAACATAACAACGATAGCTAAACCTTGCTGAATAATTAGGTAGCATAGATTAGGGAACTTGCCTTGTATGTAAGCTACACAAGTATAATAATGTTCACCAATTACAATACATATATCATTGAAATCGCAATAACAATTAGTTGTATTAATATTAGCTTTATGGATTTAACACACCATTTAAATCATAACTTTATCCTAATGTCTAATCATGTTGGTTAACATCCTTAACAAATCTGAAATCTCACTACAAAGTAACATAAACCTTATCATTTATTTTTAACTTTTGAAAAAAATCACATTTGGTTCATCACATAACTTACCAATTCATAATCTATAGTTTCAACGTTGTGATTACAACATGTTGTTATATCTTATAACACATTTTAGGTTCCTCTACAATCATCAAATAAGTTAAGTTAACAATTTCCAAGCTATGTCATTAATAGCTCAAAGACTAGGTCTCGATCGACCACTAAGCCATGACGCGCTTGCTTTTTACATCGGGATACAAGGCGCCTACGTGCGTATAAAGAATACACAGACAATACAATCAAGGCACATGACACCGCCGAGCCAAATAGTAAGTTCGCAGATGCCTCGCTTTTAGTTTTGCAAAAACTCAAATCGACTGCTTCGCCAAAAATCCCAATTCCATAGAAATTCACCCAACTTCAACATATAAAACTTTGGAATATCCTATTTAAGCATGCTATACACCATTCTATATATAAAACATCACATATACATCATTTCAAGGAATCAAAACCATAGTTTTTTACACTTTTAACGAATTTGATCGCCACGAACTCATTTCTTAATCAATTGACATGGTTTAAACTACGCCGCTTTCGTTTCTTAACATACTAATATTATCCAATAAGAAATTACAAATTATACCACATATAGAGCACCAACTTTCATACTTCCTAAAGCCCCTTTTTCAAATATGAACACTGTTAGTTATATTTCCTTCTTACAATTCAATTTTCCAAGAACTTAGATAAAAACTAAAGCTTGGAAATTTAGGAATAAATTATACCTTAATCCTCTTAATTATAAGCTAGCGCGTGAATATCTTCTTTCTCTGGGCAAACTCACAGAGATTACTCTCTCAATTCTTACTCACAAAACTCTACAATTCTCTCTTCCTCTGTTATCTAGTAAACCTTAGAAAATAATATGTGAAATAACCCACAATGCTTAAACATTGATAATCATGATTATCAATTTATTAAGCCAAGTGTCTTTAGCAGTTATATTAACCAAAAGTCACAAGGCTTTGTTTGGTTACAGAATTTCCATAATAGATTATTATTATAATATTTTTATTATATAGTTTCACTTGTCACACATGCAACCCATTAAATAAAATTATCATTACTCAATTTAATTAATCAATTTAGTTACTAAATTAATTCACCATAATTCATCAATTATTCATTTTCCGCAATAAATAAATTATTTAAAATATTTATTTAATTCCATAAATATTTAAATTAAATTACAAGTTTCTCGATTGTTACATCCTTCCCTCCTTAAAAGAATTTTGTCCCAAGAATAACAACTCAAAAAATTTATTCGCTACATTCTTCCCTCCTTAACAAGATTTTGTCCCCAGAATCGCTATACAAAATCAAGCAAACAACTGAGGATAATTCTTCATCATAACGCTTTCAAGTTCCCACGTAGCTTCCTCAGCATTGTGGTTCCTCCAGACTACCTTAACAGAAGGTATCACTTTATTCCTCAATACTTGTTCTTTTCTGTCAATAATTTGAACAGGGACTTCTTCATATGACTAATCTTTCACAAACTGTAAGGGCTCATGTTCGATAACATGTTTATAATCAGGTTTATATGGTCTCAATACCGAGACATGGAAACCATTATGAATATGTTCCAACTCTGGAGGTAAAGCTACCTCATACGCCACTTCACCAATTCGTCGAAGCACTTCAAAAGGTCCTATAAATCTAGGGCTCAATTTCCTCTTCTTGCCAAATCGAATTTTCCCCTTCCAGGGAAACACTTTCAGGAAAACATAACTACCGACATCGAATTCTCGATTTTTTCGATGTTGATCGGCATATTTCTTCTGTCTATCCTGTGCAGCTATTAATCTCGCTCGAATAACCTTGATGATCTCGATAGTCTATTGTACCAATTCTGGACCCAATAGTTGATGCTCACCTACCTCGTCCCAATATAACGGAGTTCTGCATTTTCTGTCGTATAACACTTCATAAGGCGGCATGGCAATACTCGCTTGATAACTATTATTATAGGTAAATTCCACCAATGGTAGATGGTCATCCCAATTTCCCTTGAAATCCATGATACATGCTCTGAGCATATCTTCTAGTGTTTTGATGGTTCTCTCACTTTGTCCGTCGGTTTGAGGATGGTACGCTGTACTCATTCTCAACTGTGTCCCCAAGCACTCTTGTAGTCGTTTCTAGAAATTAGATGTGAAATGTGGATCTCTGTCTGATACAATGGACATAGGTACACCATGTCTTGAAACAATTTCCTTCACATATAGTTTTGATAACCGATATAGGGTAAATCGAAGCTTGATTGGCAAAAAGTGTGCTGACTTTGTCAATCGATCGACAATCACCCAAATGGCATCGTAACCATGTTTGGTTGTTAGAAGACCTACCACAAAATCCATTCTGATATGCTCCCATTTCCATTCTGGTATCGCCAACGGTTGTAACAATCCGCTTGACCTTTGATGTTCAGCTTTCACTTTCTGAAACGTTAAGCATTTCGCCACCCATTCAGCCACATCCCTCTTCATATTCGGTCACCAAAAATGATGTCTAAGATCTTGTAAAATCTTTGTACTCCCAAGGTGAATCGAATATCTTGAATTGTGAGCTTCATTCAGAATTTCTTCTTTAACCTCTGGTACTGGCGGAACCCAAATTCTCCCTTCGAATCGAAGTAATCCTTCTGAATCTATTTTGAATTTGTTTTCCTCACCTACATATATTTTCTGTTTTATCTTTTTGCAGTCTTCATCATAAAGTTGTGCATTTTTCACCTTATCCACCAACATTGAACTATTTCCCATCTGGAATAACTTTTCATCGGATTCTGTTGGATATTTAATTTCTAACTCCATCTTAGCCATTTTCGACACTAGCTTCTCCTAAGTAGTTAACATCATTAACTTCTCTTTCCCTTCCTACTTAGAGCATCAGCGACACACATTTGCCTTTCCGGGATGATAGAAAATTTCACAGTCGTAATCTTTGATCAATTCCAACCATCTTCTTTATCTCATATTCAAATCTTTTTGTGTAAAGATATACTTCAGACTTTTAGGGTCAGTATATATCCCACACCGCTCTCCATAAAGATAATGTCACTAAATTTTCAAGGCAAATACCACCGCTGCCAACTCTAAGTCATAAGTCGGATACCCATTCTCGTAATCTTTCAACTGACGTGATGCATACGCAATAACTCTGCCGTTTTACATAAGCACACAACCTAGTCCTTTATGTGATGCGTCACTATACACCACAAAATTTCCTGTATCATCAGGCAATGACAACACAGGTGCAGAGCTCAGTCTCTTCTTTAACTCTCAAAAACTCTCCTCGCACTTCTCTGTCCTAAAAAATTTAACCGCCTTCCTAGTTAAATTCGTCAATGGAGTCACGATCTTGGAAAAGTACTGAATAAAACGCATGTAATAACCCGCCAATCCTAAGAAACTCCTTACTTCTGACGGTGTCTTCGGCTGATCCCAGTTTATTACAGCTTCAACCTTTGATGGATCTAACAAAATTCTGTCCTTATCAATAACGTGTCCGAGAAACTATACACGTTCCAACCAAAATTCACATTTTGAGAACTTAGTGTATAACTTCTCTTTTCTCAATGTCTCCAACGTCACTCTTAAGTGTTCCAAATGTTCCTCCTTTGTCTTGGAATACACCAATATATCATCAATAAACACCACCATAAATTTGTCTAAGAATGGTTTAAACACCCTGTTCATCAAGTCCATGAACACCGAAGGTGTGTTGGTTAAACCAAAAGACATAACTAGAAACTCGTAATGACCATATCGAGTCCTGAACGCTGTTTTTGGTTCATTCTCCGGCCTCATCTTTAGCTGATGATAACCACTTCTCAAGTCTATCTTTGAGAAATATCTTGCTCCCTTCAACTGATCGAACAGATCATCGATTCTAGACAATGGATAATTATTTTTAATCGTAACTTTATTCAATTCTCGGTAATCAATGCAGAGCCACATTGATCTGTCTTTCTTCTTAATAAACAACACCGGTGCTCCCCGTGGTGACACACTCGGCTGAATATACTTCTTGTCAAGCAATTCTTGTAATTACACCATCAACTCTTTCATTTCTACTGGTGCCATTCTATATGGTGCTTTAGATATCGGGGTCGTTCCTGGTAGTAAATCAATCACGAACTCAATTTGTCGATCCGGCGAAAGACCCAAAAAATCGTCTAGAAATACGTTTGCAAAATCTCTTATGATCGGTATCTCATCTAGCTTCGCACTCTTCTTCTGCGTATCGACTATGTAGGCTAGGTATCCTACACATCCTTGTCTCAATAACTTCTTGGCTTGCATCACCATCAGACAACTTTCTTGTCGAGGTGACTTTCTACCAAAGAACACAACCTTTGACGAAGTCACTAGGTTAACACACTTCCTTTGGTAATCAATTACTGCTCCATAATTGAATAACCAATCCATTCCCAGTATAACATCAAATTCACAAAGTCTAATTGATATCAAATCTAACATCATCTCGTGACCTTTTATAACCACCCTACAATACCTATATATGTATCTTACAGGAATCACTTTCTTATTCGCAATCTTTATACTTAAGGGAAATTCTAATTCTTCCTTGGGAAATTCTAAGTTCTGAGAAAATTTATCGGATATAAATGAACAAGTAGCACCCGAATCAAATAGTACATAAGCAATAATACCATTAATCAGAATTATACCTGACACCACATACTTAGACTGTACAGCATCCTGCACGGTTATATGAAAAGTCCTCGCAGTAGATCGGCTTGACTGTGTTGGTCTAGTGATAGTCAATGCACCACCACCGTTGTTGTTTCCTTTTCCACCACTTGTACTTCCCGTTGGCTTTTTAGGGCAATCACGAGCCATGTGATCCTTTGAACCGTAGGTAAAGCATTCTTCTTTCTTCGGACTAAAATAGTTTGGTAAAATGTGTCCCTCCTGACCACAGTTGAAACACACCCTCTTTCCCTTCAAACATACCCCAGTATTGTTCTTCATGCACGTCGCACAAGCTTCACACTTTTTCTTTTGCTGATTTCCTTGTTGTCCTCCCGCAATCGAATTCTCGCTCCACTTTCTCTTCTGAATGTTACTTCCAACATTACTTCCACCAGCTTTATTCTCATTCTCATTCTTCCTTTTCTTCTGTTCTTGGTTATACTTGGTCAAGGCATCACTTCCACCTTCCGTGATAATTGCCTACTCCAGTACAGCCGCAAATGTATTCAGCTAGAACATTGAAACCCTGCTGTAAAGCCAAGGCTTCAATCCTTGTTCGAATCTTCTTTCTTTACGTTCATCAGTATTGACTTGATATGTGGCAAACCTTGCCAACTCGTTAAACCTTGCAGCATATTCTGGCACCGTTATAGTTCCTTGTTTCAGCTCCAAAAATTGCACTTCCAGCTGATTCCAAGAACTAGCTGGAAAGTACATTTCAAAGAACATCTCCTTAAATCTATCCCACGCTATCACTCCTTATCCTCCACGAACCTTATTTGCCTGCCACCAGTAGCTAGCTTCAGACTTCAGCATAAACATTGCGAACGCAGTCTTCTGATCCTCGTTAACTCTAGCAACGTTGAACACTTTCTCCATTTCTATGATCCAGATTTGGGCTTCAACTGGATTCATAGACTTTTGAAACTCTGGAGGTCCAACCGCTTTGAATTCCTTAAAGGTCGTGACTTGAACTTGTGGGTGATTCGCAAGGGCGCCCATCAACAGAGCTACCAACTGCTGAACTGGATTAGCGTTGGTCTCGTTGTTATTATTAGTGAATTTCAAGAGGTGCTTCATTGATGTGGTCAGTTTTCTTCTAGGAGGCATTTTCTATTAAAATATGCGCTTTATTAGTTCATTACTCAACTTCTTGGATATTTGAAGTTTTACTTAAACATTCTAAGATTAAAGCTTTAACATATAACATTTCAAATAAACTTTGATATTTTATTCATTCATAATGTTTTTAAAACATGTTAAGGATAACATAATCGCTATTAACATTCATTTTCCTGAACTAGACAAGTTTCAGGATTACATACTTATACTATCCCTTTATTCATCTCAAAATAAGGGATTCATGATTTATTTATTCACATAATTAACCATACATTATTATTATTATTATTATTATTATTATTATTATTATTATTATTATTATTATTATTATTATTATTATTATTATTATTATTATTATTATTATTATCTCTATCTAGACATATTAAGATGTCGTAAGGCTTCCCATCGCTCTTCCTCCATGATACGATACGTCATTTTACGATCCATCACGAACCACGGCGAATTCTCAAACTTAGGTGGATAATAAAATACTCGATCCTTGGCCCTATCAATCACCGAATTAAAAGCGTAATCCATCTCGTTCATCTTGGCCTTCTTCACTTGGACCTTAGCCTCAACACGGTTTGCACGTTGAGTCGCCTTCATCCAAGCATCCTCTGCTCTTGCACGCTTAGTTGATTCCTCCTTGAAATCATCTTTCAATTTCTCAATGTCAGTCTTCATCTTTTCGTTTACTGCCAACAAGTCTTCATGCTGACCCTTGGTATGCACTAGGTCCAACTCCATGTTTCCAAGGTATGAGTCGAGTTCCTGAATCTCTGCATCCTTCTGCTCCATCGAAGTGTGATGCATCTCAACCATCCCCTTCAGCCCCTCCACTTTGTCCTATAATTCTATGTTACGATCGTACAAAGCGTCATACATCTTTGTTGGTATGGAGTTTGGTGGAAACTCCACAGGATCCTCTTCCTCGTCATCCTCTTCTATCTCCTCCGAACTATCCTCCTCGGGATTTGTCACATGTTCATCCTCCTGGATCAACTGCTCCCGTACTACGTGAATATCCTAGGTTTCGTCGTCTCTAGGTAGCTGAGGTATCACTTCCCTAGTTGGACTGGATCTTCCTTCGTTAGAAATCCTGACAACAAAAAATTTTAAGTTTTACTTAACATCTTCGATACTCGCGAGCACATAAGTTATTAACACATAGCACATAATGTCTTTTATTATTTAACTTCAATGGATGCCTTAATACATTCCTTAAAACTCGATAAGAGTTGGATAGCTCTATGTTTTCTGTTTCCTTAAAGGTTACTTCCTAAGGTTTTCCCCACCTAAGGTTCATAACCTAAGGCTTTGATACCAACCTGTGACACCCCCAAATCCAGGTATTCCATTCCCACAGGATTTGGTGTTCAGTATCCAAAACATTACATCTAACTACCCATCATAAAGGATAAAGACATAATTTAAATAACTTAAACAATAGTCTTTCCCATTAAAGGGTTACATCACCTCCAAAAAATCCAGGGTAATCTAACCTTAAATTTATTACATCAGTTTACGGAATACATCATATATTAAAACTAGTATTTAACATAATTCATTAAAATAAAAATTCTCATAAGTCTTCAACACTTGGACATCTTGCCCTTTCCTTTGCTAGTAGATGGCTCATCGACTTTCTCTACTTTAGCTGCAGTGTTAAATGTAAGAGTGAGCAAACAATTGCTCACTGATATAGGAAGTAGCAATGATAATAATATGAGAATGAACAACGAATGCTGAACAATAATGAACTTGTTCTACGAATCGAAATAGAAAACAAGTTCAAAATCAATATCTGAGGGTCTTAAGACAACGAACTACGTCTTTGGTATTCAGGTATTATTACCTCAACCTTAACAGTCATTTAGACTATACAGATCCTTCTTAACGTACTTAGGGGGATCAGCCCTTTGTACCATGTATTGTGCACAAACATCTAAATGTTACACGTACAAAATACTCTATGTTAGGGTTGTTCGTCTCAGCTTGAATTTAGAATTTCCGCACTAAAGAAAGTTTAGCTCGGAACTAACTTATTAGTGTTTCTAGAATTTTAGAACACTATTTGATAATAGACTAGTTTAATCAATAAGAGTTTGCTTACTACTTGAAAGCTTATTACAACTATATAGAATTGAACAAGCTCATCAAAGTCAAAGATCGAATATCACCAATATACAATTGAATAAACATGATATACATGCAAAGTGCTATATTCAAAAGGGTTATAATGATCTCCTTTGAATCATTGTATTAGAACAATATATGCTTCGAATAATAATAAGGAAAGTAATACTCGCTCGATGTAACGAATTAGGTTACAGGAGCTTGTATAATCATACACGAGATAGAATCAATAAACTTGCTGAACATTAACATAGAAGGAATCTTGCCTTATATGTAAGCTACACAAGTATAACATAACAACGATAGATAAACCTTGTTGAATAATAAAGTAGAATAGGTTAGGAATCTTGCCTTATATGTAAGCTACACAAGTATAATAATGTTCGCTAATTACCCTACACATATCATTGAAATCGCAATAACAATTAGTTGTATTAATATTAGCTTTATGGGTTTAACCCACCATTTAAATCATAAATTTATCCTAATGTCTAATCATGTTGGTTAACATCCTTAACGAATCTGAAATCTAACTACAAACTAACATAAACCTTATCATTTATTTTTAACTTATGAAAAACATCACATTTGGTTCATCACAAAACTTACCAATTCATAATCTATAGTTTCAACATTGTGATTACAACATGTTGTTATATCTTATAACACATTTTAGGTTCCTCTATAATCATCAAATAAATTAGGTTAACAATTTCAAAGCTATGATGTTAACAACTCAAAGACTCGGTCTAATCGACCATCGGCGCCGCCCCCAGCTTTCACACGAGGATACAAAGACACCAAGATGACGGCAAAGAAGGCGCCAGAGAAGGCCATGGACGATACACATCAATACAACATGCGATGCCTCGGCCCAGCTTTGCGTAAACTCTAAATCGACCTCGTTTCTAGCCAAAAATCCCAATTCCACAGAAATTCAGCCAACTTCAACATCTAGAACTTTTGAATATCCTAGTTAAGCATGCTACACACCATTCTATATACAAAACATAACATATACATCATTTTAAGGAATCAAAACCATAGTTTTTTCCAAATTTCTTCATTTTTACACTTTTAACGAATTTGATCACGACGAACTCGTTTCTTAATCAATTGACATGATTTAAACTACGCCGCTTTGGTTTCTTAATATACTAACATTATCCAATAACAAATTATAGATTATACCAAATATAGAGCACCAACTTTCATACTTCCTAAAGTCCTTTTTTCAAATATGAACACAGTAAGTTACTACCATATCTGGCCAAACAAGAAAGGTTGGATTAGGCTGTGGATCTAATCATAAGAACCCGCACAAGCATCAGCCGGTTCAGACATCCACCATTTTACTACCATATCTCAAGAATGTAGGATTCATAAAAACAGTAAGGAAAATCCATGTGACTGTATCAGGTATGCTGATTCGTAAGGTTAATCTGGTTAGTGAAAATGAAATCCAGACTCCTATTAAGGAAAATAAGGAAAGGAATGAAAGGTTCCTACAAGAAGTACTAGATCAATTAGCAAAGATGCATTTTCTAGCACATGCTGAGGATTTGAACGAGGATATCATAGATGATGACTGTTTAGAAGATCAAATCGTGATCCTTCACATAAATAAGGCTAAGGAGAATAGTTTAAAGAAAAGTACTAACACTGGTATGAATTCAGTTATGGTCATCATAAAAAGAGGAGGAGGACATCAACCATCCTTTCATCACAACTATCAACAAAGACCTTACCCTAGACAATTGGAGTAACACTCCTTGCATCTGTCGAAAAGGGTAAAAGGGCAGAAAGTTCATCTGCCCTGAAGTGTTGATATTATATACAGCTTACTTTTGTTACACAGTACTAGCAGTTACTTCTATCATGCTTTCATTAATTCTTTGTATTATTAAGCAGTTTCATATAATAAGTGAAAGCTTTTTGTTTTTAGGACTCGAAGCTTAGATTTGTTTAGCCTTGCTGATGAAATGCAAAGTCTTAGCAGTGACTACAACTTTGATGTAAAGCTAGACTCTAAATTGATGGGGATCGATCAAGAGGAGATAGATGACTATGAGGTTCCTAAGGAGATCAAAGAATGGGTCAAAGACAAACCCAAACCAAACCTTGATCAAACCACCACCATCAATATTGAAACATCAAAAAATCCTTAAGAAATCCAAATAGGCAATGACCTTACCACTAACCAAAGAGTTGACCTGATTAAATTCCTTACTTAGTTCCAAGATGTATTTGCATGGTCATATGAAGACATGGTTGGCTTGTCTACTAACATTGTCATCACCTGACTACCCATTAAAGAGGGATTCAAGCCAGACAAGCAAAAATTTAGTAGACTAAAATCTGAATGGAGTCTAAAGGTCAAAGAAGAAGTTGTCAAGCAATTCAAAGCAGGCATTATCATGGTATCAACCTACCCTGAATGGTTGTCCAATATAATTCCTGTGCCTAAGCCCGGAGGGATGGTACGAGTATGCGTAGACAACCAGGATTTGAACAAAGTATGTCTCAAAGACAACTTCCGAGTACCTTTCATCCACATACTAATAGACAACATGGCACAGTATGACATGCACTATTTTGTCGACTGTTTTTCTGAGTATCACCAAATCATGGTTGCCAAAAAAGATAGAGAAAAAACAGCCTTCATCACCCTCTGGGGAACATTCTGTTATAAGCGATTTTCTTTTGGCCTTATCAATGCTAGTGCCACCTATCAATGAGCCATGATGGCCCTTTTCCATGACATGATACACAAGGAGATAGAGGTTTATGTGGATGATATCATTGTTAAGTCCAGAAAGGAAGATGACCATGCCAATCATCTCAAAACGTTATTCAATTGGCTTCGCAAATACAGCTTAAAGCTAAATCCAGCCAAGTGTGCCTTCGGTGTCAAATCCGATAAATTAATTGGATTCCTGGTAAGCAACAGGGGCATTTAGCTGTATCCCACCAAGATTAAAGCCATCACTGAGATGTCGGTACCCCAAATAGAAAAAGAGATACGAGGATTCCTTGGGATGATCAATTTCATAAGAATATTCATCTCACACTCACTGCAACTTGTGAACTAATCTTCAAACTATTGAGGATAAATTCTTTCCGAAATGGAATGAAGAATATCAAAAAGCCTTCCTCTCCATCAAGAAGCAACTGGTGGAAGCTCCTATTTTGGTACCACAAGGAGACAAAGTCCCCTTGTTCATGTATATATCAGTCAATGCCAATGCTATGGGTTGTATGCTGGGACAAAAAGATGATAGAGGCAAGGAAAGAGCTATTTACTACCTCAGCAAGAGATTTAGTAGCGCTAAACACAAGTACACCTTGACTGAAAAGACCTATTATTGTAAGACCCTAACTTTTTATAAAATTGAATTTCCTCTATTTATTATTTCTAAATAGTAAGGGGTTGATTTGATTAATGTGGGTAGTTATGGGTAAAATGCGCAAATATTTTAAATAAGCAAGTGGTTATAAAATACTCATTGTTGTCAGGGAATATTCGTTTGGTCGTGGAATATTCTTTTTCTCAAAGAATATTCATTTGATGGCTCAACCATTTGTGGGCCCCATAACGAAAAATCGTCGGATGAAAAAATGACAAATAAAAGTTTTTTTATAAATAACGGCGTAGTTATTACCGTTATAACTGTTGGAATACCTGGTGGTTAAAATACAGTAATATGCAGTGTTGCATAGTAGCACACATTATTGCACAATAATTGTAATTATTAATTCTTACGTAAGAAGTCACTACTCAATAATTGTTACAGTAATTACTGTTCAAAATTTTATTTTATTGATTCAATAATTGCTACGTTGATATTTTATATTATTGATTCAATAATTGTCACTGCATAGTATTTCCCATTATCAGATCAATAATTCATATTATTTGAATAATATTATTAGATAGCATTATTGGCAATGTCTAAGGAAGCTCTATCTAGGAAATGGGTTTGGTCACCTAATTGCACGCCAGTAATGAGAAGTCTTTATAGGAAAGCCCCCTCTGTCATGGGAATGACCTGGTTGTCATTATTATGATTCTGTAATATTATTTCTGAATAATTAATTATTGATAAAAATGATAAGAAAATATTTATTTAATGGATAAATTTTTAAAGAGACAATTATTAAGAGTTGATATTTTATCTTCTTCGATAAAATAATTCACTCAAATATATTATTGTAATATTACATTATAAGTGTATGATGTAATAATATAATAATATAATAACGGTGAAATTTTTACAATGAATGCACGATATATGAATAAATGAGGAGGAAGAGAGCAATTTGGGTCCGAATTATTTTTGTTACAAAAAACATGTTAAATATGTTGGTGGTCCCCATTTTTGACTAAAATTTGATTATCGCCTGCAAGATCATCCGTCTGTAGATTTCGGTGATTTTTTGTTTAGAATTTGGAAAAACTTTCTTCTACAAAGTTGTAGAGAATTAAATTTCCTATAGAATGAATATAAAATTCATATTTTCTAATAAAAGGTCTATTTATTATGAATTATTAAAGTTCCGGAATATTGGGTCTCAATTGATTTTTGGGGTTATAAATATTTTCTTAATAAAAGATGTTTTTTATGAGGTGGGCCCCACTTGTGTGGGCTGAAGAAATGGTAAAGTAGGTGTGCAGAAATTGGTTTTTATAAATATAATATTTTACTAAATTTTTTGCTTTGGCGTTGTAAGCATTTTTTTATAAATAGGGTGTTTAGGTTTGAATTAAAAAACACGTCAGAATCAGAAGTTTTTCTCTCTATAATATCGAGCGTATTTTTTTGAGTATTTAAATACTTTGAGTGTTACTATTCAGTGCAAGTTTCCTTCAATATTATATTCAATATTCCAGCCAGAAGTATTATTCTTTTTACGTAAGGGATGTTATTTTTTTTTCATAAATGATATTATTTCTTTTAATATCATTATACCGAAATATTGATATGAATTTTATTGTGAAATTTTTACCTTTTCGTGTTGGGGTTACTATTCACATATACGGTACTATTCACGTATACAACACTATTCATGAATACGACATTATTCATAGAAAAATTAAATTTTTTTTTCTTTGTCCAAGTTGTCTAATATGGTTACTATCTTTGATTGTATCCATGTTTTGATCTTCATTCTTGAATTTTGCTCCATAATTGTTTAATATGGAGTATTTTTGAACTTGGATAAACTAAAGTATGAATCCCTAATCTTTGTCCTTTTATCTTACTAGATTCGTTTTCTTTAAAATATTTTTTATCATCGTCAGTCCTAAATGGTCATATAACTGAATATCTTTGGCCTATAGTGCAAAGATAAATGATTACTTGATGAATATTTTTGGTCTGCAGTACAAAGATGAATGATTACTTGATGAATATCTTTGGCCTGTAGTGCAAAGATGGACAGGTGTTGAGATGAACATGACCAACTGGTGATACAAATGAATATCTTTGGTCCGTAGTGCAAAGATGAATATTTGGTTCAAGATGTATATTGATTGTTGTCACAGGGATAAAATATTGATGATGGACTTTTAAATCATAGAAGATAGTAGACTTCATTCTCTACTTAACTATTCTAATAAATTGTTATTTTCACTGCGAATAGTGATCTAAACTTGTTTTCTATTATATTTTATCTATTTATTAAAGGCTAACGATAATTTATTTTTCATTATCTTAGTCATAATATTCTTTACTGGGCTAGTTGAGCTCATCTTTTTCCTTTTTGTTCTATTTTTCTTCTCAGGAGGCGAGAATATAGCGGGAACTAGTCGGGGTGTGGAGTGATGGTTTAAAACAATTGTTTTAGCAGTCCTCACTATTTGTAAACTAATGTATCAATAATTCTAATGAGGACTTTATTTGAGTTTGGATATTGTCTAGAAGATAATATTTGAATTAAAACTCACAGCATATGTGTTGTCGTATTTTGCACGACAATTGAAATAATGAAGTTATAGTTATTTTCTGTACCATGTATTTGGTGACTCGAAATGGGTTGTGTGGACCTATTTTGGGGGCATCACAGTTGGTATCAGAGCTTAGGGATATGATCTCTGGTTGAGATCTGTGATTAGAACTAGGAGGGGAGAGACGAGTAAATCCTTCGCTAGTGTATCCTGCCTATGCTTATTTGTTGGTCGGTCAGAATATAGGGATATTATGTGGCATGTTAATTTCTTTAATTAACCCTTGTTTTGTGGCAGTATTTGAGAATGACATCTGAAAATGTTGAGATGAGCAATGGAACACATGAGACCATTGAGACACCGATAATCAACAACCAGGATAATGTGCATCTAGAAGGCAATATTCCTCTTGTAAACAACACCACCAATCAAACGATGAATGATAGGATGTTTAGAAGCTTTTTGCAGTTCATGCATAACCAGACGAGAGAGGCTCCTGTTTAAAATGCAGGTAGAAACAATGGCAAGTCACGGCTGGTCATTGCTAAGCAATTGAAGGAGTTGGGATCGCCAGAGTTTTTGGGAAAGCCGGATCCGATCAAGGCAGAAATGTGGGTTAAGCAAATTACCAAGATATTTGATGTCTTGGGATGCACGGAGGAGCAGATGGTTCTATTTGATACCTTTATGTTTCGTGGTGAGGCGGATTACTGGTGGAAATCTGTGAAGCGTATCCAGCCTGCTGCACTCAATATGTATTGGGAAGTGTTCCAGAAACTGTTCAATGACAAGTACTTTCCTGAAAGTATTCATCATATGAAGGAGGTAGAGTTTATTAGACTAGAACATAACAACATGACTGTGTCCCAGTAAGAGGCTAAGTACGTGGAGTTATCCAAGTTTGCACCTCATTTGGTAGAGAATGAGGAACGTATGTATCAGATGTTTCTGAGAGGTTTGAAACCCAAAATTCGTTAATACCTCATTTCTCACAAATTTTCTCTATATTCAGATGTTGTGATCATGTCTCAATTATTAGAGTGAGATAATGAGTCTTTTCAACTCATGGACTACAACCAGGGTCATGCCAGTGGCAGTAGTCATCGGAGCAATGACAACTAGAGAGGAGGAAAATATCCGGACAGAAATGGTAACCACTCGGGTAGTAATCATGGCCATGATAGTAGAAAAAGTGTGTCGAGAGGAGATTTCAAAAAGAGAAGGTACAACAATGACAATGTGAAGACATCAAGACCAAAGATCAACTGCTTTAGGGGAGAGAACGACCACCCACAGATAAGTTATAAATGTGGGAAAGAGGGACACATCAGCCCAAACTTCCCACAATAATTCAAGGTGTGTTATAACTATGGAAAGGACGGTCATATAGCTCGACATTATCTTGTAGCGAAACAAAGTCCAGCGGGATGTGACTCCAAAGGCTGTCCCAGACAAGTCAAAGTCGGTGGTTCCTGGAAAAGCGTTTGTCGTGACTGCCCAAAATGCGAGGAACCCAAACGAGGTGATCACGGGTAAGCTAATCATAAACTTTTGAAAAGTTTATACCTTAATAGATACCAGTTCTACCCATTCTTTTATCTCTCCTACTTGTGCTTAACGTTTGAACTTGACTTCTGAGAAATTAGACTTTGACTTATCTATTGAAACTCCGTTAGGAGAAACTTTCATTACATCCACTATTTATAAATCTTTCTTGATTCAAGTTGGGACCATCACATTACCTGTTGATTTCATCTCTTTAAAGATACTTGAATTTGATGTGATTTTAGGGATTGATTGGTTAACTACTCATCATGCCAAAATTGATTGTTTTTTATAAGGTCTTTAGTTTTCATATTCCTAACCAACCTTTTATGCGAATTCAAGCAACCAAACAACTAAAGTCAATCACTGTCATATCAAGCCATAAAACCATTCGTTTATTAAAAAATAGATGTCAAGCTTTCTTAGCCCATGTCATGGATTTAAACAAAAATACATCAGATTTTAATAATATTTCTATCGTTAGTGAATTTCTTGACGTATTTTTTGAAGAACTTCCTGGCCTACCCCCAAGTGTGATATCGAATTTTGTATTGACCTTGAACCCAGTACAAAACCCATTTCCAAAACCCCATATCGAATGGCTCTTATTAAACTTCAGGATTTAATAACCTAACTACAGGAGTTGTTGGATATTGGTTGCATTCGTCCTTGTACATCTCCTTGGGGTGCTCCTATTTTATTTGTAAAGAAGAAAGATGGGAGTATGCAAATTTGAATTAACTATCGGGAGTTGAACCATGTAACCATCAAAAATAGGTACTCACTACCTCGCATTGATGACCTGTTTGGCCAGTTGCAAGGTTCTAAATTCTTCTCAAAAATCGATCTTCGTTCTTGATATCATCAGTTAAAGATTAAAACTGATGACATCCTTAAGACTGCTTTCAGGACTCGGTACGGGCATTATGAATTCCTAGTCATGTCTTTTGGATTGACTAATTCTCCTGCAGCCTTCATGGATATGATGAACCGAGTATTCAAGAAATATTTGTGGTTGTCTTTATTGATGACATCCTCATCTATTCCAAAAGTCGTGAAGATCATGAGAAACACTAGAGGCTGATACTCTAAAAGCTTCGTGAAAATAAGCTATATGCCAAGTTGAAGAAATGCGAGTTCTGGCTTGAGGAAGTAGCATTCCTTGGGAACGTTGTATCGAAGTATGGAATATTAGTTGACCCAACAAAGATTGAAGTAATACAAAGTTGGGAGCAACCTAAGTCAGTAACCGAAATACGTAGCTTGTTGGGTTTACCTGGTTATTATCGGAGTTCGTGGAAGGATTTTCTCAAGTTGCTACTCCATTAACTCAGCTGACTCGAAAAGATACAAAATTTTAATGGAGAGAGGAAAGTGAGAAGAGCTTACAAGAACTCAAGAGGAGACTCATTTCAGCACTTGTTCTAATAATACCATTAGGTTCGGAGGGATTTATCATTTACAGCGATGCTTCAGGCAAAGATTTAGGATGTGTTCTCATGCAACATGGGAAAGTCATAGCCTATGCCTCGCAACAACTTAAAGAATATGAGAGGAATTATGTTACTCATGATCTAGAGTTGGCACCAGTCATTTTCGCATTAAAAATTTGGAGGCACTATCTATATGGGGAGAAAGTGGAGATATATTTAGATCATAAAAGCCTCAAATATTTCTTCACCCAAAAGGAACTCAACATGCGGCAAAGACATTGGCTCAAGCTGTTGAAAGATTATGACCATACCATTCAATATCATCCTGGAAAAGCAAACGTGGTAGCTGACACATTAAGTAGAAGATCGTACGCGGGTATGAGTGCGATGTTGTTAACACAAAGACCCATTTTGTACGACTTACAAAGGATGGAGATAGAGTTAAAGGCTCTAGTTACCCGCGTGAGGACATCAAATATATGATTAGAACTAACTTTAATCGATAAAGTTAAAGTTGTTCAAGCCACAGACCTAGAGCTGATGCGTATGAAGAATAAAGTACAAGAAGGTGTTATTCCAGAAGCAAGAATCGATGAAGAACGAATACTTCGAGTCAACTCCAGACTTTGTGTTCCTAACAACTCTGATTTGAAGTACAAAATCACGATAAAGGCGCACAACACACCATTTGTAATTCATCCTAGAAGTACTAAAATGTATCGTGATATTCGACATACATTTTGGTGGAGCAATATTAAGAGAGAGATCGCAGAGTTTATCTCAAGATGTTTAACTTGTCAATGTGTTAAGGTAGAGCATCAAGTGCCAAAGGGTCCATTGCAAGCACTTGAGATTCCAGAATGGAAGTGGGAGCACATTAACATGGATTTCGATACTGGTCTTCTCAAGGTTTCTCAAGGCATAGATGCAATTTGGGTCATTGTTGATAGATTAACCAAGTTTGCTCATTTTTTGCCTATACGACAAACTTATTCACTTGAACGTCTTGCTCGTATGTACATAAATGAGATTGTGAAATTGCATGGTATGCCAGTATCTATAGTTTTTTATCGAGACCCAAGATTCACTTCATGATTTTGGGTTAGCTTGTAGAAAGCTATGGGCACAAATTTACGATTTAGTTCAGCATACCATCCTCAAACGAACGGACAATCGGAAAGGAATATTCAAACTCTTGAAGTTCTATTTAGAATTTATGTTTTTGAGTTCAAAAGGAGTTGGGATAAGTACTTACTATTGGTAAAATTCTCCTACAACAATAGTTATTAGGCAAGTATAGGTGTTGCTCCATTTGAAGCATTATATGGTCGAAAGTGTCGCTCTCCAGTATGTTGGGGTGAGGTGGGTGAAGCAACATTGTTGGTACCAGAGTTGGTACGTATGACTACAGAAAAGATCCAAATGATCTGATAACATATACAAACGGCACATGATCGACAAAAGAGTTATGCAAATCTTCATCGAAAGTACGTGGAATTTAATATTAGGGATCATGTATTGTTACGTGTTGCTCCGTGGAAAGGAGTTACAAGATTCGGGAAGAGAAGAAAGCTTAATCCACGATTTGTTGGTGCATTTGAGATTCTTGACCGAGTACAAAATGTGGCCTATATACTCACATTACCTCCAAGCATTTGTCGTGTTCATAATCTTTTTAACATATCTATGCTTTTTAAATATGTGAAAGACACAAACCACATTATTGAATCGAACTGTATTTAGATAGCCGAATATTTAACGTATTTAGGAGGTAGTACCGCACAAGATCTTGGATAGGAAGGAGCATGTCCTACGTACAAAGGTTATACCATAAGTTAATGTTTTGTGGAAGAACCACGCTATTGAGAAAATAACCTGGGAGTTGGAATCAGAACTAAAAGTGAGGTATCCTCACCTTTTCGAAATACCAGGTACGTACGTCAATTTCGAGGATGAAATTTTATAAGTAGGGGAGGTTGTAAGACCCTAACTTTTTATAAAATTGAATTTTCTCTATTTATTATTTTCAAATAGTAAGGGGTTGATTTGATTAATGTGGTTAGTTATGGGTAAAATGCGCAAATATTTTAAATAAGCAAGTGGTTATAAAATACTCATTATTTTTGGGGAATATTCATTTGGTCGTGGAATATTTTTGCTGTCGAGGAATATTCATATGACGGCGCAACCATTTCTAGACCCCATAACAGAAAACTGACGGATGAAGAAAACGACAAGTATAAGTTTTTTTTATAAATAATAGTGTAGTTGTTACCGTTAAAACTGTTGGAATATGCGGTGGTTAAAATACAGTAATACGCGATGTTGCATAGTAGCACACGGTATTGCACAATAATTCTAATTATTGATTCTTATGGAAGAAGTCACTACTCAATAATTGCTACAGTAATTACTGTTCAATATTTTATTTTATTGATTCAATAATTATTACGTTGATATTTTATTTTATTGATTCAATAATTGTCACTGCATAGTATTTCCCATTATCAGATCAACAATTCATATTATTTGAATAATATTATTAGATAGCATTATTGGCAATATCTCAAGAAGTTCTGTCTAGGAAAAGGAGTTTGGTCACCTAATTGTGCGCCAGTAAGGAGAAAACCCTATCGGAAAGCCCCCTCTTTCCTGGGAACGACCTGGTTGTCATTATTGTGATTATGTAATATTGTTTGTGAATAATTAATTATTGATAAAAATGATAAGAAAATATTTATTTAATGGAAAATTTTTTAAAGAGACAATTATTAAGAGTTGATATTTTATCTTCTTCGATAAAATAATTCACTCAAATATATTATTGTAATATTACATTATAAGTGTATGATGTAATAATATAATAACGGTGATATTTTTACAATGAATGCACGATATATGAATAAATGAGGAGGAAGAGAGTAAATTGGGTCCGAATTATTTTTGTTACAAAAAACATGTAAAATATGTTGGTGGGCCCCATTTTTGACTAAAATTTGATTATAGACTGCAAGATCATCCGTATGTGGATTTCGGCCAAATTTCCTATGGAATGGACATAAAATTTATATTTTTCTGATAAAAGGGCTATTTATTATGAATTATTAAAGTTCCAGAATATTGGGTCTAAAGTTATTTTTGGGGTTATAAATATTTTCTTAATAAAAAAATGTTTTTTTGTGAGGTGGGCCCCACTTGTGTGGGCTGATGAAATGGTCAAGTAAGTGTGCGAATTTTTTTTTTTTATAAATATAATATTTTACTAAATTTTTTGCTATGGCGTTCTATGAATTTTCTTATAAATAGAGTGCTTAGGTTAGAATTGAAAATCACACTAGAATCGGAAGTTTTTCTCTTTATAATATCGAGCGTATTTTTGTGAGTATTTAAATACTTTGAGTGTTACTATTCAGTGCAAATTTCCTTTAATATTATATCCAATATTTCAGCCAATATTATTCTTTTGACGTAAGGGGTGTTATTTTTTTTTTCATAAATGATATTATTTCTTTTAATATCATTATACCTAAATATTGTTATGAATTTTATTGTGAAATTATTATCTTTTCGTGTCGGAGATAATATTCACGAATACGACACTATTCATAGAAAAATTAAATTTTATTTTCTTTGTCCAAGTTGTCTATTATGGTTACTATCTTTGATTGTATCCATGTTTTGATCTTCATTCTTGAATTTTGCTCCACAATTGTTTATTACGGAGTATTTTTGAACTTGGTTAAACTAAAGTATGAATCCCTAATCTTTGTCCTTTTATCTCATTGGATTCATTTTGTTTAAAATATTTTTTTATCATCCTCAGTCCTAAATGGTCATATAACTGAATATCTTTGGCTCAGTAGTGCAAAAGATAATGAATATCTTTGATTACTGATGAATATTACTTGATGAATATCCTTGGTCCGTAGTGCAAAGATGGACAGGTGTTGAGATGAACATGACCAACTGGTGATACAAATGAATATCTTTGGCCCGTAGTGTAAATATGAATATTTGGTTCAAGATGTATATTGATTGATGTCACAGGGATAAAATATTGATGATGGACTTTTAAATCATAGAAGATAGTAGACTTCATTCTCTACTTAACTCTTCTAATGAATTGTTATTTCCGCTGTAAATAGTGATCTAAACTTGTTGTCCATTATATTTTATCTGATTAATTGAAGGCTAACAATAATTTATTTTTCATTATCTTAGTCATAATGTTCTATACTGGGCTAGTTGAGCTCATCCTTTTCCTTTTTGTTCCATTTTTCTTCTTAGGAGGCGAGAATATAGTGAGAACTAGTCAGGGTGTGGAGTGATGGTTCAAGACAATTATTTTAGTAGTCCTCACTATTTATAAAATAGTGTATCAGTAATTGTAATGAGGACTTTATTTGAGTTTGGATATTGTCTAGAAGATAATATTTGTATTAAAACTCACAGCATATGTGTTGTCGTATTTTACATAATAATTGTAATAATAAAGTTGTAGTTATTTTCTGTACCATGTATTTGGCGACTCAGAATGGGTTGTGTGGACCTATTTTGGGGGCGTCACAGTTGTGCTTTAGCGTGGGCCGCCATGAGATTACAACAATATCTCCATGGTCACACAACATATCTCATATCTCGCATGGATCCTCTGAAATACATATTCAACAAGACCATGTTAAGTTGTCGATTGTCCAAATGGCAATTAATCCTTCAGTAATTTGACATCATCTACGTGACCTAAAAGTTTATCAAAGGTCAAGGAATTACAGATCAATTTTTTGAAGCACTATCAGGGAATTTCGAACCCTTGGAAATTTATTTCCCAAGATGATGGGATAATGACAATTAATAAAAACCATCGAGAAGATACAAGCTAATTCTGAAAATTATACTTCGATGGGACTGTAAACATGGAAGGCATGGGAGTAGTAGCAGTTCTTGTATCTATCACGGGAGAACAGTATTCTATGTCCATTAAACTACAGTTTGCCAATTCTAACAACACAACTTAGTATGAAGGTTGTATAATGGGATTGAAACTAGCCCAATCCATGGGTATCCAAACGATTAGCAGTTTTTGGAGATTTCGAGTTGGCTATCAAGCAAATCGCTTGGGCATATCACACCAAAGAATTTCATTTGTTTCCCTATAATTAGTAGATCATCAAAATGCCTATAGAGTTCAAAGAAATAGTCTTTATCCACATCCTTTGAAACAGAAATGATTTTGCGAATGCATTAGCAACACTGGCTTCTTTGATCCACATATCAAATAAAGGAAAAATTCCTGATATCAAACTTGTAAGTCAGAAGGCACCAGCCTATAGGAATTACATTGGAGAAGTATCAGATGATTTTCCTCCCATCAAAAAGCCTTGGTATCAAGATATAAAGGAATATCTCCAAGATAGATCTATGCCTGCTGGGGCAAGTCAAGATGAAAGAAAGCGAATTCATAAAATGGCAATAAAGTTCTATATAAGTGGAGATGCAGTCTACAAAAGAGATGCTGGAATAGCCTTGCTAAGATGCCTAGACAGAGATCAATCCTAAAGACTTATAGATGAATTTCATGGTGGAGTTTGTGGTCCACACATGAGCAGTCCTTTGCTTGCCAAGAAAATATTAAGAACAAGGCATTACTGGATACCTCAATGCTGATTGTGACGAAAACTTCAAGAGATGTTATCAATACCAAGTCCATGGAAATGTCATCCATGCTCCTCCAAATGAACTACACCATATGAGTTCACCACGACCCTTTTCCATATAGGGAATGGACGGGATCAGGCCAATTGAGCCCAAAGTCAACAATGGTCATCGTTTTGCAACTCTGGAGGTAGAGATACCTCGTAAGCCACCTCTCCAACCTTTCGCAGCACTTCGAATGGTCCAATAAATCTCGGACTTAGTTTCTCCTACTTACCAAATCAAATTTTTCCCTTCCAAGGAGAAACCTTTAGGAATACGAAATTTCCTATATCGAACGCACGATCTTGTCTGTGTTGATCAACATATTTCTTTTGTCTGTCTTGAGCAGCTATCAATCTTGTTCTGATGAGTTTGACAACCTCAGCAGTTTGTTGTACCAGTTCTGGTCCTAATAGTTGACGTTCTCCGACTTCATCCCTGCACAGTGGAGTTTTGCACTTCCTTTCGTATAATGCTTCGTACGGTGGCATACCAATGCTTGTATGGTAACTGTTATTGTATGAAAATTCTACCAACGGTAGATGATCATCCCAGTTTCCTTTGAAATCAATGATGCACGCTCTAAGCATATCATCAAGTGTCTGGATTGTTCTTTCGCTTTGCCCATCGGTTTGCGGATGATACGATGTGCTCATCTTCAATTGCGTTCCCATGCATTCTTGTCGTCTCTTCTAGAAATTTGATGTGAACCTCGGATCTCTATCAGATACAATTGATAGTGGAACTCCATGTCTTGAAATGATCTCCTTAACATATAGTTTCGCCAGCTGATCAAGATTGAATCTAATCTTTATTGGCAAAAAGTGTGCAGATTTTGTCAATCTGTCCACTATCACCCAAATCGCATCGTATCCTTTTTTTGAGTCGTTTGGAGACCTACCACAAAATCCATTATGATATTTTCCCAATTCCATTCCTGTATCTCCAACGGTTGAAGTAATCCGCTTGGTCGTTGATGTTCTGCCTTCACCTTCTGACATGTCAAGCACTTTGCAATGCACTCTGCAACATCTCTTTTCATGTTCGGCCACCAAAAATGACGCAGCAAATCTTGATACATTTTCGTACTTCTCGGATGAATTGAATACCTTGAGTTATGCACTTCCGTCAAAATTTCTTCTTTAATCTCCTGAACTGCTGGAACCCAAATTCGTCCCTCGAATCTTAGCATTCCCTTAGTATCAAAATTGTACTTCACTTCTTTTCCCTCGACTATACTTTGCTTTATTTTCTTGCATTCCTCATCATGTAGCTGAGCGTTTTTCACTTTGTCCACCAAATTTGGACTGGCTTCCATCTGGAACAATTTTTCCTCAGAGTCTTCTGGAAATTTGATTTCCAGCTCTAGTTTTACCATTGCTGAAATGAGCTCCTCCTTATCAGTTAACATCATCAACTTTTCTCTGTCTTTCCTACTCAAGGCATCTTCAACCACGTTTGCTTTTCCTGGATGATAAAAGATCTCACAATCATAATCTTTTATCAGTTCCATCCATCTTCTTTGACGCATGTTCAGGTCCTTCTGTGTGAAAATATACTTCAGACTTTTATGGTCTGTGTAAATCTCACATTTTTCTTCATAGAGATAGTGTCTCCATATCTTCAGAGCAAACACAACCGCCGCCAATTCTAAATCATGAGTCGGATACACTTTTTCATAGTCTTTCAATTGTCTTAATGCATACGCGATGACTTTACCGTTTTGCATAAGGACACACCCTAATCCCTTGTTTGAAGCATCACTATACACCACAAAATTTCCTGTATTAGCTGGTAATGACAATACAAGTGCTATACTTAGCTTCTTTTTCAATTCTTGGAAACTTTCTTCACACTTCTCCGTCTAAACAAATTTTACAGATTTCCTCTTTAAATTTGTCAATGGAGTGGCAATCTTGGAAAAATCCTGGATAAACCGTCTGTAATACCCTGCTAATCCCAAGAAACTTCTCACTTCTGATGGAGTTCTGGGTTGTTCCCAATTTATCACAGCCTCAACCTTTGATGGATCCACTAAAATTCCATCCTTGTTAATTACATGCCCAAGAAATTGTACACGTTCTAGCCAAAATTCAAATTTAGAGAATTTCGCATACAACTTTTCTTTTCTTAGCATCTCCAGTGTTAGACGTAAATGTTCCACATGTTCCTCTTGAGTTTTAGAGTACAGCAGAATATCGTCGATAAACACCACCACAAACTTTTCCAAAAATGGTTTAAACACCCTGTTCATCAAATCCATGAACGCTGCAGGGGCGTTTGTCAAACCAAAAGACATCACCAAAAATTCGTAATGTCCATACCGAGTTCAGAATGCCGTCTTCGGTACATCCTTCTTTCTTACCTTCAGTTGATGGTACCCACTTCTCAAATCTATTTTCGAGAAATATCTAGCACTATTCAAATCCAGGTACTTTATTCCCACAGGATCTGGTGTTCACTTAAATAAACATTCATATCTAACTACCCAATCATAATAAAACTGGATAATAAAACCTTTCCCATTAAAGGGTTACATAATAAAATCTCCCAGGTTATCTAACCTTTAGTACAATCATTCAAATGCGGAAATTAAATAAACTTCATTAAAACCAAGTCTAAGATCATCATAAAAATCTAACATCTCAATCAAAGTAAAGATTACAAGTCTTCATCACTTGTACATTTTTCCCTTTCCTTTGCTAGACGAAGGTTCATCTACCTTCTCTTCTTTAGCTGCAATGAGTTTTAAAATATGCAAGAGTGAGCAAAAGAATTGCTCACTGGATACAATATGAAATCAACAGGAGTATAGTAATAATAACTGCCAATACTAGGCTCATCAACAATGAATAGTACTCTATCATCAATAATTAGAAACTGAAATCCAAAATGTGGAATAAATATAACTGAGGGTCATAAGACCATGAACTATGTCCACAGTTGCGAGTAATCTTTCAACTCCAACTTTAACAGTCATAAGACTATAAGGACTACTCGTACTTAGGGGGATCAGCCCTTCGTACCATGTATTGTGCACAAACATTTAACACTACGCGTAAGTTATCCCCTAATAATAGGGTTGTTCATCTCAGTATTTAGAGTACAAGTCCGCACCAAAGAAAGTTTGGTTTGGATAAGCTTTCAAGGGTAATTTGAAGTTCAACGATCATCAACTAGAGGACTAGTTGAATTAATACTAATAACATTATACTATAGAATAATTGTGATTGAATCAATCATAGTGAACTAAAGTCATGCTTTAGGAATAATCTAATAGCATAAAATTTGAATAACTATAACACCTTGCTTGAACAATATTAAGCCAAGGATAATTAGAATTGAATATTAAGCATGCATAACAATTTAATCGATAAAATGTTCAACATTATAATATATAAATTTGCATGCTAAACAACAAGTTAAAAACAAGAATAACTCGCTCAAGAATAACTTACATCATTATATCATAATCGAATTGAAAACCATAATTAGTTCAACAAGATAAAGGATTAGAACAACTTGCTCAATGAAAATTTAAGCGATTGCACAATTCTAAAAGTAGAGATAAAGAACTTGCTCGATGTAAAAAGAAAGTTTAGAAAACTTGCTCAATGTAAAAAGAGAGTTTAGAAAACTTGCATTATTATATTGGGAACAATAATTGATTCCAATTACAAAAGTAGAGTTAGACAACTTTCCTTGCTCGTAGGCTAAACCAAATCAATACGAATCACAATATCCTATAAACATATGTCATCATGACATAATTAGTCATTACCATCTTACAAACATAACTAAGTACGTTCATCATTTAAAATTGAATTTTAATCACATAATCGAAGTTATATCACAAGTTGATCGTTAATAACATACTTATTCATAGTATAGATATACTAAAATCAACATTTAGCAAATCCTACTATCATCAACGCTGAGACCATTATTCGCTAACTTCATGGCATGGCTTTCCACGCTTTACATCGTGGTCGCACATGGCGAAAGAATAATGCGTTCTTGGCTAGCAGATCGTAATATAAGGCCGCGTTAAGACGTGAGCATGGCGCTGTGGCGCCACAAAATCTCCGCAAGTCCACATGCAAGCCGACTGCAGACCTCGGCAGACAAACCTTCTAAGAACAACACGTAAAAAAGCCAATTTTGGCCTACAAGCTCGTTTCTAACAAACTATTTAGCACATAAATCATATAGAGACTTCATGTAAACATATTTTAAAAAATCTAAACATGATTCTACCCATACAACAACATAAACAACAAAATTAACACACCCAAATTCACTATTTTTGGCTAAAACTCATTTTTTTATATTTCAATGAAAATCAACACTGTAATTTTTGTTTTTCAACCAAAACAACTAATTCAAAGTATTTTTATCAACAATTATACATGCTCTATCAAATTAAATGGTCAATTTATCAACTAAACAACTAATTAACCCTCAATTTCTATTTTAACTAAACAATATATAATCACCAAAACTCTCTCAGAAAAGGTTTTTCTTCACAACCATAAACATAATACCAATTTATTGACTACAACTTATGATGACACCCCAAATCCGGTACATCCATTTCCACAGATTTGGTGTTCATCTGACAAACATCATCTATCTATCTACCCGTAAATAAAATGCAAACCATGCAATAGGATAAATAAATAATAAATCTCTCCCCTTATGGGGTTACATAATCTGCATCATAAATAAATCCCAGGTTACTCTAACCTTAAATCATCTGTGCGGAAAACATAAACAAATAAGTCTTAAGTAACATCAAGTCTAACTATCATTACATAATCACATAAATAATCAGTCTTCATTACTTGCTAAGCTTGCCCTTGCCCTTACTAGTGGAAGGTTCGTCTGCTCTTTCATTCTTAACTGCAATGTTATTATTACGCCAAAGTGAGCACGAGTGCCCACAAGTATAACAATATAACAATGAATAATAACATGCGAGAGAAATAATAACTTCTGATATAAAGCTCAACTTTTGAATCGAGAATGAATAACAAGAATCAAAAGAAATTCTGAGGGTCATAAGACCTTGAACTATGTTCTAGGTTGTCAAGTGTTTATACTTGAAACCTTTAACAGTCATAAGACTATGGACTCTTCTTCTCGTACTTAGGGGGATCAGCCTTTAGTACCATATTGTGCACAATATCTTAACGCTAAAGCATGAATAATCCCCTATACAGGGTTGTTCATCTCAGTTTGACATTCGAGTCTGCATCAAAGGAAGTTTGGTTTTGATAATTCATCAAGGGATTCTGTAATTTAGAACACTCATCAACTATGGACTAGTCGAATCAATAAGGGTTCACTAGTCTAACAAGGTTTAACAAAGAAATGAATATTTAACTTGAATAACATCTCAAAAGGTATACAATAGAATAATTATCAGATAACAACATCATGCTTGAAGATTAATAAACTTTAATATACAAGATAGGCTTTGATAAATAAAAATGATAACTTGCTCAATATCGAAAGATGAATTAATCAACTTATATAACGATAACAAGTAGGGTTAGGAAACTTGCTCAACGAAAGTTTAGGATAAGAAACTTGCTCAACGTAACAAGATAAGGTTTAGAAACTTGCCTCGTGCGTAGATTACACTTAAACAAACTCGTTCTTTGAATTAAATCCTACATACCAATTACATTCACAATACCAATCCAATAATAACGTATTAACATCATAACTTTTACTCTTTGTTTAACTCGAATTCATGACTATACTTAGTCAATTATTACACTTAGTGTTAAATTAATACTTCACGAAAAATAAACTAATTATGCATTCGATCATTCAATCCACACGTAATTGTGTTATGGACATGTTAAGAATTTATTTTAACATCTCATTATAAGTCTAACAAGTCTTTATAATCATTAGACTAAGTTACCAACACATCTCTATACTTGAACACTTTTAAAAACCCATTTCGAATTATTCTGCTAAGTGGCCATTTATACCCACTTTTATATTTATGTCTCTATGGCCATGACATAGGTGTATATGGCACAGAAGCAGATGGGCAATGTGGCATGCTGAGTCTCGAGCTTCGAGTTGGCGCCATGACTGACGACACTCTCAGATTCAATTTCCAATTCGCGAAGAACACATAATTCAGCGAAATAAACTATACATAATCATAAATTTATCCAAATTAAACATACCCACATGCTAGAATTCATACATAACCATTACCCAACATATATAGAGTGATTTTCACCCATAAAAACATATAATTACAGAATTCAACGTGCCAATTATAATTTGTTTTTTGATGTTCTTGAAGTTTTGAACATAAATTCTAAAATTCAATGCCACGGATTTGATATACAACCAAATTCAACCATTCAAATTTCATTTTGTTCGCTTTAGCATGCATAATCATATACCATTATGAATTTTGTAGAAAAATTTATGGTTAACATATTAAAAATACGTATAAGGGCCATATGGCCATATATCATACTCTGTAACCACGTACTATAAACTTTCATGAAACTGATGATATGGTAACCCATATAATATACAATAAACATGTTATGCTACTCGAATTACCGCATATATTCTTACAACAACACCATTTTCCAATTTACAGAGATTCACAGAAGACTTAAGCCATATTCATGAAACTTAAATGACGTAAAATAATAATTAGGTTGAAGAAATTACCCAAGCGTAGATAAAATAATAGGAGATTTATTAAAGTCTTCCTCAATAATTCTCAAACACCAAGCAATCTCTCTCAACAATTCTCTCAAACTCTCTCTCTCTCTATCTTTATCGAATGTTTTAGAAGAATAATAAAAAAGAAGAAGACGTATGATAAATAGAAAAGGAACTGACGCATTGGTGGTCAGTTACCCAGTCATGGGTTAACTGCCCATAACCTCCCTTAGTGTCATGTTTGGCTAGCAAAAAAATAATTTAAAAACCATTTAATTTAATAAAACATTATCATATAGTTTAAATAATGTCACATCCATATAAAATAAATCATTATCTAAATTAATTTATTTTAATTAAAATATAGTAAATTCTCATTAATACACATAGTCACATAATTCAAATTCCTCTTGATTAATAATATCAAATTATTAAATCTCTAATTAATAATTAAATTAATTAAAATAACATAGGCTTATTAAATATTTCTTTTAATCCAATAAGCTCATATAATCACATACTTGAATAATAAAATTCTCCACATAAATTTAATAAATGCAACACATATAATTAAATTAATCTACCACAATTTTATCAATAAATTATTTAATCTAATAATTAATTCATCAAAAAATATTTATTCAATCCAATAAATATTAAAATTAAATTACAAAATTATTGTTGTCACATCTTTCCCCTCTTAAAAGGATTATGTCCTCAGAATCACAACTCAATAATTCATCCCGTTACATTCTCCCCCCCTTATAAAGATTTTGTCCCCATAATCGCATATAATAATTTAAGTAAATAAATGAGGATAATTCTTCATCATATTCTTTTCGAGTTTCCACGTAGCTTCTTCAGCGTTGTGGTTCCTCCAAATTACCTTAACAGAAGGTATTTCTTTATTTCTCAGAACTTGTTATTTTCGGTCGACAATTTGAACAGGAATTTATTCGTAAGACAAGTCTTTGTCAAAATGTAGAGGTTCATATTCAATCACATGCTTGTAATCAGGTTTGTAGGGTTGTAGGACTGAGACATGGAAAACATTGTGGACATTCTCTAGAGATGGAGGTAAGGCTACCTCATAAGTAATTTCTCCGACCCTTCTCAAAACTTCAAATGGTCCAATGAATCTTGGGCTCAATTTCCCTTTCTTTCTGAATCTGATCTTTCCCTTCCAAGGAGAGACCTTTAAGAACACATAACTACCTAGTTCGAACTCAACATTCTTATGGTGTGGATCGGCGTATTTCTTCTGTCTGTCTTGGGCTGCTATCAGTCTCGCTCAAATCACTTTGACTATCTCTGCTGTTTGCTGTACTAATTCTGGTCGTAGTAATTGTCTTTCGCCAACTTCATCCCAATATAGTGGAGTTCTGCACTTTCTACCGTATAACTCTTCATAAGGTGGCATTCCAATACTAGCGTGGTAACTGTTGTTGTAACCGAACTCTATGAGTGGTAGATGGTCATCCCAATTTCCTTTAAAGTCCATTATACAAGCTCTTAACATATCTTCCAATGTCTGCATTCTTCTTTCACTCTGTCCATCTGTCTGAGGGTGATATGCTGTGCTCATTCACAACTGTGTACCAGTGCATTCATGTAGATGTTTCCAGAAGTTCGACGTAAAACGCGGATCTCTATCAGAAAAAATTGACACCGGAACTTCGTGCCTTTAAACAATCTCTTTCACATATAACCTTGCCAACTGATCTAGGTTGAATCTGATTCTGATCGGAAGGAAGTGTGCGGATTTCGTCAATCGGTCAAAAATAACCCATACTGCGTCGTAGCCTTTTCTCGAAGTTGTTTTGTGAGGCCAACCACGAAATCCATCGTAATATGTTCCCATTTCTACTCTGGGATTTCTAAAGGTTGTAGCAACCCACTCGGCCTCTGATGTTCTACTTTCATTTTCTGACATATCAGGCACTTAGCAATACATTCTGCAACCTCTCGTTTCAAATTTGGCCACCAGAAATGTTGTCGAAGATCTTGATACATCTTGGTACTACCCGGGTGAATCGAATATCGTGAGTTATGAGCCTCGCTCAAAATTTCTTCCTTGATCTCTGGTACTGGCGATACCCAAATTCTGCTATCAAATCTTAGTAGTCCCTCACTGTTTATTTTGAATCTCGGTTCAGTCCCTTCAGATATCTTCTTCTTCACTTTCTCACATTCTTCATCCTGAAGTTGAGCCTCCTTAACTTTATCCAGTAAAGTTGTACCAGCTTGCATCTGGAATAGCTTCTCGTCAATTTCCATAGGATACTTCACTTCCAATTCCAGCTTTTCCATTGCTAAAATTAGCTCCTCCTGAGCGGTCAACATCATCAATTTCTCCCGACCTTTTCTACTTAGGGCATCAGCCACCACATTTGCCTTACCCAGATGGTATAGAATCTCACAATCGTAGTCCTTAATTAACTCCAACCACCTTCTTTGACGCATATTCAAGTCTTTTTGTGTAAAAATATATTTCAGACTCTTGTGGTCTGTATATATTTCACACTTCTCCCATAGAGATAGTGCCTCCAGATTTTCAAAGCAAAACCACTCGAGCTAACTCCAAGTCGTGGGTCTGATACCCTTCTCATAATCTTTCAATTGTCGTGACGCTGTATTTAAATGACTCTACCATTTTGCATAAAGCACACAACCAAAGTCCTTTATGCGATGCATCACTATAAACCACAAAATTTCCTGTATCATTCGGAAGAGATAACACAGGTGCTGAACTTAACCTCTTCTTTAATTCTGGAAAACTTTCCTCACACTTCTCCATCCAAACAAGTTTCACCGATTTCCTAGTCAAATTCGTCAACGGAGTTGCGATCTTGGAAAAATCCTGAATGAATCTTCTGTAATATCCCGCTAATCCAAGAAAATTTCATACTTCTGATGGCGTCTTCGGCTGATCCCAATTAATCATAGCTTCGACTTTGTAGGGATCCACCGAAATTTTGTCCCGATCGATCACATGTCCAAGAAATTGTACTCTTTCAATCCAAAATTCACATTTCGAAAACTTATCATACATCTTCTCTCTTCTCAATGTCTCTAATGTCAACCTCAAATGCTCTTCGTGTTCTTCCTTGGTTTTCGAATATACCCAAATGTCATCTATAAATACCACTACGAATTTGTCCAAAAACAGCTTGAACACTCCATTCATTAAGCCCATAAATGTTGTAGGAGCATTCGTTAGACAAAATGACATTACCAAAAATTTGTAGTGACCATATCGCATTCTGAACGCTGTCTTCGGTACATCCTCTGGTCCCACCTTCAGTTGATGATAACCACTTCTCAAATCTATCTTTGAAAAATATCTTGCTCCCTTTAACTGATCGAACAAGTCATCGATTCGCGGTAATGGAAACCTATTCTTAATCGTGACCTTATTCAGTTCTCTGTAGTCGACGCAGAGCAACATTGTTCCATCCTTCTTCTTCATAAATAAAATCGCGCGCGCTCCACGGTGATACGCTTGGTTGAATATACTTTTTTATCCAAATTCTTGTAGTTGGACCATCGGTTCTTTCATCTCTACTAGCAATTGCCATTCTAAGACGCAGGTGCCTTCGATATTGGGGCCATTCCTCGAACCAAATCGATAACGAATTCAACCGCTTCCATCTCGGAGAAAGTCCCAAGCAAATCATCCGAAAATACGCTCGCAAAATCTCTCTCACTACCGAATCTCATCATTTTTCGATTTCTTTACGACTATCGACTATGTAAGCTAGATATCCTACACAAACTTGTCTTAACAATCTCCGCTCTCGCATCATCGTCGACAACTCGCTTGTTCAGCGACTTCATACCATAAAACACAACCTTTAACGAGTCATAAGGTTAATACGCTTCTTCTGGCAGTTAATTACCGCCCCATAATTGGATAACCAATCCATACCCAAAATAACATCAAATTCTCCAAGTCGAATAGGGATAAGATCTACGTTCATGATATTACCCTTAATATCTACTCTACAGTTCTTGTGCATATACTTAACAGGGATAATTTCTCTATTCGCAATTTCTATGTTCACGGGGTATTCTAACTCGTCCTTAAGCAATTCTAAGTTCTTAGCAAAGTCATCGGATATAAATGAACAAGTAGCACCCAAATCAAATAACACATAAGCATTAACTTTATTGATCAGAATGATACATGACACCACATCGCGAGACTGTACTGCATCTTGCACTGTCATGTTGAACGTTCTGGCTGTCGATCGATTGGTTGCGGTTGGTGCTGCGATTGTCAGAGTGCTTCCACCAGTATTTCCTCTATTTCCTCCTTAACTCATCCCTCCCGATCCCTTCTTAGGACAATCTCTTGCAAGATGGTCCTTTGATCCACATGTGAAGCATGCACCCTTCTTTGGGTTTTGAATAGTTTGGTGCTATGTGGCCTTCCGACCACAATTATAAAGTACTCACTTCCCCTCTTCAGACAAACTCCCAAATGCATTTTTCCGCAGTTTGGGCACAGCTTCAATCTTCTTCTTCTTCCTCTTCTGTTGACTTCCAAATTGATGAATTTTCGCACCACTTCCTCTTCGATTGTGATTACCCCAATGTCACTCCCACCACCTTTGTTATTACCTTCTTCTCACTCTTCTTCTTCTTCTTCTTCTCGATTATACTTCATTATCGCATCACTTCCACCCTCGTAGTATGGCCTTCTCTAACACTCCCGTAAAAGTGTTCAATTGGAACATCGACACTTTGCTATACAACCAGGGCTTCAGTCCCTGCTCAAAACGTCTCGCCTTCCTTTCATCGGTATGTACTTGGTACATGGCGAACCTAGCCAACTCATTGAACCTTGCCGCATAATTAGCTACTGACATATTCCCTTGTTTTAACTCTAGAAACTAAACCTCCATCTGATTTTGTGAACTAGTCAGAAAATACATCTCGAAGAACATCTCTTTGAATCTTTCCCAGGATATTACACCTTCACCTCCTCTCACTTTGTTTGCCTGCCACCAATAGCTGGCTTCAGACTTCAGCATAAACGTTGCATAAGCAGTCTTCTGATCTTCCCTTACCCTAGCAACATCGAACACCTTTTCCATCTCCATTACCCACATCTGAGCTTCAATTGGGTTTATGGAACACTTAAACTCTGGCTGTCCCACTGCCTTGAAATCCTTAAACAAAGTATTTGGTGGAGCTTGGGGTTGATTCTTAAGTGCTCCAGCTATAAGGTTCACCAATTGCTGAATGGAGTTAGCATTGGCGTCATTGTTATTGTTTGTTGACCCTTCCTGGGCTTGCTGACAATTTTATCTTCTAGGCGGCATATTTCTGTTTAAAATATATGCTTATTAGGTCTTTATTCAGTCTTTTAAACATTTAAGACTTAAATAAAATGTTTAATCATAACTCACTTAACACATCAATTCAAATAAACTTTGACATTCTCATTAAATTCAAAAGTTTTAACATCAAAAGATAGCATCACTGCTATTTACATCCACTATCCTGAGAATAAGAATCTGCAGGATTTAAAACATCAAAATATTCCTTTGTTTATAAAGACATCGGAATTTACATCATTAACTACCAAATAGTTTTCACATTATTCAACTAGTACTATCACTGTCTGTTAAGGCGCTGAATAGCCTTGCTACGGTCTTCATCTATGATGCGGTACATCGTTCTGCGATCTAGAATATATGATGGTAGATCCTCAAACTGGATTGGATACTTCCTAACTCGATCTTGGACCGCATCCATTGCATTTTGTAGTGTAGAGTACGTCTCCTCAAGTTTAGCCTTCTTCGCACGGTGATCATCTTCTGCACGATCAGCATGGCGTGACTCTCGTACCCAGCCCTCCTCTGCTATGGTAAGCCTCTTTGAGCTCTCCTTCAGATCCTTCTTTAACTTCTCTATTTCTGGGGACTTATCCTCGGTCTAACCCTTCTCGTGAACAAGATCCCACTCCACGCTTTCCCAAACGTGTGTGAAGAGTCACAATCTCTATCCTTCCGCTTTCAATAGTAATCTGGCGACTAACCGCTTTGCTCAATTAGATCCCGAACAAGATCCTACAACTCTACGTTACGATCATAGAGTGCATCATACATCTCTCGCATCAATGGAGTTCTGTGGAAACTCCTCTTCTTCCTCTTCCTCGTGATCCTCCTCTCGATCGGGCCTCCACCTCATGCTCCCGACCAAAGAATAAAGGATCAACGGAGATGGCTCTCTCTCAGACAAGTTGTTCTCTGATGACATGAATGTCTCGGGGCTCCTCCTCTATAGGTAATCCAGGTTCCTCCTCCCCAGCTCGACTAGCTCCTCCAACATCCGACATCCTAACAACAAAATTTTAAGTTTTAGTTACTAATTCATTCTAGCGAACACATAGATTAACACATAAGCACATAAAGTCTTTTATTATCTTCAATGAATTTAGAAATTCATTTCTTAGAACTCGATAAGAGTTTACCATTACTATGTTCTCAATCTCCTACAAGGCTACTACCTAAGGTTGTTCCCCCCACCTAAGGTTCCTAACCAACAGCTTTGATACCAACCTGTGACACCCCCAAATCCGGTACATCCATTTCCACAGGATTTGGTGTTCACTGTACAAACATCATCTATCTATCTACCCGTAAATAAAATGCAAACCATGCAATAGGATAAATAAATAATAAATCTCTCCCCTTATGGGGTTACATCAACTGCATCATAAATAAATCCCAGGTTACTCTAACCTTAAATCATCTGTGCGGAAAACATAAACAAATAAGTCTTAAGTAACATCAAGTCTAACTATCATTACATAATCACATAAATAATCAGTCTTCATTACTTGCTAAGCTTGCCCTTGCCCTTACTAGTGGAAGGTTCGTCTGCTCTTTCGTTCTTAACTGCAATGTTATTATTACGCAAGAGTGAGCACGATTGCCCACAAGTATAACAATATAACAATGAATAATAACATGCGAGAGAAATAATAACTTCTGATATAAAGCTCAACTTTTAAATCAAGAATGAATAACAAGAATTAAAAGAAATTCTGAGGGTCATAAGACCTTGAACTATATCCTAGGTTGTCAAGTGTTTATACTTGAAACCTTTAACAGTCATAAGACTATGGACTCTTCTTCTCGTACTTAGGGGGATCAGCCCTTAGTACCATACTATGCACAATATCTTAACGCTAAAGCGTAAATAATCCCCTATACAGGGTTGTTCATCTCAGTTTGACATTCGAGTCCGCACCAAAGGAAGTTTGGTTTAGATAATTCATCAAAGGGTTCTAAAATTTAGAACGCTCATCAACTATGGACTAGTCGAATCAATAAGGGTTCACTAGTCTAACAAGGTTTAACAGTAAATGAATATTTAACTTGAATAACATCTCAAAAGGTATACAATAGAATAATTATTGTATAACAACATCATGCTTGAAGATTAAAAAACTTGAATATACAAGACATGCTTGATCAATAAAAATGATAAGTTGCTCAATATCGAAAGATGAATTAATCAACTTATATAATGATAACAAGTAGGGTTAGGAAACTTGCTCAACGAAAGTTTAGGATAAGAAACTTGCTCAACGTAACAAGATAAGGTTTAGAAACTTGCCTTGTGCATAGATTATACTTAAACAAACTCGTTCTTTGAATTAAATCCTGCATACCAATTACGTTCACAATACCAGTCAATAATAACGTACTAACATCATAACTTTACTCTTTGTTTAACTCGAATTTATGACTATACTTAGTCAATTATTACACTTAGTGTTAAATTAATACTTCACGAAAAATAAACTAATTATGCATTCGATCATTCAATCCACACGTAATTGTGTTATGGACATGTTAAGAATTTATTTTAACATCTCATTATAAGTCTAACAAGTCTTTATAATCATTAGACTAAGTTACCAACACATCTCTATACTTGAACACTTTTAAAAACCCATTTCGACATTTCTCTAAGTGGTATTTATGCACTTTTTTTATACTTCATATGTTTGTCACTCATGGCAAGTAGTGTATGGCATCATGTGGTGAGTCTCAGTTCGAGTTGAAAGCCATAGCATACGACACTCCAGATTTGGAATTTCAATTTCTAGAACACGAAATTCAAATAAACTAAACTACATAATCATAAATTTCACCAAATTAAACATACCCACATGCTAGAATTTATACATAACCATAACCCAACATATATAGAGTGATTTTCACCCATAAAAACATATAATTACAGAATTCAACGTGCCAATTATACTGTTCTTGATGTTCTTGAAGTTTTGAACATAAATTCTAAAATTCAATGCCATGGATTTGATATACAACCAAATTCAACCATTCAAATTTCATTTTGTTCGCTTTAGCATGCATAATCATATACCATTGTGAATTTTGTAGAAAAATTTATGGTTAAAATATTAAAAATACGTATAAGGGCCATATGGCCATATATCATACTCTGTAACCACGTACTATAAAATTTCATGAAACTGATGATATGGTAACCCATATAATATACAATAAACATGTATTGCTACTCGAATTACTGCATATATTCTTACAACAACACCATTTTCTAATTTACAGAGATTCACAGAAGACTTAAGCCATATTCATGAAACTTTAAAGACGTAAAATAATAATTGGGTTGAAGAAATTACTCAAGCGTAGATAAAATAATAGGAGATGAATTAAAGCCTTCCTCAATAATTCTAAAACACCAAGCAATCTCTCTCAACAATTCTCTCAAACTCTCTCTCTCTCTCTCTCTCTCTGTGATGTTTTTATCAGACTTAGAAGAATAATAGAAAAGAAGAAGACGTATGATAAATAGAAAAGGAACTAATGCATTGGTGGTCAGTTACCCAGTCATGAGTTAACTGCCCATAACCTCCCTTAGTGCCATGTTTGGCTAGCAAGAAAATAATTTAAAAACCATTTAATTTAATAAAACATTATCATATAGTTTAAATAATGTCACATCCATATAAAATAAATCAATTATCTAAATTAATTTATTTTAATTAAAATATAGTAATTTCTCATTGATACACATAGTCACATAATTCAAATTCTCTTGATTAATAATATCAAATTATTAAATCTCTAATTAATAATTAAATTAATTAAAATAACATATAGGTTTATTAAATATTTTTTTAATCCAATAAGCTCACATAATCACATACTTGAATAATAAAATTTCTCCACATAAATTTAATAAATGCAACACATATAATTAAATTAATCTACCACAATTTCATCAATTAATTATTTAATCTAATAATTAATTCATCGAAAAATATTTATTCAATCCAATAAATATTAAAATTAAATTACAAAATTGTCACACTCTCTATTTAACGTTGTTTGGCAAAACTTAATTAAAACAACTTTAAGTTATTAATAACTCCTTTATAACAAATTTATTTGTCACACATTAATTTAATTAAATTAATCATAATAACAATTTATTAAATCACTTCATCACTTTATTTAATCAACTAACACATCCTTTTAAATTTACAAATTCTAATAAAAGAATAGTAATTCAATTAATCAAAATTCTCTAACTTAATAATTAAATTAAATTAGCAAAATAATTAATTTTCCTTAATTATTTATTTAACAAATAATTAACCACATCAATTCAAATTTGAACAATTATTTATTCAACAATAAACACATCCATTAAATATTTAAATAATTCAATAAATATTTAATATAACAATTAAAATTCTAGAATGTTACAACACACATTTGAACAAATAGTTATAATCATGTGAATTAATAGTAATTAATTGCTCATTAATCTGATTAATTACCCGACTGATCAGTATAATTTCCGGACATCAATTAATATCGAAATAAATGTTGATTTCCACTAACACTAATAATTCCAATACAATGGAACTATCAATTTCATCTTTAATCAACACGAACTTATTCTTCATTAATATTATAACTCAGAATATTTAACAACCAGGTCGTTCCCAGGAAAGAGGGGGCTTTCCGATAAAGATTTCTCCTTATTGGCGCGCAATTAGATGACCAAACCTCTCCTAGACAGAACTTCTAGACATTGTAAATATTGCAATTTAATAATATGAATAACTTTGTCATCTCAATTATTGATTTAATAATATATCATATTATGCAGATGATAATGTGACAATAATCGAATCAATAATATGAAAGATATGATGCAACAATTACTGTAGCAATAATTGAGTATAACTGAGTGACTTCTCACGTAAGCATCAATAATCAATACCATGTGCTACTATGCAACCACGCGTATTACTGTACTTTTACTACCGGGTAGTTCAACAGTTTAACGGTAAAACTTCTGCTGTTAGTTTTATAAAAAGATAATTATGTTGTTTTCTAACTACGACAATACTTCCGTTGTGGGGTCCACCAATAATTTTGTCGTCGTACAAATATTCCCTGTTAAAATGAATATTCCCCGACCTATCGAATATTATATAACCACTTGCTTACTTTGCAAAATTTGTAAATATTACCCACAACTATAACATTATATCAAATCCACATCATGATATTCAAAAATATATTTCGAGAAAATTATTCTTTATTCATAAAAGTTGGGGTCTTACAGAAGGCATCTTGAGTGTAAGGGCCCTCTGATAAAGTAAAGCCATCTTAGCCCAGCAGGGGAATCTCGGTGATTGTCTGAGATAAAGACCAGTGGCATCTATCAAGAAGAAGATATTAAATGTGAATCTCTTCTGTAGTGCTCCTAATAGCATGCTCTCCCAATCAGAGCTCTCAGCCTCCCTCCATCAAGAAAGGGATCCGACGAGTGAATATTATATACTCTAACCCGGTCGAAAAGCCATCCTCAAAGTCAACTGTCAGATAATCGGGGGTATAAGGAACCCATATGACAACATTGGTGGTCAACAAATCCAACTGCAAGTGAGAATGGGTGAACCCCTGTGCTACAGGGACCTCGACCAAAGTGGAATAATACTAGCACCGTCTTCATGAATAGTTCTCCAGACCTAAAGTAGTACCTAGGTGTAGGCATAAGAGCCTCTAATATGTACAAAACTATAAATACAAAGATCAAATATCCTCAGTCATGAATATTGAAACCCTAGCGAGGGAAAATGAAAGATAAAGGGAAACTACTCACCGACAGAAATGGGTCAAAGCCTAGCCAAGCCTCTGTCATGCCTTCTGAGCGTAGGCACATCCCTCGAAGGAAAAAGGCAATGGTGAATGGACCCTAATCAAAATCTCTGATGTGATCCACATCACGAGTGGCACTAACCAAAGCAAAAGAGACCATCGAAGAGTTGTCCGCTAGGAAACAACCCCGGATGATGACCAAAAATAGTCGCCGAAGGATGAGATCTCTATCCCTTTGATCAACATACAGAGGCTCGAATAAAGCGCCACTCACAGCATCATTGTTCAAAGGACCAGAACAGATAGCCTGACCCTTGAGGGCCGAAGCAGGAACTCCTAAGAGGAATCAGACTGTAGCAAGGGAATATTGGCCACCAAAGGCATAAGCTCTCATTTAAACTCCATCCCCGTGATGAACTGCAAATCCATCAGTGTTATCATGTCCTCACAGTCCAATAAATGGAGAGACTATGTAGCGCCCCTAAATTTGGGTCCTAAATCACCACGAATCTGGGACACTAGTTCTGTCGACGTCGGGATTTTTGAGTGTCCCTTTTCGTTACTTATTCTTTGGTGTTCTCATGTTAATATGAGATTTGTTTGAAAAAACAAGTGAAAAAGGTCCGACATGTATAATGTCGACGATTTGACTTTAAGAGTCGCCAGTTGGTGTATTTAATTGGTTGCACCAACGCAACCGAAAAGGTTTGTATATGGACCCAGTGATTTGACACTGCTAGACGGGTCTGTGAAACCGAGATTAATTTTGGGTCCGTGGGCTTAATTATGCGGAGGGAAGGTGTTAGGCATCCCCCCCCCCCCGACATCCGTGTTACCACGGTGACCGCCACTTTTCAAAGAAATTGTTATATTAATGTGTGTGTGTGTGTGTGTGTTTGGATCAATGTTCAATTATTTGAAAGTAGTACGAGGCCTCGTTCGCACCTATATACACAACGTTTGAATTTTGTAGAAAAATTCAGTTTTAACCAAGATATATCAATGAAGTTTTGTAAAAGTGGTTTCTCAAACACTGTGCTCATAGAAATTGAGACCTTTTCATACTTCCATTTTATTATTAAATGTTCGGCTTGTTTGCTATTATTTTTGAGATGCGAATCATTCTCGAGAAAATAATATACATGAGCTGAACTCCTCATGGGGCACGACAAACCATCCAAGGAAATTCGTACATCAGAAAATAATGTACAAGTCGCCACAAACCGAAAATATGTCCATCATGGGAACCGAATCTAGATTCAGTAGTCTGAATCTGTGATCACATGATTTCTAGGCTCACATGATACTATAATTTGTATGGAAAGCAGTAAGCAGTTATATATATAAAAGATGTAAATATATATATACATGGGGGATCGGAAATGTAAATATATAATAGTGGTAAATATATATATATATATATGGATATGATCAACCACCACGCAGTAAACTCCAGGTGGGACGAAATATAAATAAAGCTGTAAAAGCGATCAACCGCCATGAAGTAAACTCCAGGCAGGACGAAATGTAAATAAAGATGTAAAAGGCCACGAAGTAAACTCTAGGCCTGAAAGAATATAAATATATATATGTGTACAAATATATATATATAAAAGCAGTAAATGCACCGGAAGTGAATCCAGGCTCATCGGATATGTTCGACAACAATTATATATATAAGTATATATATATTTAAAATGCAATAAATGCTCCAAACCGAAATCTAGGCTCAATCGAGGCATAACTCGATAATGTTAGTCCATATATAAAATATATACATATATATAAGTATATATACAGACAAGAATGAAAACCACAGACCGAAGTCTGGGCAAACACACTCACACGACTCTCAACGTGTATAACAGTGTGTGCTAATATGAGAAGAAGACTTTATATAATGTGAGAAGGCTTACAGTGGGCTGCCAAAGTAGACTTCTATAACTTTAAATGGATAAACACTCAGCTCCCTCCAGATAAAAGATAGCTATATGTGAGCTAACAAGTGTTTAAAAGTGAGGAAACACTCAAAAGATGTGTATGTAGAGTAAAATGGACAGGGCTTCCTCACCTTTTCTCTCTCTCCTATTCTTTAAATGGCTGACCCCAAGGCTTGTATATATAGACGGATGGCCACAAGTACACCTACGGTAGCCGTAGTTGTACCTGCGACTGGTCGTGGTGCATCCGAGCCTCGCCTGTTCTGTCGTCTCGTAGTACATGCACTCGTGCATTATAATGTCTGCTCGAACTTGCAGAACTTCAATTCGAGCATCCGAACGAGGTATATTTGACCTTCTTCGAATCGTTTATGTCGAGAGTTATGCAGTGACGTGGATTAGAGGTTGTACGAAGTCAGGAAGAGGGGTCTATGCCCATGGTAGTCAAGCTTCAAATCTGTCCAAAGTACTACAATGCGTAATAGTCACTCAGGATTGTTACTCCTCGGTTCTTGTGGGACATTATTGTATGTATGTATCTATAAAGTGTCGAGACGACGCGTAGGTGTTGAAGAGACAAGATGATGTTTGACTCCTCACCGGGGTTATCGTTAGTTTGAGTTGAAAGTAGACGTTGCTCAGGGTTACATCTTAGATTGGACTACTTGTTGGTATATCGCGATATCATCTTGTTGAGGTGGTAAGATGATGCTTTTGACTCCTTACAGGGGTTATCGCCGATTTGAGCGAAAAGCAGACGTTGCTCAGGGTTACATCTGAGATTGGACTGTTGTATGTGTTTGAATACCGCAAGGTCATATGTGAAAGAACCTATCTGCCCGTTGTTAGCTCCGTGTCTGAGGTATGATTGCCTCGATAGGAGGTCTAAGCTTGAAGCTAATCGCATGTATTTGAAACAAACAATTCTGGAGTTATCGTCGGAACTGCAAAAGCATCCCTTGGGGCTATCACCAAGGATGGAGTTGCTTCTCCCAGTGTTGTTTCTAGGACTAGAACTGAATGTTGCAGTGTTATAGTTGTGATAGAACTGTCCTTTTCGGTGTTGTTGCCGGTCTTTTGATCTTGCAAACCTCGAGGTTATCTCTGAGATTGGAAATAACATTCTCGGTGTGTGTTCCGGGTTTGAGATGAAGTTCCCGGTTTGTGTTCTAGGTTGGAACTGATGTTCCCAGTTTGTGTCCCAGGTTGGAACTGCACTTCCGGTAGTATTCGAAATGGATGTAAGCTTTCTTCCAAGTTTATCTTTGAAAGACGAATCTACCCTCCTGTAATGTTAGTAACAGGCATACAGAAAATTTCGAGTGTCTACAGATGCCCCTCTTTATCATATTCATGCAATTCAAGGCATGGATAGGATAAAGAATCCTAGACACTTGAAATGCAAGCAAGATAAACATGATGCTATATGCAGCAACATGATGCAAATGTATGATGCATGATTGTCAGGTAATCCTGTTAGGATGACAATCAATGATGGCTTGGACCTGCGATCCAAGTCTCCAAGGATGTTGACGTTGGGGCTATCACCAAAGTCTTGAATCCTAGACACTGGCCTATATTCCATAGAGGTACCTCTTGTGTGTAAGAGATCTATGGGGATAAAGCTTTGTCTATTTGAGGAAGTGTATAACATATTCCCTCATTCTGTCGGAGTTACTGCCAACAGTTTGTCGTCGTCAGGGTTGCCCGACCTTCATTGATGTGTGTATCACCGGATAAATCCCTGCTGGGTGTATTATCAAGGTTGCTTGACCTTCATTGATGTATGTGTCAATGGTAACATTGTGTTGTAGCCCTTATTGGGGAAGGTTGCTTCGATGGGTTTATTTCCCATCGGCTGACATGATGTCAAGGCTGTTTGACCTTCATTGATGTGTGTATTAATGGTTGCATTACGTTGTAACCCCCGTCGGGGATACGTAGATGCTTGAAAGATACGCGTTATGACCCCATTGGGGATACGTAGATGTTTGATAACTTCAGCATTGTAACCCCCGCCGGGGAGGTTTGATATTTTGTGGTTTTGTGTTGTAACCCCCGCCGGGGAAGTTTAGGGTTGTGACCTTGCAAATGACGGCATCGGACCTTTGTGGGGTATTTCCGAGCATGATCTGTGAAAGCTGAGCTCATTGGTATAGTATACCCTACATTCAGGCGAATACAGTTGAGACGACGGGAGTTTAACTCTGACCGATGAGAAATTAGGATTTCAGGCTATTCCGCTCAATTGCGTAGCACTTTTATTCCTGATTTGACCTTTTCAGCTTGTGAGACCTCCTTTGCAACTCTAACTAGAGCGAGCCAGAGGTGTGGGACCCATGTAGGACCTATGTATAGGCAAATGGTTGTTTTCATAAGTCATTTTCAAGTTGCACAACAAAGGAAATCTGAGAGCTCTTCTTCAGATCTGCTGATTTCAGGCAACTTTCTGCATATTCTGCCACCGTACAAGCGTTATTCACTGTCTTGGTAACACATGCATGTATATTTTTCCAGTTTCTATTCATTGGAAAATGACTTATCAAATGAAATGCATTTATACATGTAGTAGTGAATATGCATGCTGATATGAGTTGAAAAAAAATATTCAACATAGCAAATGTTAGTATTAAACCATGCTGAACATAATGATGTGAAAAAATTTAACTTTTAAAGCAGTCAAATTGGCACCTTTTACTGTCATTTCTTATCCTATATGAGGATAAATGAGTAAAGGCATAAAAGTAAAATAATCCTGCTAATTAGACTACACTTACGGATTTTTACTGTGATGTAATTAATGCATGTAGGATGTATATGACTGTGTACAGGTGTGCTACTGAATGGCCACCTAGCCATGTCTATGTGCATGTGGATAGTCCCATTTACAAAGGGGGCTATGGCCAAATTTTCCCAAAATATAGGTATTGGGTAGTCATGCATTTTTAACTCTATTGTAGATGTATGTTAAAGCAATGCATTTTGAAAAGCTCCAGGTAAGAAATTACCACACCCTTTCTGAGGTGATTTGGAGACTTGCTATCCAGATAATATGGATCCAGATCAGCCGAGTAGTTCCCGTAGGACCACTTCTAGTGTACGGAGGAGAGATTCTGAAGAGCCTCACCGCCGTTCTGTTAGACAGCCTCATCATTTGGTGGAGGCGGTGATACTTCCTATTTGGGTTGAAGTGCTGAATGTCGAGGACGAGGAGGAGGATGCACCGATCGAGGTTCCTGCTCCTGCTATTCATGTTCCCCATAGGGAATTGTCAGGTATTCAAGTGGCGAACCCAGATCTTCTGGGTGACTTGAGTAGGCATCCTTCAGTATACCTGCACGCAAACAAGGTATGAAGTTAGATCTTTAATCTTCCTTATTTCATATTGATGAGGAGTCAAGGATTCTGATGTTGATCTCCATTTGATGTAGGTTCCCGGCTTCACACAGCCTCGAGGGAACTGGTTTAGCATCTACTCTATGTATCAGGCTTTGCATGATGACTACAGAGCGATCATCCATGGCTGGGGATTTGGGATGTTCTTCTCCATTCTATCCCGTTGCTGTCCCTGGGTTACCTCAGGGCATTGTCTGAGAGGTGGTTTCACCAGACTCAGTCACTCCATTTGCTGGATTGTGAGGTGATGATGATGCCGATGGATTGGTGGTTTATCACAGGTATGGAGTTTGGAGGGGAGCAAGTGCCTTGCACGACGAATATCACCCCTACTGCCGTCAGATCCTTGTTAGGAGTTCCGGCAGAGGCGCTCAAGGGCAGGACTATTCGTACGGGTCCTTTGAGCGTAGATGCTATGAGCAGGCTGTTGAGTGAGCCTATACCCAATGATGTGAGAGTCAAGGATCGCATTCTCTGGCGATTGTTCCTGATGATCATTAGGGGCTGCTTCATAGCAGATAATTCCTCGATGGTGTACTTCGCTTTGATCAGCGCCACTCGACACGTGGACCGTATAGGAGAGTATGATTGAGGTTCCTACACCTTTGCCTACTTCCTTAGGGGAATGCGCATACGATCGCAGGGCTTGACTGAGGTATGGTTAGGATTCTACCCATTTCTGCTGGTGAGTATTTCTCTTATCTTTTCCTATGTATAGGTTATGAGTGTTGACTGACAGCAGATGTTTGCCTTTGTGTTGGCAGTTTTGGGCCTATGAGAGGCTTCCTTGTTTGCGTCTTGTGAGCATGTTAGGTTTAGACACCTATCCATGAGGATGGAGATGGCATCATTCCATACTGGCGGAGGTCTCTGTTGCTGAGGGTTGCACTCATTGTCGCCTACAGTTGGAGTTGTTGACAGCCGATGTGATTACATGGATTCCCTACTCTAGAGAGCATTTGGGAGTTGGTTTTGAAGATGGGTACCCGACTGGAGTAGAGTACGTCATTTCCACCCGCAGGATTCCTCTCTTCACAGATGGAGGATGGGAGCTCTATTTAGGAGAGCGTGCTATTAGGAGCACTACAGCAGAGATCTGTATCTCGATCTTGCCTCTTGTCAGGCGTTATTGGCTTGTTTCGTAGTCACCCATCATTGACATCCCATTGATGGGGATTGACGGTATTACATTGTCAGAGGGCCCCTAGTCTCAGGAGATGTTCCAGCATTGGTGGATCCCTCGTACGATTGGAGCTCAGACCCGTGCCACACAATTTATGGGGGGATATGGTTCCAGGATCCGTGATGATTATGGATTGGCTAGCCTGTGTCAGAGATCCGACTCATGTGACATAGATTGACAGATTGACCCGGCAGCTGGACCGAATATATCTTTTCATTCGGTATTTGGGCAGAGATCCTTCAGAGGTAGATACTTTTGATCCTTCCAGCTCTGGCGCTAGCCCCTTAGATGACCTATATGGCTTTGCCGGTGTAGATCCTCCCTTGTATCGGCCTGACATCCCTGTAGATAGAGATCCAGTAACTCAGGAGGAGTTACATTAAGTGGACAGTATCGATGATGTAGACATCAACACTCTTGACTTTTTCTGATGTATTTCTCGTTATTTCTTTTGATAGGCCTCTATTAGCATCTTGGTAGCTTCACCCCATTCTCGCTATATCTTTTGATAGGCCTCTGTTGTATGTTGGGTAGCTTCGCCCCATTTCTTTGTATTTTAGCTGTACAGAGATGTATTAGATGATGATATACTTAGGAATGTATGTATAGTTTTCCATTCCCTATATTATATTGCCATCTATTGTATCTTGCATGTTATTATGTTATGCATATATATGTATGTCCAGAGATACTCAGCATTGACTCCTGATGGTCTTATGACACGGCCCGTACAGATGTCTTCTTCGACAGTTAGCTGTATTGATCATACCCCATAATTTTTGGTGGTATCTGGTATGAGATCATGGTATGATAGTATATCACCATCAGACATGGTGATCGTAGATGATTTCCTGCAACATAGTATGACCCTGTTGATGTTTCAGGTTCCCACAGGATTTGTAGAGGGCATTCTAGAGCACTGGGTATCGGAGAGGCAGGTTTTCCAATTTGGGACCTAGGAGTTGACTCCTACTTTGGAGGAGTATGCACGGTTGACGATGCTGCCGCTGGACAGACCTTGCGTGCATATGGCTATTGGAGACATGAGCAGACAGTTCATGACCCTCACCGAATTGAGACGTAGAGTGGTCCAGGACGAAATTACATCCAGCCACGTGATATCCTAGCGTTTCCTGTTTGACAGGTTTGGCTCTGAGGACAGCTATGCACGGCATTCCGAGGATTACACCACACCGAAAGACCATTGGCGTTCAGCTAGAGTAGAGGTACTGCTTCTATGCGTATTGTCATAAGTCTTCATGTCGCAGTACATGGATGAGCTGGATATCGATGTCATTATGGCAGTGAGAGCTCTCGGGGAGGGTCATACCATTGTACCGATGATCATCGCAGAGACTCTGAGGTCAGCTACATACTGTTGAACTTATCCGGCATGAGTATTTACAGGTAGCTCGGTCATGTTGTATGTGTGGTTTATGTCACACTTGAGACCGATTGACACATTTAGATGGCAGGGGTTTTATTTCACCCAGGAGATAGCCATGCCATACTCTTTTTAGCCTGCAGAGTGTACAGATGCTGCATCGTGGTCAGCTTTCCTGGCAGAGATTAGGGATCTGTTTTCCATATTGCCGTGTTCAGGGCTTAGCTCACCCTACCGCTTCATTACTCATGCTCCGGGCATGGATTATCTCCCTCTGGCGAGATTCAGGGGCATGATTACTTACCACCCACTGGCCATGATATGTTAGTTTAACCAGTTTTAGGATTTTCATCCGTATGAGGGGCGAAGAGTCGTCACTTCTTTCACACCGCTTGTCACCAAAGGATGATCCAGTGTTGTATGCTGTTGGGATCGGCGAGAGTCGATCGAGTTCTCTCGTCACCATCCAAGTTGTTCTGCAGAGTATTCCGCATGGATGGAGACAAAGACTACATTGGTTGCTGTAGTATCCACAGTGCAGGAGATTGATTCTCACGATGAAGAGCCTATAGAGGAGGCTGTTATTCCCATTGATGACTTGACTGCTGGGCTTCCAGCATTTGTGATGGATTCTCCCACCCCGAGTCCCACTGTTACTCAGTATTCGGCACAGCATTTGGAGCAAAGCCTACATCTGATAACCTATGATAGAGATCAGGCTAGGGCCGTGATGTTGACAGCTCTTGATGAGAGAGATACCGCTCTGTTAGAGAGGGATGAGGCTAGATTAGCCAGTGATTCATTGATTGGGAAGCGGGATGCCACCTTATCTGCTAGGGATGTGGCCATTACAGATAGTACTTCTGTTAGATCCCAGATGACTGTCAGTCTTGCCGATATGAGTGCTTACATTGATGAGCACTATGCCACCATGTAGTTAGCCTCTGATCTACTAGCTCGTGTAGATACCCTTGGGCAGGAGCTTATAGTGCTTCCTCCGTTGTTAGAGAGGGATGCTATGTTAGATCTGATAGTCCGCATACACACAGATCTGTAGATAGCTTTGTATTTTCCTGCACAGACTAGCTTAGCCATTTTTTCATGTACAACACAGATGTATATATCAAACAATATTATGTATGGCAGGGAAATATATTTTGATTCACTTCCCTTTTAGTTATGCCTTGATACTTGCTTGATGTTTGCCTTTTTCTTCAAGGCCTTGTGATCTTGATGCATTCTGAACTTATCCTTGATAGATGGACATTGAGACATCGCAAGATCTTTCAGAACGGATCATAGATTTTTGTAAATCTCTACCATCTTTGGTGTCTTGGGACTGGTATCAGTATGGAAAAGCAGAGAGGAGGGTGGTTTCTTCCTCTCTAATATTGACCGCACCACAGATGGTCGCCAGTACTTCTATTTATGAGAAGCCTAGTTAATTCCATCTCTTATGGGTTGGTATTGCTCTTTGAGGCACGATCGCAGCTTAGATGGTCACCGAATCTTCTATTTATGAGAAGAGGTTGGGTAATTCCATCCCTTTGATTTGAAACCGATGAAATGTGGCGAATTGAAGGTTGATCCTAGTACCGTGTGACAAGAATTTTTGTTCTAATAGGGGTTAGACTGAACTATAAATGGCTGCCTACGTACTCCTATTGAAGAGGAGATCAAGTCTGTGTAGTTTGAACCTAGTGTAGGAGGTTCAACGCTGATTGTGAAAGGCAGATAGGTGTAGAGATGTTTTTGTTGTTTTTGTTGTGAAGAAAGGGCATAAATGTTTTTGTTATTTTTGTTGTTGCGACCGGGCCATATAGCATATGGTTGCCTACGTACTCCTATTGAAGAGGAGATCAGGTCGGCGTAGTTCGCCCTTCAGGACGAATCGCAGCTGAAGAGAAACGTGAATCCCATGTGTAGCCTATACTGCAGGGAGAAGAAAGTTTAATCCCATAATGGGGATAAACTGCAGGTGTGTAAAAAGTTTGATCCCGTCCTTAGGACAAACTGCAAGCGTAGAAAAGTTTAATCCCGTCTTCAGGATAAACTGCAAGTGTGAAAGGTTCAATCCCGTATTCAGGATAACCGAAATTGGGAAAGGTTAAATCTCGTCTTCAGGATAATCGAGATTGTGTGGAAGGTTTGAATTGAAGTAAATCCAGGCTGCTGGCTTGAAGTGTATGTTTCCCTGAGGGGCATAAAAGTATGTAGAAAGGAAAGGGTTCAAAACCGGAATGACTTGTGATTTGATGATCAAAACCAGGATGTTTGTTTGATGGTAACTTCAGACATAGTACCGTTTCACGGTGTCCGAGTTAATAAGCTGTGGAAATTCATCGCCATCCATTTCCTGTAATCTGAGAGCATCTCCTGTCAATACTTCCTTGACAACAAATGGGCCTTCCTAGTTAAGAGCAAATTTTCCCTTAGATTGATCTTGGTTGTCAATGATCTTCTTCAAAACCAAGTCATGTTGTTTGAATTGCCGTAGTTGGACTTTTCTGTTGTAGGATCGTGCGATCCTTTGCTGATATAACTGACCATAGAAGATAGCCGCGGATCGCCTTTCGTCTATTAGAGACAATTGGTGATACCTGTCTTGTACCCATTGGTCTTCACCCAACTGAGTGTCCATCAATACTCTGAGGGATTCCATTTCCACCTCTATGGGGAGCACTGCTTCCATCCCATAGACTAATGAGTAGGGGGATTCCCCAGTGGAAGTTCGCATGGAAGTTCTGTAGGCTAATAAAGTCAGAGGCAAGAGGTTAGGCCATCCTTTGTGATTGGCGAACATTTTCTGCATGATCTTTTTGATGTTTTTATTAGCCGCTTCAACAGCACCACTCATCTTTGGATGGTAGATGACGGAGTTGAGGTGTTTGATGTGGAATTTTCTGCATAACTCCTCCATCATTTTGTTGTTGAGGTTCTTAGCATTGTCTGACACAAATGACCTCTGGTTGTCCATATCGATACACGACATTGTTTCTGATGAAAGCAATGATAACTTCTTTAGTAACCCTGGGGAAGGATGCTGCTTCTACCCATTTGGTAAAGTAGTCGATCATGGTAAATATGAATCGATGTCCATTACTGGCTATGGGCTCGATGGGCCCAACTCGTCCATTCCCCACATTGAGAAGGGCCATGGTGAACTCATATTGTGGAGTTCCCTTGGAGGGGCGTGGATAGCATTCCCATGAATTTGGCATTGATAGCACCTCTTGATGTGATCATCACAGTCAGCTTTGAGTGTAAGCCAATAATGCCCCGTTCTGAGGATCTTTTTGACAAGTAGGGGTCCGCTCATGTGAGGGCCACATACTCCACCATGGATCTCATCCATGAGTCTCTGAGCTTTGTCTTTATCCAGACATATGAGGAAACCTAATCCAGCATCTCTTTTGTAGAGTGCATCTCCGCTCAGGTAGAATTTCAGAGCAAGTCGATGAATCCGCCTCTTCTCAGTTTGGCTCACCTCAGCGGGTGTAGATCCATCTCGCATATATTCCTTGATGTGATGATACTAAGGATTGTGGATGGGAGGTAGTTCATCCGATACTTCTCCAACGTAATTCCCATAGACTGGGGCTCTTTGTAGAGTAAACGTGATGATTGGCATATTTTCCTTGTCTGGTATGTAAACCAAGGAGGCCAGCGTTGCTAATGCATCTGCAAAATCATTCCTATTTCGAGGAATGTGTAGAAAGGAGATTTCATCGAACTCCAAAGCCATCTGTAAAACTTGCCGATGGTAAGGCAACAAATGTAATTTTTGGTTTGATGTATTCATGTGGATTGCTTGATTACCAATTCGGAATCCCCAAAGACAGTTAACCACCTGATGCCCATTGAATGGGCAAGTTTCAGCCCCATGATACAGCCTTCATACTCAATTGTGTTGTTGGTGCTGACAAACTACAATTTGACGGAGACGGGATACTGCTCCCCTGTACCAGATATTAAGATTGCTCCAACTCCAGAGCCTTCTGTGTTAACAGCTCCATCAAAATACATTCTCCATATACGGCATGTATTGTACTGATGTTGTTGTTGAATTGTCATTACCCCTTCATTGGGGAAGTACGTTTCCAAGGGTTTGTAGTCCCCTGCAGGTACGGCGGCCAGTTGATCTGCAATTCCCTGACCTTTGACAGACTTTTGCATCACATAAACAATGTTAAATTCCTGTAGGATCAACTGCCATCTGGACAGTCAAGAATTCAGTATGGGCTTACTGAACACATACTTGAGAGGATCCATTCGGGATATGAGATGGGTTGTGTGACCATGGAGGTAATGTTGTAACATCATGGAAGCCCATGCTAAAGCACAACAAGTCTTCTCAATCAGATTGTACTTGTTTTCACTGATGCTGAATCTTTTGTTGAGGTAATAGATAGCTCATTCTTAGCCTCTATTGTCTTTTTGTCCCAGCATACAGCCCATGGCATTGTCATTTATAGACAGGTACATGAATAAGGGAACATAATCACTGGGAGGTACCAAAATAGGAGTGTTAATTAGTTGCTCTTTGATTGTGAGGAAGGCTTCCTGACACTCATCATTCCATTTCATGGAGGAGTTCTTCCTTAACAGCTTGAAGATAGGCTAACAGATTGCTGTGAGTTGGGAAATGAATCTGCTGACCCGTATTTCCTTCTCTGTCTGAGGAATGGGCATTTCCTTGATGGCCTGGATTTTGGTAGGATCCAGTTCAATCCCTTTATGGCTAACTAGGAAACCTAGTAACTTGCCTGACTTAACACCAAAGGCGCACTTGGCGCGATTCAACTTCAAGTTGTACTTACACAACCTGTTGAAAAGTTTTGTGAGATGGTCTAAGTGGTCCTCCTCCTTCCTGGATTTGATAATGATGTCATCCACGTAGATCTCTATCTCTTTGTGCATTAAATCATGGAAAAGAGCCATCATAGCTCGCTGATAGGTTGCCCCGGCATTGATGAGGCCAAATGACAACCGTTTATAGCAAAAGGTTCCCCAAGGCATGATGAAAGCAATTTTCTCACGATCTTCCTCAGTGACCATAATTTGATGGTACCCCGCAAAGCAATCAGGAAAGGAGTACATGTCGTATTAAGTAGTATTGTCAATAAGAATGTGGAAAAAGGGCACGGGAAAGCTATCTTTAAGGCAAGCTTTGTTCAAATCCTGATAATCCACGCAGACTCGCACCTTTCCCCCTGGTTTAGGTATGGGAACAATGTTGGATATCCACTCCAGATATGTAGACACCATGATGATGCTAGCTTGAAATTGTTTCACAATTTCTTCTTTAACCTTTAAACTCCACTCAGGTTTCAATCGCCTGAGATTTTGCCTAACTGGCTTGAATCCTTCTTTGATGGGAAGGCGATGAAGAACAATGTCAGTGGACAAACCCACCATGTCTTCATGAGACCATGTAAACACATCCTGGAATTGGGTTAATAGTGCAACCATGTTATTCCGTTGATTTATGGTAAGGTCTGAACCAATTTGGATTAGCTTAGGGTTGTCTAAGGTTCCAAGATTAAAAGAAGTGGTTTAATCAAGATTGGGTTTGGGATTGTCTGTGACCCATTCCTTAATCTCCTGAGGTGTCTCAATGTCCTCTTGGATGTCCATCAAGTCTAAGTCCAACTTTGCATCAAAGTTACAGTCCTCGTGGAGAGAAGGCACTTCATCAGCAAGTACAGGCACATCTAAATTCAGAGTCCTGAAACAAAAGATGCTTTCACTTAATATATGTAACTGTTCGATCATACAAAAGTGTTAGCATGTACTTCATAAAATAACTACTAGTACTGTAAAGGAAGGTAAGCAATTCAATTTATCTACAGAGCAGAGGGATTTTTCTGCCCATTTTACCCTCGTCGACCAATGCATGGAGTGTTGCTCCAATTGTCGAGGGCAAAGTCCTGATGGACTGCAGTGATGGAAGGATTGTCATTGTCCTCCTTCTTTTCCCGAATGATAACCATGACATCTGGGAAATCATCGTCTAGGGTGTATCTGTTTGTATGTTCATCATGAACAATGACGCATAGGCCTGCCATCATCAAGGCAATGTCATGTTTATGTTTCCGTTCCTTTCCTTCCTCTTTGGGATCAGGAATCAGCACATATTTTGCTTTGATTGGCACTGGTTTAGGAAACAACATGGCCACAACATGGGCTGGCACCTTTACTGGAGACTGCATTAGCTCATGGGGTAAAGGTATAGAAAATCGTCGTGCGGTGGAAGCTTAAGGAACCTGCTTATGCTTATGAGGATTCTTGTGAGTGGAATTGGCAAAATAGCCTAGTCCGGCTGTTCCAATTTGACTGGACATTTGAATAGGGTGCTTAATACCCTGCTTATCTTTACCAAGCCCTTGTCCAGGTTGATGACCCAATTACATCATTTCTTGAATGGCCGACATAACCACGGTAGAAATCTTGGGTATGGGAAGTGGCGCTACAATAGAATGGTATTGCGTGTTACTCACTTCCAAAGTATAGAAACTGGCCGGTTCAACTTCTGAATTGAAGCTGATGATTGGTAGAGTTCGTTGTTCAGGACAATCTGACTCAGCGTTGACAATGACTAAACAGTTGTTGATAATGTATTTGAGCTGTTGATGTAGCGTGGAGGGAACGGCTCCAGCCATGTGTATCCATGGTCTCCCCAATAGCAGGTTGTATCCTGAGTCTATCTTGAGGACGTGGAAGGATACATTGAATGTATTTGGACCAATCTCAATTGGCAATTCAATCTTTCCGACGACATTTCGTTGGGATCCATCAAAAGCTTTGATAACCGTATGGCTGCTTTGGATCCGCCTAAGATTGACATTCTTCTTCACCAACGTGGCATAAGGACAGATATTTAGAGATGAGCCTCCATCTATCAAAACTCCAGCTAGCATGTACCCAGAAGACAAAACTATAATATGCAATGGATTGCAATGACCGGTCCCTTCAGGAGGTATGTCATCATCAGTGAAGGATATCACATTGTTGTTGAAAATGTGATCAACCAAATGTTGAAATTTTTTCACGTCCACTGATTTTGGCAAATAGGCTTCTTCTAAAACCTTCAATAAGATCTTCCGATGATCCTCAGAAGAAAAAACCAAGTCCAGTATTGAAATCTGGTGTGGAGCTTCACGCAAGCTTAAAACCACTTTGGCTTCATTATGGCCCATAGTGCGGAGGAATTTTTCAATCTTCTTCATGGGCAACTTCCCCTTTTGCTTCGCAAGTAGGTTTAATAACCCGTTGTGGAAGATACAATGGATTTTCCTTTGACACTGTAGTAGTAGTATGTGACGTGGATCCTTCAGCTTCTCCATAATTCCATGGAACATTGTGTAAGCTGACAACAGGATATTGTGGTCTGAAAGATAAAGAAATTGGCTCTGGTATGGCCACTTTCAAAGAATTGTCAGCTCCTTTGAGTTGAATTGGTTGTATAAGAAATACTTTGACAGTCTCATCATCCACTTTAGATATAACTGCTACTGATCCCACCCTTGAGTTATACAGTGTAATCATCTGCTATTTGCAGGACACCGCTATCAATAAGATTCTGAATGAGATGGCGGAGTGCCGAGCACTCTTCTGTGATGTGATCGCGAGAATGTGAATGATATTGACACATTTCATCGGGATTGATTGGAGGGAGAAGGAAGGTAATTCTTCCTTTGTTGATCAACATCTGTAGTATCTCCTCCATAGATTGGCCCAAATAGGTGATTTCCCTCTGATTGGCAAAATCCCGACGGGCTTTAGCAATTTCTCTCTTCGCAACCTTATCCTCCATAGCTTCACTTTCCGAAGGTGGTGAGGAGGCATTCATAACAAAAGGAAGGAGATAGGCATGCTCCTGCCTGATTAATTGGCATGTGACTTGATGATGGTGGGTCACCAGTTCTGCCAGTTGCTCAATTTGTTTGCAAAGAGCTTTCATCTTTCGTTCCATGGTAAACTAGAGCTTTGCATAATCCCATTTGTCAACATCGTCTTTGATGGATTGGGATGATTCACCGTTAGAATTGGAACCTTGTACAGTGCTCCAACAAATCATGTTGACCTCTTCTTCTTTGTGTTGAGGAAGAGGGTTGTCTTGCACATGAGGTTGATCTGGTTTGGTGACCACGATCTCACCATTGTCTATTAGGTCTTGAATCTTATGCTTCAAGGCCCAACAATCTTGAGTATCATGTCCATGTGCTCCGGTATGATAGGCACACTTCCGAGTAGCATTAAAGCCCCTCCCATTAGGGTTGGCCGGTGGAAGAAGATGTGCAATTTTCTTCTGAGGAGTCAGAAGAGCAAGAACATTCTCGAGCGAGTCCCCTAAGGGTGTGAATGTTTGAGGTTGCTTTACTTCTCCACTTTTAGGCAATGGAGGGTTTAAAGATTGTGCTGGAAAAAGGGAGTAGTTTCTCCTCTGCATAGGCATGTTGTGATTGCCTTTTTGTCCTTGTAGTATCAAGGAAACATCCTCCTCTTTCTTTTTATGGACCCTCCGGGGGTTGTTCCCATAAGGTCCAGACTGGATGTGCTCAGCAACAGCTTTAAGAGCAGCTTGGTCTTGAATTTTACCGGACTTCAACCTATCTCAGCCATTTCTCCATGCTTGATCATTTCAGATAATGGTTTGCCAATACCAGCTAGAACTCTTTCATAGAAAGGAGCTTCCTGTACATCTATTAAAGTCATGACCATTTCTGATTCCGTCATAGAAGGAATAACTTGAGCAGCAAGGCGCCTCCACCTTTGATCGTACTCTCTAAATGACTCATTAGTCTGTTTCTTGACCTTGGTAATTTGGTACCGGTCAGGAGCCATCTGAGATTGAAAACTGTATTGAGTGAGGAAGGCGTGAGCCAGCTCTTCCCAACTATGGATCTTTGAGTTGTCTAACTGGTATACCATGAACAGGCTTCCAAATGACTTTTCTAAAAACAAATGTGCATTCTAAGCTTTTCATTTTCTGTGTAAGACCCAAGTTCTCCAATGAACACTTTTAAATGTGTATAAGGATCCCCTAATCCGTCATATTTCTCAAAATCAGGGGTCTTGAATTTCTCTAGATAATGAACACCAGGAATATGCAAAGGTCTATATATGAAAGACTGCCATGTGTTCCAATCCCTTTGAGAACATGAATAGTTTCCTCCATTTGAAGGACCTTCTTCCTGATATCACCGTTGTCTGGATCTCCTTTGAGATGGGTGTTTTCAGGGTCTTTGTTGGTTGTATCCAACTGAGGTTTTGGAATTTTTTTTTCCAGACCTTGAACTCCTCCTTGTGTAGGGGATTTTATATGTGTAGGTATCTTCGTACCCTGAGTTGACTGGTGTAATTCTTTCAGTAGAACGGCCAAGTCTGCAATTTGTTTACTTAATCCGTCAAATTCTTCTCGGGTGACAGCATTAGACTGGTCAGAAGAAGACATGATTGGCTATAGGCTAGTGGCCTTTTTGGATTTTGAGCGGGTAACAGGCCCAATTGCTTCCCTACAAAACACTTACGTAGTTTAGTCTTAGGGTAATGTAAATGTTATCATAACATGTCCGTTTAGGAATTTTGTCCTGCAAAACCAGTTGTTAATTGATAACATGTTATGCATGCACAGATATTCTTCATATTTTCCATTACATATGGATGAACATGGAATGAATTACAAGTAAATGCTTTTACAAGTAATTGAAAAATGGAAAGTATGAAGAGACTTTCATTCGCATTTGGTTTATCAGAGGCTGACATATCTTAGGGTTACTCTCGCGGCTTTTTGGCATGAAGGTTCCCAGATCATCGCAATCTACATGACGGGAAGTTAATCCGGTCGTTCAGCTGGAGCGAATCTGAGTGGTGCCTTTCCTGAGCCCCGGGGAATTATTCTTCCCACGAGTCCAGTAATCAACCATCGACAGGATAGCCTCCTGGTGGAGGGACCACACAACATACATTCACATACAACGTGTCTCACCGTTTATGCAAAATGATGACATGTACGAAGCACTAATATCACAAATATATAATTAGCAATGCAGTAATTAAGATGCATTCATACACATTCATCATAAATGTAAATGCAACATTCACACACAAGCATAAAATAATTTTAAAAAGCTTGTAATAGCGGCTTAAGCCCTCTTACTGGAGTCCCCAGCAGAGTCGCCACCTATCAACGTCGGGATTTTTAAGTGTCCCTTTTTGTTACTTGTTCTTTGGTGTTCTCATGTTAATGTGAGATTTGTTTGAAAAAACAAGTGAAAAAGGTCTGACATGTATAATTGGTTGCACTAGTTGGTGTATTTAATTGGTTGCACCAACGCAACCGAAAAGTTTTGCACATTGACCCAGTGATTTGACACTGCTAGACGGGTCTGTGAAACCGAGATTAATTTTAGTTCTGGGGGCTTGATTATGCGGAGGGAAAGTGTTAGGCACCCCCTGACATCCGTGTTACCATGGTGACCGCCACTTTTCAAAGAAATTATTATATGAATATGTGTGTGTGTGTGTGTGTGTGTGTGTGTTTGGATCAATGTTCAATTATTTGAAAGTAGTGTGAGGCCTCGTTTGCACCTATATACACAAGGTTTGAACTTTATAGAAAAATTCAGTTTTAACCAAGATATATCAATGAAGTTTTGTAAAAGTGGTTTTTCAAACCCTGTGCTCAATAGGAATTGAGACCTTTTCATACTTCCATTTTATTATTAAATGTTGGGCTTGTTTGCTTTTATTTTAGAGATGCAAAGCATTCTCGAGAAAATAATATACAGCAATGCCGAACTCCTCATGGGCATGACAACCATCCAAGGAAATTCAGATAATGTAAAATAATGTACAAGTCACTTTACAATTTGAAAAATATATCCATCATGGGAACCAGAATCTAGCTTCAATGAACTCGAATCAGTGATCACATGATTCCTAGGCTCACATGATCATCGCAATTTGTATGGAAAGCGATGGCGTTATATATATAAAAAGTCAGTAAATATATATACAGACATGATCAACCACCACGAAAGCAACTCCATGGGGATCGAAATGTAAATATATAAAAGCGGTAAATATATATATATATATATGGACATGATCAACCACCACGAAGTAAACTCCGGTGAGACGAAATGTAAATAAAGTCATAAAAGCGATCAATTGCCACAAGTAAACTCCAGCGAGGGAATGAAATGTAAGTAAAGTCATAAAAAGGCCACAAGTAAACTCCGTGGATTGATGAAAAATGTAAATATATATATATATGTACAAATTTATATATATAAGCGATAACGCACTGGATGTGAATCCGTGGCTCATCGGATATGTCCAACAAAACAATTATATATATAAGTATATATATATATATATATATATATATATATATATATATATATATATATATATAAGTGAGTAAATGCTCTTATGTAAAATCCAGTGCTCATCGATATGTTCGACAACAATTATATATATAAGTATATATATATATAAGCAATAAACGCTCAAACCAAAGTCTAGGCTCAATTGAGGCATAACTTTCGATAATGTTAGTCCATATATGAAATATATACATATATATATAAGTATATATACAGACAGGAATGAAAACCGCGGACCGAAGTTCGGGCAAACACACTCACACGACTCTCAACGTGTACAACAGTGTGTGCTAATATGAGAAGAAGACTTTATATAATGTGAAAAGACTTATAGTGGGCTATCAAAGTAGACTTCTATGACTTTAAATGGATAAACACTCAGCTCCCGCCGGGTAAAAGATAGTTATATGTGAGCTAACAAGTGTTTAAAAGTGAGGAAACACTCAAAAAGATGTGTATGTAGAGTAAAATGGACAGGGCTTCCTCGCCTTTTCTCTCTCTCCTCTTCTTTAAATGGCTTACCCCAAGGCTTGTATATTTAGACGGATGGCTGCAGGTACACCTACGGCAGCTGCGGTTATACTTGTGGCTGGTCGTGGTGCATCCGAGCCTCGCGGGTCCTGTCGTCTCGTAGTATGTGTACTCATGCACTGTAATGTCCGCTCGAACTTGCAGAACTTTAATCCGAGCATCCGAACGAGGTATATCTGACCTTCTTCAGACCGCTTGTGTCGAGAGTTATGCAATGACATCGATTAGAGGTTGTACAAAGTCAGGAAGAGGGGTCTATGCCCATGGTCTTCAAGCTTCAAATTCTATCCAAAGTACTGCCATACGTAATAGTCACTCAGGATTGTTACTCCTCGGTTCTTGTGGGACATTATTGTATGTATGTATGTATGAAGTGTTGAGACGATGCACAGGTGTTGAAGAGACAAGATGATGTTTGACTCCTCACTGGGGTTATCGCCGGTTTGAGTTAAAAGTAGACGTTGCTCAGGGTTACATCTGAGATTGGACTACTTGTTGTTATGCCACGATATCATTTTGTTGAGGCGGTAAGATGACGCTTTTGACTCCTTAACGAGGTTATTGCCGGTTTGAGTGGAAATCAGACGTTGCTCAGGGTTACATCTGAGATTAGACTGCTGCAAGTGTTTGAATACCACAAGGTCATCTGTGAAAAAACCTATCTGCCCGTTGTTAGCTCCAGGTCTGAGGTATGATTGCCTCGGTAGGAGGTTTGAGCTTGAAGATGATCGCATGTGTTTGAAACAAACAATTCTGGAGTTATCGTCGAAACTGCAAAAGCATCCCTTGGGGCTATCACCAAGGATGGAGTTGCTACTCCTAGTGTTGTATATCATTCACAAACAAAGCCCCACTAACACCTATAACAAATCAGTAGCATGGAATCAAGGATTTGATCAAGAAAGTTATAACCCCAAGCCTAAAATTTGATCTTTTATTCCATGATTAGATCTTAGGTTTTATTGTTTAAACATGTTATATGTAGTCTAATTAAGTGATCTGGGTTGGCTCATGCTAGATCCATAACATTAATATGCTCAAATCAAGTTTTTACAAAATCTGGAAATTTTGTTTTTGGTAGTCTGACAATGAATGTCAGGCCTTGTAGATCTGTGCTTGTTTATTGTTTTGGTGATTTAAAGGTTTATACTTTGTAGTATGTCATGTGGTCTATAATCTACAACTTGAATCAGGATCAGATCTATCATATATTGAAAGATAATTGTGGTCAAAAGCCGTTGACCGGCCATTAGTACTAGGTGTTTCTGGGTAACCCAGAAACTGACCAGAAAGGCCTGAGAAGATTTTCAAGCGTCTAGATCTATCAGTGTTTTGTTGCATTGTTGTTGTTGATGCATCTAAGTTGTAGTATGTTGTTTATACTACATGTTTATTCCTTAAAATCTCTTAATCATCAAACTGTATGATTATAGAGGACGGTCAAATCAGGTCAAACGATCATGGAAGTTGTTTTCTGGGTAACCCAGAAAAGGCTTGAACATGTCGTCTGACATGGTTTGACCAGTATGAATCTGCTTGATCTGTTGTTGTTTTAGTGAGCTATTGTGATAGAACTCTTCCTTGTCATGCTTGCTACATACTGGATCCGTTACATCACATAAAGATTACACGGATTGCAAGTTCTGCAAGCCCAAATATGGCTTGTCGAACTGTTCTTCATTTCTAGGTAACCTAGAAAATGAAGAACTCTGACAGCTACTTTGTGAGGGCAGATCTCTTTTGTTATGTAATGTATAATCATTAATTTTGATGTATCATGTAGTGATGCATTAGTACTACAACACCAAACCATTATTATTCCCAGAAACACATTACACACCGATTTACACTTGGTCAAAGTAGGCAAGTCGAAACTGCCTTTGAAGGTCTGCGTTCACTGAAGAACACCTATAATGACAGTTTTGTCACTATAGGTACCTTTAGCGATGGACTGTGTAATTTTAATTAATTTAATTTCTAAAAATTATTTAAAAATAGTAATTAATTTCAAAAAATTACAAAAATAATTTTAAAACTTATTTTAAGTTATAAAAATTAACTTTTAATAATTTGAAATATTTTTCATAAATATTAGTATTTATTTAAATATTATTGATATTTAATTTATTTAATAAATACATTAAATAAATTAATTACAAAAGATTTTATTATATTAAAAATTATTTTAAATGATTATAAGGTATTTAAAAATATTTTAAGTTATAAAATATAACTTTTAATATTTTAAAGCAAATTTCATTAATTATTTAATATTAATGATATTAGACTTATTTAATAAATATATGAAGTAAATTAATTTAAAAATAATTTTAATATTAGAAAAATTATTTTAAATGAAAATAAAGTGTTTAAAATATTTTAAGCTATAAAATATAACTTTTAATATTTAAAGGATAATTTCATTAATAATTTAAAATTAATGATATTAAATTTATTTAATAATTATATTAAATAAATAGTTTAAAATGGTTTTAATAATTTAAAAAACATTTTAAGTTATAATTAATGACTTTTAATATTTGAATAAATAATACATTAATATTTTAATAATAATGGTAATTATTAAAGAAATATTTTAATTGTTTTAAAAATCATTTAAAAAGTAATATAAATGCTTTAAAAATATTTTTAGTTATTTTAAATAACTTAATATTTTGGCAATGGTTTCATTAATAGTTTAATGTTAATTAAATATTAATGATAATGAAATTACTTAATATTTAAATCATTTAATAATGATTCGGTGTTTCAAAAATTATGATAAATTGTAATAATTATTTAAAAATTATTATAAGGCCGTGAAAAATAATATGATTGATATATAAGTTATCTAAATAGATATTGAACTACTATTTAGAGTCTTAGACTCTGTAATTACCCGATAAAGTCGTCGGTACAGCAACATGCTTCAGAAATTGATCTGGACTTATAAAATTTGTCTAATAAGTGTTTATTTGTGATTCAATGGTTGCTAAACTTATGTGACAATGTGATTAGGTAATGTGCTGACTGTAATAAGAAGTATTATGGGTTACGATATATTATTCTAATTAGTAAAATGATCTTATTAATGATAGTTTGATATATAAAAGATAAAACTAAGTTGTGTAAGCAGCAGACCAGGCAAGTATCTGACCCTTTGCATTTACTTTATGCAATGGACATGCGTAAGATAATATCTAAACTATTCTTTTTCAATGTTCAAATATTTTAACCTTTGTATATACTTATGAAATGATTCTGTATAAGTAAGTTATTAAATTATAATTTATTGTACAAGTTCCTTAATTCTATTATTATAGATCAAGATATATATTCTGTTCGTTAATTTCTAATCATGGTTATACAAGTGTTCTCACTTGGATAATCATTATATTTTATCACATGTTGATACATACTTATCGGTGCCTAGTATGTATACGTTGAATTGAAAGCCATCTAAGCTATTTGATCCGACTAGACACAAACTTAAAATTGTTGTTGAACAAGATAAAACTTTATTATTATCCAACTGAATTGTTTTGGTTTGGATTTTAGACTGGTATGAACATCCCAAATATGGGAAACTTTTATGCGCCTAAGGCGGATATGTTGGAAGAAAATATCATCCTTGAATGTAGTATTGATTAATACAGGGCATAACGGGTTGATCACCCCCGTGCCCATAAGTTATGACAGTTTATAGATGAAGTTCTGTTTAACCTTTTCGAAAATAGAAAACAATGTTCATAATCTGTCAACTGATCCTAATTTATAGTCAGTACATAGTTTCAAAAATTTGAAATCGAAATGATATGTTGTTTATTATTGGTTTAGCTTACTTCACAACTGTTGATTCATTGTAGAAGTATTGTTCAAAGAAAACATTTAATTCATTCAGCTATCTGTTATTGTTGATATTACTTGATGGGCACTTAAATGCTCATCCTTGCTTAATTTAAATGTTTTCAGCTAAATGTGAACAACCTGAAGGCTCTGCCAAGAACAAAAGGGAAAGGAAAGGTTGCTGAATGAATTTATATGATATCCTATGTAATAGTTTGACTTTATGATAAGGATGATAAATATTATTATTATCATGTAACGAATGTTTAAAGGTTTCGTACTTGGGATTGGAAAACTATTTTAATATGTACATTAAATTTGATAATCTATATTATTGTTATTATTATTAGTATTATTTCGCTCATAGAAATGGTATCGTGAAGCACCGAGTTCGGGTTTCAAGTACCTGAATTTTGGGGCGTCACAGATTGCATAGGCAACATGTATCATAAAAGAGAGATATTGGCCATCAAAGTTCGTGTCAGAGGTTGTTCTTCATTTCTAGGAGAAATGAAGAACAGTTCATGGGTCTCACTTTGATCCCTTGAATCTCTAAGTTTCAGGCTTGTTTAATGTGATATAAAGGTTCAATCCTATAGTCTTGATGTCAGGGTACAACGTGTTATTATTTTAGTCTAACAACATCATAAGTAATAGATCTAGGCTAGTCAAACTGCATGCCAAAAACTGCCTTTGAAGATTTTTGGGTTTCCCAGAATCTTCATCCGGCATGATGGTCAACGCTGGTTTGACTACTCATAACTTTAATTCCGTTTATGATTTTGGTAAGCTAAAGGCTTAGATGTATAGCCTACATGTCAGCCTACACGATTCAACCAACAACATGACTTAACTAACAAAGATCAGCAAGATATAGGGACTGCAAAAACGTTGTCAGGTTTTCTGGGCAAATCTGGGCTGTCTAGAAATAGTTTCATGTGATCGGTCAACGCACTTTGACCTTTAATAACTTTCAATCTATACATGATCTGGGCTTGATTCAACTTCCAGCTCAAAGCCCTTACAACATACTACAAGTCTATAACTTAAAACATAACAAACAACTAACATACAAGGATCTATGAGCCCTGACATTTGACTATCAGACCATAATTTTTAGCTTTTCTAGATTTCTAAAAACTTCAATTTCGAGCATCTAGATGTTATGGATCTAGGAAGTAACAACCCAAATCACTAATATATACTACAAACTACATATTAAAACACTTAATCATAACATCTATCATAAGACCACATGATTATGTATCTGGCGACTCAAAATGGGTGATGTATACCTGTTTTGGGGACGTCACACACAACATCACTCACAAGAGTTAAATTGTTCAAATCATACTGAGGAGTCATATAGACCATGAATTTTCATTTTCGAAAAGGTTTTATGGAAATTCATCCACAAACTGTCATACCCTGATGACACAGAGGGTGATTAGCCCGGTATGCCCAATACTGGCCCAATAATACTGGTTTGATCTGTTTCTCATCACTGCCATAGGCACAAAATTTTGCCTCAATCTTATCTGATTCCGCACCAAAATAATTTGGTTTGGGAAAATTTTCAAATAACGCTTAAAGTTTTATAAACATTGGTCTAGCTGAATATAATAACATAGACTCATATAAATAATTCAATTCAATCGAAATATTTAGGTATAACCAAACCCTGTTGGCAAATTAAAATTTAGAAAATTAGTTTGAAAATGATGTCATGATGTCGTACTATATTAACAGCCCGTTTGAGGATGCCGTCATTGTATGACTTTGTCATAACACATCATACAATAGTGGAACAATGATTTTTGATCAAATTCAACACTAAGTATTCATGTATTTATCATCTCTACACCAGTTTATATGGTACATAAGTGATAAATAAAAATATATTTTAATATTTCAAATCCTTATCGTCTAGCCGAAATAAGTAGCATAGACTATACTTTAACCCGTTCAAAAACCATTGCAATTCAGTCTTGTAATCTTAACAGGTAACGATGTGTCGGTGTCCCGAAGTCCACACATACACAAGAGTCACCACAAGTTGAGAATAAAAATTCATTTCAAAAAGGCACATAATGCGTATTTAGCTTGATGTAAAAAAAAAATTTGAAGTCTAGCATAGCTAGCAGATTTGGAATACTTAAGTCTCCACTAATAATTCATTGCCAAATATTACTATCTATTCCTATTATCCTTAATACTCCATTCACACTTAGTTATACCTTGTTCGTCAAACTTACCACACTTATGAGTTCAGGAACTTTCCACAATCATATGAGTTTAAGAACTTGTCCTAGTCAGACCTTTGTCATCCATTCGCTAAGGGGTTCATAAACATTTCATATAATTATGAGTGACGAACGTACCATAAGTATGAGTTTTAAAAACTCGTACTTAACCATATATTCTCTAACTACACGTGTTATATACATGAGAAAAGAATCACCTTCTCAATAGGTATATAGCAATTAGCGTGACACATACATTTCAATGATTATCAGTGTAAAAAATTAAGTGGTTGTTACACCAGACTCAGTTACTGACATGAGTCCTCAATTGAAATCCCCACTTAATCTTAACTCCCTTCTCAATAAGAATTTTATTCAATTCGTATTCATAATCCTTTTCCTGAATCTGTACCAATTCATAGTACAACTGACACACAACAATCTTGCTGTAAATCTTTTCAAACATTTTCTTGATCCTTCTCCATACTACAACCTTATCAGATCACGGGGTGATCTCATCTTATATATTATGAATTATTTCTATACTATGATTGTTTTGTTTTACGATCTCCTACCCCAGTACCTTTAGTCTTTTAGACTCTATCTATTCATTACTACTGTTCACCTTTATTATTAGAGTTAGGGAACTCCATATCTTTTGTACCCGCCGAGATTCGTCTTTGAATCTTACCGACACACTAACTCCATGTGAGTTAGATCTTATCCTAATCACTGTTGTTATTAGTCTAAGGTAACAATACCCTAGGTTTATAACCAATAGCTTTGATACCGAATGTAGCACCCCCAAATCTGGGTCCTAAATCACGACGAATCTGGTACACTAGTTCTAACTATTGCAGAAGATATAAACATAAATTGTTTATACATTAAACATTATACACTAATCCCAAGGTCGAGAACCCTCACATAATACCTGAATCAATATCCTATTTAACATACAATGTTATTATTATACAATACTGTTACAAATCTAGTTGCACGCATAGTCCCAAGCTGAACGTGGCTTTAACTTTTCCTTAAATCCGACGTATTCGCCTTAATCTGCAATATTTATCATGATATAGCAAGGGTGAGAAATAAGTTTGCCCAGCAAGTTTAAGTTCAATAAATTAAGGATATAGCATGATGGAAAGATTTTGAATAATAGCTGGCTAACATTCAACAATATAATTATGAACTAGCATGGACACATTTTCATTGCTGAACCAACATTGAATATAAACATATAAATTATATCTGGACTGAATGGTAATGAAGATTATTAGCCTTTCATACCTGATGAACACATACAATATGCACACAGTGCGATTCAACAATTCATAGACATGGTATAATCAACAATGATTAACCATAAGTATATTTGAATGAAACAACTCGAGGTTGAGTTAGAGAAAACTTGCATTCAAAGCGATAAGGTTTAGAGACTTGTCTGCACCGTTGATTACCGTTACGAAACATAACTTAGCTTTATCCGTAGACATAATATAGATAATACCGATCTCCAAATATTAGAATAATATCATCACAGTATAAAATAACCTAAACACATTACCACATAATCCTATCCGTCTATACAACACATAAGTCCTATTATTAAGTCAAACTATTGTAGTCTGAGTTGAGTTCGGTACTATTATGAATTTCCCGACGGCCTAGTCGAAAAATTATCGAGCCTAATATCCATAAGACTCTGTCTAAATGCAACACAATTAACTTGGACATTTAATTATGCAGTCAAAATAATTTTAATAGGCTCATAATAATTTTCAAGTAATTATTACCATTTATCATGATTTTTCAATCATTAATATCATATTTATATGATTTAAATACCACTTAATTCTATTATCATTAATACTTATTTAATATTAAATATTAATGAAATCCTTAACATAATATTATAATATATTTATAATATCTCAAAGTATTTTAATACTTTATTATTACCATTAAATTATTTTAAATTAATTAACACCATTATTAAATAATTACCATTAATATTAAATATTAATGTATTTCATGACAAAATATCAAAAGTTATATTTTATAACTTAAAATATTTTTATAACACTTAAATCATTTTCATATAATTTTTAAAGCATTAATTCTATTTTTCCATAATTTATTTAACAGATTTATTAAATAAATTAATTACCATTAATAATAATTTATTGATGAAATTCATCATAAAATATTTAAAGTCATTAAAATAACTTCAAATATTTTCTTATACAATAATATTATTTTAAATGATTTTTAAAGTATTAAAATCATTTTTAAGTAATTTATTTAATATTATAATTAAATAAATTAAATACCATTAATATTCCAAAAATATTAAATATTAATGAAATATAATCAAAATAATTAAAAAAACCTATTTTTAGGCTTTAAAATAATTTTTAGGAATTTATTATGAATTTTTAATAATTAAAAACTATTTTTCTGTATTTATTAAATAAAATAATTCATTTTCTTATTAAACTATCACTAAAGGCCCCTATAGCGATAGAACCGTCGCTATAGGTGTTCTTCATCTAACCTAGAATGTGACGCCTCCAAAACAGGTATACATCACCCATCTTGAGTCGCCAGATACATGGTACATAACTCAACTACAAACTTAATTATACAATTATCGTGCAAAATACGACAAAACATAGCTGAGAGTTTAAACACGAATATTATCTTTTAGACAATATCCACACTTAATGGATTCCTCATTACAATTATTATCACACTATTTTATAAAAATAGTGAGGACTACTATAACCACCATCTCGGATGATCGATCCATTCCCCCAGACCAGGTCCAAAATATATTCTCATTTCCTGAAGAGAACATTGAAAGAAAAGGGTGAGCTCAACTAGCCCAGTAAGAATTATTATGACTAAGATAATGCAGAATAAATTATCCTTAGCCTTCAACAGTATAACAACTGATGGAATATAATAGACAACAAGTTTTAGATCAACAACTACAGCGGAATAAGCAATCCATTAGAAGAGTCAAGTAGAACATAATGTCTACTATCTCCTCCAAATTAAAAGTTCATCGTTAATATTTCATGAAATACTCATCAACTGTTCTTTGTTTTACCCAAGACAAAGAGAACTCTCATCACCTGTCTTTTCCTGAACCACCAAAGGTTATAATTAAATTCACAATTCATATTTATAATAATGTAAATCAACAGTTTCTCCTTGCCACAAAGGTTTAATAGAACGTTTACTCAATATCTTTACCCCAAGGGCTAAAGATATTCAAATGTAATAACAATGATCACACCAATCAATTGTCTATCTTTGCACTACAGGCCAAAGATATTCAACTATAAAACCAATGATCATGATCATACCAATCAATTATCTGTAAGTACTCTAAGGCAAAAGACATACAACTGTTAACTAATGGTCATGATCCTGCCAATCACATTATCGAATTATCCATGCACTACGGGCCAAGAATATTCGTTAGTATCACCAGTGCTCATGATCATGTCATACACCTATCCATCTTTGCACGTAAGCCAAAGATATACAACTATAAAACCAATAATCAACAGTCCATCTATGCACGTAAGCCACATATGACTTTCATCACAATATATGCATGAGGATGATGACAATTATATAGGCATTAATCAAACGAAATCAAGGATAAATATTAAAGACTTTAAATTTATCCAGAGTGTAAAAATATCCAAATTGTCAACATGATACTGCTTTGTGGAGTAAAATTTAAGAATAATATTCATGTACCAAAAATAATTTGGACAGAAAAGAAATATATTTTTCGGGTGAATAGTACCCCATGAATAATACCCTGTGAATAGTATTTTGGGAATAGTACCTCGTGAATAGTACCCCGACATGAAAAGTATCCCAAAAACCCGAGTGAATAATATTTGGGTGAATAGTAACCTGTGAATAGTAACTCGTGAATAGTACTCTGGCATGAAAAGTGCCCCGAATACTCGAGTGAATAATACAAGAGTGAATAGTAATCGGGTGAATAGTAACCCGTGAATAGTAACTCATAAAAGAAAAATACCAAAGAAAATGATGTTCCATCACGAGTATAAACGAAATGTTATCTCATACATATATAATAGAATATAAGAAACTGCAAATGAATTTTCACCCGCCATGCGGTAATCCACGTAGACAGATCATTTCCACAATTTAATAAAGAATGAATACGAAGGATCATTCACTATGCATGCGGTAACCCACATAGACAGGTTATTCGAACAGAATAATAAAGAATGAAATAACAAAAGAATTCACCAGGCATGCGATAGATCACACAGACAGGTTATTCTAACAGGATAATAAAGAATGGAACCAGGTCATGCGTAATCCGCACAGCACGTGGATATTCCAATGTAATAATAAAGAATGGAACCGGTCATCATGCATAATCCGCATGCATGTGATATTCCAATGAAATAATAAAGAACAAAACCAGGTCATACGTAATTTGCACAGACGGGATATTCCAACAGAATAATAAAGAATGGAATAACAATAGAATTCACCAAGAATGCGATAGACCGCACAGACAAGTTATTCCAACATAATTATAAAGAATGGAATAACATAAGAATTTCACCATGTATGTGGTACTTCGCATAGACAGGTTATTCCAACATAATAATAAAGAATGGAATAACAACCCTTACGAGTATTGAAAGAAAATAACTCTCTTCATGAATACAAAAGAATAATACTGTAACGACCGAGAAATTTGGATTTTATTGTAAAATAATTTTATTGAATTAAATAATAAATAAAATTATATTCTATGTGTCATCAAGATGGTTGTCATTATATAACCTGATGATGTGGGAATGTCGTAGTATTTTAGCTACGCGAAGGAATTAGAGTTTTTAAATTTCCAAGACAAAAATAAAAGTTTTTCGAGAAATTTTCCAAAAAACACTATTCATCGGTATTTGCTCGGGAATTATTTTTGAACTTTCAAGAAATACGTAATGATAGAATGTCAAGGTAATATGGATTATGTAATAATAATCTAATTATGGAAAATGCGATATTTTGCTTGTGGACTTAAATTGAGAATGTTAAGGAAAGGGAAGAATTAACGAGTTAAGTAATAATCGTATGATACGTGAGTATTGTACGAGGTAATGAATACGAGTATAATACAAGGTATTATACGAGTTTGTATGAATGAAGGTATATCGTATATAACAAAGTTGTATATGAGTTAGAATACGAGAATGATATGTAAACAATACGTTATATGTATTGAGCAATAGTACTGGACTTGTAGGATTTGTTAGAAATTGTTACAAGCCCAAGTGAATTAATGGTAAGGCCCAAATGTTAATTAATGAACAAGTTAATGTTTATTAATGCAAGCCCAAAAGCTAAGTTACTTTAAGCCTAAGTTAGGATCCATGAGTTGTAGTGACCCATGGGAAAAACCATGTTAATATGGTTAATCTTGGTAATCAAGTATAATGTGTGATGACCAAGTATTAGGTGTAATGTCCAAGCAAGAGATAAGAGTTGTGTTAACCAAGTAATGAATAGTAAGGAGGTGACTTAAGGAGGTGGGTTAACCTAATGACTAAACTACCCTAACCTTGTAAATTCTATAAATAGAAGGAGATTGCTAGCCATTTACTACTTGTTCAACTAAACTAATAACTTACAAAGTGCTTAAGTGTTAGAGAGAATAAGCAAGAATAAGCTACTTCCATTTGTAAGAAGAAGAAGACTATTGCACAAAGACTTCAAGGGTAAGACTTCTTGTCCATTAATCTTCTATCTCTACCATGATAGGTTGATAAGAAAAGTATGGATTAAGAAACATGGATGTTAAGAAGTAAGAAGAATGATTAATCAATGGACTTAAGCCGTATAAGTCAGAAATAAGTCATTCAAACTTACATAAGTTATAAACTTATGAAGAAGCTATATGAACTTGTTATAAGTTTGCCTTGAGAGTTTGTATGAAAATAAAGAACTTGTATGAACTTGTATCAATTATACATGAATGAAACTATATGTTGAGATCTAATAAGGATGATGATTAAAAGACTTTAATTATCATAAGTTATGAACAATGAAGCTATAAGTAGTTTATACGTTAACAAGTTATAAGCTCATGGTAGAATAAGTCAAAATCCAACATGAAGATAAGTTGTTGTAAGAAGTATGTTGAGATGTTCATATGATAAATTGAATTCATTTTGAGTCATGAACAAATCATAAGTAAAGAAGATATGCCGGAAATTGCACGATTGGACGATAATCTTTGAATTCGTGAAATTCTCCGAATAGAAGACAAATTTTGTGTTTGAATTCGGAAATGTTGATTTTCGATAGAGACAAGTCATATTTTGCATTATAAAGTTGTGGACTCAAAAATTACCGAATTCTAACTTAGAACGAAGAAATGAGCGTTGAACGTTCACGAACGTTTATCGTTTTCGTTAAAAATGAATCAATAGGTGAATTTTTAGCAAACGAAGTCAATTAGATAAAATTCTTACATGAACGCGTAGAGTATGTAATTTGTGAACTGTAGGCTTTTGAATGAGCCAATTCGGACTTATAACGAAGAAGTTATGAGCCTGGGAAGTTTGCAAAGGTTATAAACTATCAAATTTTTCTGGTGCACAGAGTTGGCGCCGCGTATATTGGTGGCGATGCAGTGCCATATATAGTGCATGAGCATACTGAAAAGTCGTGCAGCAGCGTGAACAAGAGAGTAAAGAATGGCGCCGCAGCGCCAAGGCCGGGTTCTAACTATCGCTAACTTCATCATGTGAATGAGATGTAATCCTATGGTCGTGTAGCCAAGAAGACCACCCTCGATCAAAGATAGTAAAGAATAATTATGAGCACAAAGGAAGGAATGGGATTAATTCAAAGTGAACCTACCTTAAGGAACTTGAAGTAACATTGTTAAAACTTTGTTAAACCTTAAGGATAGTGCATGAAGTTTGATAATAATCTCTTCAACTATGAATGCAAATAGAATGACAAAGCCGAAATTGATAGTAAACAAATCTAATACATGATTAGATTGAGATGAAGGGTAAGATATAGTCATATACATACTTGATTATATATGACCTAATGTATGGTGTTATGTAATCATGCATTGTAGAGACTTGAAAGATTCGAACTTAAAGTAATTATACCGTAGCAGACGCTGAAGGCAAGTATTCTAACCCTTGTCTCAGTTCAATCTGAACAAGCTTTGTAATTCATGAATCCTTACGCATGAATTGATGTATGATAAAGTTAAAGCCAATTCTTTCGACTAGAGTTATTGCATTTGGTGGATTATTGATAATCTATCCAACTGTTATTAAATGTTGTTATCTTTTGTCAACTACTCGATATGGTTTTCAAAAGAAGATTAAGTATGATAAATAATTGTTTTGTTGTTATACGACATGCACGTGAGGTTGCCAAAAATTAAACGTACATATGTTTAATGAATGTAGTGTTGATCAACATAGCGTACTATAGGCTGATCAGCTAGAAGTGCTCATAAGTAATACCAGACTTATGGACTTGTGTCGGGTTGTCCTTTTTAAAGAAAGAATCAAATACTCAAGGTCTCAGACCGGAGTTTATGTTTTACTAGATATTATACATTGTGAAATAATTTGAAAGAAAGATAAAGTGCTATTTTGAATTATCAATAGTACTTCATAACTATTGTTCAGTTATTGAAGATATACGATTCTTATGTGTCAAGCATGTTGTTATTGAAATCGTCATACTTGCTGAGCTAGTTATGCTCACTCTTGCTTGGACCATATGAATGTAGCTAAGACTGAACGTCTTGAAGGATCGAATAAAGATAAAGGAAAGGCTAAGGCAGAGTGTTAAGCTGTCTATGTAATAGTGTAGGTTCATTGTTGTAAGGTATTTGATATTATGATAAAGAACTTTTGTAATGGGTATAGAACCTGGGAAATGTAAATATTACTTTGAATCATTCTTTTGAGGTCATGTTTGTTCTTTTGAGGCTTTTCAATTGAATGAATGTATGAATGGTAGTACCGTATAGCACCATATGTCGGGTTGGAAGATACCCAACTTTTGGGGCGTTACAGGTTGGTATCAAAGCCAAGGTTATAAAACTTAAGGGGGAAATTAGAACCTTAAGTCAAAACCTTAAGAAAAATCAAAGAAGTAGAAGATGGAAAGTAACCCTATAAAAATGCATTATAATTATGTTATATGTTTTTATTATTTTACTGACGTGTACTAATCAAACGATATTTTTTTGTTGTAGATGTCAAGAGAAAATGAAATGTATAGAGATATACATGTAGTTAGCGAGGATTCAGTGAATCGAGTAGAGATCCTACCAAATCCTATAGTAGTAAAACCAGAAGTGGTGACAATCGAGTCTGGAGACTAGGACAACTTAGACTACATGTCTGTGTTTGATGGCATGCTAGAGGAAGAGGTGGATGTGATGTCTTTTGATCAGGTAGCACCTACAGAAGAGTTGACTTCGAGGGAGTCAATGAAGCCATTATTCATGTCAGTATTGGATAGAAATGTCCAGTATTGTAAGGAGGTAAAGGAGTTAAAAGAGGAACTTCAAGCTGTTCGAGAGGACAAGACTAGTATAGAGGGTATGTGGGAAGAGGAGCATGATGATCGAATTTTGGCCAATGACAAGGTCCACGAGCTGAAAAACGAAGTCTTTGAGCTCAAGCAGGAGCTAAAGACTTAGAGACAAAAGATAGAAAGAATGTCCTATATACATAGGAGTTCTAATGCGGATTTCCAGCAGGAAGTAGCTGGGTATCCGATAGAAGAGGGGCAGACCCGACATACTATCAGTCGAGATGTTATTGCCGGTCTGGCCAAGAAAGATTTTGAGAATGCCATACGACAAATGTAATCTAGCAATAGCTAGAATAGTTAAATATGTAAATATTATATATCTAGTAGTGACGTAAAACCCTCTTTTGTATATAAAAGGGTAGTCTTTTGTAAATCCCAACTTTTGGAAAGCAATCATGGATAGTAATGTAATCGACTTAGAATTTGTATAATGTAAGCAATGTAGTATTATACTACAAGTAATGAATCAATATATGTCTTTTTATGGAAATATATTGAATAATGAGTATGAGTTATTATTTCATCACAAATAATAACTAACCAACAAGAAGAAGGTAATAATGATGTGTCATTCTCTTAACAGCAAAATGTCGCCAAAAAGGAGACAACGGAATCATGAATCTAATGAAAATCAACTGAAGGGAGGTCCGGTTAATCCAATGCAAGAGTTCGTTAATCTTTTAACGGCCGTGTTTAATAGAATTAGGGCTAATGTACACATAAATCCTGGAGTAGTACGAGCTACTACTTTTAAGGATTTCAAAAGTGTCGGTCCGCTGGAGTTCAAAGGAACTACAGACCTTATAGAAGCCCAGACATAGGTGAAAGAGATTAAGAAAGCATTTGTTATAGCAAATGTTGATGAAGGTTAGAAGGTTGCTTTTGCAACATATATGATGAAGGGTGAGGCCAACTTTTGGTGGGAGGCAAACCAGGCTAGGGCCGGTATAGAAAATCTAATGTGGGTAAGGTTCAAGGAGATTTTCTTCGAGAACTACTTTCCCACGAGCATGCAAGGAAGAATGGAGATTTGATTTCTCGATTTAAAGCAAGGGGATATGTCGGTTCCCCGTTATACTGCCAAATTTAACGAACTGGCAAGGTTTGCTCCACATCAGGTGGACACGGAGGTAAGGAAGGCTAGACGATTTGAGCAGGGCTTGAAACCCTGGTTCTATAGCCAAATTTTAGTGTTCCAAAGTACTTCTTTTGGGACCATATTAGAAAAGGCAATAATTGTCGAGGGTAGGAATGAGGCTCTTAGCCAGTACCACAAAGATAAGATAAATAAGGGTAAAGCTGATGGAGGAATGAAGACCGAGGGAGCCAGCGGTAGTGGCGACGGTCAAAAGAGGAAGGGATTTAACTCTGGGAATACCAGAGTAAAATAAGGGGATCCTAAGAGGAGGATGGAGGCTTGTAAAACCTATGGGAAGACTCATTTAAGAGTCTGTCTCAAGGGAAAGGCAGTATGTTATAACTGTGGACAGGAAGGGCATATTTCGCCTAACTGTCCAAGTCCAAAGACAAATCATGGATGCTTTGTATGTGGATCAACCGACCACATAGCAAAAAGAACCGCTCAAGAAGGGACGGATGGGAACAAGGGCACTAATAGCGGTAAGTTAGCTATTGGTGGTCCAAAGAAGACAAAGGGTAGGCCAATAACGGCTCGTACCTTTAATATGACGGTCCCGAGATGCGGTGGCATCGGGGGATGTAGTTCTGTATTATTATTCCGATCAACGACATAAATGCTTACGTCTTTGTTTGATTCGGTGCTACTTGTTCGTTTATAGCATGTGATTTTGCTAGACGATTAGAATTATTTCCTAAAAGTTGCTTTATACCTTTGAATATTAAGGTAGCAAACGAAGAGATAATTCCTGTTGAAGATATTTATAGGAGTTGTTACGTAGATATTCGTGGTTGTAAATTATCGGTAGATTTGATACCGATAAAGTTAGGAGAATTCGACTTAATTCTCGGAATGGATTGGTTGATTAACCATGGTGCAATTATAGATTTCCAAAAGAAATGTGTGAGCATTAGGACGTTGAGACAACCTCCTGTAATATTTTACGATAATAAATCATTGTGACGTTCGTGTTGCCTTACAATGACACAAACTAGAAAACTGTTAAGGAAGGGTGTGTAGGTTATCTGTGTCATGTTATTGATACCCAGCGAGTGGGAGCGACCATGGAACAGATACATATAGTGAATGAATTCATGGATGTATTTCCAAGTGAATTATTGGGTTTACCACCGGATAAGGAGATCAAATTTGTAATAGACATTGTGCCAGGAGCGGCACCTGTCTCAAGGGCACCATATCGTATGGCGCCTGTGGAAATGAAAGAGTTAATGGTTCAGTCACAGGAACAATTGGACAGGAACCATATGAATACATCTAAGACTGAACGTCCTGAAGGATCGAATAAAGATAAAGGAAAGGCTAAGGCAGAACGTTAAGTTGTCTATGTAATAGTGTAGGTTGATTGTTGTAAGGTATTTGATATTAGGACAAAGAACTTTTGTAATGGGTATAGAACCTGGGAAATGTAAATATTACTTTGAATATATAGAGGTCATGTTCGTTCTTTTGAGGCTTTTTAATTAAATGAATGTATGAATGGTAGTACTGTATAGCACCATATGTCGGGTTGGAAGATACCTGGATTTGGGGGCGCTATAAATACCCCTTACTATAATAATAATATCCCTTACCTTAAAAGAAAACTGGATACTAGAATAGTGAGGTAGCAGACTTCTCTTCTTCTTTCTCTCTATAATAACTGCTCTATAGCTTCAGTGAATTGGTGAAAAATAATGAAGGAATGAGCTTCTATTTATAGGAAAATATAGTTTTAATAATTACTCATTTTGCGGCTCAAAATATTACAGTATAATACCTTCATCTTTTCCTTCATTTATAATTTAGTCATCCAAGTATTATCAAACTTGCATCACCTCCCCTAATAGTAAATCATGTGAATCAATAGTAAATCATGTGAAAAATTAATTATAGTATAGTACATTCATTTATACCTCCATTTTTAACTTAGTCATGCAAGTACTATCAAACTTGCACCAACTCGCCTAATAATAAATCATGTGAATCAATAGTACACACATGTGAACACACAGTTATAAGCATTTAAATTAATAGCAATTAATAGATCATTTATCTGGTGAATTACCCAATTGGTCAATATAACCTCCAGACATCAATTTTTATCAAAATAAATGTCGATTTCCACTAACACTAATAATTCCCACACAATGAAACTATCAATTTCATCTTTAATCAACACGAACTTATTCATCATTAATATTATAACGCACAATATTTAACAACCAGATCATTCCCAGGAAAGAGGGGGCTTTCCGATAAGGATTTCTCCTTATTGGCGCGCAATTAGGTAACCAAACCTCTTCTTGACAAAACTTCAAGACATTGTCAATATTGCAAATAATAATATAAATAACTTTGTCGTCTCAATTATTGATTTAATAATATAAAATATTGTGACAATAATTGAATAAAACCTAGTGACTTCTCACGTAAGCATCAATAATCAATACTGTGTGCTACTATGTAAACAGACGTATTACTGTACTTTTATCACCGATTATTTTATGACAACTTGCTTACTTTGAAAAAATTTCAATTATCACCCTTAACTTTAACCTTTTATCAATTTAACCATTTACTAAATAGAATAATTATAAGAAAATTGAATACTTTCATTTCATAAAATTTGGGGTCTCACAATCTCCCCTCCTTATGAAATTTCGCCCTCGAAATTTACGTACCTGGTAGTTCGAAGAGATGAGAATACCTTGCTTTCTTTTCAGAATGTACCTTCCCGGATATTTCCTCTCAATCATGATTTTCCCATTTCTCATCTCCTGTATTTCAGATATCATTCTAAAATATAGTATCAAAATAAGGGTTAATTGACATATCACATATTATCCTTATACCTTGACCGACCAATTAAATACCAAATAAACTTAGGTAGGTCATACTAGCGAAGGAATTCCTCGTCTCTCCCCTCCTAATTCTTGTCTCACATCTCAGCCAGGGATCATATCCCTAGGCTTTGATACCAACTGTGACACCCCCAAAATAAGTATACATCACCCATCTTGAGTCGCCAGATACATGGTATATAACTCAACTACAAACTTAATTATACAATTGTAGTGCAAAATACGACAAAACATAGCTGCGAGTTTAAACACGAATATTGCCTTCTAGACAATATCCGGCCTCAATGGAGTCCTCATTACAATTATTATCACACTATTTTATAAAAATAGTGAGGACTACTATAGCCACCATCTCGGACCGTCAATCCATTCCCCGACTAGTCCCATCTATATTCTCATTTCCTGAAGAGAACATTGAAAGAAAAGGGTGAGCTCAACTAGCCCAGTAAGAATTATTATGACTAAGATAATGCAGAATAAATTATCCTTAGCCTTCAACAGTATAACAACTGATGGAATATAATAGACAACAAGTTTTAAATCAAGAGCTGCAGAGGAATAAGCAATCCATTAGAAGAGTCAAGTAAAACATAATGTCTACTATCTCCTCCAAATTAAAAGTCCATCGTTAATATTTCATTCCTGTAATACTCATCAACTGTTCTTTTTTGTACCCAAGACAACGAGAACTCTCATCACCTGTCTTTTCCTGAACCAGCAAAGGTTATAGTTAAATTCAAAATTCATATTTATAATCATGTAAATCAACAATTTCTCCTTGCCACAAAGGCTTAATAGAACGTTTACTAAATATCCTTACCCCAAGGGCTAAAGATATTCAAATATAATAACAATGATCATACCAATCAATTGTCTATCTTTGTATTACATGCCAAAGATATTCAACTATAAAACCAATGATCATGATCATACCAATCAATTATCTGTAAGTGCTCTACGGCAAAAGACATACAACTGTTAACTAATGGTCATGATCCTGCCAATCACATTATCAAATTATCCATGCACTACGAGCCAATGATATTCGTTAGTATCACCAGTGGTCATGATCATGTTATACACCTGTCCATCTTTGCACGTTAGCCAAAGATATACAACTATAAAACCAATAATCAACAGTTCATCTATGCACGTAAGCCACAGATGACTTTCATCACAATATAAGCATGAGGATGATGACAATTATATAGGCATTAATCAAACGAAATCAAGGATAAATATTAAAGACTTTAAATTTATCCAGAGTTTAAAAATATCCAAATTGTCAACATGATACTCCTTGTGGAGTAAAAGTCAAGAATAATATTCATGTACAAAAAATAATTTGGACAGAAAAGAAATATATTTTTCGAGTGAATAGTACCCCATGAATAGTACCTTGTGAATAGTACTTTGGGAATAGTACCTCGTGAATAGTACTCCGACTTGAAAAGTACCCCAAATACCCGAGTGAATAATATTCGGGTGAATAATAACCTGTGAATAGTAACTCGTGAATAGTACTCCGGCATGAAAAGTTCCCCGAATATCCGAGTGAATAATACTAGAGTGAATAGTAACCAGGTGAATAGTAATTCGTGAATAGTAACTCGTAAAAGAAAAATACCAATGAAAATGATATTCCATGACGAGTACAAACGAAATGATATCTCATACGAGTATAATAGAATATATGAAACTGCAAATGGATTTTCACCCGCCATGCGGTAATCCACGTAAACAAATCATTTTCACAATTTAATAAAGAATGAATACGAAGGATCATTCACCATGCATGCGGTAATCCACATAGACAGGTTATTCCAACAGAATAATAAAGAATGGAATAACAAAAGAATTCACTGTGTGTGATAGATAGATCGCATACATATTATTCCAACAAAATAATAAAAAAATGGAACCAGTCATACGTAATTACGCACGCAGACATGGATATTCCAATAGAATAATAAAGAATGGAACCAGTCATAAATGAATCCGCATGCACCGGATATTCCAAATGAATAATAAAGAACGGAACCCGAGTCATGCGTAATCCGCATGCATAAGATATTCCAAATGTAATAATAAAGAATGAAATAACAACAGAATTCATTCATAGTAGGCGCGATAGATCATACAGACAAGTTATTCCAACGAATAATAAAGAATAGAATAACGAAAAAATTTCACCATGTATGTGGTACTTGCATGAAGGCAAAGTTATTCTAACATAATAATAAAGAATGGAATAACAACCCTTACAAGTATTGAAAGAAAATAACTCTCTTCATGAATACGAAAGAATAATACCCCTTACTATTATAATAATATCCCTTACCTTAGAAGAAAATTGGATACTGGAATAGTGAGGTAGCAGACTTCTCTTCTTCATTCTCTCTGTAATTTCTCTCTATAATAACTGCTCTATAGCTTTAGTGAATTGGGGAAAATAATGAAGGAATGAGCTTCTATTTATAGGAAAATATAGTTTTAATAATTGCACATTTTGGGGCTCGAAATATTACGGTATAATACCTTCATCTTTTCCTTCATTTTTAATTTAGTCATCCAAGTATTATCAAACTTGCACCACTTCTCCTAATAGTAAATCATGTGAATCAATAGTAAATCATGTGACTCAATAGTTCTAAACATGTGAAAAATTAATTATAGTGTAGTACCTTCATATATACCTCCATTTTTAACTTAGTCATGCAAGTATTATCAAACTTGCACCAACTCCCCTAATAGTAAATCATGTGAATCAATAGTACAGACATGTGAACATATAGTTATAAGCATGTGAATTAATAGCAATTAATTGCTCATTTATCCGGTGAATTACCCAATTGGTCAATATAACCTCCAGACATCAATTTTTATCGAAATAAATGTCGATTTCCACTAACACTAATAATTCCCACACAATGGAACTATCAATTTCATCTTTAATCAACACGAACTTATTCATCATTAATATTATAACGCATAATATTTAACAACCAGGTCGTTTCCAGGAAAGAGGGGGCTTTCCGATAAGGATTTCTCCTTATTGGCGCGATTAGGTGACCAAACCTCTCCTTGATAGAACCTCTAGACATTGTCAATATTGCAAATAATAATATGAATAACTTTGTCATCTCAATTATAGATTTAGTAATATAAAATATTGTGATAATTATTGAATAAAATCGAGTGACTTCTCACGTAAGCATTAATAATCAATACCGTGTGCTACTATGCAACCACGCGTATTACTTTACTTTTATCACCGATTATTTTATGACAACTTACTTACTTTGAAAAAATTTCAAATATCACCCTTAACTTTAACCTTTTATCAACTTAACCATTTACTAAATACAATAATTATAAGAAAATTGAATACTTTCATTTCATAAAATTTGGGGTCTCACATAGAATATTCATAGCAGTTATCAAGGTAGCTAGTTTGACTAATCATAGATCTTATATCATAAGGATTCCGGGCACGTAATTTAGTTAATGTTGTAGTATACATGTAATAATACAACTACAAATCGATTGTATACCCAACATATATCATAAAAGAGAGATATTGGCCATCAAAGTTCATGTCAGAGGATGTTCTTCATTTCTGGGTTACCCAGAAATGAAGAACAGTTCATGGGTCTCACTTTGAGCCCTTGAATCTCTAAGTTCCAGGCTTGTTTAATGTGATATAAAGGTTCAATCCTATAGTCTTGATATCAGGGTACAACAACATGTTAATATTTTAGTCTAACAACATCACAAGTAATAGATCTAGGTTGGTCAAACTGCATGCCAAGAACTGCTTTTGAAGATTTTTGGGTTGCCCAGAATCTTCATCCGGCATGATGGTCAACGCTGGTTTGATGACTCATAACTTCAATTCGGTTTATGATTTTGGTAAGCTAAAGGCTTAGATGTATAGCCTATATGTCAGTTTACAAGATTCAACCAACAACATGACTTAACTAACAAAGATCAACAAGATATAGGGACTGCAAAAACGTTGTCAAGTTTTTTGGGCAAATCTGGGCTGCCCAGAAACAGTTTCATGTGATCGGTCAACGCACTTTGACCTTTAATAACTTTCAATCTATACATGATCTGGGCTTAATTCAAGTTCCAGATCAAAGCCCTTACAACATACTACAAGTCTATAACTTAAAATATAACAAACAACTAACATACAAGGATCTATGATCCCTAACATTTGACTGTCAGACCATAATTTCTAACTTTTCAAGATTTCTAAAAACTTCAATTTTGAGCATCTAGATGTTATGGATCTAGAAAGTAACAACCTAGATCACTAATATATACTACAAACAACATATTAAAACACTTAATCATAACATCTAATTTGACACCCCCAAATCTAGGTACTTCATTCCCACAAGATGTTGTGCTCACTATCCATACATTCATACTATTTACCCAAATAAATAATATTTAAACCATAAATCCTCCCTTTAAATAGGGTTACATTATTAAATCTAAAAACATCCTACGTTGTCTAACCTTAAACATCATACAAGTGCGGAAATAAATTATTACATCACATCATTATATAAAAGTTTATCATTATATCAATAAAATAAAATTACAAGTTTGCATCACTTGTACATTTTTCCCTTTCCTTTGCTAGTTGAAGGCTCATCTACCTTCTCAACTTTAGCTGCAATAATAATATTTATGCAAGAGTGAGCAAAACAATTGTTCACTAGATATAACAATAAATCAACAAGAGAATAATAATAATAACTGCCAACGAATAAGCTCATCAAAATTGAATAGTACTCTAACAATGATAATCAGAAACTGGAATCCAAAATATGGAATATATATAACTGAGGGTAATAAGACCATGAACTATGTCCACAGTTGCAAGTAATCTTTCAACTTCAACTTTAACTGTCATAAGACTATAAGGACTCCTCGTACTTAGGGGATCACTTTTCCTTAAATACAATGTATTGTGCACAAACATTTCAACGCTAAGCGTAAATTATCCCCTAATAATAATAGGGTTGTTCATCTCAGTATTTAGAGTAAAAGTCTGCACCAAAGAAAGTTTGGTTTGGATAAGTTTCAAGGGTAATTTGAAGTTTAACGAACATCAACTAGAGGACTAGTTGAATTAATAGTGTTTGATAACACAATAGTTGATCAATCATAACATAATATGGAACAATGAATAAGTGTAAGCGAACTAACTATATCTCGAACTCATGCTTAGAAACAACTATAAAGCATAAGTATTGAATGACAATAAATCTTGCTTGAATAAAATTAAGCTAGGGCTATGAATTATTGAATATACATTAAGCAATAGCAAGATGAAAATAAAGCTTGCTCATTATGAGAATAGCTTGTGTCAAGTAAATGAACTAAGATTGTAACGCCCCGAAAATAGGTCCATTCCATCCAGCCCATTCTGAGTCGCCAAATATATGGTACGAAAAATAACTACAACTTTATTACAACAATTGTCGTGAAAAATACAACAACACATATCTTTGTGAGTTTGGATACAAATATATACCAAGCAGAGTACGTCACAATGACACCTTACATAAAGGTATAGTCAAAAACTGCTTTTAGAAATTAAAATCTTTGGGAAGTGCTCAAGGAAACCTTCGTACATGGGAGGCCATGCTTTTAGGTTATGGTAGATATCATATGGCCACAGTAATTATCCTTGGTTGATTGATAGACCCCAAAGAAAAAAACGAGAAGATTACTATCATATTCTTCCCAATGGTGAGTCTTCTCTTGACATATCATTATCTCCACTATCTCTAATTGGGTATTATACTCCAAACAAACACCAAGATTATATAGGTAGTGCTTGTAAATATACTCAGCAAGTGGTTGAGCACAACCATGTCTTATGATAACACGAGTTTATAATTTTATCCAAAAAATCTGAAATTTACACGGTATACTGATATTATATAGATGTACTCCCAATAAAAATTTCATCAATTTTGGAGTTAATCACAAGGAGTTATAAATAGTTACTTTTAAAATAGTCTTTTCTCATAAAATCCATAACTCCTAATCTATACATCCAAAAATCGCCATTTTTGGACACACTCTACAAAACTCATCAAAATATCATTTCAAATTTTTCCAGAATTTTTGAAGGTTCAGAAAACCTATAGTCATGATCATACCAGTCAACAATTCAACTTTTGCACTACTGGCCAAAGAAAACCTATAGTCACGATCATACCAATAATCTACCCATCTTTATACTCAAGTCAAAGAGAAATATTATCATTAGGGTTATAAGAATGTTATATAAAAATAGTATAATCAAAACATAGTTTTAATTTCAAGAGTAAGATTCATAAATCAACGATAATTTGGTCAAAGAAGAAACCAATTTGTCGTGAATAGTACCCGTGTTCGTGCATATAATACCGTATATCGTGCATAAAGAACTCCCTCGACACGAAAAGATAAAGTTTCATAATAAAATTCATATCCATATTTATAACACCTTAATCCAAATGTTATAAATCACTTAGAAATCTCATAATCTAATATTATTAATATTACAATAATATTTTAATCATTTCTAAAACTTATAAACAATTTAATTAAATTGTTTACACTTTACTAATTAATGCATTTAATCATCATAAAATGCCAAACTCATAAGATTTCATCACCAATAACAAAACCCTCGTCAAAAATCTGCATATACCTCATATATGATTCTCAAGCCATAAAATCATATTTTTCAATTTTCTTACTTCACATAACATATTTAATTCATTTACTCATAACTAGAACATTTTCATGAAAAATACAAAATTAGTTCCAAAAATATTTCTTTTCTGGGATTTAGCATAACATAGTCCCGTATTAAACATATATTTTTCTCGAAATTTTAAAAATTCATTTACTATTTTTCATTTGGCCAAAACCACCGAATATTTAAACATTTATCATAAATCATACTTTTATCCAAAAATTCTAAAATTTACACGGTATACTGATATTATATAGATGTACTCCCAATAAAAAATTTCATCAATTTTGGAGTTAATCACAAGGAGTTATAAATAGTTACTTTTAAAATAGTCTTTTCTCATAAAATCCATAACTCTAATCTATACATCCAAAATCGCCATTTTGGACACACTCTACAAAACTCATCAAAATATCATTTCAAATTTTTCCAGAATTTTTGAAGGTTAAGAAAAATTTCAAACTAAAAACATAATAACCCTTAAAATCTCTTACTATCCCTTACCTCAAAAGAGCAAAGATTTAATTAGAATAACTTAATGAGCAATTTGCACCGTATAGCAACACTCAAAGTATACTCAAAATACTCACAAGAATACGCTCGATAATATAGAGAGAAAAACTTGATTTACGGTGTGATTTTCAATTCTAACCCAAGCACCCTATTTATAGAAAATGCTTAGAACACCAAAGCGTAAAATTTATTAAATATTATTATATTTTTCCAAAACTTCATACACATGTTTTACCATCTGAACTCAGCCCTATCACATGTTAAATGAGGAAAACAAAATGAAAAACACGTTTTTGTAAATAAAATAATTAAAACTTTCAAAAATCAATTATTTGAACTTGAACTTCAATAATTCATAATAAATAGCCCTTTTATCGTAAAATTCAAATTTCTCGAGTTTTAATAGGAAATTCAATTCTCTACAACTTTGCGTAAGAAAGTTTTTCCAAATTCCAAACAAAATTGACCGTAATCCACAAACGGGTGATTTTACATGCTATAATCAAATTTCTATCAATAATTGTGTCCACCAACACACAAAATATGTGTTAAACATTTATTACCACAAAAATACTCTTCCTCCTCATATACTCATATATCCCACATTCATTATAAAAATATCACTTAGTTAATATATTATTAAAATAATATATTTAAATAAATTATTTTATCGTAAAAAAGACAAAATATTAATTTTCAACAATTGTCACATTAAAATTTTCTCCATCTATGTCCACATAAAATAAATATTTTCCTCATCATAAAAATCAATAATTAATTATTCACAAATAATATTACATAATCACAATATTGTCGACAACCGGCGGTTCGAGGAAAGAGGGGCTTCCAATAAGGATCTCTCTTCTCTGGCCTTGATTAGGTGACCAAACCTCTCCTTAGGCATGAACTTTCTAGACATTGCCAATAATGTTATCCAATAATATTATTCAGATAATATGAATTATTGCTCAGATAATGGAAAATACTTGTGTAATGACAATTCTTGAAACAACGAAGTAATATAAAATATCAACGCAAAGAATTATTGAATCAATAAAATATAATATTGAGCAAGAATTACTGTAACAATTATTGAGTAGTGCTTTCTTTCTTACGTAAGAATCAATAATTCAAAATACTGTGTAATACCGTGTTATTCTCTTGTGCAAGCAACAACGCGTATTACTTTACTTTACCCACTGTATTCCAACGATGTTAGCATAAATAATTCTGTTTATTATTTATAAAAACTCCCTTTTGTCATTTTCTTCATCCAATGCTTATTTCATTATGGGGCCCTAAATGGGCATGCAGCTGGTAAATATTTAATATTCCCAAACGTAAAAGAATATTCCACGACCAAACGAATATTCCCAAACATAATGAGTATTTTATAACCACTTGCTTATTTTGAAAAAAATATTATATATATCACCCTTAACTTTAACTTTTATCAATTTAACCATTTCTTGAATAGTAATTATAAGAAAATTGAATACTTTTATTTCATAAAATTCGGGGCCATACAAAGATAATTCAACATTAGAAATTAGAATTCAAGAAAATTGCATTCATAGTACATAAAGGATAATAAAGAAACTTTTCTAACAATAAACAAGTTAGAATACATCAATAAATATTTGAATTCAAAACTTGTTCGAATAAAGCTTAAGTCATAGCTAGCTTGTTCAAATAATGATTAGAAATACAAGAATTCGCTTAATGAAAGTTTAAAGTAAGAAACTTGCTCAACGTAAATGTAGAGTTAGAAAACTTAATCAATATAAAAAAGAGGAGTTTAGAAACTTGCCTCGAGCGTAAGCCATAATATTACACTCACGTTCACCTACACATAGGTTTAGAACCACAATACCTATTAGATATGCTAACATTCACTTTCCAATATAACATGCATTTCTAGCTAAACTTGTTATGTTAACACAAGTCTTATGCTACCATTCAAATATCAAAAAATTTCCAGGTTGTTAACCTTCACAACACCTGTTTACTATTGATCATGCTTAATAAATCACAACATGTCATTTTCATAGTTTACTAATAATTTAAAACTTTGAATTACTAATCACATAATACAACTCTATTTTAACCTTGTTGTTACGTGTTAGACATGCTAACACATCATTAGTACAATGTATAGGGGTATATCAAAGTCTGCAGCAACAGCAGACTTTAGTGTCTGAGGACAGGGTATGACACATCCATGCGCCCATACACAAGCTCAGGGGCCAAGAAACACAAGGCTTGTCGGTTACATGAACAGAGAGTAGAGACGATGATGAGCGATGGCAGGCATTAGCCAAACAAACACAAATTTCACCCACTAAACAGTAATATTAACACAAACAATTGATATAGAACTATTACAAACATGTTTGCCAACATATTTAACTAATTAGAACAATTTAACATCAACTAAAACTAGTTTAATTTCTCAAATTTCATATTTTCATACATAAACACCATTTTTGACATCTCTTCCCCAAAATTCACATTGTAATCTCTATACATGGCCAAATTACTTCGTTCAAATTATGTTATGCTCGTTTCTTAATAAACTAACATATAAAAGACTCAATTTACTATTTCACATACCATTTGACCACTAAAATTGGTACTTTTCATGAACCATATGAAAATTACATATACTATCAAAAATTCTACCGTCAAACGAAATTAGCATACAAATTCTTGCTTAAACATAAACTCTAATCATTATAAACACATATACTCATAATTATCATTATTTATATCATCAATTCAACAATTTAAATTCACAAGAGTACATGAAATTTCGCTGTAAACTCATATACATGTATATACATATATATAATAAAAGTTGTGAACATACCTTCAAATGATCGAACAATGCTTGCTAACTCACTAGAATTGTCGTGAAATCCTTAAGCTTCCCCTCAATCTCTCTCAACTCTCTGTAATCTCTAGGCTAGCAAATAACCAGCTGATAATACTATGTGTAAACCAATATAAACTGATATAGCCATAATACATATACTAAATATATCAGTTACCAACTAATAAACGTATAGTTTTAAATATATAATATTTATTATTCAATCTATTTTATTTATTTTATTTAAATTCAAAAATTAGAAATCCAAAAGCCATGAGGCTTTGTTTGGCAAAACCCTTTAAAATATAATTAAGCTTTGTTTGGCAAAAACTAAATTAAACTCATTTAATTTATTTTAATAAACAATTTAGTTTATAATTTATAATTATATCTTATTTATTTGGATTGCCATATCCAACATTAACCCATTAAATTAATCACATACTATATTTTAATTAAATATACCATTTTAGCAAATATCACCAAAATTATAATTTTCATTATAACTTTATTTAATAATTTAATATACCATCTAAATTATTAAATGAAAACAACAATATAAACATCTCATGTTATATTACAACTCTCTAAATTATAAATTAATTTAATTTAGAATTTTATCTAATAAATTTAGATTCATAAATATTTACTAATAACCATTGCATCAATAAAATATTTATTTCATCAATTTCAACAATAAATACATCAAATAAATATTTATATTTAATAAATATTTAAAATTACAATTTGAAATTCTAGATTGTTACATCCTTCCCTCCTTACAAGGATTCTGTCCCCGGAATCACAACTCAAATAATCAAATCGTCACATTCTCCCCTCCTTACAAAGATTTTGTCCCCAGAATCGAAGACACATACTAAACAAATAACTCAGGGTAATTCTTCATCATATCAGCTTCGAGTTCCCACGTAGCCCCTTCGACAATGTGGTTCCTCCATATCACCTTTACAGAAGTTATCACTTTATTCATGAGCACTTGTTATTTCCTGTCAACTATCTAGATAGGAATCTCTTCATAACATAAATCTTTACTGAACTATAATGGTTCATACTCGATCACATGCTTGTAATCGGGTTTATATGGTCACAACACCGACACATGAAAAACATTGTGCACATACTCTAATTCTGGAGGTAAAGCTACTTTGTAAGCCACATCTCCCATTCTTCGTAATATCTCGAAAGGTCCAATAAACCTTGGGTTGAGCTTTACTTTCTTGCCAAAACGAATTTTCCCCTTCCAAGGAAAGACTTTCAGGAACATAAAATTTCCTGCTTCAAATTCACGACTCTGTCTGTGTTGATTAACATACTTTTTCTGTCGATCTTGAGTAGCTACCAGTCTTGCTCTGATGAGTTTTATAATTTTAGCGGTCTATTGTACCAGTTTTGGTCCTAACAGTTGACGTTCACCAACTTCATCCCAACATAGTGGAGTTCTGCACTTCCTACCGTATAACGCCTCGTATGGCGGCATACCAATGCTTGTGTGGTAACTGTTGTTGTATGGAAATTCCACCAATGGTAGATGATCATCCCAATTTCCTTTGAAATCCATTATGCACGCTTTAAACATATCTTCTAGCGTCTGGATCGTTCATTCACTTTGCCTATTGGTTTGCGGATGATATGATGTACTCATTTTCAGTTACGTTCCCATGCATTCTTCAAGTTTCTTCCAGAAATTTGATGTGAACCTCAGATCTCTATCTGATACAATTGACACTGGAACTCCATGTCTTGAGACGATCTCCTTAACGTATAGCTTCACCAGCTGATCAAGATTAAATCTAATCTTTATTGGAAAAAAGTTTGCTGATTTCGTCAATCTGTCCACTATCACCCATATTGCATCGTATCATTTCTGAGTCATTGGAAGACCTACCACAAAATCCATTGTGATATGTTCCTATTTCCATTTCGGTATTTCCAACGGTTGAAGAAATTCGCTTGGTCTTTGATGTTCAGCTTTCACTTTCTGACATGTCAAGCACTTTGTCACGCATTCTGCAACGTCTCTTTTCTTATTCGGCCACCAAAAATGACGCCGCAAATCTTGATACATCTTCGTACTTCCTGGATGAATAGAGTATCTTAAGCTATGAGCTTCTGCCAAGATTTCCTCTTTAATATCTTGTACTGCTTGAACCCAAATTCGTCCCTCGAATCTTATATTTGTTGAATTATATAAATATTTAATGGATGTGTTTATTGTTAAATAAATAATTATTCAAATTTGATTCAATTGGGTTAACTATTTGTTAAATAAATAATTAAGGAAATTAATTATTATATTCTAATTTAATTTAATTATTAAGTTAGAGAGTTTTGATTAATTGAATTATTATTCTTTTATTTGAATTTGTAATTAAAAGGATGTGTTAGTTGATTAAATAAAGTTATAATTATATAGAAAATTATAATTTTGGTGGTATTGATTTATGTGATGAAGTGATCTAATAAATTGTTATTAAGATTAATTTAATTTAGTAAATGTGTGACAAATAACCTTTTATAAAGGAGTTATTAAAATAACTTAAAAGAATTTTAATTCAATTTTGCCAAACAAGGCCTAATGCCTATTAAGTCTTTAATATAGTTGTGTTTTACCAAACAAGGTGTATGGATTAATGGGTTATTTTTTTTAGTTAGTAACCAAACAAGCCTTATGGCTTTTGATTTCAAAACTCAAATAACTGATATCAGTTATGTTTATATTTATATTATATAATTAATATATATTATATCTGATATACGTTATTTGTTAAGACGTAAGAATAGAGGAGAGAGGTAAGAGAGAAGAAAAGAAAACTTAGAGGAAGAAGAAGAAGAGAGAAAGAAAAAGTGAGAGAAAAAGCTTGAGAAAATTCTAGAGAATTGGAAGTGAAGTGGAGAAAAGCTTGTCAAGCAAAGGAATAGCCATATCATCTTCTTCAAGGTATTCTCCTATTTCTTTTAGTTTTAAAAGTTTTAGCTTTCTCCTATTTCTCTGTAAAATTCTTGTGATAAGATAATTGTTAATTTTATGTGTGTTCATGTGATAAACTAGTGTTGTAAGGTTATTTTCATAGGATATATATATGATTATAATCAATGTATTGTGGTTATGTATGGAGTTGTGAAGAAAACCTTTTTACAAAGAGTTTTTGTGAATATATATTGTTTAGCTTAAAGTAGAAATTGAGGGTTAATTAGTTGTTTAGTTGTTAAATTGACCATTTAATTTGATAGAGTATGCATATACTTTGATAAAATGCTTTAAATTAATGGTTTTGGTTGAAAAACAAAATTTACAGTGTTTATTTTCATTGAAATATCAAAAAGTATGTTTTTATCCAAAAATAGTGAAATTGGATGTGTTAATTTTGTTGTTTATGTTGTTGTATGGGTAGAAACGTGTTAGGAATTCTTAAATTATGTTTACATGAAGTTTTTGTATGAATTATATGTGATTTAGTCTGTTAGAAACTAGCTTGTAGGCCAAAATTGGCTTTTTCTGTCTTGCATCATTCTTGTAAAGCCGTCAAATTCAAATCAGAGTTTCACTTGTTGCATGGTAGCAACCTAGCGATGTTAGTTTTGCATGCCGCGTGTTGGTGCCACACCATATATGGCAACCGAAATCTATCCATCATGTCATACGCGACCCGATGATGTAAGCTGTAGTAAGCGTGGCCATGAAGTTAGTTAGCAGAATGGTCTGATAGTGAACTTTTTATACATGAAATTTTAAGAAAAGTTATGTGATGATAATAGGACTGTAAAATGTTGATTTTAGTATTTCTATACTATGAATAATTATGTTATTAAGGAATAACTTGTATTATAACTTGATTATGTGATTAAAAATCCAATTTTTAAATGATGAACGTACTTAGTTATGGTTGTAAAATGGTAATGGCTAGCTATGTCATGGTTACATATGTTTATAGGATATTGTGATTCATATTGATTTGGTTTAGCCTACGAGCAAGGAAAGTTCTCTAACTCTACTTTTATAATTGTGCAAGCGCTTAAATTTTCTTTGAGCAAGTTTTCTAAACATTCTTTTTACATTGAGCAAGTTTTCTAATCAATTATCTTGTTAATCAAATTATTGTTTTCAATTCGATTATGATATAATGATGTAAGTTATTCTTGAGCAAGTTATTCTTGTATTTAACTTGTTGTTTAGCATGCAAATCTATATATTCTAATGTTGAACATTTTTATCGATCAAATTACTATGCATGCTTAGTATTCAATTCTAATTAACCTTGGCTTAGTATTGTTCAAGCAAGGTGTTATAGTTATTCAAATTGTATGCTCTTAGATTATTCCTAAAGAATGACTTGAGTTTACTATGATTGATTCAATCATGATTATTCTATAGTGTAATGTTTTTGGTTTCATTTAACTAATCCTTAGTTGATGTTCGTTGAATTCTAAATTACCTGGAAAGCTTATCCAAACCAAACTTCCTTTGGTGCGGACTTGTACTCTAAATACTGAGATGAACAACCCTATTGTTATGAATAGGGGTTAACTTACGCGTAGCGTTAAAATGTTTGTGCACAATACATTGTACGAAGGGCTGATCCCCCTAAGTAAGAGGTCCTTATAGTCTTATAACTGTTAAAGTTGGAGTTGAAAGATTACTTGCAATGTGTGGGCGTAGTTAAATGGTCTTACGACCCTCGGTGATGTATATTTTCCATATCTTGGGATTTCAGTTTACGATTATTGTTGATAGAGTACTATTCATTGTTGCTGAGTCTATTTTGGCAGTTATTATTGCTATACTCCTGTTGATTTCATATTATATCCAGTGAGCAATTGCTTTGCTCACTCTTGCATATTTATAAACTCATTGCAGCTAAAGAAAAGAAGGTAGATGAACCTTCGACTAGCGAAGGAAAGGGAAAAATGTGCAAGTGATGAAGACTTGTAACTTTTAATTTAGACTTGTTTTATGATGATCTTAGACTTTATTTTAATGAAGTTTATTTAATTTCTGCATTTGAATGATTGTATTTTAAGGTTAGATAACCTGGGAGATTTTATTATGTAACCCTTTAATGGGAAAGGTTTTATTTATCCAGTTTTATTGTGATTGGGTAGTTAGATATGAATGTTTGATTAAGTGAACACCAGATCCTGTGGGAATGAAGTACTTGGATTTGGGGGTGTCACATACGCAATGACTTTGCCATTCTGCATAAGGACACAACATAATCCTTTGTGTGACGCATCACTATTCACCACAAAATTACCTGTATTATCTGGTAATGACAACACAGGTGCCACACTTAACTTCTTTTTTAGTTCTTGAAAACTTTCTTCACACTTCTCCGTCCAAACAAATTTTACAGACTTTCTCATCAAATTTATCAACGGAGTAACAATCTTGGAAAAATCTTGAATAAATCGTCTGTAATATCCTCCCAATCCCAAGAAACTTCTTACTTCTGATGGAGTTCTTGGTTGTTCCCAATTTATCACTGCTTTAACTTTTGATGGATCTACAGAAATCCCATCCTTATCAATTACGTGCCCAAGAAATTGTACACGTTCCAACCAAAATTCACATTTAGAGAATTTTCCATACAACTTTTCTTTTCTTAGCGTCTCCAGCGTCAGACGTAAGTGTTCCACGTGTTCTTCTCGAGATTTGGAATACACCAGAATATCATCGATGAACACCACCACAAACTTGTCTAAAAATGGTTTGAACACCCTGTTCATTAAATCCATTAACGTTGCAGGTGCATTTGTTAACCAAAAGAAATCACAAAAAATTCATAATGTCCATACCGAGTTCGGAATGCCGTCTTCGGTACATCCTCCTTCCTTACTTTCAATTGGTGATACCCACTTCTCAAATCTATTTTCGAGAAATATCTAGCACCCTTCAATTGATCAAACTAGTAATCTATTCTTGGCAATGGATATTTGTTTTTAATAGCGACTGTGTTTAATTCTCTATAATAAATGCAAAGACGCATTGACCCATCTTTCTTCTTCACGAATAATATCGGCGCTCCCCACGGTGATACGCTTGGCTGAATGTACTTCTTATCTAGCAGTTCTTGCAGTTACACCATTAGTTCCTTCATCTCTACCGAAGCCATTCTGTACGGGGCCTTCGATATCGGAGCGGTTCCTGGAGCTAAGTCGATCACGAATTCGATCTCTCGGTCAGACGAAAGTCCTGGCAAATCTTCCGGAAACACATCCCCGAATTCCCTAACCACTGATATTTTTTCCAGCTTTACACCATTCTCCTTTTAAGTATCGACTATGTAGGCTAAGTACCCTACACAGCCTTTACTCAATAACTTCTTGGCCTGCATCATCGTCAGACATTTCATTTGTCTAGGCGATTTGTTACCATAAAAAACTACCTTTGATGAAGTCATAAGGTTTACACACTTCTTTTGACAATTAATTATCGCTCCATAATTGAATAGCCAATCCATTCCCAAAATAACATCAAACTCTCCGAGTTTTATCGGAATTAAATCTACTTTCATAACATTCCCCTTTATGTTCAATGTGACGCCCCCAAAATAGGTATACATCACCCATTCTGAGTCGCCAAATACATGGTACAGAAAATAACTACAACTTTATTATTACAATTGTTGTGCAAAATACGACAATACATACTGTGAGTTTAAATACAAATATTGTCTTCTAGACAATATCCATACTCAAATAAAGTCCTCATTACAATTATTGATGCACTATTTTACAAAAATAGTGAGGACTGCTAAAACAACTGTCTAGGACTATCACTCTATACCCCGACTGGTTCCTGCTATGTTCTCGCTTCTTGAGAAGAAAAATGGAACAAAAAGGAAAAGGGTGAGCTCAACTAGCCCAGTAAAGAATATTATGACTAAGATAATATACAACAAATTATCCTTAGTCTTCAACAGGGAAAAATCTGATAGAATATAATAGGCAACAAGTTTTAGATCAACAACTGCAGCGGAAATAATAATTCATTAGAAGAGTTAAGTAGAGAATGAAATCTACTATCATCTATGAATTTAAAAGTCCATCATCAATATTTTATCCTTGTAACATCAATCAATATACATCTTGAATCAAATATTCATCTTTGCACTACGGGCCAAAGATATTCATTTGTATCACAAGTTGGTCATGTTCATCTCAACACGTGTTCATCTTTGCACTACGGGCCAAAGATATTCATCAGGTAATCATACATCTTTGCACTAAAGGCCAAAGATATTCATCAAGTATCACCATTAAGGACCGAGGATGATGAAAAATATTTTAGAGAACGAATCCAGTGAGATAAAAGGATACAGTTAAGAGATTCGTACTCTAGATAATTCAAGTTCAAAATACTCTATAATGGAGTAAAATTCAAGAATGAAAATCAAAACATGGATTCAATTTCAAGAATAAAGGTCACAACAGATAACTTGGAATGAGAGAAAAAAGAATATATATATATATATATATATTGTGAACAGTACCCGTGAATAGTACTCGTGAACAGTAACTGTGAAATGAAAGTAATATGCACACAAGCCAATCATGTTTGATGATAAAGCATATACTTTGTAACAATCTTATTCATTTATTAATAAAAAGTATTTATTAAAGGCTTTTAATTATCTACATGATGTTGTTTTATAATATGTGATAAATCCATAGTTTTAAGCAATGCTTTTAGAATAATGATGATGATCATTCTAATGAGATCAAAATTCTTAGAAAGCTTAAAACTAAAATAGTTCCCAATCATTGGATTAGTAAATTGGAGATTAGTAAATCCGGATAGATTGGTAAATACGTTGCTTGCTCATTGGATGAGGATGATTGATCTCATGATCATTTGTGTGGAGACACTAAAAAAAGTATGTAGGTGCTTATTAGAGAATAAGTTCACTGAACGTGGCTCGCTAAAGAATACCTAATGGAGTTTTACTTGTCTGCCAATAAGAATTCCTGTAGTGGTAGTAGTACAAGTGATCCTTGGACTTGAGATCATCATAGTATCTTGTGTATGATGAGTTATACTTTGACTTATTCCTTAAGACCCTTAGGGTATATCGAAGGGTGTGCTTAGGTATAATAAGTTTTACATGGAGATAATGTATGATCAATATAGAATCTACCACTTCTAGTAAAAGAAGAGAAATTTCCTATGTGATTCGCTAAGGAATATCTAATGGAGTTTTACTTGTTTGTCAATAAGAATTCCTGTAGTGATAGTAGTATAAGTGATCCTTGGACTTGAGATCATCAAAGTATCTTGTGTATGATGAGTTATACTTTGACTTATTCCTTAAGACCCTTAAGGTATATCAAAGGGTATGCTTGGGTATAATAAGTTTTACATAGAGATAATGTATGATCAATATAGAATCTACCACTTCTAGTAAAAGAAGAGAAATTTCCTAAGTGATTCGATAAATGACAACCCAGTAGTCCTTGGCTAAGGCAGAATGAAATTAGAAAGGAGTTTCGAATTTGTATTATATGGTGTTGCGCATTTAAGAGTGAAAATACATATAATTAAACAAAATAAGACTTGACAGTAATTCCATGTCTTATATTTAATTGGGACATTGTATGGTGGAAGGATTGAATTGTACGGTAATTATTTACTCAAATGTTTTTTTATGATTAATGTTGAAATCTATATTATCTGGAAAGTCGTTAATCGCTAGGGAGGCTTATCCCTATTGTAGAATAAATATTATTTATTTAAATAAATTAATAGTTTAATTTATTTATTTAAATAGGATTAGAATTGTTCTAATTGATTTATTCACAACCGGTTTAAATATGGAGAACCTAAAGGATCACACCATAAAAGAAAAATAATTATTTAAGAAGTTAATGGCATAATCGTAATAATATGTTAAGTGTATTTAATTTAATCTATGGTGATAGAATAAATTAAATAGTTTAATATTATTATTTAATATTTTGGAAATATTAAATATATAAATTAATAAGAGAAGTCTTATTAATATTATTACAATTATTATTATTTTAATTTCTAAAGAGTTGGAAGTTATTTTAATATTAGTACTCTCATTTATTCCTAATATGATTAGGAGACTAATTAATTAAAGAATTTTAATTAATTAAAATAAAATCCAATTTCTTAATTGTTAAGGAGGGTTGCCCACATTTATAAATAAGAGGAGTCTTATTATGGGTGATGTGGTTGTTGATTTTTTCATAACATACGTAATTTTAATAGTTGGGAGAGTACACCTTTTTATAATAGATAGAAAAACTAAGATTTTGCCAAACACCCATCTTCTTGAATCTTTCTTCTTCCTTGGTGGATCACCTCTAGAGGTCAAACACTTGGGTGGCTAACGTTGATCAAAGGAAGGAACAAAACCCGGTGGATTCAAGTTGAACACGAAAAGGATTGGAGGTGAACTTGTACCTAAGGAAGCTCGGATCTTCAAGTGTATGATTCTTGTTCTTTATCTTCTCGGTTAATTAATAATTGCGCATAAAGGTGATCCGGGTATATGGTTTGTAAAATTTTAAAACTCTGATTTTTCACGTTTCCGCTTAATTTGTGCAATTTGATTGCGTTCATGAATATTACCAACCTAACAGTGGTATCAGAGCCAAACCTTTTTGTGAATTATTAATTATTTTGATTTGATATGTATATTGATATGTGTTTAGAATAATTTAATTAGGCATAATTTTGTTGTATAAAATTAAAAAAAAAAAATCAGTGATGATCTAATCGTGAAATCCGTTTTCGCTATTTCCGTGATTGCGCACGATCATGGTGGTTACAAGTGATTCCTTATTATATATAATAAATGTTAGTTAACGTGGCCAAGGGATCAGCAGGATTCATTTAAGCCAAGTATCATATATTATTATTATATATATATATATAATAGTTATGTTACTTATTTATTAATAAGATAAGGATTCATGTGATGTTACTGATTTGCGGCTTTCCTTGATCCACGTTTTATATATATATATATATATATATATATATATATATATATATATATATATATTAATCTAATTATTTTATAATTAAAATAAAAATTTATTTTAAATTTAAAATTAGATTTCATGCTAACTAATTAGAGTTGGAATTTGTTTCTATGATAACTAATCGGAGTTGAAATTGAATTCCATATTTTCTTAAATAAAGGAGTTTATTTAGATATGGAATAAGATTTCATATTATTCAAATTAAAAGAGTTTATTTGTGAATAGGAAAGTGAATCCATATTTCCTTAAATAAAGGAGTTTATTTAGATATGAAATATGATTTTATATTATTCAAAATAAAGGAGTTTATTTGTGAATAGGAAAGAGAATCCGTGTTTCCTTTAATAAAGGAGTTTTTTTACTTGAATTAGATTCCATAATTAATTAAAATAAATGAGGTTATTTTGATTAAAGATTTTGATTAAAATAAAATAATTTATTTTATTCAAAATTGGATAAATTAAAATAAAAAGGTTTATTTTGATTTAAATTTGGATTAAAATAAAGGAGTTATTAAATTTGCCCATTAAATGATATCAATATATATATATATTAAATTTTAATTATTCATGAGATGAATGTTATTTATTGATGCATATAGTGATGTGTATTATAATAAATGAGATTGATTATAGACTATTGACCAATGTGATTGAATTCTATTTTAGTTGGATGTATGAATGTAAGAGTTTTATTAAATGGGGTCTGCGTACCTCGTCTTCTTTAATTTTTTCTTAATGTAAGTTCTATCTTCCTCCTATGTACTTCCCTTTAACTGTTGATCAAGGTTTCTATTTATTTTAAATAGTTTTGTAATAGGAATAGTTAGAATTATTTTCAAGAATTAGAGAATAAGAAGCAAGGAGCGCTTGAAGACCCGTTTGTAATGGAGCCCGGGTATAAATATAATAGTTATATTTAAATATTAATTCTTGCACCCCTAGGGTTTGACCTTTTGGTTCACTTGGTGGCTCTAGTGAACCTAACTAGAATAACAGTCCATAATCAATCCAGGTAGAATATAGTATTTTATATGTGCATGCTTATACTATATATATATATATATATATATATATAGAGATTATATATTATGCAAATCGCCTCGCATGTTAATTAATAGAGAGAGATCTTATTCACAGTGCTCACCCCCTTTATATCTCAGGACCCCCTGACCCTTTTGAGCGGACGTCGACGGTTTGGTCATACATACAATCGTCGTACATACTTTTAGCGACGGACAACATATATAGCGTCGCTAAAAGTATAGATGATGGTTATATGAATAACCGTCATCGTCCGTCATAAAGGGGTGAGCACGTGAGTAAGATAAGGGTATGCACTTGATCCGGCCGTCATGTATATATATATATATATATATATATGTATGTATGCGCACTAAACAAGATGAGACAAATTAATAACAAACCCTTCAAATATTTTATATTAAGTTGTAATGTTCAAAGATATTTGGAATATCGAACGTCGCCTTCTAGCATGGTAAAATAATAGATTATTAAATATTTAATATGAGTTTGTTGTGCACACACAAGGAAAGTATTAAATATTTAAGATGTTGTTTTATCACATTTAATGTTTATAAATAGACTGAACAATGTTGTTTTGTTATGCACACACAAGGACAATATTTTTCTTTCGAATATATGGAAGTGCTAGGTATGACTTAACTTAGATCATTTTAGTTCGGATGTGCACACACTTGATCATTATGATCTAAGAGGCAAAATACAAGGAGTTATATAGTTGATGTAATTGACAAGAGTTGTCTACCTATTTATTTATATATAGTTTGTTGTGCACACACAAGGCTATATACATTTGAAATGGGATCCTTATTCTCACTAGTATATCTTTCATTAGATATTGCCGAACTATATATATTGAGGGTAATATAGTTTGAAGAAAATAGTGGGAGATACCAATTTAAAACAAGACCTAATTTATTTTGGTAATTAATAAAAGAATGTATGCTAAAATGTTGTTAATTACAAATTCATTTACAGAATTTTACAATGTCTAAATTACTATCACTGCGAAGCATATTAGATGTTATTTAACCAAACCTAATTAAACGGATTGGTTAAAGAATTTGAGAATAGTTCTCATGGCTGAAAAGCTATCTTATGTCCTTAATACGCCTATCCCTGCAATGGTTGCAGACAATGCCTCTGAGGAAGAGATTGCTACTTTTAGAAAGTGGCAAGATGATGCACAGTTGGCTCAATACATCATGCTCGCATCCATGAGTAATGAGCTTCAACGTCGGCATGAAACTATGGATGCACCTACATATATTCATGCACATCAAGTAGTTGATGGTGAGGAAAGTAGGACTAATAGATATTAGATATCTAAGGAGCTCTTCCGATTTAGAATGACCAACAACACTACAATACAGACACATGTCCTAATGATGATCAATTTGATTGAAAAATTAGGACAACGGGTTTTGTCATGAATGGAGAGTTGAGCCAAGATTTGATCTTGCACTCACTCCCAGACTCCTTTCACAATTGTTGTGAATTTTTCATATGAACAAGATAGATATCAGCCTCGCTGATTTGCTTAACATGTTGAAAAAATTTTGAGAGTCCCTTTCCAACCAAGAAATACCATGTCTTACTAGTAGGGGCAAAAGGATCTTCTGAAAAGAAGAACGATTCAAAGAAGGTAAATAGAAAGGCAAAAACAAAGGATAATAAAAACAAAACTGATACGGATAGCAAAGGAGTTTGCTTCCACTGCAATAAGCCAGGACACTGGAAAAGAAACTGTAAGAAGAATCTTGCAGAGCTAACCAAAAGAAAATTAGTGAAGTTTTGGTTACAAATACAAATTTGTTCATGATTTAAAATAAATTTTTCTTTAAGTCAAGGTTCTACTTGGGTATTGGATACCAACTTTGGATATCATAAATATAGATTTATGAAGGGACCAAGCAGAAGTAGAAAGCTAAAAAAATATAAGTAATCCTATGTGTGGGAAATGAAGCAAAGATTGCCACATTAGCCATATAAACTTATAGTTTAGCAATGCCTACGGGCAAATCTATTAAGTCAATAAGTTGTTATTGTATTCCAGTTCTTGTTAGAAATATTATTTCAATTTTATTGTTGGACAATGAAATCTTTGGTATTATATTTAAGAACAATTATTATTCTATTTATAATAATAATGTTTTGAATAGAACTAAAATATTACTTAATGGATTTTGTATACTTGACTTACTTAAAAATAATTTTGCAAATTGAACAAACTAGTATAAGAAAAGGAGATGATCATTCAAAGAGTTGAATGTGTGTATTTGCTGAAATACAAGTGTGAATTATTTGAAAGGTTCAAAGAATTCAGAAGTGAAACAAATTGACAAAGTATTAAGATTCTTTGATTAGATTAAGGAATTAATATTTATGCAATAAGTTTCTAGATCATCTCAAATGGTTTTCTCATAATGGACGCCTCTTGATACTCGATAATTGATTGATGTATCTCAAAGGAAAAATCGTACCTTGTTGGACATGTTGCGGTCCATAATGATTTTATCGACATTCCAGTATCCTTATGGGAGAATGTCCTAGAAATGGTTGCATATCTATGAAAAAGGTAACCTCAAAATCCGACCCCAAGACTCCATAAAAGTTATGGACAGGGAAGATTCCTAATATTAAGTGTGTTAAGATAAGGGGTTGTCCAACTTATATGAAAAGGTTTCAAAGGATAAGCTTGGGACAAGATTTGACAAGTACAGATTTATGGGACATCCTAAAGTAAGTTTAGGGTATATGTTCTATAATCCTACTTAGCAAAAGGTGTTTGTTGCGAAACACACTACCTTCTAAGATAAAGATGTTTATCATTGAAGGGGATAGTGGGAGGATAATAGATCTTGAAGAGTTCAAGAACCACAAAATACTGTAAGTCAAATAAGAGGAACACATCAGAGATGAATTCTATTGTACCACAATCAATCGTAATCAGAATCGGAATAGTATCGAAGATACCTGGGAGGTATGGATTCATCATAGATGATGATGATGAGGTACACATCATAGAATATGATGATCTAGTTACATACGATGAGATAAGAGTTGTAGACACTCAGAGAAATGAATTGAAGCAAGTTTCTCCAAATGGAACATTCGTTTTGATGAAATAATCAAAAGAGTTTGATTTTATCAACAAAAAGAATGAACCTAGTGTGTACAAAAGGGTCAATGGGAGAGTCGTGACATTCGTAGTATTATATGTTGATATACTACGGATAATGAATGACATACCAATGCTACAATCTATAAAGATAAAGTTGTCTAAATATTTCTCCATGAATAATTTGAGAAGAGTATCTTAATTGGGGATACAAATCTATATAGATAGATTTAATAGGAAGCTCGACTTAACCCAAGGAATGTATATTCATTTGATGCTAAAGTCGTTTAGTGTGGTAAACTCCAAGAGATGTCTCATGTTGATGAGCCATGGAGTGTATCTCTCTTAATAGTCCCCATAGACTCATAAAAGAGAGATCGCATGAGTAACTATCTTGTATGCAAGGAAATGTATGAGACCTAATGATGATCGATCATATTATGGAGAAGATCACTATAAGACAAGTGAAAAACATCTTAAAGTACTTTATCGGCACTAAGGATGTGATCATATTCATGGTGGGTCTAAATTAAAACTAGATAGCTTAACAGACTCAAGTCTTTCAGATAGACCAAGATGACAGAAAATCCACTTTATGGTAAAGTGTTACCTTGAACGGTAGTGCAGTAAATTGGAAAGGTTCCAAATAGCATAGAGTTGCTGGTTTAGTGATAAAGACAAAGTATATAGCTATAAATGAAGCTGCAAGTTGATTGTTTGGATGAAAATTTCATTACAAAACTAGGAATAGTTCCTAAGTCTCATCTTGGATCTAAACATGTGTTGTGACACTTTCAATTGATTATAGGAATCATTGAAAGATGGGAAATCACTATAGAGATAGTGGACTCTCAAGAACAACATTACATATCCATTAACTAAAGCTTATCCAACAGCAGGATAATCGTCACTTAGAGAAGAAGGGTATGAGATACCATGGAGATTGGCTTTAGTGCAAGTGGGAGATTGAAAGTAGTATGCACACAAGTCAATCATGTTTGATGATAAAGCATATACTTTGTAACAATCTTATTCATTTATTAATAAAAAGTATTTATTAAAGGCTTTTAATTATCTACATGATGTTGTTTTATAATATGTGATAAATCCATAGTTTTAAGTAATTCTTTTAGAATAATGATGATGATAATTCTAATGAGATCTAAATTCTTAGAAAGCTTAAAACTAAAATAGTTCCCAATCGTTGGATTAATAAATTGGAGATTAGTAAATCCGGATAGATTGATACATCGTTGCTTTCGCTCATCGGATGAGGATGATATCTCTCATGATCATTTATGTGGAGACACTAAAGCAAGTATGTAGGTGCTTATTAGAAAATAAGTTCACCGAACGCGGGCTAAGCTAATACCTAGTGGAGTTCTACTTTGTCAAGAATTCTAGTAGTGATAGTAAGACAACTGATCCTTGGACTTGAGATCATCATAGTATCTTGTGTATGACGAGTTATACTTTAACTTATTCCTTAAGACCCTTAGGGTATATCAAAGGGTATGCTTGGGTTTAATAAGTTTTACATGGAGATAATGTATGATCAATATAAAATCTACCACTTCTAGTAAAAGAAGAAAAATGTCCTATGTGATTCGATAAATGACAACCCAGTAGTCCTTGGCCAAGGCAGAATGAAATTATAAAGGAGTTTTTAATTTGCATTATATGGTGTTGAACATTTAAGAGTCGAAATACATATAATTAAACAAAATAAGACTTGACAGTAATTCCATGTCTTATATTTAATTGGGACATTGTATTGTGGAAGAATTGAATTGTATGATAATTATTTACTCAAAGGTTCTTTTATGATTAATGTTGAAATCTATATTATTTGGAAAGTCTTTAATCGCTAGGGAGGCTTATCCCTATTGTAGAATAAATATTATTTATTTAAATAAATTAATAGTTTAATTTATTTATTTAAATAGGATTAGAATTGTTCTAATTGATTTATTCACAACCGATTTAATATGGAGAACCTAAAGGGTCACACCATAAAAGGAAGAATAATTATTTAAGAAGTTAATGGAATAATCGTAATAATATATTAAGTGTATTTAATTTTATCTATGGTGATAGAATAAATTAAATAGCTTAATATTTATTATTTAATATTTTAGAAATATTAAATATATAAATTTATAAGAGGAGTCTTATTAATATTATTACATTTATTATTATTTAAATTTCTAAAGAGTTGGAAATTTATTTAATATTAGTACTCTCATTTATTCCTAATAAGAGTTAAAAATTAATTTAATATTAGTACTCTCATTTATCCCAATTCCTTAATTGTTAAAGAGGGTTGCCCACATCTATAAATAAGAGGAGTCTTATTATGGGTGATGTGGTTGTTGACTTTTTCACAACATACATAATTCCAATAGTTGGGAGAGTACACCTTTTCTATGAGAGATAGAAAAACTAGGGTATTGCCAAACATCCATCTTCTTGAATCTTTCTTCTTCCTTAGTGGATCACCTCTAGAGGCCAAACACTTGGGTGGCTAACATTGATCAAAGGAAGGAACCAAACTCGGTGGATTCAAGTTGAACATGAAAAGGATTGGAGGTGAACTTGTACCTGAGGAAGCTCGGATCTTCAAGGGTATGATTCTTGTTCTTTATCTTTTCGTTTAATTAATAATTGTCCATAAAGGTGATCCGGGTATATGGTTTATAAAATTTTAAAACTCTGATTTTCCACGTTTTCATTTAATTTGTGCAATTTGATTGCGTTCATGAATATTACAAACCTAACGATTGAATGATTGCTGTGAACGTGCACTTTCGTGAATAATAAATCGTGAATGATGCCGTGAATAGTAACCGGTCATGAAAAGTTTTAAATTTAATAAAAAGTTCATACCAATATTCCTATGAAATGATATTAGATGAAGTGAAATTTTTAATTATTTCAGGAATTATAGAAGCAATACTTACCATAGTAAGTTCAAATTTAGGAATACGAGATGAAATAATATTGCTTACGTAATATGGAGTATGAAAGAAAATAATATTTCTCACGAGTATTGCAATAAAATAATATCTTTTACCTTAGTAGAAACTAGATTTAACTGGAATATCGGATATTATTCTTAGAAAATCTTACAGAAAAACTACACTCAAGGTATCCTTATACTCAAGAAAATTACTCACAATACTTTAGAATAAGAATTTTTGAATTTGAAAATGGCGTGATTTTAGGATGGAGGCTTGCCCTCCTTTTATATTTCAATACGGAAGGAGAAAAGTCAGTTGCATGCCTAAATTTTCCTTATCAGCCAAACTTTTCAATGCCTAACATTTTAATTTCAATATGGGTAGGGGGCCACTCTTTGAAACCAACTTGCATGCATCTTTTTCTTCACCCACCAAATTGCCTAATCAATTCTTTCTTCCTGCCAATTCTTATTTTCCATCTATGAGGCCTCTACAAAAGTTAGGCCAACCATATATGCTGACATTTTTCAAGCCATCAAAAAAGAATACACATATTCGTCCATTTTATCACATGTATATATATATATATATTATAATATTATTATTTAAACAATCATAATATATATTTAAATGAATATTTTATCGAGAAAAAATAAATAATTATAATTCCACAGAAAATATGCCAAACTTTTAACAATTATTTCATGCTAAAAATTCTTCATTTATATCTACATAAAATAAATATTTCCTTATCATATAAATCAATAATTAATTATTCACAAATAATATTACAGAATCACAATAATTACAACCAGGCCGTTCCCAGGAAAGAGGGAGCTTTCTGATAAGAATTTCTCCCTATTAACGCGCAATTGGATGACATAACCTCTCCTTGATAGAACTTTCTAGACATTGCCAATAATGCTATATAATAATTTTATTCAAATTATATGAATTATTGATCTGATAATGGAAAATACTGTGCAGTGACAATTATTAAAACAACAATAATATAAAATATCAACGCAACAATTATTGAATTAATAAAATATTGAATAGTAATTACTGTAACAATTATTGAGTAGTGTTTTCTTACGTAAGAATCAATAATTCAAAAATATTGTGCAATACTGCAGTATCTTCTTGTGTAACAACGCCAGACATCAGTATTTTAACCACCGTGTATTCCAACGAAGGTTAATTGATAACAACTACGCCATTATTTATAAAAACTCAAACTTGTCATTTTTTTCATCCGACAGTTATTCCGTTATGGGGCCCACAAATGGCTGCACCGTCGTACGAATATTTCCCGACAATAAGAATATTCCACGACCAAACGAATATTCCCCGACAACAATGAATATTTTATAACCACTTACTTATTTTACAAAATTTGCATATTTCACCTATAACCAAAGTATTATATTAAATTATCACCTTATTATTTCAAGATAATAAATAGAGAAATTCAATTTTATTTATAATAAGTTGGGGTCTTACAACCTCCCCTCCTTATGAAATTTCGTCCTCGAAATTGATGTATGTACAACAATGTTTCAAAAGGTGAGGGTACCTCGCTTTCATTTTGATTCCAACTCCCAGGTCATTTCTTCAATAGCATGGTTCCTCTACAAAACCTTGACTTGTGGTATAACATTTGTTCGTAGGACATGCTCTTTCCTATTCAATATCTTGACAGGTACCTCCTCATACGTTAAATCTTCGTCTATCTCGTCTGGTTCTAACGTAATATTGTGGTTTGGGTCTTTAACATATTTACGAAGCATAGATATATGAAAAACATTATGAACACGAGATATGCTTGGAGGTAATGCGAGTCTATAGGCCACATTTCCTATTCGGTCAAGAATCTCCAATGGACCAACAAATCGTGGATTGAGCTTTTCTCTTCCCCAAATCTTGTAACTCCTTCCATGGAAGCAATACATAAAGATACATGATCTCCAATATTTAATTCCACGTCCTTTCGAAAGATCAACATAACTCTTTTGTCGATCTTGTAAGGTTTTTATCGTTCTTGGATCATTTGAATCTTTTCGTAATAAGAAATTCGGTCCCAACAACGTTGCTTCACCCACCTCATCCCAACATACTAAAGAACGATACTTTTGTCCATACAATGCCTCGAATGGAGCCATGCTTATACTTGCTTGATAACTGTTATTGTATAAGAATTCCACCAATGGCAAGTACTTATCCCAATTTCCTTTGAAATCTAGGACACAAAATCTTAATAGATCTTCAAGGGTTTGAATAGTCCTTTCCGATTGCTCATCCGTTTGAGGATGATATGCCGAACTGAATAGTAAATCCGTGCCCATAGCTTTCTGTAAGCTAACCCAAAATCGTGAAGTGAATCTTGGGTCACGATCCGAAACTATGGATACTGGCATGCTATGCAATCTCATAATCTCATTCACGTACATACGAGCAAGATGTTCTAAGGAATAAGTCTCACGCATGGGCAAGAAATGAGTAGACTTGGTAAATCTATCAACAATAACCCAAATCGCATATATGCCTTGAGAATCTTTGGAAAGACCCGTAACGAAATCCATAGTAATGTGTTCTCACTTCCATTCCGGAATCTCAAGTGGTTGCAATGGACCTTTTGGCACTTGATGCTCTGCCTTTACACATTGACAAGGTAAACACCTCAAGATAAACTCCGCGATCTCTCTCTTCATATTGCTCCACCAAAATGTATGTCAAAGATCATGATACATTTTGGTACTCCCAGATGGATTGCAAATGGTGTGTTGTGTGCCTCCATCATGATTCTATGCTTCAAGTCAGAATTGTTAGGAATGCAAAGTCTGGAGTTGACTCGAAGTATTCCTTCTTCATCGATTAATGCTTCTAAAATAACACCTTCTTGTACTTTCTTCTTCATACGTATCATCTTTGGGTCCGTGGCTTGAGCAGCTTTAACTTTATCGATTAGAGTCGGTTCTACTCGTATGTTTGATATCATCATGTGGGTACTTGGAGCGTTTAACTCTATCTCCATCCTTTGTAAGTCGTACAAAATGGGTCTTTGTGTTAACAACATCGCACTCATACCCGCATACGATCTTCTACTCAATGCGTCATCTACAACATTTGCTTTTCCAGGATGATATTGAATGCTATGGTCGTAATCTTTCAATAGCTCAAGCCAATGTCGTTGCCGCATGTTGAGTTCCTTTTGGGTGAAGAAATATTTGAGGCTTTTATGATCCGTATAAATCTCCACTTTTTCCCCATACAGGTAGTGTCTCCACATTTTTAACGCAAAAACAACTGCTGCCAACTCCAGATCATGAGTAGGATAATTCCTCTCATATTCTTTGAGTTGTTACGAGGCATAGGCTATGACTTTCCCATATTGCATGAGAACACATCCTAACCCTTTGCCTAAAGCATCGCTGTAGATAACAAATCCATCCGAACCAGATGGTAATGTCAGAACAGGTGCCGAAATGAGTCTCCTCTTGAGCTCTTGGAATATCTTCTCGCATTCCTCGCTCCATACGAATTTTGTATCTTTCTGAGTCAGCTGAGTTAACAGAGTAGCGATTCGAGAAAATCCTTCCACGAATCTCTGATAATAACCAGGTAAGCCCAAAAAGCTATGTACTTCGGTCACTAACTTTGGCTGCTCCCAACTTTGGATTGCTTCAATCTTTGCCGGATCAACAGATACTCCATGTTTTGAAACCACGTACCCAAGGAATTCTAGTTCCTTAAGCTAGAACTCGCATTTTTTTCAGCTTGGCATATAGCTTGTTGTCACAAAGTCTTTGAAGTACTAGCTTCAAATGGTTCTCATGATCTTCACGGCTTTTGGAATAAATGAGGATGTCATCAATAAAGATAACAATGAACTGATCCAAATATTTCTTGAATACACGGTTCATCATATCCATAAAGGCAGCAGGAGCATTAGTCAATCCAAAAGACATGACTAAGAATTCATAATGCCCATACCGAGTTCTGAAGACAGTCTTCGGAATATCCTCAGTTTTAATCTTCAACTGATGATATCTAGAACGAAGATCGATCTTTAAAAAGAATTGTGCTCCTTGCAACTGGTCGAACAGGTCATCAATACGAGGTAAGGGATACCTATTCTTAATGGTGACATGGTTCAATTCCCGGTAGTCAATAAAAAGTCGCATACTCTCATCTTTCTTCTTTACAAATAAAATAGGAGCACCCCAAGGAGATTTACTAGGACGAATGAAACCGATGTCTAACAATTCCTGTAGTTGGACTTTTAACTCCTGAAGATCAATAGGAGCCATTCGATATGGGGTTTTAGAAATGGGCTTTGTACCCAGTTCAAGATCAATAAAGAATTCAACTTCACGTTCTGGGGGTAGACCAGGAAGTTCTTCAGGAAATACGTCAGAAAATTCACTAACAACAGAAATATTATTCAAATCTGACGTGTTTTTGTTCAAGTCCATAATACGGGCTAAGAAAGCTTGACATCCATTTTTCAATAAACGAATAGCTTTATGGCTTGTTATTACAGTGACTGATTTTAGTGGGCTGGTTAGGACTATGAAAACTAACAACCTTACGAAAACAATCAATTTTGGCATGATGAGTGGTTAACCAATCAATCCCTAAAATCACATCAAATTCTAGTATCTTTAAAGAGATAAGATCAACAGGTAATGTGATTGTGCAAACTTGGATCAAGAAATATTTATACACAGTGGATGTGATAAAGGTTTCTCTTAATGGAGACTCCACAGATAAATCAAAGTCTAATTTCTCTAGAGTCAAGTTTAAACGTTGAGCACAAGCATGAGAGATAAAAGAATGGGTAGAACAGGTATCTAGTAAGGTATAAACTTCTCAAGAGTTCAAGATTAGCTTACCCGTGATCACCTCGTTCGGGTTTCTTGCATTTTGGCCAGTCACGACAAACGCCCTCCCTTGAACCACCGACTTTGTTTTGTCCGTATTTGCCTTTTGTGTCACCGTCCCAGTTGGACTTGACTTTACTACCAAACAAAATTGGGCTATATGACAGTCTTTTCCACAATTGAAATACATCTTGGAAGGCTGTGAACAATTTGGACTTATGTGTCCCTCCTCTTCGCATTTGTAGCATCTAACTGGCAGTCGTTCTCATCCCCTAGAATTTGTTGTTGGTGCTGGTGCTGGTGCTGATGTCTTCCCATCATTGTTGAATCTCCTCTTTTTGAAATTTACACTTGACTCACCTCTCCTATTAATATAGCCACGATGACCACCCGAGTGGTTACCGCTTTTGTCCGTATTTTTCCTTCCTCGCTGGTTATCATCGCTCCGATGACTACTATCACCGGTATGACCCTGGTTGTGGTCCCTTGGTTGAACATACTCATTATCTCGCTCTAATAATTGTGCCATGTTAACAACATCTGAATATAAAGAAAATTTGTGAGAGATAAGGTATTGACGAATCTCAGGTTTTAGACCTCTTCGAAACATCCGCGTCATACGTTCCTCACTCTCTACCAAATGAGGTGCAAACCTGGATAACTCCGCGAACTTTGCCTTGTACTGGGACACCGTCATGTTATTCTATTCCAGTCTAATAAAATCTACCTCCTTCATATGACGAATACTTTCAGGAAACTACTTATCATTGAATAGTTTTTGAAATCTTTCCCAAGATATATTGAGTGCGGCTGGCTGGGTACGCTTCACAGATTCCCACCAGTAATCTGCTTCACCACGGAACATAAAGGTGGCGAATGGAACCTTATGTTCCTCCGTGCATCCCAAGATAATGAATATCTTTGTAATTTGCTTGACCCACATTTCTGCCTTAATCGGATCAGGCTTTCCCCAGAAATCTAGTGGTCCCAACTCCTTGAACTTCTTGGCCATGACAAACCGCGCGTTGCTATCATTTCCACCCATATTTTGTACACGAGTCTCCCTCGTCTGATTTTGCATGAACTGCAAAAAGCTTCTAAAACATTCCATCATTCATTGTTTGCTCCATAATGTTGTTTACAGGAGGAATATTGCCTTCCTGTTGCACGTTCTCTTGGTTGGTGATTGATGGTTGTTCAACAGTCTCATACACTCCGTTGTTAACGTTCTCAGCTGCCATTCTTAAAAACTACCATAAAACAAGGGTTAATTAAATAAATTAACATATCACATAATATCCCTATATTATGACCGTCCAACAAATAAGCTTAGGTAGGACACACTAGCGAAGGATTTACTCGTCTCTCCCCTTCTAGTTCTATTCCCCGATCTCCGCCAAAGACCATATCGCTAAGCTCTGATACAAACTGTGACACCCCCAAAATATGTACACATCACCCATTCTGAGTCGCCAAATACATGGTACAGAAAATATTTATAACTTTATTATTACAATTGTCGTGCAAAATACGACAACACATACTGTGAGTTTAAATACAAATATTGTCTTCTAGACAATATCCACACTCAAATAAAGTCCTCATTACAATTATTGATGCACTATTTAAAAAAATAGTGAGGACTGCTAAAACAACTGTCTAGGACCATCACTCTATACCCCGACTGGTTCCTGCTATGTTCTCACTTCCTGAGAAGAAAAATGGAACAAAAAGGAAAAGGGTGAGCTCAACTAGCCCAATAAAGAATATTATGACTAAGATAATATACAACAAATTATCCTTAGTCTTCAACAGGGAAAAATCTGATAGAATATAATAGACAACACGTTTTAGATCAACAACTGCAGCAAAAAAAAAACAATTCATTAGAAGAGTTAAGTAGAGAATAAAATCTACTATCATCTATGAATTTAAAAGTCCATCATCAATATTTTATCCCTGTAACATCAATCAATATACATCTTGAATCAAATATTCATCTTTGCACTACGGGCCAAAGATATTCATTTGTATCACCAGTTGATCATGTTCATCTCAACACCTGTTCATCTTTGCACTACGGGCCAAAGATATTCATCAGGCAATCATACATCTTTACACTACAGGCCAATGATATTCATCAAGTATCACCATTAAGGACTGAGGATGATGAAAAATATTTTAGAGAACGAATCCAGGGAGATAAAAGGATACAGTTTAGAGATTCGTACTCTAGATAATTTAAGTTCAAAAATACTCCATAATGGAGTAAAATTCAATAATGAAAATCAAAACATGGATTCAATTTCAAGAATAGAGGTCACAACAAATAACTTGGAAGGAGAGAAAAAAAAATATTTTTTTGTGAATAGAGACTGAAACGTGAATAAAGAGCGTGAACAAAGACCGTGAATAGGATTCTGGAACAAAGAATCGCGAATGCATTCGATGTAAAGAACTCGCCATGAAAAGTTCCAAAATTGATAAAAAGTTCAAACCAATATTCCTATGAAATGATATTTGATGAAGCGAAATTTCTAATCATTTCAGGAATTATAGAAGTAATACTTACCATAGTAAGTTCAAATTTAGGAATAAGAGATGAAATATTATTGCTTACATAATATGGAGTATGAAAGAAAATAATATTTCTCACGAGTATTGCAATAAAATAATATCCTTCACCTTAGTAGAAACTGAATTTGACTGGAATATCGGATATTATTCTGAGAAAATCTTGCAGAAAAACTACACTCAAGGTATCCTTATACTCAGAATAAATACCCACAATACTTTAGAATAAGAATTTCTGAATTTGAAAATGGTGTAATTTTAGGATGGAGGCTTGCCCTCCTTTTATAGTGCAATACGGAAGGAGAAAAGTCAGTTGCATGCCTAACTTTTCCTTATCAGCCAAACCTTTCAATGTCTAACATTTTAATTTCAATATGGGTAGGGGGACACTCTTTGAAACCAACTTGCAGACATCTTTTTCTTCACCCACCAAATGGCCTAATCAATTCTTTCTTCCTTCCAATTCTTATTTTCCATCTATAAGGGCCTACAAAAGTTAGGCCAACCACATATGCTGACATTTTTTAAGCCATTAAGAAAGAATACACATATTCGTCCATTTTATCACATGTGTATATATATATATATATATATATATATATATATATATAATATAATATCATAATATATATTTAAATGAATATTTTATCGAAAAAATAAATAAATAATTATAATTCCACAGAAAATATGCCAAACTTTTAACAATTATTTCATGCTAAAAATTCTTCATTTATATCCATATAAAATAAATATTTTTTTATCATATAAATCAATAATTAATTATTCACAAATAATATTACAGAATCACATTAATGACAACCAGGTCGTTCCTAGGAAAGAGGGGGCTTTTCGATAAGGATTTCTCCCTTTTGGCTCGCAATTAGATGACCTAACCTCTCCATGACAGAACTTTCTAGACATTTTCAATAATGTTATTTAATAATATTATTCAAATAATATGAATTATTGATCCGATCATCGGAAAATCATTGTGCGGTGACAATTATTGAAACAACAATAATATAAAATATCAACGCGATAATTATTGAATCAATAAAATATTGAATAGTAATTCACGTAATAATTTTTGAGTAAATACCTTCTTTCACGTAAGAATCAATAATTCAAAAATACTATGCAATACCGTGTGCTACTGTGCAACTACGCGTATTATTGTATTTTAACCACCAGGTATTCCAACAGTGTTAACGGTAATAACTACGTCGTTATTTATAAAAACTCAAACTTATCATTTTCTTCATCCGATAGTTATTCCATTATGGGGCCCACAAATGGTTGCATAGTCATATGAATATTCCCCAACAATAAGAATATTCCACGACCAAATGAATATTCCCCGACAACAATGAATATTTTATAACCACTTGCTTATTTTGCAAAATTTGCATATTTCACCCATAACCAAAGTATTATATCAAATTATAACCTTATTATTTCAAGATAATAAATAGAGAAATTCAATTTTATTTATAATAAGTTGGGGTCTTACATTCACCCTATCGTTTTGTATACGAACCTAACATGAATTACCTCCCTGTTCGCAATTTCTACGTTTAAAGGGAAATTCAACCCTTCACTAGGTATTTCTAATCTCTTAGCAAATTCATCAGATATAAACGAGCAAGTAGCACCCAAATCAAATAATACATATGCATTTATATCATTGATTGGGAAAATATCTGACACGATATCTTTTGAATACACTACATCCTGCACCGTCATGTTGAAGGTTCTTGTTGTGGGCTTATCTTTGACGTTGGTCCAACAATAGTCAGTGTACCTCCACTAGCATTTCCCTTGCTTCCATTTGCCTCACCAGATCTCTTCTTAGGGCATTCACGAGCAAAGTGATCCTTGGACCCGCACGTGAAGTAAACGTTCTTCTTAGATTGAGTGTAATTTGGGGCGATATAACCCTCCTGGCCACAGTTGAAGCATACTCGTTTCCCCATCAAGCACACACCCTTGTGAAACTTCTCGCATGTAGCACATGCTTCGAACTTCTTCTTTTGCTGGTTTCCTTGCTAATTTCCAGCTCCCATATTTACATTCCACTTCCTCTTCAAATTGTTATTGTCATTTCCACCGTTACCACCACCACCATTCTTAGCTTCACCTTCATTCTTCTTCTTCCTCTGCTCTTGGTTGTGTTTTGTTACAGCGTCGCCTCCACTCTCAGCGAGAATTGCTTTCTCCATTATCGTTGTAAACGTATTCAGCTGGAACAAGGAAACCCTACTGTACAGCTAGGGCTTCAATCCCTGTTCAAACCTATTTGCCTTGCGTTCATCTGTGCTGACTTGATATTGCGCAAACCTCACCAGCTCATTGAATCTTGGGCCATACTCATACACTGACATCGTTCCCTACTTCAGTTCCAAAAACTGCACTTCTACCTGACTCTTCGAACTTTCTAGAAAATAGGTCTCAAAGAATATTTCCTTGAACTTTTCCCAAGACATTACCCCTTGACCTTCTCGGGTTTTATTGGCTTGCCACCAATAACTAGCCTCTGCTTTCAACATGAATGTTGCAAAAAAGTCTTCTGATTCTCCTCTACCCTATCAACATCAAAAACTTTCTCTATTTCCATGATCCAGGTCTGTTCTTCAACCGAATTCATGGACCCACAAAATTCTGGTGGTCCAACCGCCATGAAATCCTTAAACGTTATACCTTGGTTCTGAGGTTGATTCTACAAAGCACCCGTCAGTAACGTCACTAGCTGCTGAACTGGGTTACCTTCCACATTGTTATTGTTGGTTTCCTCAGTGGTTCTTTGTCGGGGTGGTTGACGTCTGGGAGGCATTTTCTGTTAAAATACATCCATTAGATTCTATTCAACCTTTTAAGTATTATATACTTAAGTTGCACATCATAAAAAAAATTATCACATAACATATATCACTTTGAATAAAACAATAACTTTTATTCATTCATAATCTTTTCAAAACATCAAAAAATAGCATCACTACTATTTACATCACTTTCGTGAACTATAACAATTGCAGGACAACATCATCAACATCTATCCCATTGTTTATATCATACCCGGGATTTACAATTTATTAACTCCCTAATCACATATTAGGTACATTCCTTACAATATTCTACTAAGATACTGAGTAGCCTTACAACGCTCTTCCTCCATAATTCAAGTCATTGTTCGGCGATCTAAAATGTATGATGGCAGTGTCTCGAACTGAATAGGATGACACATGACCCGATCTTAAGCTCGATTGATTATGGTATTGAATACATTATTCATCTCCTCCATCTTCATCCTCTTTGTTTATGTGTCCCTCTCTGCCATCCTGGCTCGTTGATAAGCTTCCTCATGCGCGTCTTCGGCTCTTGCCCTCTTGGTAGATTCCTCCTTCAGCTTATTCTCCAGTTCTGCAATCTTCACCATAAATTGCTTGTTTTCCCTTTCCATGTGGACCAACTTCTCTTCAACATTGTTTAGCCGTTCTTCTCAATCCTGGATCTCGTCGTTCTTCTGTGCCATCGAGGTCTGTTGTTCATCTACTATCTCCTATAACTCCTCGATGGTATCTTGAAGTTCCACATTGTAGTCATACACCTCGTCGTACATACGAGCAACTATCGAGTTAAGTGGAATATCTTCCTCCTCGTCCTCCTCATCCCCCGACTGTGGCAGCTCAACGGGGTCCTCCTCATCCGTCTCTATCTCATCCTCCTCATCAGGTACTCTCTCCTACTCAACTACTATGACCGACAGAACTGTTTCCCGTGGCAGTAGTTGTTCCCAAATCACCTGAATATCTCGAGGTTCCTCATCTCTAGCCTGACTGGATCCTCCTATATTAGCCATCTGTCAACCAAATTTTAAGTTTTAATTACTAATCATTACTACTCGACACTCACGAGCACATAAGTTATAATCACATAAGCACATAAGTATTTTATTACTTCTTCCTTAACAACTCGATAAGAGTTTATCATCACTATCTTTTCAAAGGTTACTTCCTAAGGCTTTTCCCCACCCAAGGTTCATAACCTAAAGCTTTGATATGATCAACCTGTGACACCCCTAAATCAAGGTACTTCATTCCCACAAGATTTGGTGCTCACTATCCATACATTCATACTATCTACCCAAATAAAATAATATTTAAACCATAAATCCTCCCTTTAAATAGGGTTACATTATTAAATCCAAAAACATCACAGGTTGTATAACCTTAAACATCATACAAGTGCGAAAATAAATTATTACATCACATCATTATATAAAAGTCTATCATTATAACAATAAAATAAAATTACAACTTTGCATCACTTTTACATTTTTCCCTTTCCTTTGCTAGTTGAAGGCTCATCTACCTTCTCAACTTTAGCTGCAATAATAATATTTATGAAAGAATGAGCAAAACAATTACTCACTGGATATAACAATGAATCAACAGGAGAATAATAATAATAACTGCTAATGAATATGCTCATCAAAACTGAATAAACTCTAACAATGATAATTAAAAACTATAATCCAAAATATATAATATATATAACTGAGGGTCATAAGACCATGAACTATGTCCACAGTTGCAAGTAATCTTTCAACTTCAACTTTAACAGTCATAAGACTATAAGGACTTCTCGTACTTAAGGGGATCAGCCCTTTGTACAATGTATTGTGCACAAACATTTCAACGCTAAGCGTAAATTATCCCCTAATAATAATAGTGTTGTTCATCTCAGTATTTAGAGTAAAAGTCCGCACACAAGAAAGTTTGGTTTGGATAAGCTTTCAAGGGTAATTTGAAGTTTAACGAACATCAACTAGAGGACTAGTTGAATCAATAGTGTTTGATAACACAACAGTTGATCTATAATTACATAATATGGAACAATGAATAAGTGTAAGCGAACTAACTATATCTCGAACTCATGCTTAGAAACAACCACAAAGCATAAGTATTGAATGACAATAAACCTTGCTTGAATAAAATTAAGCTAGGACTATGAATTATTGAATATACATTATGTAATAGCAAGATGAAAATAATGCTTGCTTATTATGAGAATAGCTTGTGTCAAGTAAATGAACTAAGATAATTCAACATTAGAAATTAGAATTCAAGAAAATTGCATTCATAGTACATGAAGGACAATAAAGAAACTTGTCTAACAATAAACAAGTTAGAATACATCAATAAATATTGGAATTCAAAACTTGTTCGAATAAAGCTTAAGTCATAGCTAGCTTGTTCAAATAATGATTAGAAATACAAGAATTCGCTTAATGAAAGTTTAAAGTAAGAAACTTGCTCAACGTAAATGTAGAGTTAGAAAACTTGCTCAATGTAAAAATGAGGAGTTTAGAAACTTGCCTCGAGCGTAAGCTATAATATTACACTCACGTTCACCTACACATAGGTTTAGAACCACAATACCTATTAGATATGCTAACATTCACTTTCCAATATAACATGCATTTCTAGCTAAACTTGTTATGTTAACACAAGTCTTATGCTACCATTCAAATATCAGAAAATTTCCAGGGTGTTAACCTTCGCAACACCTGTTTACTATTCATCATGCTTAATAAATCACAACATGTTATTTTCATAGTTTACTAATAATTTAAAACTTTGAATTACTAATCACATAATACAACTCTGTTTTAACCTTGTTGTTACGTGTTAGACATGCTAACACATCATTAGTACAATGTATAGGGGTATATCAAAGTCTGCAAGAAGAAGAATGCATTCAATGTTCGAGGATAGGGTATATGCAGCAATTGCTACCCACACACAAGCTCGGGACCGGCAGTGAAATGCTACTTCATTTTTTCCTTTAACATATTGGCAAGCAATTGCATTGTAAGAATGTACTTGAGGCAGAGACGGTCGATGAACATGAGCGATGGTTAGACTTTAGCCCAACAAATACAAATTTCTCCCACTAAACAGTAATATTAACATAAACAATTGATATAGAACTATTACAAACATGTTTGCCAACATATTTAACCAATTAGAACAATTTAACATCAACTAAAACTAGTTTAATTTCTCAAATTTCATATTTTCATACATAAACACCATTTTTGACATCTCTTCCCCAAAATTCACACTGTAATCTCTATACTTGGCCAAATTGCTTCGTTCAAATTACGTTATGCTCGTTTCCTAATAAACTAACATATACAAGACTCAATTTACAGTTTCATATACCGTTTGACCACTAAAATTGGTACTTTTCATGAACTATATGAAAATTACATATACTATCAAAATTTCTACTGTCAAACGAAATTAGCATACAAATTCTTGCTTAAACATAAACTCTAATCATTATAAACACATATACTCACAATTATCAGTTATTTATATCATCAATTCAACAATTTGAATTCACAGAGTACATGAAATTTCACTGTAAACTCAAATACATGTATATACATATATATAATACCAAAGTTGTGAACATACCTTCAAATGATCGAACAATTCTTGCTAGCTCACTGGAATTGTGGTGAAATCCTTAAGCTTCCTCTCAATCTCTCTCAACTCTTTGTAATATCTAGGCTAGCAAATAACCAGCTGATAATACTATGCATAAACCAATATAAACTGATATAGCCATAATACATATATTAAATATATCAGTTACCAACTAATAAACGTATAATTTTAAATATATAATATTTATTATTTAATCTATTTTATTTATTTTATTTAAATTCAAAAATTAGAAATCCAAAAACCATAAGGCTTTGTTTGGCAAAACCCTTTAAAATATAATTAAGCCTGTTTGGCAAAAAACTAAATTAAACTCATTTAATTTATTTTAATAAACAATTTAGTTTATAATTTATAATTACATCTTATTTATTTGGATTCTCATATCGAACATTAACCCATTAAATTAATCACATACTATATTTTAATTAAATATACCATTTTAGCAAATATCACCAAAATTATAATTTTCGCATCTAAATTATTAAATCAAAACAACAATATAACATCTCATATTATATTACAACTCTCTAAATTATAAATTAATTTAATTTAGAATATTATCTAATAAATTTAGATTCTTAAATATTTACTAACAACCATCACATCAATAAAATATTTATTTCATCAATTTCAACAATAAAACATCAAATAAATGTTTATATTCAATAAATATTTAAAATTACAATTTGAAATTCCAGATTGTTACATCTAACATAAGACCACATGATTTTCAAGTTTACGGTTTATACCTCCTTTTCGAGCTTGATCTTGATTCTGATCATCATGATCTTATCTTGGCTTGCTAATTATCATTCTAGGAACTGGTCCACTACAAAAATTCGTGGGTTTAGAGAGAGAGGGCTTTGTGGAGTGTTTGTGAACAAATTGGGCTAAATGATGAACTTTCCTCTCTCTCAATCTATATATAATATGGTACAATGCCTATGGTTGATCATGTGATCAGATTTTGGCTAATTAAAAATGATTTCTAGACCACATGACTAGCTAGAGTTGGTCACCAACTACTTACTAAGGCTAGATCTACACTCCACCTAATTAAAATATTCAAAGGGTAATTTGGTCATTTGACTTGTAAAGTTAATGGAAACTTGGTAACTTCTCACAATCCTTAGGGTTTGACCCTTAGGTTTAACCTTAAGGTTATACAAATTTATTTTCTAAGCTTTTCTAATTAGTTTTAAAAATAGAAAATTAAGATTTCTAAATTATAATTAGGGTTTCCTAATTATAATCCAGCTTGCTAATTAGGGTAAATATTTCCTAATTAAAATTGCTAATTTAGCAATTAGGTTCCATTAGGGTTTCCAACTGAATAATTAGGGTTTTCTAATAATCAATTAGGGTTATCCCTAATTAAATAAACAACATAAAAACCTTATACTTATCTTCAAGCTTTAAAATCAGGGTTTTAATATTTCAAATTAGGGTTACGGATTCCCGGAACTGAAATTAGGGTTTTCATAGCCGATAATAGGGTTTATTATCAATCATTAGGGTTTTCTAACTGAACGTCGAGGTTCTTAATATATTATTAGGGTTTGTAACTGATATAATTTATCTGGTTAACCCTTGACCCTTAACCACATATTGTACAAATATATAACCATATACACAAATATTCTTAACACTGTAAACCTTTACCAAAAGTATTTAAATTCACAAAATTCATTCCCAAAAATGTCAAATACATTCACTTATTTTCTGTCTAGGTCTATTATTTAACCTCTATTCAATCTTTTAAGATTTTATTAAATTGTCTAATTTCTCGAGTTTTCAGAGACTAAGTATGGTGAAACCAACACTCGGATAAAGCCTTCAGATAACCCTAGGGGCAGCGATGGGGTGGAATGGAAAAGAAGTCCTTAAAACCCCAAGAGTGGACAATGGTCTGGTACTCTAGATGAAGGGTCTGGTAAAAAGAATGAATGCTAAACCAGCTCCCCTTGGGTAAAGTGAAGCCAAAAACATGCATTAAGTTCAAAATCAAGATTAAACCCTTACCCCAAAAATGGGAAAAGAAGAAAGGTAAAAATGAAAATAGCTATTACCTCATTCGCATGAAGATAGATTGACGGATGACATCTTAAATCATGCAAAAGATTTGGAATCGTCATGTTAATAGCTGGAAGCTCCCAACGAGGAATAGAAGTAGAAGGAGTTGGGTCCTCAATAGGAACATCATCCTCCCCATCTATAGCCTCCGTCCTCTCCACATGAATGGGATGAATCACTAACTCGATGAGGCTGCCGGGCTGGACGAGGCACAAGGATATCAGAAGCACTCCTCCTCACGCCTGAGGAAACCTAACGAGAACTACTCGGTCGGTCTGAGTCCATAACTTGAGTAAAATCTCCAAATCACCTCAAAAGGGTGAGGTACGCTTCGAAATTAAAGCAATTAAATTCAAAACATGGCATCATACATATCCTATGTGAAAACATGCATTAGTTTAACATACTTCTCCAGTATAGTTAAAATTGTATGCATATTAAATTCCAGACTCTTGAAAAATTTCACCAGAGTCTCCTTTGTAAAACGGACTATCCGCATGCACATAGGCATGACTAGGTGGCCATTCAGTATCACACCAACCCAAAATCATGAGCATTTCATATTATATGAAAAACATTAAGATTAAACTCGATCATGGCAGCCAAATTACCATGTGTATTTTACTTGAAAAGCTATGCTCATTTGTCCTCAAATATGATAAATAAAATGGCCAAAAAGGGTGTAAAATGACTGTCTCAGATGTAGACACTCTAAATTTTGCATTTCTATTACTAACCTAGCAGGAGGGCAGAATCGTCTTCCAGAGATAACCCTAAGAGTTAAATTAAGTCAATTCCGGAGACAACACCGGAATCCTCAGTTTTCCATCACAGAGATGACCCCGAGATATCCATCTCCAGTCCCGGAAATAACACCGGGAATTTCAGTTTTAACCTCAGAGATAACCCCGAGGAATACCATTTTAGTTCCGGAAATAACACCGGAGAAGGCAGTTCCATCGCGGAGATAATCTCGAGATACTCGGTTCCAGTCTCAGAAACAACATCGGGACACCAGTACAAAGTACTAAATAGACAACACTTAAATTACAATATTTTTTATAAAAACGTTGATATATTTTTTTTACAACGTTTTTAAAAAAAAACGTTGTAGATATATATGCAAAAACGTTATCTATTTAAAAAGGCATTTTTTGGGTTTTAACTAGATAACGTTTTTTTTAAAACGTCGTCTATCAGGAAAAACATGGAGCTAAAAAAAAGGTGGTTAAATGAAACCTTAAAATTAAATCCGCTCTCTTTCGCATTTCTCACCGAGTGTCTTCGTCTCTCATCTCTCTGATTAGCCTCTTTTCGTCCAATCTGAAAAACAAAAGCTAGGGTTCGACTGTTACAAAATGCATTCAGAAATAATTTTGTTGCAGAGGGTTGAAGTGGAAGGTGGAGAGGAGAGAGCACCCTAGCCCTGTTCTACTTCTACGTGGTGTGCGAACTCAATTTCTAGACATCCAATTGTTTGGACTCCGCTCCGATGGACCTCAGATGCTCTCAAGGCAGTTCGGTGCATTCGGTCGGAGGAGGAGATACCGCTGCAACCCTTATACTTACTGGTATTATATGATGGAATCTTTTGTCCAACATTCTCTCTCTTCTTCTTCTTCTTCATCGGTTACTCTTTGATTTTGCAGCAACCCTTATACCGCTGGTTAAGATCTTTTGTAAGGGAATTTTAAATTAATTGCTAATCTTTTGTATATTTTTTTGTAAAGATTCCAGTTACTGACCATCAGATTTCAGGAATTAAATTTGACTGAAATCGAACTTAACCGGGTGGATATTTGAGTAGGGCTATCTGGTCCGTCGATTTTTATGGATGGATCTCCTCAAGCTGTTCGGCAGTTGAGTAATCTCAATTCACAGGTCATTCTGAAAATCACTTATGCTATCAATTCAAATTTGTGTCCATGCATCTCTATTTTATTATTATTTGGATTGTTAACTTTAATTACTCTCTTCTTTACACAACATTTTAAAATTTCACTCACTTGTAATGCTTAATTTATATGCTTTAGTGAAAAGTTGTCTTCTGATTTCCAGAAATACACTTTGAGTTGGTCTCTGAGGCTATTCATGGATTGTATATTTCGTGATATCTATGAGCTCAGAATATTACCTTGAGAATTAGGTGACAGTTGATAGTTGATTTCATTCACATTTAAAGAAGTAAATCTGCAGTAATAAAAGATAATGGTGGATAAGACGTGGATTAACATTGATATCTACTCCATAGGTGGATATGTAGTTCACTTTAATATGCTTGTTTTGCAGGATCTGGTGATGTGCAATGTGACTTTGGGTGTCTCCCAATTTGAGAGATGTGCCCTTTGGGTTCAAGTCTTGTACTACCCCTTTTATGGTACTGGTCTATTAGCATTCAGTATGTTATAATATTTTGATAATGTTATTATCATAGGCTGCACAGGTTTTTATTATTTCATTAGGAGTTTTGCTGTAAGATTTTTGACTCATAATATACTAATATGTATTAACTGACATAATGCACATATATCCGTTGCACAGCCACAAATTTCATCTACCAATGTCGATCTTACAACTTAGAATCTGAGGCTAAAGTTGTATCAAACTGGCAAAAAAATTTAGGAGTTGAACTCGCAAAGCATTTGACTAGTTGTGGATATGAGTCTAATATTCGAGGTAAGCTCTTTCTTGAATGCAGTTATGATTTCCCATAGTATTTTGAGTTTTTATTTGGTTATTTCTATTGTCTCCATAGTTTTCTATTGTCTCCATAGTTTTCAATTTCTTGTTTTGTTCTCAACTTTTGGTATTTTCATGTTGCTGCAGTCAAAGCACTGTCCATAAGAGCTTGGAATTGTGTTAAACATTTTAGGCTTTGATCTTCATTTTATATCTAGACCCATAAGTTTGAAATAGAATGATTAGTGGCCCACCTGGTTGTGAGTATTAATCTTACAAAGATATGTGTTTGACCCTCTAAGTATTTGGTGGCTGTTGATGATTCTTTTATTAGGTCTGCATCTCTTGTTTATGCAGGTTACGTCTCGTGGTGGCATGTGGCCCATAGTTGGTTAGTAGTCAGGCTTTTCTAGTTGTTTCTTTTGTCATTGTCCATTGTGAAAATGCAGATCATCTGTTTTTGTCATCTGTTTTTCTTGGATAGTTATCTATTTTTCTTATTTCTAGAAGAAATTGTAGACTTACTCTGTCTTCTATTATTATCTTAGTATATCATATCTCCATATGTGCTGAACAGTTTCTTAACATTAAGTTCTGAAGAAATAGGATCGTCTAAATTGTACTTTATTATTGATAGTTTTATGGAGTTAAGTTTAGTGTACTTATTAAAGTATTTCCATTCTTAATAACACTTGAAAGTTTGTTTAAATGCATTTTATGTTATATTTTGGTGCTGCATTTTCACTAATGTGCCAGAAGCATCTTATTTTAAAGAAACTGGTCTGCAGCTTTGTGCAGGACTCCAGCATATGCACAATCTTGAGCCTCCATATGCACACAATGATGTCAAACTTGGTAATGTCCAACTACAATGGCTCATTTTTCCAAAAAGATGATTAGGCATTTTACTGCATTATACCTAATGCAGCAGTCAATTGCTTCTCTCGGGACAAAAACTTATTCTCGGACAGCTAAGGTTGTGCTCATCTTTTCAATAGAATCGTTAGTCTATAAATATATTATTTCCTCAAACCTCAAATTCGATCAAGTACCTAAACATTTGTTTCTAAATATTATGATCTTACTTCTTAAGGATACGTGAGCAACATTTACATGAGCAACATTTACCCTTGGCAAATATATATTGAAATACATATATGTTTTCAGATGATGGATTTGTATGTCTATTCTTTATCTCTTTCTTCATTTAAAAAGTTATGTTTGTGAATTTTGGTTTCTTCATTTAAAAAGTTATGTTTGTGCAATATAGGTGCTGTCTTTTATTGCACAGATTATGATCTCCCTTTTAAGATATGTTTGCGCTTTCCTTATAAAGAGGCTAGAAAAGTAAAGGATCCCGATAGGACTTGTGACTATGTTTCTGCACTTGCAGTTTTCAAATAATGAAGGAGAACTCTATTCATTGTCGGTCTGGAGCCCTCATTTCAAGTGGATCCAGGATTTGAGTTCATTAGACAATAGATTTACTGTTACTCCTGGAAACAATGGCCTGTTGTATGTTACTGTTCCAGCGAGGGCTCTTATTCTGGCTCTCGATGTTTCTAGAGGAACTATTCTGTGGCAGAAAACTATTGGGCCATTAAGCACAATTGATTATGGACCGGTTGTTGATTTTAATGGTAAATTGATGGCCTAAATAGTGTAAGAGCAATTGAAGAAGTTTGAATGTTCAAGTAACATTATAGATTTACATATTGCAGCGATTAGATTTTAAAAGTCAAAGCATGTTGTCATGACAAAATTGGCAAGAATATATGGATTAACCTATGAAACAAAAAAATGATACATAGAAAGAACTGCAAATTTCTTTTCAGCAGCCTCCCTGTGTCAGGTTGGTGTTGAGTCGAAGCAGCATGTTTAACTTAAAATTACTCAGAACAAGACAGTTTTAATCATGAACACTTCATAGTCATACATTCTAGGGAATCTCATGCTTATAGCAGAATTTATAAAGGTGGGTCTTTGACTTTGATAAATTCCTGAGTATTTCTTGAAGGAACTCACTAACTTCTTTGTCATGTTGATCAATTTACAGGTTGGGTATCTATTGGTTCATTGGATGGGTTTCTGTACTCATTTTCACCAACTGGGGATCTCAAGAAATTCCCAAAAGCTGCTGCAGCGAATTTGGTAGTCCAAGTTAGTCCTGCTCTTGATTGCTCTTGTTATGCAGTTTATATATCTCAGACAGATATGGAAGGAAAATATAGCCACACAATTGGTGAATACATTTATATATCAGCAATGAAACCAAAAAATGTTGTCTTCACTATGCTTGTTCCAGCAACAGGGTCCATCTACAGGTCTGAAAGCTATCCTGGTGTTTTGGACATTTTGTAATATTTCTTTCCATCATTTGAATTAAGAAAATCTCTGGTCCAGGATGTATTTTATTGGTTGACCTACTTTAATTTTTTATTGTTTGTTGGTGTACTATAGGTCCATTCTCATCCTTGTTGTCTAAGAGTGATCTGCAATATTTTATACTGGATGTGAGGATTATTCTTTCTTTTGTTTCTTCTTCAAGTAAGTTTCTCTCCGCAAACCCTGTACTATTTAAGGTCTTGCAGTGACTTTATTTGATACATTGGCAAGACTTTTGTAGCTAGAAAGCTGTGCTGGTAGTATTATATATGTAGTAAAACTATGAGAATCTTCTATCACATTAAGGTCCAACACGAAATTAATGTGGATAGCATTGTCCCATCTTATATAACAAGGATGTGTGATTTAACAAACCACCATTTTTCTTTCTCTAATTGTAGTGTTCCCAACTTATTGTGTTCTGTGTTGTGCAATTCAATGGCCAGTTTGCTAACCCTAGTATGATGTTCCCATTTTATTGAAATCTGTGTTGTGTGTGATTCAAGTGTCAACTGCCAGTTTGATGTGGAAAAATGGAGAAAGCAAATGCATCCATAACGATAGCATGTTTTGCCTACACCTAATAGATAATGCATATGTTGGCTTATTTTGTTACTTCCTAAGGACATTCAAAGAAGTCCAAATTAGAAAACTTTATTTTTGATGATTTGAGTCAAATTGAATTGGATGGCTTATATTTATCAAAAACATAAATTAATTAAGAATTGGATTCTTATATAATTCTTTGTTCCCCTATCTAAGGAATATGGAATGTTTTGGTGGTCATAAACGTTAGCCATGTTATAAGTTGAACACTTAAAACTTTATACTAAGCATGTTTTCTAAAATTCAATCTACTTTTACAGACCACTTGCCGAATATTAGAACATGAACGTAGTCACTTAAGTCAATATTTTTCCTTATTTCGACTACTATATATTTGAGACTAAAGTATTTCTTAACATATGTTAACTACCTCCACACTGTCAAAATCTAGACTTTGGATGGGTAGTTCTATGTCATGTGGTCCTGTTGCTAATTTTAATAAGGTTGCAATGAAGAATATTCTTACCCTTTTGCAGGAAGTTCTTAAATCATTCGGTTATCCTTTCATATGAAACTCTACTGGAATTTGAGCTTATTGTTCTAATTTCCTCGTTGGTGCAGGTATTGGTAGTCCACTTCCATGCCGCAACACATGTAATGTTCTCATAACTTGTACTAGTGATTGCCTCAATCATGCATTTATTCTAATTTTTTAATTTGGTATCAGTCCATAATTAATTAATTATTCATGGAGAATGTTCTCATAATAATTAATTTTTTTAATTTTTTAGTGAGTTGCAAATATATATTGATATGTTTCATTGTCCTCACTTCCTAGCATGATGACCTTTCAGTTTTTGGTGAATGTTTGTTTCATGGTGCATTATATATGTGCTTTGACGTTTGCATTTCTTTTTTGGTATGATGTATTTTTCGTATGGATTTCTGATGGTTGTGAGTGTGATGTCTGCGGAGAGGAGTAGATCTGTGCTCTGAAGGACATTGGCCCCAAGTAGCTTCCTATTGATTTTCAAACTATTTCAATTACAGCAGGGAGATTTCTTTATGTAGCATTTTCAAATTGGCAGCTATGACTGTCTATGTGGGTTTATAAACAATAACTATATCACTGGTTTCTTTATGCATTATGGATTCTCTAGCCATATATATTTTCTTATTAGCTGGTCTCTAATCTCTCTAGCCATGTTCGTTATCCTACTAATATATTTATACATGTTCATTAATTAGCATTGAAGTTTCATTCAAAGTTCTAACTCATTTTCACTGCTGGAAATTTTAGGAATGCTGGCTTTGATCCTGCAACTTTTAGGGTTGATCAATATGGCAATGTTCTGTATTATCATACTGATCCAACTTCACCTCTTTCTTGGAACATTGATCATTACTTTCCTTCTAAAGATTTTTGATGCCTTAATTTATATCAATTGTAAGTAGTAGTAGTAGTAGTAGTAGTAAATTCCTTACTCACAAAAGAACCTTGCTAAAAGGTGTCAGATGTGGTGTAATATGTGCAAATTTATGGAAGATGTAAAGATGTAACAACAATTATGGTCTTCGACTATTGTATGTTCCTCTCCTTTGTAACAACAATTATAGTCTTCGACTATTGTATGTAAAGATGTAACAACAATTATGGTTTTCCATTATGGTGTTTTTTCAAATCAGAATTGTGTGGTTGGATTACTTGGAATCTTTCATAAATGATTGAAGTTACAACTCTTTTAATCTTTCAGGCTACAATATGCTAATCTTTCAGGCATTAGCATATTGCAGGTATATTGGTAATGTAAGTGAACAACAATTTTTCTTTTTTCTTTTTTTTAATCTACAACATTTTTAAAATGTTGTATAAATATGCCTAAACGTTGTCTGATATACTAAACAAACAATATTTTTATCCAAAAAATGTTGTGGAATCATACCTTCTACAACGTTTTTAAGCATCTGTTAATTTTTGAAAAACAAATCTACAACGTTTTTTCCTAAAAAATTTGTGTATTATGCTTAACTACAACGTTTTAAAAACGTTGTGTAAGTGTGTAAAATAGACAATACCCTTAACCACGATGTTTTTCTGACTAAAACCACAACGTTTTTTCCGCGTTGTCTATTTACTATTTTGTAGTAGTGGGAGTTTCATTTCCAACCTCAAAAACAACACCAAGTAGTGCAGTTGTAGTTCCAGAGATAACCCCGAAAAAGCTCATTTCAACCTTTGCAGTCAGCTTCAACCTCAGAGATAACTCCGAGGAATACAGTTTTAGTTCCAAAAATAACACCGGAGAAGGAAGTTCCATCTCAAGATAACCCCGAGATACTCAGTTCCACTCCCGGAAACAAAATCGGGAGTTTCATTTCCAACCTCAAAAACAACACCAAGTAGTGCATTTGCAATTCCGGAGATAACCTCGAAAAAGCTCATTTCAACCTTTGCAGTCAGCTTCAACCTCGGAGATAACCCCGAGGCACTCAGTCCCAAACACGGAGATTACTCTGGGAGGTCAAGCACACCTCAGAGACAACCCTGAGGACATTCAGCACTTGCAGCAGCCCAATCTCAGAGATAACCCTGAGCAACGACTTCTATATCAGCCCAAACCAGAGATAACCCCGATGAGGGGCAAAAACATCATTTGGCAGTCCTCGGTGAAGAACGTTGTATGCAGAATGTGTTCATCCATAAGCGTGCTTTATATATATATATATATATATATATATATATATATATATATATATATATATATAATATCGAAAAATGATAAACCTAGCTCGGATCGATATATATTCTATGAATTTACATTATATATATATATATATATATTTACATTTATGTTAGGCACGAGTTTACTTTATGGCCTTTTACTTTTATTTACATTTAGTCCCTTTGAGTTTACTTTGTGGTGGTTGATCGCTTTTTACTTTGCTTTATTTATATTTAGTTACGCCAGAGTTTACTTCTTGCTGCTTAGGTTGATCGTCTTTTTATTTGCTTTATTTACTTTTTTCGATCCCCATGGAGGTGCTTCGTGGTGGTTGATCGATCTCTCTCTCTCTATATATATATATATATATATATATATATATATTTACCGCTTTTTATATATTTACATTTCAGGTCCCCATGAAGTTTGCTTCGGTGGTGGTTGTCCGTCTATATATATATATATATATATATATATATATATATATATATATATATATATATTTACAGCTTTTATATATATAACTGTTTAACTTTCATACAAACTGCTACATCATTTGAGCCTAAGAATCATGTGATCATAGATTCAATCTCCTGAATCACGATTTGGTTCCCGTGATGGACATTTTCGGCTGTAATCAGCTTGTACATTATTTACGGTGTTCAATTTTCCTTAGATGGCTTTCATGCCCACAAGGAGTTCGGCACTGCTCTATACCTTATTTTCTTGAGGATGCCTCGCATCTTGAAAATAAAAGCAATCAAGCCGAACATTTAATAAAATGGAAGTATCAAAGAACTCAATTACTATTGAGCATAAGGGTTTGAAAAACATCTTTTATAAAATATCACTCCTATATCTTGTTGAAACTGAATGTTTTATAAATTCAAACCCTTTGTATATAGGTGCAAACGAGGCATAGCACTACTTCCAAATAACTGCACATTGACCCACACACACACACACACATTCATATAATAGTTTAATTAAAAAATGGCGGTCACCGTGGTAACATGGATGTCGTGGGGTGCCTAACACTTTCCCTCCACATAATCAAGTCCCTAGACCCTAACGAATCTCGGTTTCATATACCTGTCAAACAGTGTCACATCACTGGGTCAATATGCTAACCTTTTCTCGGTTGAGTTGGTGCAACCATTTAAAAACACTAACTGGCGACTCTTATATTTTAATCGTCAACATATACATGTCGGACCTTTTCATAACTTATTTTTTCAAACAAATCTCACCTAACATGAGAACACCAAAAGACAAGAATAGAAAAGGGACTGTAAAAATCCCGACGTAGACAGGTAGCGACTCCGCTGGGGACAATAGTAAGAGGACTGAAGCCACTATTATAAGCTTTCAAAATTATTATATGCTTGTGTGTGAATGTTGCATTTACATTTGAATGAATGTGTACAAATGCATTTACTTACTGCACTTAATGCTTTATAATTAAGTGCTTCGCTCATGTCATCATTTCCATAAATGGTGAGACACGTTATGTAAATGTATGTTGTGTGGTTACTCCACCAGGAGGCTATCCTATCGGTGTTTGATTACTTGACTCATAGAGAGACTAATTCTAACGAGGCTCAAGAAAGGCACCACCCAGATTCGCTTCAATTAAAAGACAAGATTAAATTCCTGTCGAGTAAATTGCGATGATCTGGTAACCTTCATGCCAAAAAGCCGCGAGAGTAACCTAAGATAGGTCAGCTTCTAATAAACCAAACACGGAGGGAAGTCTCTTCATACTTTCTCATTTCAATTACTTGTAATTACATTCCATGCCAATCTCATTGTAATGGAAAGTATAAAGGAAAATGTGTACATGCATTCCTTTTTTTACCATGTTATCTTACAAATAGCTAACATCCGTTTTGCAGGATAATACTCCTAAAAATGGACACATCACATAGCATGTAAACATTTGTATATTCCCTAAGACTAAACTACATAAGTTTTTTGTAGGGAAACAATTGGGCCTATTACCCGTTAAAATCCAAAAAAAGGCACAAAGCTTCAGCCAAGTATGGCTTCATCTGGTCAGTCTAGTCCTACTCTTATCTCTCGCGAGGAGTTTGAAGGACTAAGCAAACAAATTACAAATTTGGCTATTCTTCTTAAAGAACTACAACAGTTTACTTAGGGTCCACGAATACCCATACATACAGAATCCTCTACACAGGGAGGAATTCAAGGTCCAGACAAAGAAGCTCACATACATGAGTATCAGCTGGATAAAACTAATAAAATCTCTGAAATCACCCATCTCAAAGAAGATCTAGACACCGGTGAGATCAGGAAGAAAGTCCTTCAAATGGAAGAGGCCATTCGCTCTATCAATGGGATTGGAGCACACGAGAGTGTTTCATATGCTGACCTTTTCATATTCCCTGGTGTTCATTATCCAGAGAAGTTCAAAACTCTCGACTTTAAAATTATGACGGGCTGGGAGATCCTTACACGCATTTGAAGGTATTTATTGGAGAACTCGGATCTTATGCTGAGAATGGGAAGCTTAGAATGCATCTGTTCCAGAAAAGTCTAATTGTAAAAGCCCGATCGTGGTACACCAGATTAGACAATTCCAAGATCCATAGATGGGAAGAGCTAGCTCATACCTTCCTCAGTCAGTATAGTTTCTAGTCTCAGATGGCTCCAGACCGGTACAAAATTACCAAAGTCAAGAAAAAAGTCAACGAGTCTTTCCAAGAGTATGCTCAAAGGTGGAGGTGCCTTGCTGCTCAAGTTACTCCCTCTATGACTGAGTCAAAAATGGTTATGACCTGTATAGATATATAAGAAGCTCCCTTCTATGAGAGAGTCTTAGCTGGCATTGGCAAGCCATTTTCTTAAATGATTAAACATGGAGAGATGGCTGAGATGGGATTGAAGTCAGGAAAGATTCAAGACCTAGCCGCTTTAAAAGGTGTTGTTGAGCACATCCCGTCTGGAAGTTATGGAAACAACCCCAGGAGGGTCCATAAGAAGAAAGAGGAGGATGTTTCCTTGATACTACAAGGCCAGAAAGGCAGTTAGAATATGCTTATCCAGAGGAGAAATTAATCCTCTTTTCAAGCATAGTCTTCTAGCCCTACCTTTCCAAAGAGTGGAGAAGTCTGACGCAACTAGTGTTCACACCCCTAGGGGAATTACTTGAGAATATTCACAATCTTCTGACTACTTAGAAGAAAATTAGCCATCTTCTTCCGCCAGCCAACCCGAATAGGAAGGGTTTCAATGCTACCCAGAAGTGTGACTATCATGTTGGAGCTCCAGGACATGATACTTAGGATTGCTGGGCCTTGAAACATAAGATCCAGGACCTAATTGACAACGGTGAGATCGTGGTGACTAAACCCGACCAACCTCATGTGCAAGACAACCCTCTTCCTCAACACAAAGAAGAGGAGGTTAATATGATTAATTGGGGCAGTGGATAGAGTTCAAATTACATTTTGAATCTTCCCAAACCAGCAAGTATGGTGCTAATAAATGGGATTATGGACAGTTCCAGTTTAGGATGTAACGAAAACTAAAGGCTCTAGGTGAACAAGTTAATCAATTGGCAGAACTGGTGATCCATCAGCATCAGGTCACACACCAATTAATCAAATAAGAGTATGCTAGTCTCCATCCTCTTATTATGAATACTCCATCCTCACCTCCAGAAAGTGAAACACTGGAGGATAAAATTGCAATAAGAGCAAGTGCCAAAGCCCGTCGGGATTTTGCCAACAAGAGGGAATTTAACTATCTGGGCCAAACAATGGAGGAGATATTTCAGATGTTTGTTAATGAAGGAAGAATCACAGCTTTGCTACCTCCAATCAATCCCCGTTCAAGGTGGTTCAATTCTAATGGAATACGTCAGTATCACTCCCACTCTTGCGGACACAACACAGAAGAATGTTGGGCACTCCGCCACCTTATTTAGAATTTAATTGACAGCGGTGTCCCGTAGTTGGAAGAAAATTACACTATGTTACTTGAGAGTGGGGACACATTTACTACTAAATGGAAGGAGGTCTTAGCAGTTATATCCACTGAAGATGATTCGGCTACCATACCACTCATAATATAAGCAATTCAACTCAAATGTGTTGACCATCCTTTGAAAGTGGTTGCGCCAAAGCAATTACATTGCCATCTATACCACAGTATCCTATTGTCAGCCTACAAAAAGTGCCATGGAATTATGGAAAGGCTGAAAGATCCATATCCCACATAACTGCTATAGTGTTGAAGGACAATCCAATGTATCTTCCCCACCGAATGATGAAGCCTACCATCAAATCAAAGGGGAAAGTTCCATTGAGAAGATTGAAGAGTTCCTCCGTACTATGGGCTATAATGAAGCCAAGGTGGTTTTAAGCTTGAGAGAAGCTCCACAACAAATTTCCATACTAGACTTGGTTTTCTTTTCCGAAGATCACAAGAAGGTCTTGCTAAGGGTCTTGGAAGAAGCCGATTTGCCGAAATCAGTGGATGTTAAAAAATTCCAGCATCTAGTTGATCACATTTTTAACAACAATGTGATATATTCCACTGATGATGACATACCTCCCAAAGGGACTGGTCATTATAAGCCATTGTACATAGCGGTTCTGTCCTCCAAATATATGGTTGGAGGAGTTTTGATAGATGGAGGGTCATCTTTAAATATCTGTCCTTATGCCACCTTGAAGAAGATGAATATCAATCTCAAGAGGATCAAAAGTAGCCATATGGTTATCAAAGCTTTTGATGGGTCCCGATAAAATGTTGTTGGGGAGATTGAACTACCTATGGAGATTAGTCCACATATATTCAGTGTGACGCCCCCAAATTCAAGTACTTGAAACCCGAATTCAGTGCTTCACGATACCATTTCTTTAAGCGAAATAATAATAATTTTTTCATAAATATTAAACTTAATTTACATATTAGAGTTGTCTAAACTCCCAGGTACGCGACCTTAAAACATTTCATTACATGATAGATAATAAATATGATCATCTTATTTAAGTCTAGCTATTACATAAGATAACACAAACTTATTCTGACAGCTTTCCTTTCCCTTTGTTCCTAGTAGAGCCCTCTGGTTGATCATACTTAACTGAAAACATTTAAATTAAGCAAGAATGAGCATTTGAGTGCCCAACAAGTAATAACAAACAATAAACATTAGCTGAAAGGATTAAATATTTTCTTTGAGTGACACTTCTACAACGAAACAATAGTTATGAAGTGATTGAAACAATTCTAATCAACATACCAATTCTATTTCAAATTTTTAAAACTACGTACTGACTATAAATGGAGATCAGTCGACAGACTATGAACATTGTTTTCTATTTTCGAAAAGGTTTAATAAAACTTCATCTATATACCATCATAACTTACGGGCACGGGGGGTGATCAGCCCGTTATGCCATGTATTGATCAATACTACATACCAGAACGATATTCTTGTTCATCATAACCGCCTTGGGCGCACAAAAGTTTTCTAGATTTGGGATATTCATACTTAGTGTGACGCCCCAAAATAGTATACATCACCTATTCTGAGTCGCCAAATACATGGTACATAATACAAATACAATCTTAAATATGCAACAAGAGCTGTGAGTTTTAATACAAATATTGTCTACTAGACAATATCCACCCTCAGAATAAGTCCTCATTACAATTATTATCACACTATTTCATAGAATAGTGAGGACTACTAATGCTGACATCTGGACCGTCACTCCATTCCTCGACTAGTCCCTGCTACGTTCTTATTTCCTAAAGAGATCAATGAAAGCAAAAGGGTGAGCTCAACTAGCCCAGTAAGGAATATTATGACTAAGATAATGCAGAATAAATTATCATTAGCCTTCAACAATGTTAAACTGATAAAATATAACAAACATCAAGTTTAATCAGCTAGCGATTAAACAAGCAATCCATTAAAAGAGTCAAGTAGAGAATAAAATCAACTATCTTTTATGATTTAAAAAGGTTTTTCATCACTTTTATCACTGGGACTCAGCTTAATAAATAATCCACATCATCCCTGCACTACGGCCAAGGATATTCATTAGTATCACAACCACAAATTATTCATGCATTACGGGCCAAGGATATTCGTGTATTCATCAATGGTCATGATCATGCCAACAACTGTCCATCAATGCACTACGGGCCAACGAGAGGACTTTTACCACATCATTTGTAATATTACTAAGTTATGATTATACCGATTAATCCTCGGTCATAATCATACCAAGTCCATCTACGCACTACAAGCCACATATGACTTTCAAATGTAATATAAACATGAGGATGATGATAGTGATATATAAGAATTCAATAAAACAAGTTCAAGAATTAATTTATCCAGAACTAATAATGTCCAAATTGTCAATATGATACTTTTTATAGAGTAAAATTCAAGAATGCTCGTAAGAATATTTCCATGAAAAGATATCTTGGATGAAGCACAAATATCAAGGATATTCCACTAATTTCATGGAGTATAGAAGTCAAAACTTTAACCAACTTAGTATAATAAAGAATGGAATGACAAAAGAAATCACCAGGCATGTGATACACCACAAGACAAAGTTATTCCAATGAATAATGAATAATCGGAACTGTCATGTCAATGTAAGCGAACGCATGTAGACAAGATATTTCCAACGAATAATAAATAATAATGGAACCAATTCATGCGTAAAAAGCACAAAAAAAGATGTTCCAATAGAATGATAAATAATGGAACCAGTCATGCATAAAAGCACGCATACAAGATGTTCCAAATGAGTAATGATAAAGAATGGAATAATGTAAGAATTTCACCAAGTATAGGGTAGCCTCACAGTATAAAAGTTATTCCAATGTAATAATAAAGAATGGAATAACGAAAGTTCTCTTCATGAATACGAAAGAAATAATACCCCTTACCTTAGAAGAAACTAGATATATGAGTAGTGAAGTAGTAGAATACTTTTCTTCTTCCTCTATATAGTTTCTCTCTCTAGAGTTTCAGTGAATTCGTAAGAAATAATGAAGGAATGATCTTCTATTTATAGGAGAATGGAAAGATACTATTTAAAAAATAAATCACGGACATAACAGAATGTCAAACAAATAATTTATAAAATTCACAAGATTCAAACGTATCATTACACTAATTAACACTTTGAACCAATAAGGGAGTACACTTTAAAATAATTCCCACGTTGCTGAAACAAAAGCTTTCAACAAATGTTATACCAACCAATCAGAAGCTACCTCCATCTTAAGGGAATGCAAATTTCAAAGTGTTAACCAATGAGGGAACACCCTCCTTTATAAAGTATTGAATATGAAGCATACTTGGAATATTTGGCCAACATTTGTTCATAATTTGCCCCATTTCACATGCCATCACACTATATAATACTAATACTTTACTCCACCACTTCCACTTTTCCACCAAAAATTCCACTCACATAATCCACCCATAATATTCCACTCACCTCATTCCTACGGCACATCAACACACACCCACAATTCCCTTCCTTACAAGACATCTTCCCCCCACCCCCCTTTTTCTCCCACCCCACACATATATACATGTAAATATATATATATATATATATATATATATATATACATACACACACACACACACATACACATATATATATATATATATATATATATATATATATATACTATAACTTCCTTCCGATTATTTAAAAAATGGGTAAATGGGGTTCATAAAATAAAATCTACATCAAATACTTCATAAAAATTCTTTCAATATTTTTAACAATATTTATCATCATTATTATAATTCACAATATTAATCGACTAGGTCGTTCCCAGGAAAGAGGGGGCTTTCCAATATGGATTTCTCCCTATCATTAATAATTAGGTGACCAAACCTCTCCTCGCGTAACTTCTTACATTGTTAATATTGCAAATAATAATATTAATAAATTTGTTATCTCAAATATTGATTTAATAATATATAAAATATAGACAATAATTGAATCAAATAATGTGAGATACTATGCAGCAATTACTATAGAAATAATTGAACAAAACTGAGTGACTTCTCACGTAAGCATCAATAATCAATACCGCAGCTACTATTTTACGCCAGACATCGTATTTTTAACAATCGTGTGTTTCAAACAGCTTAATGGTAAAACTTCCGCCATTATTTTCATAAAATATTTTTTTATCGTTTTCTCAATCCGATAATAATTTCGTTGTGGGGTCCACCAATGATTGTGTCCGCATTTAAATATTCCCTGTTAAAATGAATATTCCCCGACCAATCGAATATTATATAACAACTTGCGTACTTTGCAAAATTTATAAATAATACCCACAACTATAATATTATATCAAATTCATTCCATAATATTTAAAAATGATAGTTATAGAAAAATTATCTTTATTCATAAAAGTTGGGGTCTTACAATCTCCCATTCTGATGAAATTTCGCCCTCGAAATTAGGGTACGTACCTGGTTTGTTGAAGAGGTAAGGATACCTTGATTTCATTTTAGATTCTAACTCCCATGTCATTTCCTCAACATCGTGGTTTCTCCACAAAACTTTGACTTGAGGTATAACCTTGGAGCATAGAATATGTTCCTTCTTATCCAAGATTTGAACAGGAACCTCTTCATATGTTAAATCTTCCACTATTTCGTCCGGTTCTAACTCAATAATGTGGTTTGGGTCTTCCACATATTTACGTAACATGGATATGTGAAAAACGTTATGAACACGAGACATACTTGGCGGTAAAAGCGAGTCTATAGCCACGCATTCCTACTCGATCAAGGATTAAAAATGGGCCAATGAATCGAGGATTGAGCTTTCCTCTCTTTCCAAATCTCGTAACTCCTTTCCATGGAGCAACATGTAACAACACATGATATCCAATATCTAATTCCACGTCCTTTCGATGAAGATCATCATAACTCTTTTGTCGATCTTGTGAGGCTTTTATACATTATCGGATCGTTTGAATCTTTTTCGTAGTCATACATACCAACTCCGGTCCCAACAACGTTGCTTCTCCCACCTCATCCCAGCATACTGGAGAATGACACTTTCTTCCATACAACGCTTCGAATGGAGCCATGCCAATACTTGCTTGATAGCTGTTGTTGTAGAAAATCTCCACTAATGGTAAGAACTTGTCCCAACTTCCCTTGAAGTCAAGGACACAAAGTCTTAATAAATCTTCAAGAGTTTGGATAGTCCTCTCTGATTGTCCGTCCGTCTGAGGATGATATGCCGAACTAAATCATAAATCCATGCCCATAGCTTTTTGCAAACTAACCCAAAATCTTGAAGTAAATCTTGGGCCTCGACCAGAAACTATGGATACTGGCATACCATGCAATCTTACAACCTCGTTTATGTAAATATGAGCAAGACGTTCAAGTGTATAAGTTTCTCATATAGGTAAGAAGTGAGCAGACTTGGTCAATCTATAAACAATGATCCAAATTACATCTATGCCTTGAGAAACCTTGGGAAGACCAGTAACGAAATCCATGGTAATGTGCTCCCACTTCCATTCTAGAATTTCAAGTGGTTGCAATGGACCTTTTGGTACTTGATGCTCCGCCTTGACTCGTTGACAAGTTAGACACCTTGAGATAAACAGAGCTATCTCTCTCTTCATATTGCTCCACCAAAACGTATGACGAAGATCATGATACATTTTCGTACTCCCAGGATGGATTGCAAACGGTGTGTTGTGCGCCTCCATCATGATTTTATACTTTAAATCAGGGTCGTTAGGAACACAAAGTCTGGAGTTGACTCGAAGTATTCCTTCTTCATCGATTCTTTCTTCTGGCATAGCACCTTCTTGCACTTTCTTCCTCATAAGCATCAGCTCCAGGTCTGTAGTTTGAGCAACTTTAACTTTATCGATTAAAGTCGGTTCTACTCGTATATTCGCCATCATCACATGGGTCCCTAGAGTTTTTAAATCTATCTCCATCATTTGCAAGTCACACAAAATGGGCCTTTTCGTTGATAATATCGCACTCGTACCCGCATATGATCTTCTACTCAATGCGTCAGCTACCACATTCACTTTTTCCAGGATGGTATTGGATGGTATGATCATAATCTTTCAACAGTTAAAGCCAACGTCGTTGTCGCATGTTGAGTTCCTTTTGAGTGAAGAAATATTTGAGGCTTTTATGATCCGTAAAGATCTCCACTTTCTCCCCATACAAGTAATGCCTCCAAATCTTTAATGCAAAAACGACTGCTGCCAACTCTAGATCATGAGTGGGATAATTCCTCTCATATTCTTTGAGTTATCGTGAGGCATAGGCTATGACTTTCCCATGTTGCATGAGAACACATCCCTAACCTTTGCCCGAAGCATCACTGTAGATGACAAATCCCTCCGAGCCACATGGTATTGTCAGAATAGGTGCTGAAATGAGTTTCCTCTTGAGTTCTTGAAAACTCTTCTCACATTCTTCGCTCCAACCAAACTTTGTATCTTTTTGAGTCAGCTGAGTTAATGGAGTAGCGATTCGAGAAAACCCTTCTACGAATCTCCGATAATAACTAGCTAATCCGAGAAAGCTATGTACTTCGGTCACTGATTTAGGTTGTTCCCAGCTTTGAATTGCTTCAATCTTTGCTGGATCAACAGATATTCCAAGACTTAATACTACGTGCCCAAGGAATGCTACTTCCTCAAGCCAGAACTCGCATTTCTTCAACTTGGCATAAAGCTTGTTTTCAGGAAGCTTTTGGAGTATCAGCCTCAAGTGTTGCTCATGATCTTCATGGCTTTTGGAATATGTGAGGATGTCATCAATAAAGACGACCATAAAGTGATCCAAATATTTTTTGAATACTCGGTTCATCATATCCATGAAGGCAGCAGGAGCATTAGTCAATCCAAAAGACATGACTAGGAATTCATAATGCCCGTACCGAGTTCTGAAAGCCGTCTTTGGAATGTCATCGGTTCTAATCTTTAATTGGTGATATCCGAAATGAAGATCAATCTTTGAAAAGAATTTGGCTCCTTGCAACTGGTCAAACAGGTCATCAATACGTGGCAATGGGTACCTATTTTTGATGGTGACATGATTCAACTCCCAATAATCAATACAAAGTCGCATACTCCCATATTTCTTTTTCACGAATAGAACAGGAGCACCCCAAGGAGAAGTACTATGATGAATAAAACCAATGTCTAACAATTTCTGCAGTTGGGTCATTAACTCCTGAAGTTCAGTAGGAGCCATTCGATATGGGACTTTGGAAATGGGTTTTGTATCGGGTTCAAGGTCAATACAAAATTCAATTTCACGCTCTGGGGGTAGGCCAGGAAGTTCTTCAGGGAATTCGTTAGGAAATTTATTAACAATAGAAATATCATTCAAAACTGACATATTTTTGTTTAGATCCGTAACATGAGCTAAGAAAGCTTGACATCCATTTTTCAATAAACGAATAGCTTTATGGCTTGAGATGACAGTGATTAATTATAATGGTTTGGTTGCTTGAATTCGCATAATAGGTTGGTTAGGAATATGAAAACTAACAACCTTACGAAAATAATCAATTTTTGCATGATGAGTAGTTAACCAATCAATCCCTAGAATCACATCAAATGCAAGTATTTTCAAAGAAATAAGATCGACAGGTAACGTGCGGGTGCCGATTTGAACAAAACAAGACTTATAAACAGTGGATGTAATAAAGGTTTCTCCCAACAGATTTTCAACAGATAAGTCAAAGTCTAATTTCTCCAGAGTCAAATTTAAACGTTGAGCGCAAGTAAGAGAAATAAAAGAATGGGTAGAACCGGTATCAAATAAGGTATAGACTTCGCTAGAGTTTATGATAAGCCTACCCGTGATGACCTCGTTCGGGTTCCTTACTTTCTAGGAGGTCATAACAAATGCTCTCCCTTGCACTACCAGCTTTGACTTTTCTGGGACGGCCTTTGGTGCCTCCATCCTAGCTGAACTTGTCTTCGGTGAATGACAAAATCGGGCTAGGTGACCTTCTCTTCCATAATTATAACATGCTTTGGACTGCTGCGTACAGTTTGGACTGATGTGTCCCTCCCCTCCGTATTTGAAGTATATGATAGGTGGTCGTTCTCCTTCCTTAACAACGGGTGTTGGTGCTGACGTCTTTCCATCATTGTTGAATCTCCTCTTCTTCAAATGTCCATTCTTATAGTTTTGGCCCTAATTACCACCGAAGTGGTTACCATTTCTGGCATGTTGATTCCCTCCACGCTTATTGTTACCACTTTGATGACTGCTATCACTGGTATTATTATTTTGCCGGCTGCTCTCTTTTGGTTGGGTTGACTCATTATCACGCTCTAATAACCGAGCCCTATTAAAAACATCTGATTACAAACACAGTTTATGAGAGATAAGATATTGACGTATCTCGGGTTTCAAACCTCTTAGAAACATTCGCGTCATTCCCTCCTCATTATCAACCAAATGGGATGCAAATCGGGATAACTCAGCAAACTTAGCTTCGTACTGCGACACAGTCATGTTGTTTTGCTCCAACTTAATGAACTCTACCTCTTTTATGTGACGAATACTTTCAGGAAAGTACTTGTTATTGAACAATTCTTGGAACTTCTCCCAAGTAATCTTCAAGCAAGGTTGAGTACGCTTTTTACGATTCCCACCAAGAATCTACCTCCGCCATAACATGAAGGTGGCAAAGAGAACCTTTTGCTCCTCGGAGCATCCCAAGACATCAAATATCTTGCAGATCTGCTTTATCCACGTCTCTGCCTTAAGTGGTTTTGGCTCTCCAAAATACTCCGGTGGTCCCAGTTCCTTGAACTGCTTAGCGGTGTCCATCCGAGAGTTGCCAGTGTTTCCACCTGCATTTTAGACAAGAGCCGCTCTTGCCTGATGTTGCATGAATTGCATAAAGCCTCTGAACATTCCATCGTTCATCATCTGGTCAATGTTATTATTTGCCTGAGGATTGTTGCCTTCCCGATGCACATTATCCTAATTATTGATCTGTGGAGACTCAACGGTCTCCTGTGCTCCATTGATGTTCTCAACATTCTTGGATGTCATTTTCAAATACTGCCACAAAACAAGGGTTAATTAACATATCACATATTATTCCCATACTCTGACCGACCAATTAAATATCAAATAAACTTAAGTAGGTCATACTAGCGAAAGAATTCCCCGTCTCTCCCCTCCTAGTTCTTATCTCACATCTCAGCTGGGGATCATATCCCTAAGCTTTGATACCAACTGTGACGCCCCCAAAATAGGTATACATCACCTATTCTAAGTCGCCAAATACATGGTATAGAATACAAATACAATCTTAAATATGCAACAAGAGCTGTTAGTTTTAATACAAATATTGTCTACTAGACAATATCCACTCTCAGAATAAGTCCTCATTACAATTATTATCACACTATTTCATAGAATAGTGAGGACTACTAATGCTATCATCTGGACCGTCACTACGTTCCCCGACTAGTCCCTGCTACGTTCTCATTTCCTGAAGAGAACAATGAAAGCAAAAGGGTGAGCTCAACTAGCCCAAGAAGAAATATTATGACTAAAGATAATGTAGAATAAATTATCATTAGCCTTCAACAATGTTAAACTGATAAAATATAACAAACATCAAGTTTAACTGCAGCTGAAACAAGCAATCCATTAAAAGAGTCAAGTAGAGAATAAAATCTACTTTCTTTTATGATTTAAAAGGTTTTTTTATCACTTTTATCATTTGGGACTCACTTTTAATAAATAATCCACATCATCCCCGCACACTACTACCAAGGATATTCATTAGTATCACAACCACAAATTATCCATGCACTACGGGCCAAGGATATTCGTGTATTCAACAATGGTCATGATCATGCCAACAACTGTCCATCAATGCCAATGAGGACTTTTACCACATCATTTGTAACATTTCGGTCATGATTATACCAATTAATCCCTGATCATAATCATACCAAGTCCATCTATGCACTACAGGCCATAGATGACTTTCAACAGAATATAAACATGAGGATGATGACAATAATATAAGAATTCAATAAAATAAGTTCAAGAATTAATTTATCCAGGAACTAATAACGTCCAAATTGTCAACATGATACTTCTTTGTAGAGTAAAATTCAAGAATGCTCAGAAAAATATTTCCATGAAAAGATACTGGATGAAGCGCAAATATCAAGGATATTCCACTAATTTCATGGAGTATAGAATTCAAAACTTTAACCAACTGAGTATAATAAAGAATGGAATAACAAAAGAAATCACCAAGCAAGCGATACAATCGCATGCATGAAGTTATTCCAATGTAATAATGAATAACGAAACCAGTGTCATGCGTAAATGCACGCATAAGATATTCCAATGTAATAATAAATAATGAAACTAGGTCATGCGTAAAAGCATGACATGATGTTCCAATAAAATGATAAATAATGGAACCAAGTCATGCGTAAAAGCATGCATAAGATATTCCAACAGAATGATAAAGAATGGAATAATGTAAGAATTTCACCAAGTATAGGGTAGCTCATGATCAAGTTATTCCAATGTAATAATAAAGAATGGAATAATGTAAGTTCTCTTCATGAATACGAAAGAAATAATACCCTTACCTTATAAAGAAACCGGATATAGGAGTAGTGAAGTAGCGTAGTAAATACTTTTTCTTCTTTCTCTCTATAGTTTCTCTCTCTGAGTTTCAGTGAATTCGTAAGAAATAATGAAGGAATGAGCTTCTATTTATAGGAGAATGGAAAGATACTATTTGAAAAATAAATCACGGACGCAACATAATGTAAGACGAATAATTTGTAAAATTCACGGGCTTCAGACGTATTAGTACACTAATTAACACTTTGAACCAACAAGGGAGTACCCTTTAAAATAATTCCCACATTGCTGAAACAAAAGCTTTCAACAAATGTTATACCAACCAATCAGAAGCTACCTCCATCTTAAGGGAATGCAAATTTCAAAGTGTTAACCAATGAGGTAACACCCTCCTTTATAAATTATTGAATATGAAGCTACCCTACTTGGAATATTTGGCCAACATTTGTTCATAATTTGCCCCATTTCACATGCCATCACACTATATAATAATAATACTTTACTCCACCACTTCCACTTTTCCACCAAAAATTCCACTCACATAATCCACCCATAATATTCCACTCACCTCTTTCCTACTGCACATCAACACACACCCACAATTCCCTTCCTTACAAGACATCTTCCCCCCACCCCCCTTTTTCTCCCACCCCACATATATATACATGTCAAATATATATATATATATATATATATATATATATATATATAATACACACACACATATATATATATATATATATATATATACTTTATAACTTCCTTCCGATTATTTGAAAAATGGATAAATGGGGGTTCATAAAATAAAATCTACATCAAATACTTCATAAAAATTCCTTCAATAGTTTTAACAACATTTATCATCATTATTATAATTTACAATATTAATTGACCAGGTCGTTCCCAGGAAAGAGGGGGCTTTCCAATAAGGATTTCTCCCTATCATGCGCAAGCAATTAGGTGACCAAACCTCTTTCGCGTAACTTCTAGACATCGTTAATATAGCAAATAATAATATTAATAACTTTATTATCTCAATTATTGATTTAATAATATATAAAATATCGACAATAATTAAATCAAATAATGTGAGATACTATGCAGCAATTACTGTAGCAATAATTGAACAAAAATGAGTGACTTCTCATGTAAGAATCAATAATCAATACCGTAAAGCTACTACTATGCAACCATCGCCAGACATCGTATTTTTAACACCGGGTGTTTCAACAGCTTAATGGTAAAACTTTCGCCGTTATTTTCATAAAATAGTTTTTTATCATTTTCAGTCATCCGATAATAATTACATTGTGGGGTCCACTAATGATTGTGCCAGTAGTCCGAATATTTCCTGTTAAAACGAATATTCCCCGACCAATCGAATATTATATAACAACTTGCGTACTTTGCAAAATTTATAAATAATACCCACAACTATAATATTATATCAAATTCATTCCATAATATTTAAAAATGATATTTATAGAAAAATCATCTTTATTTATAAATGTTGGGGTCTTACACTTAGCCTGAATCTGAACCAAAACAATTTGGTTAGATATCATTAGGGTCCTATCATGTTCAACGATATTTTTAAATCTGTGTATATGAGTCAAATAGCTTAGACGACTTTTAATTAAAGTATACATACTGGAAATCAACAAGTACAATAATTATCCAAGTGAGGACACTTGTATAATCATACTTAGAATTTAACGAACATAATATATATATATATATATATATATATATATATATATATATATATATATATGAATCTTATAGTAATACGGTACTGATAAACAATGAACGAATAAAGTTTGGAAACTTGTATGAATATAAATGATTGAATACATAATCAATAACAATAGAGTTTAATAATCTGGCATAATGATAATAAAATTCTGAAACTATCTTACTCATATCCATTGCATAAAGTAAATGCAAAGGTTAGGATTCTTGCTCAAGTAAAAGAGGAAGAATTTAGGAACTTGCTTGGTCTGCTGCTTACACAACTTAGTTCTATCTTTAATTCAACGACCTATCATTTATAAGGTTGTTCTATTAATTAGAATAACATATCATAACACATCATACTATTATTTACAGTCAATACATAACCTAATCACATTGTCACATAGTTATATCAGTCATTAAGACACAAATAAACACTTATATAGTCAAACTATATAGGTTTGGATCAACTTTGGTAACATTTCGGTGTACCGACGGCTTTATCAGAAAATTATCGAGTTTAAAACTCTAATCTATATCTTAAATATTATTCTGGATAATTAAATATCACTCATATTATTTATAAATGACTTATAATAATTTATAATTAATTATTATAATTTATCATGACTTTTTAAACTCTGGAATCATCATTAAATGATTTAAATATTAAAGAATTCTATTATCATTAATATTTAAATAATATCCAAATATTAATGACACTATTAAAGTAATTTATAATAACTCAAAATATTTTTAAAGTATTAATATTACCTTTAAATGATTTTTAAAACATTAAAATCATTTTTAAATAATTACTATTAATATTTAAATATTAAGGTATTATTCACTAAAATATTAAAAGTCATTTATAATAAATTAAAATATTTTTAAACCATTTATATCCTTTTTAAATGATTTTTCAATCAATAAAACCATTTTAAAATTATTTATTTAATATTATTATTAATTAAATCTAATATCATTAATATTAAATAATTAATGAAATTTATCTTAAAATATTAAAATTTATATTTTATAACTTAGAATATCTTTAAATTCTTTATTTTTATTTAAAATAATTTTTATAATATTAAAATCATTTTAAAACTAATTTATTTAATATGATTATTAAATAAATCTAATATCATTAATATTAAATAATTAATGAAATTTACATTAAAATATTGAAAGTTATAGTTTATAACTTAAAATATTATTAAATACCTTATTATCATTTAAAATGATTTTTAATATAATAAAATCATTTTTAGTTAATTTATTTAATTCATTTATTAAATAAATTAAATATCAATAATATTCAAATAATTACTAATATTTATGGAAAATATTTTAAAATATTAAAAGTTAATTTTTTATAACTTAAAATAATTTTTAAAAAAGATTTTATAATTTTTAGAATTTATTTTCTTTTTTAAATGATTTTTAGAAATTTGTATAATTAAAATTAATAAGTCTATCAATATAGCCTTTAGCGACAGTAAGTGTCGCCTTAGGTGTTTTTGAGGCTCAAGAACAAGCTTAAGCAGTTATCGAGTGACCTACTTTGACCAGTGATCATTCACTGTGTAATGTGTTTCTAGGCAAACTATCGATCACTGCTTGTAGAACTAATCTAACACTACATCATTCAACAATAAACATGGCCAAATATCATAACACAAAAGAGATCTAAGCATGAAAAGTGGTTGTCAGAGTTGTTCTTCATTTTCTGGGTTACCGAGAAATGAAGAACAGTTCGTGAGGCCCACTTTGAGCTTCTACTACTTACTGTTCTTGTATCCGTTTTGTGATCTAAAGATTCTAGGATGTAGACAACATGTAAGACAACAATTCCATTACATAAAAACAGTATAACAACATTAAAACAATTAAATTTACGCCGGTTAAAGCATGTCAGAAACCGTGCTCATAGGTTTTCGGGGTTACCCAGAAAACCGTTATCATGTTCAACCATGCTACTTTGACCGGTCACCACATTCTGTCTGTTATTCATTTAGGTAATCTAAAGGCATGATATTTTAGATCACATAACCGACTATAGCTTAGATGCAACAAAATTAACAAAGAAACAACAATAAGTAAGATCTGAGGACACAAAGTCATTGTCAGACACTTTTGGGCTAATCTGGGTTACCTAGAAAACCGAAAGTCATGGTCGGTCAATGGGGTTTGACCACCCATAACTTTCATTATGTGCACGATCTGAGCTAGATTCAAGTTCCAGAATACAGACCACATGTCATACTACAAGTTTAAACATTTAAACAACAAAAATGATAACTAGATAAAGATCTTTGTGGTCTGACATTCGGTTGTCACACCACTTTTTAAAATTTTCTTAGATTTTGTAAAAACTTAAATTCGAGCATATAAATGTTATGGATCCACTATTTAGCAACCCAGATCATTAAAAGACACCCTTTAACACAAATCTAACTAATCATTAACAACATCTAACATCGGATCATCAGATTTTAAAGATTAGGGTTTATACCTTCTTTTTAGCTTTGATCCTTGAATCTGACTTCTGATATATTCGAAGTGATAGTGGGGCTTTATTAAGGACAGGTCCAACATCAGAATTCGAAGGTTTGGAGTTGAGAGAGTTTTGGTTGAATGTTGTGATCAAATGAGGCTTGAATATAACATTCTCTCTCTCATAATCTATATATAATATGGTGTAATGCTTTGGCTGATCATATTTTGAATGATTAAAGTTCACTAGAGACCTCATGGCTAGGTTGAGTTGGTTTACCAACTAATATTATGGAAACCTATACAAGTTATCTATTAAATAATACAAGAAGGGCAATTTGTCATTTGGTACTTACTTTTAGTGGCAAAATTGGCAATTCATTCTAACCCTTAGGGTTTGATTGTGAAGCCCCCAAAATAGGTATACATCACCCATTTTGAGTCGTCAATAACATGGAATAGAAAACAACTACAACTTTATTAATACCACATAAAAACTATGAGTTTAAATACAAATATTGTCATCTAGACAATATTCACACCCAAATAAGTCCTCATTACAATTATTGATACATTATTTTACAAAATGGTGAGGACTACTAAAACAACTTTCTAGAACCTTCATTCCATACCCCGACTAAGTACTTGCTACATTCTCGCCTCCTGAGAAAAAAAATGGAACAAAAAGGAAAAGGGTGAGCTCAACTAGCCCAGTAAAGAATATTATGACTAAGATAATATAGAACAAATTATTGTTAGTCTTCAATAAGGAAAAATCTGATAAAATACAATAGACAACAAGTTTCAGATCAATATTCGCAGCAAAAATAATAATTCATAGATGAGTTACGTAGAGAATGAAATCTACTATAATCTATGAATTTAAAAGTCCATCATCAATATTTTATCCCTGTAACATCAATCAATATTCATCTTGAATCAAATATTCATATTTGCACTACAGGCCAAAGATATTCATCAGTCGGTCATGTTCATCTCAACACCTGTACATCTTTACATTACAGGCCACAGATATTCATAAAAAATTTAGTCATCTTTGCACTACAGGCCACAGATATTCAGTAATATCATCATTTAGGACTAAGGATGATGAAAAATATTTTAAAGAAAACGAATCCAGTGAAATAAAAGAACAAATATTAAGGATTCGTACTTTAAACAATTCGAGTTCAAAAATACTTCATAAATAAACATAGTGGAGTAAAATTCAAGAATGATCTAAACATGGATACAATTAAAGCTAGTATCCATAATAGATATTTTAGACAAAAAACAAAAATTTAATTTTTCTATGAATAGTGTCGTATTTGTGAATAGTGTCGTATACGTGAATAGTGCCGTATACGTGAATAGTAACCCCGACACTAAAAGACAAGAATTTCACAAGAAAAATCTTACCAATATTCCGACATAATGATATTAGAAGAAATAATATCATTTAAAAAAAATATATAACATCCCTTACCTTGAAAAGAATAGTATTTACATTTGGAATATCGATATAATCTTTGAAGGAACTTGCAATCACCGTATAATAGCAACACTCAAAGTATCAAAATACTCACAAGAATATGCTCGATAATATAGAGAGAGAAAACTTCAATTTCTGGTGTGATTTTCAATTCTAACCTAAGCACCCTATTTATAGAAAATGTTTAGAACACCAAAGCAGAAAATTTAATAAAATAATATTATTTATAAACAAAATTCATGCCCACCTCAAGACCATCTGAATTCAGCCACCAATGAGGCCCACAATAATGACAAAAAAAAAAAAAAATGTCTTTTGTTATTAAAAATAATTAAAACTTTTAAAAATTAATTATTTCAGAACTTTGGAACTTCAATAATTAATAATAAATAGCCATTTTGTCAGAAAAATTTGAACCTTATGTCTTTTCCATAGGAAATTCCATTATCTACAACTTTGTAAGTTTATGTTTTTCCAAATTCCAAGCAGAAATTGACCGAAATCCACATACGAACGATTTTGCAGGCTATAATCAAATTTTAGTCAAGAAATGGGGTCCACAAACATGAAAACATGTTTTAAATATTTTTAGTAACAAAAATACTCCTCCTCCTCATATACTCATACATCCCACATTCATTGTAAAAATATCATCATTATTATATTATTAAAATATAATAATATATTTAAATGAATTATTTATCGAAAAAGATAAAATATCAATTTTCAATAATTGTCACTTTAAAATTTTCTCCATCTATATCCACATAAAATGAATATTTTCCTTATCATATAAATCAATAATTAATTATTCACAAATAATATTATAGAATCACAATATCTAGCAACTGTGTCGCTCCTGGAAAGAGGGGGGCTTTCCAATAAGGATTTCTCCTTATAATGCCAAGTAATTAGGTGACCAAACCTCTCTTTAGATGTAACTTTCTAGACATTGCCAATAATGTTATCTATTAATATTATTCCAATAATATGAATTATTGATCCGATAATGAAAATCTTGTGTAGTGACAATTATTGAAATAACAATAATATAAAATATCAACGTAGCAATTATTGAATCAATAAAATTAAATATTAAATAAGAATTCACCGTAACAATTATTTAGTAGTGCCTTCTTACGTAAGAATCAATAATTGGTGCAATCTTGTATGTACTTGTGTTTTTAACCATCGGGTATTTTAACAAGATAATTAATGGTAACAACTACGCCGTTATTTATAACAACTTATACTTGTCGTTTTCTTCATCCAATCGCTTTCACATTATGGAGCCCACACAAGGTCGCTACTAGTCGTCATTTAATATTCACTGACAAGAAGAATATTCCACGACCAAACGAATATTCTCCGATAAAAATGAATATTTTATAACCACTTGCTTATTTGAAATATTTAGCATTTTTACCCATAACTAACCACATTAATCAAATCAACCCTTACTATTTCAAAATAATAAATAGAGGAAATTTAATTTCATTTATAATAAGTTGGGGTCTTACAACCTCCCTCCTTATGAAATTTCATCCTCAAAATTGACGTCACGTACTGGTGTGTGTTTCAAAAGGTAAGGATATCTCGCTTTCATTTCTGTTTCCAACTCCCAGGTCATTTCTTCAATAGCATGGTTCTTCCAAAAAACTTTGACTTGTGGTGTGACCTTTATGCGTAGGACATGTTCTTTCCTATCCAAGATCTTGACAGGTACCTCTTCATACGTTAAGTCTTTGGCTATCTCGTCCGGTTCTAACTCAATAACGTGGTTCGGGTCTTTCAAATATTTACATAGCACAGATATATGAAAAACATTATGAACACGAGACATACTTTGAGGTAATGCGAGTCTATAGGCCACATTTCCTACTCGGTCAAGAATCTGAAATGGACCAATAAATTGTGGATTGAGCTTTTCTCTCTTCCCAAATCTTGTAACTCCCTTCCATGGAGCAACACACAACAATACATGATCCCCAATACTAAATTCCACGTCCTTTCGATGAAGATCCGCATAACTCTTTTATCGATCCTGTGTCATTTGTATACGTTATCGAATCATTTGGATCTTTTCCGTAGTCATACGTACCAACTTGGGTCCCAACAATGTTACTTCACCCACCTCATCCCAACATATTGAGAGTGACACTTTCGTCCATACAATGCTTTGAATGGAGCCACACTTATACTTGCCTGATAACTGTTGTTGTAGGAGAATTTCACTAATGGTAAATACTTATCCCAACTCCCTTTGAAGTCTAGGACATAGAGTCTTAATAGATCTTTAAGAGTTTGAATAGTCCTCTCTGATTGTCCGTCTGTTTGAGGATGATATGCCGAACTGAATCATAAATCCATGCCCATAGCTTTTTGCAAGCTAACCCAAAATCGTGAAGTGAATCTTGGGTCATGATCCGAAACTATGGATACTAGCATGCCATGCAATCTCACAATCTCATTCACGTACATACTAGCAAGACGTTCAAGGGAATAAGTCTCCTATATTGGCAAGAAAAGAGCAGACTTGGTTAATCTATCAATAATAACCCAAATACCATTTATACCTTGAGAAACCGTGGGAAGACCTCGTAACAAAATCCATGGTAATGTGTTCCCACTTCCATTTCGAAATCTCAAGTGGTTGCAATGGACCCTTAGGCACTTGATGCTCCGCCTTTACACGTTGAAAAGTTAAACACCTCGAGATAAACTTTGCAATCTCTCTCTTCATATTGTTCCACCAAAATGTATGTCGAAGATCACGATAAATTTTGGTACTTCCATGATGGATTGAAAATGGTGTATTGTGTGCCTCCATCATGATCTTGTTCTTTAAATCAAAATCGTTAGGAACACAAAGTCTAGAGTGGACTCGAAGTATTCCTTCTTCATCGATTCTTGCTTCTGGAATAGTACCCTCTTGTACTTTCTTCTTCATACGCATCAGCTCCAGGTCTGTGGCTTGAGTAACTTTAACATCATCGATTAAAGTTGGTTCTATGCGTATACTTGACATCATCACACTCGTTCCTGCATATGATCTTCTACTCAATGCGTCAGCTACCACGTTTGCTTTTCCAAGATGGTATTGAATGGTGTGGTCATAATCTTTAAATAGCTCGAGCCAACGTCGTTTCCGCATGTTGAGTTCCTTTTGGGTGAAGAAATATTTGAGGCTTTTATTGTCTGAATATATCTCCACTTTCTCTCCATATAGATAGTGCCTCCAGATCTTTAGCGCGAAAACAATTGCTGCCAACTCTAGATCATGAGTAGGATAATTCCTCTCATACTCTTTAAGTTGTCGCGAGGCATAGGCTATGACTTTCCAATGTTGCATGAGAACACATTCTAACCCTTTTCCTGAAGCATCGTTGTAGATAACAAATCCATTCGAACCAGATGGTATTGTCAGAACAGGTGTCGAAATAAGTCTCCTCTTAAGCTCTTGGAAACTCTTCTCGCATTCCTCGCTCCATACGAATTTTGTATCCTTCTAAGTTAGCTGAGTTAAAGGAGTAGCGATTCGAGAAAATGCTTCCATGAATCTCACATAATAACCAAATAAGCCCGTAAAAGCTACGTGCTTTCCTGGCCACCGACTTTGGTTGCTCCCAACTTTGTATTGCTTTAATCTTCACCGGTCGATGATACTCCATGTTTTGACACCACGTGCCCAAGGAATGCTACTTCCTCAAGCCAGAACTCGTATTTCTTTAACTTGGCATATAGCTTGTTTTCACGAAGCCTTTGGAGTACTAGCTTCAAATGGTGCTCATGATCTTCACGGCTTTTGGAATATATGAGGATGTCATCAATAAAGACAACAACGAACTGATCCAAATATTCCTTGAATATCCGGTTCATCATATCCATGAAAGCCACAGAAGCATTAGTCAATCCAAAAGACATGACTAAAAATTCATAATGCCCGTACTGAGTTCTAAAGGCAGTCTTTGGAATATCCTCAATTCTAATCTTCAGCTGATGATATCTAAAATGAAGATCGATCTTTGAAAAGAATTGTGCTCCTTGCAACCGGTCAAACAGGTCATCAATACGAGGTAGCGGATACCTATTCTTGATGGTGACATGGTTCAATTTCCGATAGTCAATATAAAGTGGCATACTCCCGTCTTTCTTCTTTACAAATTAAACAGAAGCACCCCAAGGAGATGTACTAGGACGAATGAAACCGATGTCCAACAACTCCTGTAGTTGGACCTTTAACTCCTGAAGTTCAATAGGAGCCATTCGATATGGGGTTTTAGAAATGGGCTTTTTACTAGGTTCAAGATCAATAAAGAATTCAACTTCATGTTCTAGGGGTAGACCGAGAAGTTCTTCAGGAAATACGTCAGGAAATTTAATAACAACATGAATATTATTCAAATTCGACGTGTCTTTATTCAAATTCATAACATGGGCTAAGAAAGCTTGACATCCGTTTTTCAATAAATGAATAACTTTATGACTTGATATGACAGTGATTGATTTTAGTGGTTTAGTTACTTGAATTTGTATGACAGGTTGGTTAGGAATATGAAAACTAACAACCTTACGAAAATAATCAATTTTGGCATGATGAGTAGTTAACAAATCAATCCCTAAAATCACATCAAAAGCAAGTATCTTTAAAGAGATAAGGTCAACAGGTAATATGATGGTGCCAACTTGGATCAATCAAGATTTATAAACAGTGGATGTGATGAAAATTTCTCCTAACGGAGTCTCCACAGATAAATCAAAGTCTAATTTCTCCGGAGTTAAGTTTAAACGTTGAGCACAAGCAAGAGAGATAAATGAATGGGTAACACCGGTATCTAGTAAGGTATAAACTTTGCAAGAATTTATGATTAGCTTACCCGTGATCACCTCGTTTGGTTTCCTCGCATTTTGACCAGTCACGACAAACGCTCTTCTAGGAACCGTTGACTTTGACTTTTCTCGGGATGACCTTTTGAGTCACCATCCTCGCCGGACTTGGTTTCGCTTCATCGTATAATCTCGAGTGATATGTCCTTCATTTCCATAATTATAACATACCTTGAACTATTGTGGGCGCTTTGATTGATATGTCCCTCTTTCCTCAGATGAGATAACATACTGACCGGTGGTCACTCTCTCCCTTAGAACCGATTGTTCTTTGCCGGTCTTGATGTCTTCCATTGTCATTGTTGAATCTCCTCTTTTTATAATCTCCCCCCGACTCGCTTCTTCTATTTTCATGGCCATGATTACCACCAGAGTGGTTACCATTTTTGTCCGTATTTTTCTTTCTCCGCGGGTTATCGTTGTTTTGAAGACTGCTATCTCCGGTGTGATCTTGGTTGTGGTCCCTCGGTTGAACGTACTCGTTATCTCACTCTAATAATTGAGCCCTGTTGACAACATCTGAATAGAGAGAAAATTTATGAGAAATGAGATATTGACGTATGCCGGGTTTCAAAACTCTCAGAAACATCCGTGTCATACGTTCCTCATTCTCCACCAAATGAGGTGCAAACCTGGATAACTCTATAAACTTTGCCTCATACTGGGACACCGTCATGTTGTTTTGTTCCAATCTAATAAACTCCACTTCCTTCATATGATTAATACTTTCTAGAAAGTACTTGTCATTGAACAGTTTCTGAAACGTCTCCCAAGACATCTTTGAATGCGGTATTGATGGAGTGCGCTTCACGATTCCCACCATGAATCGCCTCATTCTGAACATAAAGGTGGTGAATGGAACCTTCTATTCCTCCGTGCATCCCAAGACATCGAACATCTTGGTAATTTGTTTGACCCACGTTTACGCTTTAATCGGATCGGCTTTCCCAAAATTACGGTGGTCCCAACTCTTTGAATGCTTGGTTTGTGATAAACCGTATGCGTTATTATCATTTTTGCTCAGATTTTGTGCACGAGTCTCCTCTCGTCGATTTTGCATGAACTAAAAAAAGCTTCTAAACATTCCGCTTCTCATCGTCGATTAGTGGTGTTGTTTACATCGAGGAAACATTGCTTAGGCTGTTGCACGTTCTCCTCATTGGTGAGTAAAGGTGTCTCCACGGTCTCATTTACTCCACTGTTAACATTCTCAGTCGACATTCTCAAATATTGCCATAAAATAAGGGTTAATTTAAGAAATGAACATATCACATAATATCCCTATATACTGACCAACCAACAAATAAGCTTAGGTAAGACACACTAGCGAAGGTTTTTACTCGCTCTCCCTCCTAGTTCTAGGTCATATCCTAAGCTCGATACTCTCCCCCAAAATAGGTATACATCACATTTTGAGTTGTCAATAACATGGTATTTTACAAAATACCACATGAAAAAGCGTGAGTTTAAATAAAACAACTTCTTAGATATTCACTAAGTCCTCATTATAATTATTGGTAAATTATTTTACAAAATGGTGAGGACTACTAAACTTTCTAGAACCTTCATTCCATACCCCGATTACTCATCATTATTATCTCGAGAAGAAAAATGGAACAAAAAGGAAAAGGGTGAACTCAACTAGCCCAGTAAAGAATATTATGACTAAGATAATATAGAATAAATTATCGTTAGTCTTTAACAGGAAAAATATGATAAAATACAATAGACAACAAGTTTCAGATCAATATTCACAGCGAAAATAATAATTCATAGATGAGTTACGTAGAGAATGAAATCTAGTATAATCTATGAATCTAAAAGTCCATCATCAATATTTTATCCCTGTAACATCAATCAATATTCATTGTCGATGTCGGGATTTTTGAGTGTCCCTTTTCGTTACTTGTTTTTTGGTGTTCTCATGTTAATGTGAGATTTGTTTGAAAAAACAAGTGAAAAAGGTCTGACATGTATAATGTCGACGATTTGACTTTAAGAGACACCAGTTGGTGTATTTAACTTGTTGCACCAACGCAACCGAAAAGGTTTGCTCATTGACCCAGTGTTTTGACAATGCTAGACGGGTTTATGAAACCAAGATTCATTTTGGGTCCGGGGGCTTGATTATGCGGAGGGAAGGTGTTAGGCACCCCCGACATCCATGTTACCACGGTGATCGCCACTTTTCAAAGAAATTATTATATGAATGTGTATGTTTGTGTGTGTGTGTGTGGATCAATGTGCAATTATTTGAAAGTAGTACGAGTCCTCGTTCGCACCTATATACACAAGGTTTGAATTTTATAGAAAAATTCAGTTTTAACCAAGATATAGCAATGACGTTTTATAAAAGAGGTTTTTAAACCCTCATGCTCAATAAGAATTGAGACCTTTTCATACTTCCATTTTATTATTAAATGTTCGATTTTGTTTGCTTTTATTTTCGAGATGCTGAAGCATTCTCGAAAAATAATATACAAAGAATGCCGAACTCCTCATGGGCATGACAACCATCCAAGGAAATTCGACACTTTATAAAATAATGTACAGTCACTTACAATTGAAAAATGTCCATCATGGGAACCAAGAATCTAGATTCATGAATCGAACACTGTGATCACTTGATTCCTAGGCTCACATGATATCTTGAAATTTATATGGAAAGCGATGAAAGTTATATATATAAAAGTCTGTAAATATATATATACGAGACATGATCAACCACCACGAATAACTCCACGGGGATCGAAATGTAAATATATAAAAGCGATAAATATATATATATATATATATATATATATATATATATATATATATATATATATGGACATGATCAACCACCACGGCAACTCACGAAATGTAAATAAAGTCAGTAAAAGCGATCAACGCCACAAAGTAAACTCCAAGCGGATGAAATGTAAATAAAAGTAAAGTAAACTCAAGGCCAAATAGGAATGTAAATATATATATATGTACAAATATATATATAAAAGCAGTAAACGCACCGGATGTGAATCCAAGCTCATCGGATATGTCCGACAACAATTATATATATATATATATATATATATATATATATATATATATATATATAAAATTAAAACGCACCTGGGATATAAAATCCGGGCTCATCGATGTAGTCGACCAAAGTTTATTTATATAAGTATATATATATATATATATAAGCAATTAAACGCTCTAGACCGATGTCTAGGCTCAATCGAGGCATAACTCGATTATTTTAGTATAATATAACTCGATTATGAAATATATACAATTATATTAGTATATATATACAGAAAGAAATGAACACCATAGACCGAAGTCCAGGCAAACACACTTACACGACTCTTAACGTGTACAACAGTGTGTGCTAATATGAGAAGAATGCTTTATAGAATATGAGAAGGCTTACAGTGGGCTACCAAAGTAGACTTTTATGACTTTAAATGGATAAACACTCAGCTCCCGCCGGATAAAAGATAGCTATATGTGAGCTAACTAGTGTTTAGAAGTGAGGAAACACTAAAAAGATGTGTATGCAGAGTAAAATGGACAGGGCTTCCTCGCCTTTTTCCCTCCTTCTTCTTCTCAAATGGCTGACCCCAAGGCTTGTATATATAGATAGATGGTCGCAGGCACACCTGCGGCAGCCGCAGTTGTACTTGTGGCTGGTCGTGGTGCATTCGAGCCTTGCGGGTCCTGTCGTCTCGTAGTACGTGCAGTCATGCACTGTAATGTCCGCTTGAACTTGTAGAACTTCAATCTGAGCATCCGAACGAGGTATATCTGACCTTCTTCGGACCGTTTGTGTCGAGAGTTACGCAATGACATGGATTAGAGGTTGTACGAAGTCAGGAAGAGGGGTCTATGCCCATGGTTTTCAAGCTTCAAATTCTATCCAAAGTACTGCCACGCGTAATAGTCACTCGGGATTGTCAATCCTCGGCTCTTGTGGGATATTATTGGATGTATGTCTGTATGAAGGAACAAGATGACTTTTGACTCCTCGTCGGGGTTATCGCCGGTTTGAGTTAAAAGTTGACGTTGCTCAGGGTTACAGCTGAGATTGGACTACTTATTGGTACGTCGTGATATCATCTTGTTAAGACAATGAGATGACGTTGTGACTCCTCACCGGGGTTATCGCCGGTTTAAGCGAAAAACAGACGTTGCTCAGGGTTACATCTGAGATTGGACTGCTGCTTGTTTGTATGTCTCACTAACATCTGTGGATGTTCCTATCTGCCCCGTTGTTATCTTCGGGTCTGAGGTGTGTGTGCCTCGACGGGATGTCTTAGGTTGAAGCTGATTGCATATGTTTGAAACAAGCATTTCCGGGGTTATTGCCAGAACTGCAATGTCATCTCTTGGGGCTATCACCAAGGATGGGGTTGCTACTCCCAGTGTTTCTCTGGGACTGGAACCGAGCGTCTCGGTGTTATCGCCAAGACAGAACTGTCCTTTCCGGTGTTGTTGTCGATCTTTTGATCTGCATATCTCGAGGCTATCTCCGAGATTGTAAATGACATTCCCGGTGTGTGTTCCGGGTCTGAGATGATGTTCTCGGTTTGTGTTCCGGGTTGGAACTGAACTTCCGGTAGTATCCGGAATGGATGTAAGCAGTCTTTTAGGGTTATCTCCAAAAGACGAATCTACCCTCCTGCAATGTTAGTAATAGGAGTGCAAAAAATTTCGAGTGTCTACAGATGCCCCTCTTTATCATATTCATGAAATGAAAGGCATGGATAGGATAAAGAATACTAGACACTTGAAATGCAAGCAAGATAAACATGATGCTATTTACAACAACATGATGCAAATGCATGTAGAATGCATGAATGATTGTCAGGTAATCCTGCTGGGATGACAAGTTTCCAAGGATGTTGATGTTGGGGCTATCACCAAAGTCTTGAATCCTAAACACTGGCTTATATTCCATAGAGGTACCTCTTATGTGTAAGAGATCTGTGGGGATAAAGCTTTGTTTGTTTGAGGATGTGTATAACATATTCCCTCATTCTGTCGGAGTTACTGCCAACATTTTGTTGTTATCAGGGTTGCCTGATCTTCGCTGATGTGTGTATCACCGGATAAATCCCTGCTGGATGCATTGTCAAGGCTGCTTGACCTTCATTGATGTATGTGTCAATGGTAACATTGCGTTGTAGCCCCCGCCGAGGAAGGTTTCTTCGATGGGTTTACTTGCCATCGGCTGACATGATGTCAAGGCTGCTTGACCTTCATTGATGTGTGTATCAATGGTTTCATTGCGTTGTAACCCCCGCCGGGGATACGTAGATGCTTGAAAGATGCGCGTTGTGACCCCCGCCGGGGATACGTAGATGTTTGATAACTTCGGTGTTGTAACCCCCGCCGGGGAGGTTTGATATTTCGTGGTTTTGCGTTGTAACCCCCACCGGGGAGGTTTTAGGGTTATGACCCTGCAAATGACGACATCGGACCTTTGTGGGGTATTGCCGAGTATGATCTGTGAAAGCTTAGCTCATTGGTATAGTATACCCTGTATTCAGGCGAATACCTTTGAGACGACGGGAGTTTAACTCTGACCGATGAGAAACCAGGATGTCAGGCTATTTCGCTCAATCGCGTAGCACTTTTATTCCTGATTTGGCCTTTTCAGCTTGTGAGACCTCCTTTACAACTCTAACTAGAGCGAGCCGGAGGTGTGGGACCCATGAGTTGACTCCTACTTTGGAGGAGTATGCACGGTTGACGATGTTGTCACTGGACAGACCTTGCGTGCATATGGCTATCGGAGACATGAGCAGACAGTTCATGACCCTCACCGGATTGAGGCGTAGAGTGGTCCAGGACGAGATTACATCCGGCAACGTGATATCCCAGCATTTCCTATTTTACAAGTTTGGCTCTGAGGATAGCTATGCACGGCATTCTAGGGATTTCACCACACTGGAGGACCATTGAATTCAGCCAGAGTGGATGTACTGCTTTTATGCGTATTGTCACACGTCTTCATGCCGCGATACATGGATGAGCTGGATATCGGCGTCATTATACTAGTGAGAGCTCGAGGGAGCATCGTACCATTGTACTGATGATCATTGCAGAGACTCTGAGGTCAGCTACATATTGTTGCACTTATCCGGCAGGAGTGTTTACAAGTAGTTCGGTCATGCTGTATGTGTGGTATATGTCACACTTGAGACCGATTGGCATATTTAGATGGTAGGGGTTTTGTTTCACCCAGGAGATAGCCATGTCATACTCCTTTCAGCCTGTAGAGTGCACATATGCTGCATCGTGGTCAGCTTTTCTGGTAGGGATTAGGGATCCATTTGCCATATTACCGTGTTCAGGGCTTAGTTCACCCTACAGCTTCATTACTCATGCTCCGGGCATGGATTACCTCCCTCTGGCTAGATTGAGGGGCATGATTACTTACCACCCACTGGCCGTGATGTGTTAGTTTCACCAGTTCCAGGATTTTCATCCGTATGAGGGGGCAGTGAGTCAGCGCTTCACGTCACACCATTTATCAACAGAGGACAGATCCATGTTTTATGCCTATTGGGATCAGCGAGAGCTGGCTGAGTTTTCTGTCAGTCGTCCAGGTTGTTTTGCAGAGTATTCCGCATAGATGGAGACATAGACTGCATCAGCTGCGGTAGTATCCACAGTGCAGGGGATTGATTCTGACGATGAGGAGCCTATAAAGGAGGCTATTATTCCCACCGATGATTTGACTGCTGGGCTGCCAGCATTTTTGATGGATTCTCCCACCCCGAATGCCACTGTTACTCAGTATTCGGCACAACATTTGGAGCAGAGCTTACATCTGATGACCTATGAGAGTTATCAGGCTAGGGCCACGATGTTGACAGCTCTTGATAAGAGAGATACCGCTCTGTTGAAGAGGGATGAGGCTAGATCAGCCAGGGATGTATTGATAATGGAGCGGGATGCTGCCTTCTCTGCTAGGGATGTGGCCATTGCAGACAGCACTTCAGTGAGATCCCAGATGACTGTCAGTCTTGTCGACATGAGTGCTTACATTGATGAGCATTATACCACCATGCAGTTAGCCTCCGATCTGCTAGCTCATGTAGATACCCTTGGGTAGGAGCTTGCAGTGCTTCCTCCGTCTTCAGAGAGGGATGCTATGTTAGATCTGATAGTCTGCATACACATAAATCTGTAGATAGCTTTGTATTTTCCTACACAGACTAGCTTAGCCATTTTGTCATGTACAACACAGATGTATATATCAAACAGAATTATATATGGCAGGGAAATATATTTTGATTCACTTCCCTTTTAGTTATGCCTTGATACTTACTTGATATTTGCCTATTTCTCCAGGGCCTTGTGATCTTGATGCATTCTGAACTTATCCTTGATAGATGGACATTGAGACGTTGCAAGATCTCTCAAAATGGATCATTGATTTCTGTAAATCCCTACCATCTTTGGTGTCTTGGGACTGATATCTGTATGGAAAAGTGGAGAGGAGGGTAGTTTCTTCCTCTCTGAGATTGACCGCACCACAGATGGTCGCCAGTACTTCTATTTGTGAGAATCCTAGTTAATTCCATCTCTTATGGGTTGATATTGCTCTTTGAGACACGATCGCAGCTTAGATGGTCACCGAATCTTCTATTTATGAGAAGAGGTTGGGTAATTCCATCCCTTTGATCTGAAACCGATGAAATGGGGTGAATTGAAGATTGATCCCAATATCGTGTGACAAGTATGTTGTTCTGGTAGGGGTTAGACTGCACCATGAATGGCTGCCTACGTACTCCTATTGAAGAGGAGATCAAGTTTGCGTAGTTCGAACGTAGTGTACAAGGTTCAACGCTAAATGCGAAAAGCAGGTGGGTGTAGAAGTATTTTTGTTGTTTTGTTGTTTTGTAGAGAAATACCCCCGGGTATCAGGGAGATCAGGTCGACGTAGTTCACCCCTTAGGACGAATTGAAGGCGAAGAGAAGTGTGAATCCCATGTGCAGGATATATTGCGGGGAGAAAAAATTTTGATCCCATAATGGGGATAAACTACAAGTGTGTAAAAAGTTTGATCCCGACCTCAGGACAAACTGCAGGCGTAGAAAAGTTTAATCCCGTCTTCAGGATAAACTGCAAGTGTGAAAGGTTCAATCCCGTCTTCAGGATAACCGAAATTGTGAAAGGTTAAATCCCATCTTCAAGATAACCGAGATTGTATGAAAGGTTTGAAATGAAGTAAAACCAAGCTGCTTGCTTGAAGTGTATGTTTCCCTGAGGGGCAGAAGAGTATGTAGAAAGGAAAGGGTTCAAAATTGGAATGATCAGTGATTTGAGGATCAAAACTAGGATGTTTATTTGATGGTAACTTCAGACATAGTACCATTTTATGGTGTCCGAGTTGATAAGCTATGGAAATTCATCTCCGTCCATTTCTTGCAATCTGAGAGCATCTCCTGTCAATACTTCCTTGACAACAAATGGGCCTTCCCAGTTAAGAGCGAATTTTCCCTTAGATTGATCTTGGTTGTCAATGATCTTTTTCAAAACCAAGTCATGTTGTTTGAATTGCCATAGTCGGACTTTTCTGTTATAGGATCGTGCGATCCTTTGCTGATATAACTGTCCATGGAAGATTATCGCGGTTCTCCTTTTGTCTATCAGAGATAATTGGTGATACCTGTCTTGTACCCATTGGTCTTCATCCAACTGAGCATCCATCAATACTCTGAGGGATTCCATTTCCACTTCTATGGGGAGAACTACTTCCATCCCATAGACTAATGAGTAGGGGGTTACCCCAGTGGAAGTTCGCATGGAAGTTCTGTAGGCTAATAAAGTCAGAGGCAAGAGGTCAGACCATCCTTTATGATTGGCGGACATTTTCTGCATGATCTTCTTGATGTTTTTATTAGTCGCTTTAATAGCACCATTCATCTTTGGACGGTAGATGATGGAGTTGAGATGTTTGATGTGGAATTTTTTGCATAACTCCTCCATCATTTTGTTGTTGAGGTTCTTAGCATTGTCTGACACAATGACCTCTGGTTGTCCATATCGACAGATGACATTGTTTCTGATGAAACCAATGATAACTTCTTTAGTGACCTTGGGGAAGGATGTTGTTTCTACCCATTTGGTGAAGTAGTTGATCATGGTGAATATGAATCGATGTTCATTACTGGCTTTGGGCTCGATGGGCCCAATCACTTCCATTCCCCACATTGAGAAGGGTTATGGCGAACTCATATTGTGGAGTTCCCTTGGAGGGGCGTGGATAGCATTCCCATGAATCTGGCATTGATAACACCTCTTGACGTGATCATCACGGTCAGCTTTGAGTGTAAGCCAATAATGTCCCGCTTAAGAATTTTCTTGATAAGTAAGGGGCCGCTCATGTTTGGGCCACATACTCCACCATGGATCTCATCCACGAATCTCTAAGCTTGGTCTTTGTCTAGACATCTGAGGAGACCTAATCCAACATCTCTTTTGTAGAGTGCATCTCCGCTCAGGTAGAATTTCATAGCTAGTCGATGAATCCGCCTCTTCTTAGTTAGGCTCGCCTTAGCGGGTATAGATCCATCTTGTAGATACTCCTTGATGCATTGATACCAAGGGTTGTGGATGGGAGGTAGCTCATCCGATACTTCTCCAATGTAATTCCCATGGACTAGGGCTCTTTGCAGAGTAAACGTGATGTTTGGCATGTTTTCCTTGTCCGATATGTAAACCAAGGAGGCCAACGTTGCTAATGCATCTGCAAAATCATTCCTATTATGAGGAATGTGTAGAAAGGAGATTTCTTCGAACTCCAAAGCCATCTGTAAAACTTGCCGATGGTAAGGCAACAAATGTAATTCTTTGGTTTGATAGATTCTTGTGGATTGCTTGATTACCAATTCAGAATCCCCAAAGACAGTTAACCGCTTGATGCCCATTAAACGAGCAAGTTTTAGCCCCATGATACAGCCTTCATACTCAGCTTTGTTGTTGGTGCTGACAAACTACGATTTGACGACGATGGGATACTGGTCCCCCGTACCGGATATTAAAAGCGCTCCAGCCCGAGCCCTTACAGATTAATACTCCACCAAAATACATTCTCCACGTACGGCATGTATCGTACTGATGTTATAGCTGAATTGCCATTATTCCTTCATCAGGAAAGTACATTTCTAAGGGTTTATAATCCCCTGCAGGTGCGGCGACCAGTTGATCCGCAATTCCTTGACCTTTGACAGACTTTTGCGTCACGTAGACGATATCAAATTGCTGTAGGATCAAATGCCATCCGGACGATCGATGATTCATGATGGGCTTCTTGAACACATACTTGAGAGGATCCATTCGGGATATGAGATGGGTTGTGTGACCATGGAGGTAATCTTTGTAACCTCATGGAAGCCCATGCTAAAGCACAACAAGTTTTTCAATCGAGTGTACTTGTGTTCACCGATCTTTGAATCTTTTCTTTGAGGTAATAGATAGCTCGTTCTTGGCCTCTATTGTCTTTCTACTGACATATCTGACCCCATGTCATTGTCATTTATGGATGGTACATGAATAGGGGAACATCATCCCTGGGAGGTACCAAAACAGGAGCGTTAATCAGTTGCTCTTTAATGGTAAGGAAGGCTTTCGACACTCATCGTTCCATTTCATGGAGGAGTTCTTCCTTAACAACTTGAAGATAGGCTCACAAGTTCTTTGTGAGTTGAGAAATGAATCTGCTAATGAAATTGATTCTTCCCAAAAATCCTCGTATTTCCTTCTCTGTCTAAGGAATGGGCATTTCCTTGATGGCCTGGATTTTGGTAGGATCCAGTTCAATCCCTTTGTGGCTGACTAGGAAACCTAGCAACTTGCCTGACTTAACACCAAAGGCGCTCTTAGCGGGATTCAACTTCAAGTTATACTTACGCAACCTGTTGAAAAGTTTTGTGAGATGGTCTAAGTGGTCATCCTCCTTCCGAGATTTGACAATGATGTCATCCATGTAGATCTCTATCTCTTGTGTATTAAATCATGGAAAAGAGCCATCATAGCTCGTTGATAGGTTGCCCCGGCGTTGATGAGGCCGAATGATAACCGTCTGTAGTAAAAGGTTCCCCAAGGCATGATGAAAGCAGTTTTCTCACGATCTTCCTCAGCGACCATAATTTGATGGTACCCATAAAGCAATCAAGGCAAAGGAGTACATGCCGTATTGAGCAGTATTGTCAATAAGAATGTGGATAAAGGGCACGAGAAAGCTATCTTTAAGGCAAGCTTTGTTTAAATCTTGTAATCCACGCAAACTCGCACCTTTCCCCCTAGTTTAGGCAATGGGAACAATGTTGGATATCCACTCCGGATATGTAGACACCATGATGATGCTAGCTTGAAATTGTTTCACAATTTCCTCTTTGACTTTTAGACTCCATTCAGGTTTCAATCGCCTGAGCTTTTGCCTAACTGGCTTGAATCCTTCTTTGATGGGAAGGCGATGAAGAATAATGTTAGTGGACAAACCTACCATGTCTTCATGAGACCATGCAAACACATCCTGGAATTAGGTTAATAGTGCAACCATGTCATTCCGTTGATTTGTGGTAAGGTCTGAACCAATCTGGATTAGCTTAGGGTTGTTTAAGGTTCCGAGATTGAAAGGAGTGGTTTGATAAAGATTGGGTTTGGGTTTGTCTGTGACCCATTCCTTAATCTCCTGAGGTGTCTCAATGTCCTCTTGGATGTCCATCAAGTCTGAGTCCAACTTTGCATCAAAGTTACAGCCCTTGTGGAAAGAGAAGTAATGTCATCGCAAGAGACAAGCACATCTAAATTCAGAGTCCTGAAACAAAAGATGCTTTCACTTAATATATGCAACTGTTTGATCATACAAAAGTGTTAGCATGTACTTGATAAAATAACTGCTAGTGCTGTAAAGGAAAACAAGCAATTAAAGTTATCTACAGGGCAGAGGGATTTTCTGCCCATTTTACCCTCGTCGACCAATGAATGGAGTGCTTCTCCAATTGTCGAGGGCACAATCTTGATGGAATGCAGTGATGGAAGGATCGTCATTGTCCTCCTTCTCCCTAATGATAACCATGACATCTGGGCAATCATCGTCTGGGGTGTATGTATTTATATGTTCATCACGAATAATGACGCTAATGCATGCCATCATCAAGGCAAGGTCATGTTTACGTTTCCGTTCCTTTTCTTGCACTTCAGGATCAGGAATCAGCACCTCTTTTGCTTTGATTGGCACTAGTTTTGGAAAGAGAATAACTACAACATGTGATGGAACCTTTACTGGAGATTGCATTAACTCATGAGGTAAAGGTATAGAAAATCGACGTGCGGCGGAAGCTTGAGGAACCTGCTTGTGCTTATGAGGATTCCTATAACTGGAACGAGCAGAATAGCCTAGTCTGGCTTCCAATTTGACTGGACATTTGAATAATGTGCTTAATACCCTGCCTATCTTTACCAAGCCTTTGTCTAGGTTGATGACCCAATGACATCATTTCTTGAGTGGCTGATATAACCTCGGCAGAAATCTTGGGTACGGGAAGTGGCACTCCAATAGAATGGTATTACGTGTTACTCACTTCCAGAGTATGGAACCGGCCGCCCAACTTCGAATTGAAGCTGATAATTGGTAAAGTTCCTTGTTCAGGACAATCCGGCTCAGCGTTGACATTGACTAGACTGTTGTTGATAATGTATTTGAGTTGTTGATGTAGCGTTGAGGGAATAGCTCCAGCCATGTGTATCCATGGTCTCCCTAATAGAAGGTTGTATCCTGAGTCAATCTTGAGGACGTGGAAGGATATATTGAATGTATTTGGACCAATCTCAATTGGCAACTCAATCTTTCCAACGGAATTTCATCGGGATCCATCAAAAGCTCTAATGACCGTGTGGCTGCTTTGGATCCGCTTGAGATTGATATTCATCTCTACCAAGGTGGCATAAGGATAGATATTTAGAGATGAGCCTCCATCTATCAATACTCCTACTATCATATACCCGAAAGACAAAACTGTAATATGCAAAGGCTTGCAATGACCGGTCCCTTCGGGAGGTATATCGTCATCAGTGAAGGATATCACATTGTTGTTGAAAATGTGATCAACCAAATGTAAATTTTTCCACGTCCACTGAATTTGGCAAATAGGCTTTTTCTAAAACCTTTAGCAAGATCTTCCGATGATCCTCGGAAGAGAAAACCAAATCTAGTATCGAAATCTGGTGTGGAGCTTCTTGCAAGCTTAAAACCACTTTGGCTTCATTGTGGCCCATAGTGCGGAGGAATTTTTCAATCTTCTCCACGGGAAACTTCCCCTTTGCTTTGCAAATAGGTTTAATAATCTGTTGAGGAAGATATAGTGGATTTTCCTTTGACACTGTAGCAGTAGTATGAGGCGTGGATCTTTCAGCTTCCCCATAATTCCATGGAATGTTATGTAAGTTGACAACAAGATATTATGGTCTGAAAGATAAAGAAATTGGCTCTGGTACGGCCACTTTCAAAGGATTGTCAGCTCCTTTAAGTTGAATTGGTTGTATGGGAAATACTTTGACAGTCTCATCATCCACTTCTGATATAACTACTACTGATCCCTTCCATTTGGTAGGACATGCATTCCCACCCTTGAGTTATGCAAAGTAATCATCTCGCTATTTGCGTGGACTCGCCTATCAATAAGATTCTCAATAAGATGGCGGAGTGCCCAACATTTTACGTGTTGTGACCGCGAGAATGTGAATGATATTAACACAATTCATCAAGATTGAACCGCCCTGAGCGGGGATTGATGGGAGGGAGAAGGAATGTAATTCTTCCTTCGTTGATCAACATCTGTAGTATCTCCTTCATAGATTGGCCCAAATAGGTGAATTCCCTTTGATTGGCAAAATTCCAATGGGCTTTAGCATTTGCTCGCTTCACAACCTTATCCTCCATAGCTTCGCTTTCTGAAGGTGGTGAGGAGGCATTCATAACAAAAGGAAGGAGATAGGCATGCTCCTGCCTGATTAATTGGCGTGTAACTTGATGCTGGTGGTCACCAATTCTGCCAATTGTTTAATTTGTTTGGAAAGAGCTTTCATCTTTCGTTCCATGGTAAACTGGAACTTTGTATAATCCCATTTATCAACACCGTCTTTGATGGATTGGGATGATTCGCCATTATAATTGGAACCTTGTACAGTGCTCCAACTGATCATATTGACCTCTTCTTCTTTGTATTGAGGAAGAGGGTTATCTTGCACATGAGGTTGATCTGGTTTAGTGACCACGATCTCACCGTTGTCTATTAGATCTTGAATCTTATGCTTCAATGCCCAACAATCTTGAGTATCATTTCCAGGTGCCCCGACATGATAAGCACACTTCTGAGTAGCATTAAAATCCCTCCCATTAGGGTTGGCTGGTGGAAGAAGATGTGTAATTTTCTTCTGAGTAGTCAAAAGAGCAAGAATATTCTTGAGTGAGTCCCCTAAGGGTGTGAACGTTCGAGATCTCTTTACTTTTCCACTTTTAGGCAATTTAGGGTTTGAAGGTTGTGCTGGAAAAGGGGAGTAGTTTCTCCTCTGCATAGGCATGCTTGGATTGCCTTTTTATCCTTGTAGTATCAAGGAAACATCCTCCTCTTTCTTTTTATGGACCCTCCGGGGGTTGTTTCCATAAGATCCGGACTGGATGTGCTCAGAAATAGCTTTAAGAGCGGCTAGGTCTTGAATTTTACCGGACTTCAATCCCATCTCAGCTATCTCGCCATGTTTGATCATTTCAAAAAATGGTTTGCCAATACCAACTAGAACTCTTTCATAAAAAGGAGCTTCTTGTACATCTATGAAGGTCATGACCATTTCTGATTCTGTCATGGAAGGAATAACTTGAGCAGCAAGGCGCCTCCAGCTTTAAGCATACTCTCTAAATGACTCATTAGACTATTTCTTTCGACCTTGGTAATTTGGTACCGGTCGAGCCATCCGAGATTGAAAATCAGATTGAGTAAGGAAGGCGTGAGCGCCTCTTCCCAACTATGGATCTTTGAGTTGTCTAATCTGGTATACCATGAACGGGCTTCTCAATGGACTTTTCTCAAAACAAATGCATTCGAGCTTTTCATTTTCGCACAGTAAGACCCAAAATCTCCTATGAACACCTTTAAATGTGTATAAGGATCCCCTAATCCGTCATATTTCTCAAAATCAGGGGTCTTGAATTTCTCTAGATATTGAACACCAGGAAATATGCAAAGGTCTGTATTTAAAACACTGCCATGTGTTCCAATCCCTTTGAGAACGCAGATAGTTTCCTCCATTTGAAGGACTTTTTTCCTGATATCACCGGTGTCTGGATCTCCTTTGAGATGGGTGTTTTCAGGGTCTTTGTTGGTTGTATCTAACTGATGTTCTGGAATTATTTTTTCCAGACCTTGAACTCCTCCTTGTGTAGAGGATTCTGTAAGTGTAGGTATCTTCGTACCCTGAGTAAACTGGTGTAATTCTTTTAGTAGGACAGCCAAGTCTGTGATTTGTTTACTCAATCCGTCAAATTCTTCTCGGGAAATAGCATTATACTGATCAGAAGAAGACATGATTGGTTGTAGGCCTGTGTCCTTTTTGGACTTTAAACGGGTAACATGCCCAATTTCTTCCCTACAAAAGACTTACGTAGTTTAGTCTTAGGGTAATATAAATGTTATCATAACATTTCCGTTTAGGAATTTTGTCCTGCAAAACCGATTGTTAATTGATAACATGTCATGCATGCACAGATATTCTTTATATTTTCCATTACATATGAATGAACATGGAATAGAAATACAAGTAAATGTTTTTTACAGGTAATTTAAAATGGAAAGTATGAAGAGACTTCCCTTCGCATTTGGTTTATCAGAGGCTGACCTATCTTAGGGTTACTCTCGCTGCTTTTCGGCATGAAGGTTCCCAGATCATCGCAATCTACTTGACGGGAAGTTAATCCGGTCGTTCAACTGGAGTGAATCTGAGTGGTGCCTTTCCTGAGCCCCGGGGAATCATTCTTCCCACAAGTCCAGTAATCAAACACCGACAGGATAGCCTCCTGGTGGAGGGACCACACAACATACATTCACATACAATGTGTCTCACCGTTTATGCAAAATGATGACATATGTGAAGCACTAATATCACAGATAGATATTTAGCAGTGCAGTAATTAAGATGCATTCGTACACATTCATCATAAATGTAAATACAACATTCACACACAAGCATATAAAAATTTTGAAAAGCTTGTAATGGCGGCTTAAGTCCTCTTACTGGATTCCCCAGCAGAGTCGCCACCTGTCGACGTCGGGATTTTTGAGTGTCCCTTTTTGTTACTTGTTTTTTGGTGTTCTCATGTTAATGTGAGATTTGTTTGAAAAAATAAGTGAAAAAGGTCCGACATGTATAATGTCGACGATTTAACTTTAAGAGTCTCCAGTTGGTGTATTTAACTGGTTGCACCAATGCAACCAAAAAGGTTTGCACATTGACCCAGTGTTTTGACACTACTAGACGGGTCTGTGAAACCGAGATTCATTTTGGGTCCGTGGGCTTGATTATGCGGAGGGAAGGTGTTAGGAACCCCTCGACATCCGTGTTACCACGGTGACCGCCACTTTTCAAAGAAATTGTTATATAAATGTGTGTGTTTGTGTGTGTATGTGGATCAATGTGCAATTATTTGAAAGTAGTGTGAGGCCTCGTTCGCACCTATATACACGAGGTTTGAATTTTATAGAAAAATTCAATTTTAACCAAGATGTAGCAATGACATTTTGTAAAAGAGGTTTTTCAAACCTTGTGCTCAATAGAAATTGAGACCTTTTCATACTTCCATTTTATTATTAAATGTTCGGCTTGTTTGCTTTTATTTTTGAGATGCGAAGCATTCTCAAGAAAATAATATACTGCAGTGTCGAACTCTTCATGAGCATGACAGCCATCCAAGGAAATTCGAACAACGTAAAAATAATGTACAGTCGCTTATAATGAAAAATGTCCATCATGGGAACCGAATCTAGATTCAAGAAATTGAACTCATGATCACATGATTCCTAGGCTCACACGTGATGATACCGCAATATGGAAGCGAAAGCAAGATATATATATATATTATAATATATATATATATATATATATATATATATATATATACATGATCATGATCACCACCAAGAAAGCAACTCCATGGGGATCGAAAATGTAAATATATAAAAGCGGTAAATATATATATATATGGATATGATCAACCACCACGAAGTAAACTCTAGTGGGACGAAATGTAAATAAAGTTCTAAAAGCGATCAATCGCCACGAAAGTAAACTCCAAAGCATGACGAAATGTAAATAAAAAGCTATAAAAGGTCACGAAGTAAACTCTGTGCCAAACAGAATGTAAATATATATATATATATATATATATATATATATATACAAATATATATATATATAATAGCATAACGCATTGCAGGATGTGAATCCGTGCTCATCGGATATGTCCAATAACAATTATATATATATATATAAATAATTAAACACACCGGATATAAAATCCAGGCTCATCAGACAGAGTCTGACCACAGTTTATATATATAAGTGTGTATATATATATATATATATATATATATATATATATAAGTAATTAAACGCTCCAGACCGAAGTCTAGGCCCAATCGAGGCATAACTTGATAATGTTAGTCCATATATGAAATATATATCTATATAATAAATCAGGACCCAATTTGAGTTTTGTCAATTGAGAAAGCAGAACAACGTCCCAGATTTCATCTCACATAATCTGAAGGCTAATATTCCATCTTACACTACAAAAATCCCGCCCAAACTCACCCTTCACCTATACGCTACCCCTCCAAAATCTTTTCTTCTCTCTCTTCTATCTGTGGAATTTGGCTCTCTGAAATTTGGCAAAATTTCCCAAATCTCTTCCTCTCTCTCTTCTATCTCTGGAATTTGGCTTTCTTCTCTCTCATCTATCTCTGGAATTTGGCTCCCTGGAATTTGACCAAATTTGGGGAAATCAAAATTTGGCCAAATTGGGGGAAATGAATAGCGAGAGCACTTCCGTCAGGGATAGGTCGGTCATGGCCATCGACAACATTCGTATCGTCACCTCCCGATTCCTCTACTTCCCCCCAGGTTTGTAACACTCACCTTCAAGATTCTCATGTTTTACTCTTGAACGATTCTCATGTCTCTTTCTTTCTTAGTTTCAAATTTTTAGCTTTCTTTCTTAGTTTCATATTAGAACGGTTTGCTGAAGTCAAGGGATGGATCTGGTTATGAGTTCTAAAACTTTAAAGGAACAGAATAGAGATTAGCCTGAAACAATAATATTTTAACTTTTGATTCTCTATCACAATCAATCATTTTAGAGATGCATTCTATCAAAATTAAAGACTAAAAGCTTATTTTATCACATTAACATTTTGTTTGTGATTTTTGGGAGGAGGAGAAAGAAAGAATTTTACTGCAATTATACTATATGAGGTCTACGAGAAGAACAAATTTTTGGAAGAAATACTAAAAGTTGTTTAAGGTCGTGGGTTCGATTCCGACAGAAGGGGGAATTTGTTACTTTTCTATATTTCCTCGAGAGACTCTTAAAGTCTTTTTTGTCATTGATTCTTTTTCTTTTTCTATATTATACAGAAATTAGGATTCTTTTTTTTGGGTTGAGAAAGGAGAAAAAAGAAAATTTTCAATGAAAATTATAGAATGAAAATAGGAGGGTTACTAACATTTTCAACTTTACTGCATTAGAATGAAGTAGGACTTTTTTCTTTTCTTTTTTCCTAGATTGAACTTTGTAACACTCTTGAGAGTAACATATTTTAACGAAAGAAAAAAAATGTTTGGTTGGTCAGAAAAGTTGAATACTCTTGGTCTACTGTATGTTTATGTAAAGTTGTTCTCAACATACAACTCTTTCTTAAGTGAAGAGAATTGAGTAATGAGAATTTTCAAGTTCAGAACTATTTACATTACATCATTCATCTTTACTATGAGCAAGTGTCTGCTGAGTATTTACAACTTAATCAGGACCAAATTTGAAACAAAAGCACAATAGCGGTTTAGATTGAATCTCAGTTTTTACAACTTAATCCAAAGGCTGACCTTTCATTTCACAAAAAAGAACCGCCCAAATCAAACCCCCTTACACGCTACCCAAATCACGCCTTATACCTCTGATCCTTCTCATTTTGTCTTCTCTTTCCTTTGTACTCTACTCCGACTCCAAATCCCTTCCAATTACACAGGCGATTAACTGTTGGAGAACGACGATTGACTGTTGGAGAATGCCGATTTGTTTGTGAACGGCGATATGCCTTAATTTGTGTAAGTTTCTCTTTAGGTTGTTTGAAATATGACTGAAATCAAATGATTCAAGTATCCACCATGCTTTCCGGATATTTTTCTCATTCTTCAATTTCTGTTTACTTTGATTAGCCTTTGAGCACATCTGCACCGCCATTCTTGCTATCCTCAAAACCACGATTCTAGAGTTGTACTTCCAGCTGCAAATCTTGCAATTTGTAAAACAAGAGAGTTAATTTTAGGGGATCCATCCACGACCCTCAAAGTATGTGTTATACACGTGTTTTAATTATTTTTTACTTCAATGCAATGTAGAGAATTGTTCAATTTGAGCTCACAAGCTGCATTTCTTATGGTTATTAGGTAGCTCCATTTTTAGTTATAGGAGTTGAGTATGGACATCTCATAACCCTGTGGAGGCTTTGTGCACTTGGTAAGAATACTCTAAATCCATACCCTGCTACTTACCATGTTTTAAAAATGATGGTAATTAGTTAAATTTTCATGTTAAAGGATAATAACTGATAATCAATAATGGGTTTTGTCAGGGTTCTTTATAAGCTTTACTGGTCCAAAAATGTACTCCTTTTACTCTGTTCAAATAAACGAAAGAGGTGTGTAAAAAAACATCTCCCTCTGTAATTAATTCCATGTTAGAATCTGCATATTTCTTCTTTGAAAAGAAAGTGCCTTTTGATGAAACAATTGCATACACGAGACGTAGGGTGTTGGAAGCATGGGGAGTTTGCTCCCACAAAAGATTGTTCTTTGCATCGCCAGCCCACGTACTTCCGAATCGACTTCTTTCAAAATACGCATTTTCGCATGTAATTATTGTAGTGTCAATGTCTATTAATGGTCACTTAAGAAAGAAAGATTATGCATGGATGTAATCCAATGCATTTTCTAGAGTAATAATCATCCAGAAATGTTACCATAAATTATGCGAAGTTCCCAAGTAGCTTATCTAACATAAAAGATTAAAATTCTTCTGAATAAAAAAGGGGAAGCACATTTAATCAAAATACTTGAAGCACATTTAATGAAAGAATTCTTGATCGTAGTTCCTAGGCCTAATGGGATTTGACATTAAGAGCCTGCAATATGATATTTGTATTTTAATATCCAAAAAGAGCCTGCACTTGCGTCACCTCTCACATGCACTGTGGTAATTTAAGCTTTGTTTGCTGTTGTGAATTGAATGGTACAAGGCCTAGCATAAGTCTAGCCATTCAAATAATTACAAATTTAAAATTGGAAATCAAATAGATTTTGACTACAGTAAACATGGTCAAATGTAAGGTTTCTTTTTTGTGGTAAGGGAATTAAGAAGGACCTTCCTACAGGGTGTACAGAGTGTAGGCTCACCAAGAATATCACATTAATGTCAGATTCTTGAAGGAATTCCTTCACTGCCTGAATATTACTGCTCTGCTTTTGAGTCTCCACCATGCTTTGTGAAAAGATTTAGAAGCAAACACCTTTGTGAGAAGGCAAAAGTAGTACCTTTGATGGTGTTTATATATTCTTTGCTTTTTATCGTTTTCTTTTTATCGATTAAAATGGTGAACTATTGATTAAAATGGTAGCTTTTTTAAAGGTTTAGTGACTCCGGGTTTTGTATATTTTGGTTGATCGAGGTTCCAATTTGGATAGGTTTGGTTTTTTGTTCAACTTTTATGGGGTTTAATACGTGATTATGGATTTAATTTTCTTCTCGGTTGTTCTTTTTGAAGAAATCGCAAATATGTTACTTGAAATTAGTAGCAATATTCATGGGAACTTTTTAGATGTATTTTTTAAATCTTTCATTAGGAGTTAGGACATATTGTTTCGAAAAGTATAAAAAAAAGTATGGATTCATACCATTTTGGCGAGGTGCATATCACATATTTGTTGAAATACCATAAAGGAAGAGACAAATTAATTTGTTATGTGTTTAACTATGTAGCTAGATTTTTAGACCTATCAAGTAATGAGTTTCAAATTCCTTTTAAAGTAAAGTAGAGATGACTAATTTTAGTGATTGGTCTTATATGATATCTTTGTGAAAGAAGTTATAGATTATTTTTCTTTTGGTAGAATGTTATTTTGATGCATGGAATTGAGGTTAAAGGGTTGACATTACTCATATACCAAACTAAAAACCATTAAACTTAGCTTGAGCTTCTTTAAGGGTTCGTGGATGACACTTTTCTATAAAAGGAATGTTTGATGATTCTTTCTATAGTTTCGTTTTCAAATAACCTCTTACCATGTATTGTGTCTAATTTTTCTTTTTTAATTGTACGAATCAACTGAGTTGTTTTTTATCAAGTGAATCAACCATTAGTATTAGTTATACCTTGAAATCTTTAACTTAAGTTTTCGAATAGCTTCAATTAAAAATTCTAATCTATTTCATAAGTCTTCTTATCTATTTTCGACAACTTCAGTTTAACTTTGGGTGTTTTAAATCTGTTTTTTTTACAATAGGTGTTTAATTTGTGTTCTCACTCTATCTTTCTGTATTTCTCTTTCACAGCAGTAGCACACACACACAACCACCTACAAAACACACATATATTTGCACACGAATGTTAGGTTGTTTTTTTAAATTGGGTGTCTTTTAAAATAGGTTTATAGTTATGATGAAATAGGTTTTTTTATTATGAATGTTAGGATGGAATAGATGTTGAGTTGGTTATTATTGAGTGTTCATTTTGTGAAATTTCTTACTCATCATTTTCTTACTTTTTATCTTATCTTTTTACCAATTTATTTACTATTCAACGTTTTTTTGCCTACAGGTTCGAATACTTCATCATAATATTGTAGGAGTGGTAATTCGCAATGAATATGAACTAAATTGTCTCCGTATACGTGAGGTAGTGTATCCTTACACCTATTTCTCATTCATTTTTTCTGTTCTTTTTTTTTGCTTTTAAGTAACATTTTCTTACCCAGAAGGAGAAAAAAGGTCTGATGTTTTGGAGAATGCCAAATTTAAGGAGAAAGAAAAATCAATGTCTTCTAGCCAAGGAACAAAATATAAAGAGTGCCAACGTCTTCTTTTCTCTCTGTTTTGACAATGGTTTTAAAAAAACTTCAGTGTCATTTTATGTACAACGTTTGATTTGTCAACATATTTTTGATTTGTCTCAATTAATATTACTTATTTTTTTATCGTGTTCTTACACAGAAGGAGAAACAAAAGTCTGATGCTTTGGCGAATGCCAAATTTACGGGGAAACACAAATCCACTTCTTCTACCCAAGGAACAAAAAATAAAGATTGTCAACTGGTATTACTTTTAATCATAATCTTTTTGCTCTGTTTTACAATGGATTTAGATGTTATTGAATTTAAAAAATTTAAAGTTTCGTTTTATGTAAAATGTTTGATTTGTCAACATGTTTTTGGTTTCTCTCATTTAATATTACATTTTTTTTTATCGTGTTCTTGCACAGGAGAAAAAAAGGCTTGATGCTTTGGCGACTGCCAAATTTAAGGGGAAACATAAATCAACCTTTTCTAGCCAAGGAACAACAAATAAAGATTGCCAAATGGTATCACTTTTATTCTTATTCTTTTCTCTCAGTTTTTCAATGGTTTTGGATGTTATTGAATTTAAAATTTTAATTTTCATTTTATGTAGAACGTTTGATTTGTCAACATGTTTTTCGTTTGTCTCATTTAATATTACTTATTTTTTTCCCTGTTATTTTGTGTAATACAATTGAATTACTGAGGAACTATGATTTTTTATTTTTTTACCAATTTTGTAATTGAGAGTTTGTTTCTTTATCTTAATGTTATTTTGTTACAAATTTTAATGTTACTATAGAACAATGTGTTGGATGCAACTGTGGTTATAGTGTTTTATTTTTGCATCAAACAAAAACTTTTTTATAATTATAAAGTTGATAAACGGTTGGGTAGAAAGTTCTGTTAATGCAATACTTTATTGTCATTTTACATCACGTTGTTATATATACAAAGTGGAAAACGATACGATATACGTTAAATCAATAAAATAATAATTAATTTTTTATGAGTTTGTGGTTTAGGCACAAAACTATAATGTTATATCAAAATCAACATTGACGCAATGTGCAAGGCTTGCTCAAAAAATGCGTTATGCTGGAAAAGAAAATGAGTGCTCCAAAAGTCAATTGGGACAACTTGCATGTCACGAAAGAGAGCGATCAAAACATCTAATTTTTTGTCGTTAAACATTTGTTTTTTAGATAATTCAGGGTAAAGTAATGGGTCTTATGTTTCAGATTTACAATTATTTTATTTTGACTCACATATTTCGATAATTTTAAACTTCAACTATTTTCAGGTATATATTGAAGGATACATGATGTAAGTTATAAAGAATATACCTGGTGTAAGCTGTAAAGTAAAGGGTCTTATACTCAACATGTTGTTTCTCTATTTTCTGCATGTATGTATTTTTTGTGTTCCGCCTTTTGAAAAGTTAGCTAATTATACTTGGTTATGATGATTTTGGGTATGGAATGATGATTTTTTTTGTGGTTTGGATATGTATGGATGATTGTAAGTTTTGTAAACAGGTTTAAATTTTACTGGATATCTATTTTTAAAGGAAATTCTGCCAAAATTTCTTAAAATTAGTAGCGACTAGCTTGATGTTTTGGTGGTTGGATGTGTTTATGATTGAGTATGTATTAATTTCTTCATGTATGTATTTTTTTTGTTCCGTATTTTGTAAAGTTAACTAATTATACATGGTTATGATTATTTTGGGTATGGAATGATTGTTTTTTTGGTGGTTTGGATATGTATGGATGATTGTAAGTTTTATAGACAGGTTTATATTTGTCTGAATATCTATTTTTAAAGGAAACTCTGTCGAAATTTTTTAAAATTAGTAGCAACTAGCTTGATGTGTATTTTGTGGTTACGCCTTTTGTAAAGTTAATTAATTATACATGGTTATGATGAATTTTGGGTATGGAATTGATAGTTTTTTTGGTGGTTTAGATATGTATTGATGATTGTAAGTTTTGTAGACATTTTAGAATTTTTTAGATATCTATTTGTAAAGGAAATTTTACCAATTTTTTTTGAAATTAGCACCGACTAGCTCGATTTTTTGGTAGTTGAACATGTGTTGATGATTGAGTATGTATTAATTGTTTAATAATGGTATTTTTATTTCACGCCGTGCCTTTAGGCACGGGCATATACTAGTACATATATATATATATATATATAAGTATATATATACAGACAGAAATGAAAACCACGGACCGAAGTCCAAGAAAACACACTCACACGACTCTCAACGTGTACAACAGTGTGTGCTAATATGAGAAGAAGGCTTTATAGAATGTGAGAAGGCTTATAGTGGGCTGCCAAAGTAGACTTCTATGACTTTAAATGGATAAACACTCAACTCCCGCAGTATAAAAGATAGCTATATGTGAGCTAACTAGTGTATAGAAGTGAGGAAACACTCAAAAGATGTGTATGCAGAGTAAAATGGACAGGGCTTCCTCGCCTTTTTCCCTCCCTCTTCTTCTCAAATGGCTGACCCCAAGGCTTGTATATATAGACGGATGGTCATAGTACACTGCGATAGCCATGCTTGTACCTACGTCTGCGGTCGTGGTGCATCCGAGCCTCATGGGTCCCGTCGTCCTCGTGTAATACGTGTATTTGTGCAATCAGAATGTCCGCTCGAACTTGCAGAACTTCAATCCGAGCATCCGAACGAGGTATATCTGACCTTCTTCGGACCACTTGTGTCGAGAGTTACGCAATGACATGGATTAGAGGTTGTACGAAGTCAGGAAGAGGGTTCTATGCCCATGGTCTTCAAGCTTTAAATTCTATCCAAAGTAATGCCACGCGTAATAGTCACTCGGGATTGTCAATCCTCGGCTCTTTTGGGACATTGTTGGATGTATGTATGTATGAAGTGTTGAGATGACGTGCCATTGTCGAAGGAACAAGATGACATTTGACTCCTCGTCGGGGTTATCTCTGGTTTGAGTTGAAAGTAGACGTTGTTCAGGGTTACAGCTGAGATTGGACTACTTGTTGGTATGCCGTGATATCATCTTGTTGAGACAATGAGATGACGTTGTGACTCCTCACCGGGGTTATCGCCGGTTTAAGTGGAAAGCAGACGTTGCTCAGGGTTACATCTGAGATTGGACTGCTGCTTGTTTGTATGTCTCACTATCATCTGTGGATGTTCCTGTCTGCCCGTTGTTATCTCCGGGTCTGAGGTATGTGTGCCTCGACAGGATGTCTGTGGTTAAAGCTGACTGCATATGTTTGAAACAAGCATTTCTGGGGTTATTGCCGAAACTGCAATGGCATCTCTTGGGGCTATCACCAAGGATGGGGTTGCTACTCCCAGTGTTTCTCTGGGACTAGAACTGAGCGTCGCGGTGTTATCGCCAAGATAGAACTATCCTCTCCGGTGTTGTTGTCGGTCTTTTGATCTGCATATCTCGGGGTTATCTCCGAGATTGGAAATGACATTCCCGATGTGTGTTCCGGGTTTGAGATGATGTTCCCGGTTTGTGTTCCGGGTTGGAACTGAACTTCCGGTAGTATCCGGAATGGATGTAAGCTGTCTTTCAAGGTTATCGCCAAAAGAAGAATCTACCCTCCTGCAATGTTAGTAATATAGGAGTGCAGAAAATTTCGAGTGTCTACATTTATCTTGAATCAAATATTCATCTTTGCACTACAGGTCAAAGATATTCATCAGTCGGTTATGTTCATCTCAACACCTGTACATCTTTGCACTACAGGCCAAAGATATTCATCAAAATTCATTCATCTTTTTACTACAGTGCCAAAGATATTCAAATAATATCATCATTTAGGGTGAGGATGATGAAAAATATTTTAAAGAAAACGAATCCAAAGGAAACAAAAGAACAAATATTAAGGATTCGTACTTTAAACAATCCGAGTTCAAAAATACTTCATAAATAAACATAGTGGAGTAAAATTCAAGAATGATCAAAACATGGATACAATCAAAGCTAGTATATATAATAGATATTTTGGACAAAAAATGAAAATTTAATTTTTCTATGAATAGTGTCAGATATCGTGAATAGTGCCAGAGTATCGTGAATAAGAACCCCAAATACTAAAAGACAAGAATTTCACAAGAAAAATTTTACCAATATTCCGGCATAATGATATTAGAAGAAATAATATCATTTAAAAAAATATATAACATCCCTTATCTTGAAAAGAATAGTACTTCTGGCTGGAATATCAGATATAACGCTGAAGGAACTTGCACCGTATAGCAACACTCAAAGTATCAAAATACTCACAAGAATACGCTCGATAATATAGAGAGAGAAAACTTCAGTTTCTGGTGTGATTTTCAATTCTAACCTAAGCACCCTATTTATAGAAAAATGCTTAGAACACCAAAGCAGAAAATTTAAAAAAATAATATTATTTATAAACAAACTTCATGCCCACCTCAAGACCATCTGAATTCAGCCACCAATGAGGCCCACAATAATGACAAAAACAAAAAAAAAAACATTTTTTTATTAAAAATAATTAAAACTTCCAAAAATCAATTATTTCGGAACTTCAGAACTTCAATAATTCATAATAAATACCCCTTTTGTCAGAAAAATTTGAACCTTGTGTCTTTTCCATAGGAAATTCCATTATCTACAACTCTGTAAGTTTAAGTTTTTCCAAATTCCAAGCAGAAATTGACCAAAATCCACATACGGTCGATTTTGCAGGCTATAATCAAATTTCAGTCAAGAAATGTTATCCACAAACATGAAAAACATGTTTTAAATATTTTTAGTAACAAAAATACTCCTCCTCCTCATATACTCGTATATCCCACATTCATTGTAAAAATATCACCATTATTATATTATTAAAATATAATAATATATTTAAATGAATTATTTATCAGAAAAGATAAAATATCAATTTTTCAAAAATTGTCACTTTAAAATTTTCTCCATCTATATCCACATAAAATGAATATTTTCCTTATCATATAAATTAATAATTAATTATTCACAAATAATATTATAGAATCACAATACTGGCAACCAGGCCGTTCCTAGGAAAGAGGGGGTTTTCTAATATGGATTTCTCCTTACTGGCGCACAATTAGGTGACCAAACCTCTCCTTAGATAGAACTTTCTAGACATTGTCAATAATGTTATCTAATAATATTATTCCAATAATATGAATTATTGATCTGATAATGAAAATGTTGTGTAGTGACAATTATTGAAACAACAATAATATAAAATATCAACGTAGCAATTATTGAATCAATAAAATAAAATATTAAATAAGACTCTTCGTAACAATTATTGAGTAGTGCCTTCTTACGTAAGAATCAATAATTGGTGCAATACCGTAATACCGTATTTTAACCAACGGATATTTTAACAAGATTATTAATTGTAATAACTACGTCCGTTATTTAAAACAACTTATACTTGTCGCTTTTTTTCATCCAATCGCTTTTTAGTTATGGGGCCCACACAAGGTTGCTGCTTGCCATACGAATATTCTCACGACAATAAGAATATTCCACGACCAAACGAATATTCTTCGATAAAAATGAATATTTTATAACCACTTGCTTATTTGAAATATTTGCGCATTTTACCCATAACTAACCACATTAATCAAATCAACCCTTACTATTTCAAAATAATAAATAGAGTAAATTTAATTTCATTTATAATAAGTTGGGGTCTTACATTGACCCTTAGGGTTTAACCATAAGGTTTACTAAGCTTAAAATCTAGGATTGTGTATTAAGGGCAAAAATGGAAATCTTAGCTTCTAAAAAGGTGAATTAGGGTTCCTTAATTAAATTAAGTTTCCTAATCACTTAGGACTTATAAATTAGGCTTTATAATATACTAATCACCATAAGGTTGCAAAATTAATAATTAGAATTTATAACTTAGCAATTAGGGTTTTGATTTAGTAATTAGGGTTTCTAAATATTAATTACAGTTTACCTAATTAACATTAAACATAATAATGGTCATTAATTACATAACACATAACTTAACAAACCATACAGTCATAGTTGACTCTGTACTATAGTTTATCAGTAATGCTAGAATTTTGTACTATTTTACTATAATTGTTCCACACATTAACATTACACACATATCGATATGTTTATTTTAATTTGAAATATAAATAATATTATATTATTATTCTCATTCCTTATTCAAAATCCGGACTTAGGGTTTTGAATTCATATCTGACATAACCTTCATAGATACCATTATTAATTAAGTTAAAATAATTAACTTAATTAATATAATAAATACATATCATAATATCCATATCATATATACAATAATTATATTTTCATGGAAAATAAATAATAAATATTTTATTACAACATAATTTTATTATAAGAATATAATCTATAATAATCAATAGTTCTAAAAAAGAAATTAGTTACATCTAATAAATAATTCTATTTATCAGATATATACATATACTTTACTTTGCACATATTCCCACCTTATATATTTATAAAAAAATTATTCGCAAAATTTCTTATTGGAAATATTGGGTTATTACATCCACCCTCCCTTATAAGGATTCTGTCCCCGGAATCACCGCTTTAAAACCTATAGACACTAGGACAAATAGCATACGCAGTCATTTCAAGTAGATCTCGATCAGATTCAATCGAACTGATCTTTAACTACTTAACATAAAGCTTGTCTATCTAATTCTACAAAAATTTGATTTCTAACAGAACTCAAATTTCGCCTTCAAAATTTCTTTATAACATAATTTACTTATATTTAAGAAAAATCATATATACGAAAATACAATTCATACGAATAATACCTGAAGTTCCATCCCCAGCTGCTACGGTATCCTGAACCGTCATGTTGAAGACTCTTGAGGTTGTTTTCATCGAAGTTGGTCACGTTATTGCCATTATTCCACTGCCTTTTCCCGCATTCACGCACCCTATATCCATTCTCCTTTTTGGACAGTCCTTCACCTTATGCTCCATGGATCCACACAGAAAACACCCATTGCTCATCCTAGGATTGGGGCAGTTAGGAGAGATATGTCCCTCCTGCCCACACTTGTAACACATAAACTGGCCTTTAAGACACTCACCTAAATGACTCTTCCCACAATTCGTACACTGCACAGCCTGCTTTTTCACACCGTCCGGCTTGACTTGGACACTCCCAACATTGTTCCACTTCCTTTTCTCACCCCTACTTCCACTACTTACTTCTATCTTCCCAGCTCCCTCACCCTTATTCTTTCTCTCCTTATTGTAGAGACTCATGGCTTCACTTCCCCCTTCAGCTATGATAGCCTTTTCTAAGAGTGCGGCAAATGTATTAATTTTCAACACCGCCACCTTATTGTAGAGCCAGGGTTTTAGGCCTAGCTCAAACCTCCTTGCCTTTCTAGCCTCCGTATCTCCTTGGTGCGGAAAGAACCTAGCTAATTCATTGACCTTTGCGGCATACTCTGCAACTGTCAAGTTCTCCTGCTTCAATTCCAAAAACTTCACCTCCGTCCTAACCTACACACTAGCAGAGAAATAATTCTCGAAGAATAGTGTCTTAAACCTAGTCCATGCTATCACTCCTTCTCCTGCCCTAGCTTGATTTTCCTCCCACCAGAAATTCGCCTCTCCTTTCATCATATAGGTGGCAAAAGCTGTCTTTTGCCACTCATCTACCCTAGAGACTACAAACACTTTTTCTATTTCCTTAACCCAAGGTTAGGCTTCTATCGGGTCAGTGGTACCTCTAAATTCTGGCGGTCCTACGGCCTTAAAATCCTTGAAGTTCGCAAATCGATTGTTTGGCTGATTTCCTGCCGCTGGCATTCCATTTCGCATGGCCTGAGCTACCATATTCGTGAAATTCTGAATCATGTCTGGTTGTTCCCCTCCAACATTATTGACAGATTCTTCTGCCCTTTGGTTTCGAGTTTGTCGTCTTGGCGGCATTTTCTGGTTAAATAAAACAAAATCTATATTTTATTAACTTACATTCTATACCTTATCGTATAAGTTTAATATTTCAACCTTATTCCATTAATAAAACATAGATTCATATTCATTCAACTAACTCATAGTACATAGCATAGCACATACTGCTTTAAACATCCGATATCCCTTTGTGACCGTAAAAGTCGGGAATCTCTTCCACAACTTACACTGAATTTGGGATTATTATAATACACACGTACATTACCAAACATACATAATCAAATACTAATTATACCTATTTCTTACACCTCTTTTCTGATTCTGGACAACCTTTCGCTTGATGACCTTCCAACCCACAAATAAAACATGCACCTTTCTTAAATTCGGGGCAATGAGGAGAGGTATATCCCTCACGGCCGCAAATATAACATATCTTTTGCCCTTGGTTATTATTTGATTTTCCTAAGTCATGGTCTTTTATCTTTTTTTTTCCGCTTCTCGCTCGGAGCTGCACACGATGTGTTGCTTTTGGCTCCCATCAGATCAATTTGAATCTTAAGCTTATCTTATTCTTCCATCGTTTAAATTAATGCCTTTCGCAATTGACTATTTAGTATCTTTTCTATCTCCCAAAACTTTTCCAGAGAAGAAACCTTGTTCCTCAGATTCTGCACTTCAGTTGATGCTTGATCAGCTCCAACTTTGGTGTCCGAATCACTATTTGTTAGTTCCATTATTTCTAGGTCCGATACTATATTTTCCAAAATGATCACCTCATCTAAGTTATCTTCAACGTGAGCCTCTATTTCAGCTATTGGCTTGGATTTAGAGATTGACTCCTTTACGATTTTAGGGTATCCTAATCCTTTTCCTCCTGACATCTACACATAAATTATCCTGATTAGCATATAATATATACACACAGCAAGTAAAAGTTTTATATAAGTTATCTTTTATTTCTTTTTGACGATGAATTTATTCGATTCATCTCCTTTTAAACTCTACATGAGTTATTTTTACTTTCAACGTTTTTCTCTGCTCTAAGGTTATAGCCTAAGGTCTACGCCCACCTATGGTTTCTAACCCTAAAGCTTTGATACCAACCTGTGACGCCCCCAAATTCAAGTACTTGAAACCCGAATTCAGTGCTTCACGATACCATTTCTTTGAGCGGAATAATAATAATTTTGTCATAAATATCAAACTTAATTTACATATTAGAGTTGTCTAAATCCCAGGTACGCGACCTTAAAATATTTCATTACATGATAGATAATAAATATGATCATCTTATTTAAGTCTAGCTATTACATAAGATAACACAAACTTATTCTGACAGCTTTCCTTTCCCTTTGTTCCTGGCAGAGCCCTCTAGTTGATCATACTTAACTGAAAACATTTAAATTAGGCAAGAATGAGCATTTGAGTGCCCAGCAAGTAATAGCAAACAATAAACATTAGCTGAAAGGATTAAATATTTTTTTTGAGTGACACTTCTACAACGAAGCAATAGTTGTGAAGTGACTGAGACAATTCTAATCAATATACCAATTCTACTTCAAATTTTTGAAACTACATACTGACTATAAATGGAGATTAGTCGACAGACTATGAACATTGTTTTCTATTTTCGAAAAGGTTTAACAGAACTTCATCTGTAAACCGTCATAACTTACGGGCACGGGGGGTGATCATCCCGTTATGCCCTGTATTGATTAATACTACATACCAAAACGATATTCTCGTTCATCATAACCGCTTTGGGCGCACAAAAGTTTCCCAGATTTGGGATGTTTATACTTAGCCTGAATCCGAACCAAAACAATTTGGTTGGATATCATTAGGGTTCTATCATGTTCAACGATATTCTTAAATCTGTGTCTAGCCAAGTCAAATAGCTTAGACGACTTTTAATTAAAGTATACATACTGGAAATCAATAAGTATGTATCAACATGTACAATAATTATCCAAGTGAGGACACTTGTATAATTATACTTAGAATTTAACGAACAGAATATATATATATATATATATATATATATATATATCTGAATCTTATAGTAATACAATACTGATAATCAATGAATGAATAAAGTTTGGGAACTTGTATGAATATAAATGATTGGATACATAATCAATAACAATAGAGTTTAATATTCTGAAACATTCTTACTCATATCCATTACATAAAGTAAATGCAAAGGTTAGGATTCTTGCTCAAGTAAAAGAGGAAGAATTTAGGAACTAGCCTGGTGTGACAACCCGAGAATTTGACAATTTATTAAAATCTTAAATGATTGATTTAAGGTCAAATATTAAACCTAGATAGAAAATAAGTGTATGCGTTTGATGTTATGGGGAAGGAATTTTGAGGATTTCAAAATTCTGTGAAGGATTTAGGTGAATTATTCAGGATTAAGGATTTATGTGAATATGTTCTGTGTTTATGATTATGTATGTGTTCAGAATGTGGTTAAGGGTCATGGGTTGACTAGATAAATTATATCTGAGACAAACCCTAAGTTTATATTAAGAACGTCAACGTTTAGTTAGAAAACTCTAACGTGTGATAAGAAAACCTAGAAATCAGTTCTGGAAACCCTAGTTTCAGTTTCGGGAGTCTGAAACCCTAATTCGGATATTAAAAACCCTAGATTGGGAATGCAATGCTATATATAAGGTTTAATGTTATTAATTATAAATTAATTAGGAAAAACCCTAATGAATTACTGGAAACCCTATTTGAGTATTAGAAAACCCTAATACCATATCTGAAAATCCTAATTTCAGATTTCGAATATTTGAAACCCTAATCTGGGAAAATAACGGAAAATTATAATGCTCAAGTGATTTAAATTATAAGCTTAATAGGGTAAAGCTTAATTACTTAGTAAACCTTAATTTCCAAAATTTGAACCCTAATTATTCTACGTGAAACCCTAAATCGGGATATTAAAACCCTAAATGGGAAGTTTGAAGATAAGTATAGAGTTTCTATGTTATTAATTGTAAGTATAATTAGGGATAACCCTAATTGATTTATTTGAAAAGCCCTAATTTCTAATATAGAAAACCCTGACATGCAATTAGAGAAAACCTAAATATTAACTTATAGAGTTTAATGTTAATTAGGAAGCCTTAACCCTAATTAGCAAGCTTAAACGAGATTAATAAACTTTATTGTAATTAGGAAACCCTAATCTAAATTAGGAAACCTAATTTCTAAATTGAAATATTATTTTCTATGTAAAATCCTAATTAGTGGGTTATAAACTCTAATGACCAATTATGACCCTAACTGCTAAATTAGCAATTTTAATTAAGAGATAATAATTCTCAATAGCAAGATTGAATTTCGTGATTTGGAAATCTTGTTATAATTATAGAATCCTAATTGCAATTTAGAAAATATTAAATTTCTATTTTTGAAACCTAAATTGGAATTATTAGAAATTAATTTGTCAAAACCTAAAGGGTTAAATCCTAAACCCTAAGGGTCAAACCCTAAGGGTTGAAACCTAATGATTATGGGAAATTACCAAGTTGCCTTGCACTTTATGAGCCAAAAGACCAAACTACCCTTTCTAATATTATATTGAGATGGAGTGTAGATCTAGCCCTAGTAAATGGTTGGTAACCAACCCCAAGCTAGCCATGTGCCTATATCTCTCAAAAATCAGATCTCATTCCCACTTAGCATAAATTGTGACCATAGATTAAAAATCTAAGAGCTTTAAAAGTAGGACAAAGCTTACTTTATTTTTCATTTGAGCCAAGTCCATTTTCTCTCTTCCATCCGAATTTTGAGAGTGAAAGTGAGTGAGAAACAAAACCAAAGTCGACCTTTTAGCTTGCGGGATCAAACACCAAAGATCGATTCAAAAATTGAGCATTTATGAGGTATAAACCCTAATTCTAGAAATCCTTAGATCTGATGTTTGATGTTGTGATTTTATGTTTAAATGTGTAGTGTGTAGTATATATTAGTGATCTGGGTTGTAATATCACAGATCCATAACACTTAGATGCTCGAAAATGATGTTTTTAAAAATCTGGAAATCTAAAAAAAAGTGGCCTGACAGCCGAATGTCAAAGCCCATAGATTCATATGTGTTAGTTGTTTGTTGTGTTTAAAGTTATAGATCTATTCTATGTTGTAAGGTCTTTGCTTTGAAACTTGAATCAAGCCTAGATCGTGTAAAGATCAAAAGTTATTAATGGTCAAAGTACGTTGACCGAACACAAAACCTGTTTCTGGAAAACCCAGAAAATTTCCAGGAAACCCAGAATTTCTGACAACGTTTTGCAGGCACTATATCTTCCTGTAATTTGTTATTTTGGTTATCTTGTTGGTTAGACATTATAGACTGGTATGTAGACTATACACTAGAGTCCTTAGAATACCCAGATCATGTGTAGGATTCAAGTTATTGAGGGTCAAACCCGCATTGACCACTGGGCTTTTTGTAGAAATCTGGAAAACCCGATTTCTAAAGAACACGATTTCTGTCGGACTTTGGCCGTGTCATAACCTATGGATTTGTTGTTTATGGATCGAGATCTTGTTATCTCGTTGTTCTTTGTCATGTGTACTACGCTTATAAACCAAGAAACAAGCAAAATAATTACCGTAACACTTTGTAATTTGAGCTCAAAGTAGACATTATGAATCGCCTTGGGTTTCGGGGTTGCCCAGAAAACCCAGGCATGTTCTGACAAGCATTTTGATTGCCCAGATCTAATTGTGTGTTTGTTTTTTTGATTTAGAAATGGGTATCTAGTTGTAGTGTTACATATTATCTACAAGATCATGGTTAGAAATTTCCCAGAAACAGTTTGTATCGAAATTTAAGGATGGTCAAACATGGCATGTTGATCACGAAGCTGTCAGTGTTCTTGAGGCTCAAGAACACCAACAGCGACGGATTTGTCGCATAAAGCCCTTTAGTGACACTTAATTTCGGAAATTGAATTATTTAATTAAATAAATAGAAATAAATTGTTTTTAATTATTAAAAATACATATTAAATTCTGAAAAATTATTTTAAAGCCTGAAAAATAGTTTTTAATTATTTGGAGTATATTTCGAAAATATTTAATATTTTTGGAATATAAATGGTATTTATTTATTTAATTATAATATTAGATAAATTATTTAAAAATGGTTTTAATTCATGAAAAATTATATTATGGTGTTAGAAAATATTTTAAGTTATTTTTGATGACTTTTAATATTTTGTGATAAATTTTATTAATAATTTATTATTAATGGCAATTAATTTATTTAATAAATATATTAAATAAATTATGAGAAAATAGAATTAATGATTTAAAAATCATATAAAAATGATTCAAGTGTTATAAAAATATTTTAAGTTATAAAATATAACTTTTGATATTTTGTCATGAAAATGTTAATATTTTAATATTAATATTAATTATCGGATAATGGATTTGATTGTTTAAAATCATAGAAATATGATTTTAAGGTATTAAAAAACTTTGATATATTATAAATATATTATAATATTATGTTATGATTTTCATTAATATTTGGTATTAAATAAATATTAATGATTAAAGAATTATGTGGTATTTAAATACGTTATTATTGATTGAAAAAATCGTGATAAATAGTAATAATTACTTGAAAATTTTTATGAGTCTTTGAAAATTATTCTGACTGATAATATGATTGTCTAAGATATTGTTTAGTGTTTAGGTAGAGTTTAATTGAACTTAAACTCGATATTCGTCTGACTAGATCGTCGGGATGATAGAATTGTGATTTAGGACCTGGATTCGGGGCTATCACACCTGGTCTACTGCTTACACAACTTAGTTCTATCTTTAATTCAACGACCTATCATTTATAAGGTTATTATATTGATTAGAATAACATATCATAACACATCACACTGTTACTTACAGTCAATGCATAACCTAATCACATTGTCATATAGTTATATCAGTCATTAAGACACAAACAAACACTTATACAGTCAAACTATATAGGTTTGGATCAACTTCGGTAACATTTCGGTGTACCCATTGCTTTATTGGAAAATTATCGAGTTTAAAACTCTAATCTTTTCTTAAAAATTATTCTGGATAATTAAATATCACTCATATTATTTATAAATGACTTATAATAATTTATAATTAATTATTATAATTTATCGCTTACTTTTTAAACTGGAATCATCATTAAATGATTTAAATATTAAAGAATTCTATTATCATTAATATTTAAATAATATCCAAATATTAATGACACTATTAAAGTAATTTATAATAACTCAAAATATTTTTAAAGTATTAATATTACCTTTAAATGATTTTTTTCAAACATTAAAATCATTTTTAAACAATTACCATTAATATTTAAATATTAAGGTATTATTCACTAAAATATTAAAAGTCATTTATAATAACTTAAAATATTTTTAAACCATTTATATCCTTTTTAAATGTTTTTCAATCAATAAAACCATTTTTAAATTATTTATTTAATATTATTATTAAATAAATCAAATATCATTAATATTAAATAATTAATGAAATTTATCTTAAAATATTAAAAGTTATATTTTATAACTTAGAATATCTTTAAACTCTTTATTTTCATTTAAAATAATTTTTATAATATTAAAATCATTTTTAAACTAATTTATTTAATATGATTATTAAATAAATCTAATATCATTAATATTAAATAATTAATGAAATTTACATTAAAATATTGAAAGTTACAGCTTTATAACTTAAAATATTATTAAATACCTTATTATCATTTAAAATGATTTTTAATATAATAAAATTATTTTTAGTTAATTTATTTAATGCATTTATTAATTAAATTAAATATCAATAATATTCAAATAATTACTAATATTTATGGAAAATATTTCAAAATATTAAAAGTTAATTTTTTATAACTTAAAATAATTTTTAAAAATGATTTTATAATTTTTAGAATTTATTTTCTATTTTTAAATGATTTTAAAAAATTTGTATAATTAAAATTAATAAGTCTGTCGCTATAGCCTTTAGCGAAAGTAAGTGTCGCCTTAAGTGTGACGCCCCCAAAATTAAGTATACGTCACCCATCTTGGGTCGCCACTTACATGGTACATAAATTCAAATACAACTTACTAATATAACTCGTGCAGTATAATACGACATAAATCGTGAGTTTGAATACAAATATTGTCTACTAGATATTATACAAACTCAAAAGGAGTCCTCATTACAACTATTATCACACTATTTCACGTAATAGTGAGGACTACTAATGCTATCCTCTCGGACCATTACTTCGCTCCCGACTCGTCCCAAATTTATGTTCTCATTTCACAAGAAAACGGTGAAAGAAAGGGTGAGCTCAACTAGCCCAAAGAAGAAATATTATGACTAAGATAATGCGTAATAAATTATCATTAGCCTTCAACAATTAAAAACCGATAAAATACAATAGACAACCAGCTTTAATCTGCAGTGATGGAATAAGCAATCCATTAAAAGAGTCAAGTAGAGAATAAAGTCTACTATCTTTTAGGTTTTAAAAGGTTTTCATCAATTTTTATCACTCAGACTCGAACAATAAATAAACCACCACATCTAATCATCCCCGTACCACGGGCCAAGGATTTTCATCAAATTATCAATGGTCATGACTATACCGAATCACCCCCGGTCATAATCATACCAAAATTGTCCATCAACGCATTACAGCCACCGAGGACTTTTGTCACATCATTTATATCAAGTCATGATTATACCGAATGATCCTCGGTCATAATCATACTAAGTTCATCTATGCACGTAAGCCAAAGATAACATAATATAACATGAGGATGATGACAATGACATAATAATTCAATAAAACAAGTTCAAGAATTATTTAATCCATGAATTATTAACGTCCTTATTGTCAACACGATATCGCTTTTCAGAGAGTAAAATTCAAGAATGATCGTAAGAATATTTCCATGAAAAGATATTTGGATGAAACGCAAATATCAAGGATATTCTACTAATTTCATGGAGTATAGAAGTCAAAGTTTTAACCAACCGGGTATAATAAAGAATGGAATAACAAAAGAAATCACCATGCATGCGATTGCCGATAGACAAAGTTATTCCAATGAATAATAATAACGGAACCAGTCGTGAAATTCACACCAACAGATGATGTTCCAATGAATAATAAAGATGGAACCCGCATCCGGTGTAAAACACACGATAGGATATTCCAATGTAATGATAAAGATTTTAACCAGTGTCCGTGTAAAACACACGCATGCATGATGTTCCAACAGAATAATAAAAAGCGGAACCAGTCCTGTGTAAAACACATGATGTGATGTTCCAAATGTAATAATAGAAGAATGTCACCAAGTATAGGGTAAACCACAGATACAAAGTTATTCCAATGTAATAATAAGCAATGGAATAACATAAGGATTTCACCAAGTATAGGGTATGCCGCGTGATACAAAGTTATGTATAGGGTATGCCACTTTTACAAAAGTTATTCCAATGTAATGATAATGAATGGAATAATGTGTTCTCTTCAAGAAGAAAGAATAACACCCACTTACCGTAAAAGAACCGAATATAGAAGTAGTGAAGTAGCGAATACTCTTCTTCTTTTTCTATAATTTTCTCTCTATAGCTTCTCTCTATAATTTCTCTCTCTAGAGTTTCAATGAATTCGTAAGAAAATAATGAAGGAATGAGCTTCTATTTATAGGAAAATGGAATGCATAGTAATTAATCCATGAACTATCCAGTTGATTTACTTTAATCGACGGTCCATATTTAAAGAAAAATCTTTTAAATAAAATATAATATATTCTATTTATATAAAAATATTTTACTATACAAACACTATGCAATACTATGCAAAACACTATGCAACACTATGCATAATAAAATATAATATATTCTATTTATAGAATAACTTTAATAAAGTATTCTATTTTATATAAAAGATGTTTCGCTTTTTATTACGTTAATAATACGAATAAAACAAAACGTCATTATCGCTATAATAATTCATATTATTAATCGACAATAATGGAATCAAACTGAGTGACTTCTCACATAAGCATCAATAATCAATACCGTGTGCTACTATGCAACCACACGACATCTTGTTTTTTACTACCGAAAGTAGTTCAACAAGAATTCAACGGTAAAAACTTCCGCCGTTATTTCAATAAAATATTTTTTGTCGCTTTCTCAATCCGATAATAATTTCATTGTGGTGTCCACCAATGATTGAGTAGTTGTATGCGAATATTCCCCGCTAAACCTAATATTCCCTGACCAATCGAATATAATATAACCACTTGCATACTTTGCAAAATTTATAAATACTACCCACAACTATAATATTATCTTAAATTCACACCATAATATTAAAAAATTATTTCAACAAAATTTAAATCTTTATTGATAAAATCTGGGGTCTCACAATCTCCCTCCTTATGGAATTTCGCCCTCGAAATTAGGGTACGATACTGTATGATAAAGAGGTGAGGGTACCTTGAATACCTTTATCGTTAAAAATATTAAATTCATCTTCATAATCCGCCAAAGATATTCATTAACAATTCATCTTTTGCACTACGTGCCAAAGATATTTATTAATAATTCATCTTTGCACTACTGAAGCCAAAGATATATAACTCGTAAAACCAATAATACTTTGACTCGACTTAATAGTATCACGACCACGAATTATCCATGCACTCATTGGCTAAGGATATTCGTGTTTTCAATTACTGATTATGATTATACCGAACAATCCTCGGTCATAATCATACCAAGTCCATCTATGCACGTAAGCCACGATGACTTTGAACGCATCCATGAATTAATATTTCATTGCCGAGACTCGGCTTTCAATAATTAATCCACATCATCGAATCATCCCCGCACTACGTGCCAAGGATATTCATTAGTATCACGACCACAAATTATCCATGCACTACTACCAAAGATAATTGTGTTTTCAATTACTATTATGATTATACCGAACAATCCCCAAATCATAATCATACCAAGTCCATCTATGCACGTAAGCCACGATGACTTTGAACACATCCATGAATTAATATTTCATTCTTTGAGACTCACCAATAATTAATCCACATCGTCAATCATCCCGCACTACGCTAAGGATATTCATTAGTATCACGACCACAAATTATCCATGCACTACTACCAAAGATAATTGTGTTTTTCAATTACTAAGTTATGATTATACCGAATGATCCCCGGTCATAATCATACCAAGTCCATCTATGCACGTAAGCCACGATGACTTTGAACACATCCATGAATTAATATTTCATTCACGAGACTCACTTTCAATAATTAATCCACATCGTCGAATCATCCCCGCACTACAAAAGCAAGGATATTCATTAGTATCACGACCACAAATTATCCATGCACAACTACCAAAGATAATTGTGTATTCATTAGTATCACGACCACAAATTATCCATGCACTACTACCAAAGATAATTGTGTATTCATTAGTATCACGACCACAAATTATCCATGCACTACTACCAAAGATAATTGTGTTTTCAATTACTATTATGATTATACCCTAACAATCCTCAGTCATAATCATACCAAGTCCATCTATGCACTACTGAGCCACGATTTGACTTTCAACATAATATAAGCATGAGGATAATGATATAAAGAATCAATCAAATGAGATAAAGGATAAATATTAAACATTTATAATATAATTTATCCAGATTCAAGAATATTCCCATGTTATCAATCACTTAATAATCTCATAATCTAATAACATTAATATTATAATAATATTTTAATCACTTCTTAAATTTATAAACAATTTATCTCAATTGTTTACGCTTTACCATATAATGCATTTAATCATTCAAAAATGCCATACTCATAAAATATCATCACCAATTATCAAATCCCTCATCAAAAATATGCATATATTCTATATAGGATTCTCTAGCCATAAAATCCTATTTTCAACTTTGTTACTTCACATAACATATTTAACTCATATGTTCAGTAATTAAACTATTTTCATGAAAAATACCAAATCAGTCCCAAAAATATTTCTTTTCTGGGATTTAGCATAACATAGTCCCATAATGAAAATATATTTTCTCGGAATTTTAAAATTCATTTACTATTTTTTAAAATCAATTTCTAATTAATTCCTTAAGAAATTAGCTACCTCAAGTTTAACTCCAAAAATTCCCAAATCTTGGCAAGACCTTACACATGTTAACGTGAGCTTCTAGTTTAAATTTCATGGTCATCGGAGTTATAGAACTCTGGTTATAGCGTTTTTTCAATCGGAAAAACCTAAATATTGAAATAGTCATAACTTGCTCATTTTAAGTCGAAATGAGCTCATTTTTGGACAGGAGATACTTTATACCATATACCTTCATGTCCCAAAAGGCCAGAATTTTTCTCATAATTTAAGTGGCCGAAACAGCCCTTAAAGTTTCTGGGCAGTAGCATTTTTTGAAATTTACAGCTTTGGCCTCCTTTGCTAAAATCAGTCCACACAAAAATCTACAACACCTTTTCCAGTAATTCCACTTGGATTAGTTAGGTAACTCATAGATCTAACTCTAGGACTTGACCACATTCAAAAATTCAAAATATAATAGGAGATATGGTCTATTGAATTTCATGTTACGTTTTTTACCAAAATCTGATTTTCAACTCTTTGTGATTTCTAAGAAACTTTCATGTTTTCACATACTAACCAACATAACTCATCATAAAACTTACTAATACCATGAATACCCATGATTTTCATTAGTCCAATGCTTTTATTATGACTTTCATCATAAACCACGTAAACTGTTCATTTAGTTGAAGAAATATTTGAGGGTTTAAGAAATGGGTTTTTGTACTGGGGTCAATACAAAATTTGATTTCACGCTCTAAGTAGGCTAAGAAGTCTTCAAGAATACGCCAGGAAATTTATTAATAATAGAAATATCATTCAAAACTGTGACTCTCGTCCAAGACTTGGATAGTACGTCACATTGATACCAACTGTGACTTCTATCCCTTAACCTAGATAGCACCTCACAATGATACCTATAAGCTTGCCATCTTCATTCACGATGTCGCCTACAGAAAGTCCGGCTTTGGTGCATTCCACACAAGGAAGTCAACAACGAAAGGTTCGGGGCTCTTTACTTATGGCTTGATATGACAATAATTGACTTTAGTAGTTTGGTTATGAATATAAAAGCTAACAACCTTACGAAAAGAATGATGAGTAGTTAACCAATTGATTCCTAAAATACCATCAAAGGCAAATATTTTCAAAGAGATAATATCGACAGGTAACGTGAAAGTGTTTATTTGAAACAACAAGATTAATAAACAATTGGAGGTAACGAAGGTTTCTCCCAACGAAGTTCAAACCAATAAGTTAAAGTCTAACTTCTCCTGAGTCAAATTTAAATGTTGAACGCAAGCAAGCGAGATAAAAGAATGGGTAGAACCCAGTATCTTATAAGGTATAGACTTCGCAAGAATTTATAATTAACTAACCTGCTAACTTCGTTCGAGTCACTTTCTTTTTAAGAAGTCATGAAAAAACGCTCTTCATGAAACCACCGACTTTGTTTTATCCAGTATCCGCCTTTGGTGCCACCGTCCCAAATTGGACTTGACTTTGGTGCACGACAAAAAATCGAGCTAAATGACCTTCTCTTCTTGAAATTTCCACTTCTATTATCTTGGCCATGATTACCACCAAGTGGTTACCATTCTTGGCATGATAATTTCTCCCACGATGGTCATCATTGTTCATGGTCGCTATCACTGGCAGATGATTATTATCGTGTTGTTGGTCGTTACCTTTTGGTTGAGCTGACTCATTATCGCGCTCCAATAACAGAGCCCTATTCACAACATCTAAATACAAACACTGTCACAAAACAAGGGTTAATTAACATGCAACATATTATCACTATACTCTGACCGACCAATCAAATACCAAATAAACTTAGGTAGGTCATACTAGCGAAGGAATTCCCCGCTCTCCCTCCTAGTACTATTCTCACATCTTAGCCAGGGATCATATCCCTAAGCTCTGATACCAACTGTGACGCCCCCAAAATTAAGTATACGTCACCCATCTTGGGTCGCCACTTACATGGTACATAAATTCAAATACAACTTACTAATATAACTGTAATGTATATAATACGACATAAACCGTGAGTTTGAATACAAATATTGTCTACTAGATATTATACAAACTCAAAAGGAGTCCTCATTACAACTATTATCACACTATTTCACGAATAGTGAGGACTACTAATGCTATCCTCTCGGACCATTACTTCGTTCCCCGACTAAATCCCGACTATGTTCTCATTTCACAAGAGAACAAAGAAAGAAAGGGTGAGCTCAACTAGCCCAAGAAGAAATATTATGACTAAGATAATGCGAATAAATTATCATTAGCCTTCAACAAAGTTTAAACCGATAAAATACAATAGACAACCAGCTTTAATCAGCGGCTGAATAAGCAATCCATTAAAAGAGTCAAGTAGAGAATAAAGTCTACTATCTTTTAGGTTTTAAAAGGTTTTCATCAATTTTTATCGCTGAGACTCAGCTTAATAAATAAACCACCACATCTAATCATTCTTGTACCACGGTCAAGGATTTTCATCAAATTATCAATGGTCATGACTATACCGAATCACCCCTGGTCATAATCATACCAAAAATTGTCCATCACTGCATTACAGGCCACTGAGGACTTTTGTCACATCATTTATATCAAGTCATGATTATACCGAATGATCCCTGGTCATAATCATACTAAGTTCATCTATGCACGTAAGCCAAAGATAACATAATATAACATGAGGATGATGACAATGACATAATAATTCAATAAAACAAGTTCAAGAATTATTTAATCCATGAATTATTAACGTCCTTATTGTCAACATGATACTGTTTCGTAGAGTAAAATTCAAGAATGATCAGAAGAATATTTCCATGAAAAGATACTGGATGAAACGCAAATATCAAGGATATTCTACTAATTTCATGGAGTATAGAAGTCAAAGTTTTAACCAACCGGGTATAATAAAGAATGGAATAACAAAAGAAATCACCATGCATGCGGTACTTGTGATAGACGTGTTATTCCAACGTAATAATAATAACGGAACCAAAGTGTGAAATTCACAATCGGACTGTGATGTTCCAACAGAATAATAAAGATGGAACCGGATCCTGTAAAAAACACATGATAGGATATTCCAACAGAATGATAAAGATTTTAAACCGTGTCCTGTAAAAAACACACGCATGTGGATGTTCCAATGTAATAATAAAAAGCGGAACCAGTCCTGTAAAACACACGATGATGTGATGTTCCAATGTATAATAGAAGAATGTCACCAAGTATAGGGTAAATCATGATACAAAGTTATTCCAATGTAATAATAAGCAATGGAATAACATAAGGATTTCACCAAGTATAGGGTATACCGCAGCGTATAAAAGTTATGTATAGGGTATGCCACTTTTACGAAAATTCCAATGTAATGATAATGAATGGAATAATGTAAGTTCTCTTCAAGAAGAAAGAATAACACCCTTACCGTAAAAGAACCTAATATAGAAGTAGTGAAGTAGCGAGAATACTCTTCTTCTTTCTATAATTTTCTCTCTATAGCTTCTCTCTCTATAATTTCTCTCTCTAGAGTTTCAATGAATTCGTAAGAAAATAATGAAGGAATGAGCTTCTATTTATAGGAAAATGGAATGCATAGTAACTAATCCATGAACGGTCCAGTTGATTTACTTTAATCGACGGTCCATATTTAAAGAAAAATCTTTTAAATAAAATATAATATATTCTATTTATATAAAAATATTTTACTATGCAAACACTATGCAATACTATGCAAAACACTATGCAACACTATGCATAATAAAATATAATATATTCTATTTATAGAATAACTTTAATAAAGTATTCTATTTTATATAAAAGATGTTTCGCTTTTATTACGTTAATAATACTGAATAAAACAAAACGTCATTATCACTATAATAATTCATATTATTAATCGACAATAATGGAATCAAACTGAGTGACTTCTCACATAAGCATCAATAATCAATACCGTGTGCTACTATGCAACCACACGTATTACTGTACTTTTACTACCGAGTAGTTCAACAGTAACCACGGTAAAACTTCCGCCGTTATTTCAATAAAATATTTTTGTCGTTTTCTCAATCCGATAATTACATTATGCTAGGGTCCACCAATGATTGAGCCGTTATTGTACTGCGAATATTCCCTCGCTAAACCGAATATTCCCCACCAATCGAATATAATATAACCACTTGCATACTTTGCAAAATTTATAAATACTACCCACAACTATAATATTATCTTAAATTCACACCATAATATTAAAAAAATTATTTCAACAAAATTTAAATCTTTATTGATAAAATCTGGGGTCTCACATTAAGTGTTCTTGAGGCTCAAGAACAAGCTTAAGCAGTTATCGGATGACCTACTTTGACCAGTGATCATTCACTGTGTAATGTGTTTCTAGGCTAACTATCGATCACTGCTTGTAGAACTAATGTAACACTACATCATTCAACAATAAACATGGCCAAATATCATAACACAAAAGAGATCTAAGCATGCAAAGTGGTTGTCAGAGCTGTTCTTCATTTTCTGGGTTACCTAGAAATGAAGAACAGTTCGTGAGGCCCACTTTAAGCTTCTACTACTTACTGTTCTTGTATCTGTTTTGTGATCTAAAGGTTCTAGGTTGTAGACAACATGTAAGACAACAATTCCATTACATAAAAACAGTATAACAACATTACAGCAAGTAAATCTACACCGGTCAAAGCATGTCAGAAATCATGCTCATAGGTTATCGGGGTTACCCAGAAAACCGTTATCATGCTCAACCATGCTCCTTTGACCGGTTACCACATTCTGTCTGTTATTCATTTAGGTAATCTAAAGGCATGATATTATAGATCACATAACCGACTATAGCTTAGATGGAACAAAATTAACAAAGAAACAACAAAAAGCAAGATCCAAGGACACAAAGTCATTGTCAGACACTTCTGGGCTAATTTGGGTTACCCAGAAAACCAAAAGTGATGGTCGGTCAATGGGGTTTGACCACCCATAACTTTCATTCTGTGCTCGATCTGAGCTAGATTCAAGTCAGAGAATACAGACCACGTGTCATACTACAAGTTTAAACATTTAAACAACAAAAATGATAACCATATAAAGATCTATGTGGTCTGACATTCGGTTGTCAGACAACTTTTTAAAATTTCCCAGATTTTGTAAAAACTTAAATTCGAGCATATAAATGTTATGGATCCACTATTTAGCAACCCAGGTCATTAAAAGAGACCCTCTAACACATATCTAACTAATCATTAACAACATCTAACATCAGATCATCAGATTTTAACGATTAGGGTTTATACCTTCTTTTTTGCTTTGATCCTTGAATCTGACTTCTGATCTATTCAAAGTGATAGTGGGGCTTGATTAAGGACTGGTCCAACACCAGAATTCGAAGGTTTGGAGTTGAGAGAGTTTTGGTTGAGTGTTGTGATCAAATGAGGCTTGAATATAACATTCTCTCTCATAATCTATATATAATATGGTGTAATGCTATGGCTGATCAAATTTTGAATGATTAAAGTTCATCACTAGACCTCATGGCTAGGTTGAGTTGGTTTACCAACTAAAGATATGGCAACCTATACAAGTTATCTATTAAATAATACAAGAAGGCAATTTGGTCATTTGGTACTTAGTTTTAGTGGCAAAGTTCGCAATTCATTCTAACCCTTAGGGTTTGACCCTTAGGGTTTAACCATAAGGTTTACTAATCTTAAAATCTAGGATTGTGTATTAAGGGCAAAAAATGGAAATCCTTGCTTCTAAAAAGGTAAATTAGGGTTCCTTAATTAAATTAAGTTTCCTAATCACTTAGGACTTATAAATTAGGCTTTATAATGTACTAATCACCAAAAGTTTGCTAAATTAATAATTAGGGTTTATAACTTAGCAATTAGGGTTTTGATTTAGTAATTAGGGTTTCTAAATATTAATTAGGGTTTACCTAATTAACATTAAACATAATAATGGCCATTAATTACATAACACATAACTTAACAAATGTAGTCATAGTTGACTCTGTACTATAGTTTATCAGTAATGCTAGGATTTTGTACTGTTTTACTATAACTGTTCCACACATTAACATTACACACATATCTGGCATGTTTATATTACTGAAATATAAATAATATTATATTATTATTCTCATTCCTTATTCAAAATCCAGACTTAGGGTTTTGAATTCATATCTGACATAACCTTCATAGATACCATTATTAATTAAGTTAAAATAATTAACTTAATTAATATAATAAATACATATCATAATATCCATATCATATATACAATAATTATATTTTCATGGAAAATAAATAATAAATATTTTTATTACAACATAATTTTATTATAAGAATATAATCTATAATAATCAATAGTTCTAAAAAAGAAATTAGTTACATCTAATAAATAATTTTATTTATCAGATATATACATATACTTTACTTTGCAAATATTCCCACCCTTATATATATATAAAAAAATTATTCGCAAAATTTCTTATTGGAAATATTGGGTTATTACATCCACCCTCCCTTATAAGGATTCCGTCCCCGGAATCACCGCTTTAAAACCTATAGACACTAGGACAAATAGCATACGCAGTCATTTCAAGTAGATCTAGATCAGATTCGATCGAACTGATCTTTAACTACTCAACATAAAGCTTGTCTATCTAATTCTACAGAAATTTGATTTCTAACAGAACTCAAATTTCGCCTTCAAAATTTCTTTATAACATAATTTACTTATATTTAAGAAAAATCATATATACGAAAAACAATTCATACGAATAATACCTGAAGTTCCATCCCCGACTGCTACGGTATCATGAACCGTCATATTGAAGACTCTTGCGGTTGTTTTCGTCGAAGTTGATCCTGTTATCGCCATTATTCCACTGCCTTTTCCCGCATTCACGCTCCCTATATCCATTCTCCTTTTTGGACAGTCCTTCACCTTATGCTCCGTGGACCCACACAGAAAACACCCATTGCTCATCCTAGGATTGGGGCAGTTAGGAGAGATATGTCCCTCCTGCCCACACTTGTAGCACACAAACTTGCCTTTAAGACACTCACCTGAATGACTCTTCCCACATTTCTTACACTACACAGTTTGCTGTTTCACACCTTCTGGCTTGACTTGGACACTCCCAACATTGCTCCACTTCCTTTTCTCACCCCTACTTCCACTACCTACTTCTATCTTCCCAGCTCCTTCACCCTTATTCTTTCTCTCCTTATTGTAGAGACTCATGGCTTCACTTTCCCTTTAAATATGATAGCCTTTTCTAAGAGTGCGGCAAATGTATTGATTTAAAACACCGCCACCTTATTGTAGAGCCAGGGTTTTAGGCCTAGCTCAAACCTCCTTGCCTTTCTAGCCTCTGTATCTCCTTGGTGCGGAACGAACCTAGCTAATTCATTGAACTTTGTGGCATACTTCGTATCTATCAAGTTCTCCTGCTTCAATTCCAAAAACTTCACCTCCATCCTAGCCTGTCACACTAGCCGAGAAATAATTCTCGAAGAATAGTGTCTTAAACCTAGTCCATGCTATCACTCCTTCTCCTGCCCTAGCTTGATTTGCCTCCCACCAGAAATTCGCCTCTCCTTTCATCATATAGGTGGCAAAAGCTATCTTTTGCCCCTCATCTACCCTAGAGATTACAAACGCTTTTTCTATTTCCTTAACCCAAGTTTGGGCTTCTATCGGGTCAGTGCTACCTCTAAATTCTGGCGGTCCTACGGCTTTAAAATCCTTAAAGTTCGCAAATCGATTGTCTGGCTGATTTCCCGTCGCTGGCATTCCATTCTGCATGGTCTGAGCTACCATGTTTGCGAAATTCTGCATCATGTCTGGTTGTTGCCCTCCAACATTGTTGACAGATTCTTCTGCCCTTTGGTTTCGAGTTTGTCGTCTTGGTGGAATTTTCTGGATAAATATAACAAAATCTATATTTTATTAACATACATTCTAAACCTTATCGTATAAGTTTATTATTTTAAACTTATTCAATTAATCAAACATAGATTCATATTCATTCAACTAACTCATAGTACATAGCATAACACATACTGCTTTAAACATCCGATATCCCTTTGTGACCACAGAAGTCGGGAATCGCTACCACAACTTACACTAAATTTGGGATTATTATAATACACACGTACATTACCAAACATACATAATTAAATACTAATTCTACATATTTTTACACCTCTTTCCTGATTTTGGACAACCTTTCGCTTGATGACCTTCCAACCCACAAATAAAACATGCACCTTTCTTAAAGTCGGGGCAATGAGGAGAGTTATCTCCCTCACGGCCGCAAATATAACATATCTTTTTCCCTTGGTTATTATTGGATTTTCCTAAGTCGTGGTCTTTTATCTTTCTTTTCCCTTCTCGCTCGGAGCTGCACACGATGTGTTACTTTTGGCTCCCATCTGATCAATTTGGATCTTAAGCTTATCTTTTTCTTCCATCATTTTGATTAATGCCTTTCGCAATTGACTATTTAGTATCTTTTCTATCTCCCAAAACTTTTCCAGAGAAGAAACCTTGTTCCTCAGATTCTGCACACTTCAGTTGATGCTTGATCAGCTCCAACTTCGGTGTCCGAATCACTATCTGTTAGTTCCATTATTTCTAGGTCCGGTACTATATTTTCCAAAATGATCACCTCATCTAGGTTATCTTCAATGTGAGCCTCTATTTCAGCTATTGGCTTAGTTATGGAGATTGACTCCTTCTTTACGATATTAGGGTATCCTAATCCTTTTCCTCCTGACATCTACACATAAATTATCCTGATTAGCATATAATATATACACACAGCAAGTAAAAGTTTTATATAAGTTATCTTTTATTTCTTTTTGACGATGAATTTATTCGATTCATCTCCTTTTAAACTCTATATGAGTTATTTGTACTTTCAACATTTTCCTCGACTCTAAGGTTATAGCCTAAGGTCTACCCCCACCTATGGTTTCTAACCTTAAAGCTCTGATACCAACCTGTGACGCCCCCAAATTCAAGTACTTGAAACCCAAATTCAGTGCTTCACGATACCATTTCTTTGAGCGGAATAATAATAATTTTGTCATAAATATCAAACTTAATTTACATATTAGAGTTATCTAAATCCCAGGTACGCGACCTTAAAACATTTCATTACATGATAGATAATAAATATGATCATCTTATTTAAGTCTAGCTATTACATAAGATAACACAAACTTATTCTGACAGCTTTCCTTTCCATTTGTTCCTGGCAGAGCCCTCTAATTGATCATACTTAACTGAAAACATTTAAATTAAGCAAAAATGAGCATTTAAGTGCCCAACAAGTAATAGCAAACAATAAACATTAGCTGAAAGGATTAAATATTTTCTATGAGTGACACTTCTACAACGAAGCAATAGTTGTGAAGTGACTGAAACAATTCTAATCAACATACCAATTCTATTTCAATTTTTTGAAACTACGTACTGAATATAAATGGAGATCAGTCGACAGACTATGAACATTGTTTTCTATTTTTGAAAAGGTTTAATGTAACTTCATCTCAGAAACCGTCAGAACTTACGAACGCGCAAGGGTGATCACTTGTTATGCCTCAGATTGATTAATACTACATACCAGAACGATATTCTCATTCATCATAACCGCCTTGGGCAAACAAAAGTTTCCCAGATTTGGGATGTTCATACTTAGCCTGAATTCGAACCAAAACAATTTGGTTGGATATCATTAGGGTTCTATCATGTTCAACGATATTCTTAAATCTGTGTCTAGTCGAGTCAAATAGCTTAGACGACTTTTAATTAAAGTATATATACTGGAAATCAACAAGTATGTATCAACATGTACAATAATTATCCAAGTGAGGACACTTGTATAATCATACTTAGAATTTAACGAACAGAATATATATATATATATATATATATATATATATATATCTGAATCTTATAGTAATATGGTACTGATAAACAATGAACGAATAAAGTTTGGGAACTTGTATGTATATAAATGATTGGATACATAATCAATAACAATAGAGTTTAATATTTTGAAACATTCTTACTCATATCCATTACATAAAGTAAATGCAAAGGTTAGGATTCTTGCTCAAGTAAAAGAGGAAGAAATTAGGAACTTGCCTGGTCTACTACTTACACGACTTAGTTCTATCTTTAATTCAACGACCTATCATTTATAAGGTTATTCTATTGATTAGAATAAAATATCATAACACATCATACTGTTATTTACAGTCAATACATAACCTAATCACATTGTCACATAGTTATATCAGTCATTAAGACACAAACAAACACTTATACAGTCAAACTATATAGGTTTGGATCAACTTCGAAAACATTTCGGTGAACTCATGGCTTTATCGGAAAATTATCGAGTTTAAAACTCTAATCTGTATCTTAAATATTATTCTAGATAATTAAATATCACTTATATTATTTATAAATGACTTGTAACAATTTATAATTAATTATTATAATTTATCATGACTTTTTAAACTCTAGAATCATCATTAAATGATTTAAATATTAAAGAATTCTATTATCATTAATATTTAAATAATATCCAAATATTAATGACACTATTAAAGTAATTTATAATAACTCAAAATATTTTTAAAGTATTAATATTACCTTTAAATAATTTTTTTAAAACATTAAAAATTATTTTTAAACAATTACCATTAATATTTAAATATTAAGTTATTATTCACTAAAATATTAAAAGTCATTTATAATAACATAAAATATTTTTAAACCATTTATATCCTTTTTAAATGATTTTTAAATCAATAAAACCATTTTTAAATTATCTATTTAATATTATTATTAAATAAATCTAATATCATTAATATTAAATAATTAATGAAATTTATCTTAAAATATTAAAAGTTATATTTTATAACTTAGAATATCTTTAAACTCTTTATTTTCATTTAAAATGATTTTTATAATATTAAAATTATTTTTAAACTAATTTATTTAATATGATTATTAAATAAATCTAATATCATTAATATTAAATAATTAATGAAATTTACATAAAATATTGAAATTTATAGTTTATAACTTAAAATATTATTAAATACCTTATTATCATTTAAAATGATTTTTAATATAATAAAATTATATTTAGTTAATTTATTTAATGCATTTATTAATTAAATTAAATATCAATAATATTCAAATAATTACTAATATTTATGAAAAATATTTCAAAATATTAAAAGTTAATTTGTTATAACTTAAAATAATTTTAAAAATGATTTTATAATTTTTAGAATTTATTTTCTAATTTTAAATGATTTTTAGAAATTTATATAATTAAAATTAATAAGTCTGTCACTATAGCCTTTAGCGAAAGTAAGTGTCGCCTTAAGTGTTCTTGAGGCTCAAGAACAAGCTTAAGTCTGTTATCGAGTGACCTACTTTGACCAGTGATCATTCACTGTGTAATGTGTTTATGGGCTAACTATCGATCACTGCCTGTAGAACTAATGTAACACTACATCATTCAACAATAAACATAGCCAAATATCATAACACAAAAGAGATCTAAGCATGCAAAGTGGTTGTCAGAGGTGTTCTTCATTTTCTGGGTTACCGAGAAATGAAGAACAGTTCGTGAGGCCCACTTTGAGCTTCTACTACTTACTGTTCTTGTATCCGTTTTGATCTAAAGGTTCTAGGTTGTAGACAACATGTAAGACAACAATTCCATTACATAAAAACAGTATAACAACATTACAGCAAGTAAATCTACGCCGGTCAAAGTATGTCACACTATAAGAAAAAGATTTATTCCGACGGAATATTACGTCCGACCTAATCCTATTCCGTCGAACATAGACTATTTCCGATGAAAATATTCGTCCGAAATTCGGTCGTAAATACTCTCGTCGAAAATAAGATCTGTCGAGAATTCTGTCAGATATAAATTATCTTCGACGAAATTATCTCCGACGGATTTTCGTCGGACATCACGTATTTTCAACAGAATATGTAGGACAAAACTTTCCATCGGATAAAAAGGTCCTATTTCCGACGGACTTATTCTCTCGGAATTAGCTTATTACCGACTGAAAATTAAAATAACCCAATTTTTATAAAAAATGACTGCTTATTAAAGGTCGACGGAATTTTCGTCGGACATATGATATTTACGACGGATGCGTTCCGTCAAAGATGTAGTATTTACGACTGAAATTAGAATATTTTAACACTTATTAAAAATTGTTTTTTGTTATCTCCGAGGAAATTTCCATCGCAACTACCTTATTCTGTCGGAATTAACTACTTTTTTTTAAATACAGATTTTAAAAGTTCAGCTTTTAGATGTTTAAACCCATTAATGTACCTGTAACCTGTCACAACCCAATACACAGTATTATAAACTTGTATCTCATATTCAAATATGCAACGTAGCACTAAAACGTAATCTTCAACTCATTATCATTCACATTCACATTCACATTCAAATATCCACCAAAACGTATTATAAGCTAACCAATTACAAATATAAGCTAATGTTCCATAAATGTTAAACAATATAATTTACAATAGTTGTACAGACGCATTAGACAATACAATATATACAAAAGTTCTACAATATCATGAATATATACAAATGAACTATAAACTAGTAAAAGTATCATCATCGAGTGAGGTGAACGACATTTTGCTACTCTCCTGTGTATGGAAATCACCTCGTGTTCTCGCTTTCATCATCGCCACCGCCGCCATCGCCACCCCACAGTGATAGAATCAAAATATAAATCATTAGTCCGTATATATATATATATATATATATATATATATATATATATATATGTGTGTGTGTGTGTGTGTGTGTGTGTGTGTGTGAATTAACAAACTAGCCATAATTGAAAAACATAAACAATAAGAATACCTGAGTAGGTGGGGTGGATGAAAAGCCTCCTCTAAGAGGGTAATCACCATCCGGAGCATCTCGGCGCTCCAAGCGTCGAACTGCTCCCGAGGAAATCTTGTACTCTCTGCAGAGGCCCCTGCTATAATATCCTGAGCAATCTGGTGAAGACGAGAACTGGAAGGCAACTGCTGACGCCGAAAGACCGGATCGGTATGGAACCTATCCGACACGGCCCCTATCAGCCGCCAGAAGATATCGTCATCCAAGCCAGCGCCTGTATGAGATGGTCCGACATGTGCTCTTGGATGCTGGCACTGGCTGGAGCCTATAAAGAGATACAAATTCGATTACTAATAATAATTTATATAATGTGATAAATTCGGATAATTTAGTGAAACATAAAATAATATTACCTCCAGGAAGTGTATATGCGGGTATCCTCGACAGACCCAACACTTGATATCTGCCGGTACTGCTACTAGGGGGATCCTGAGACGCGACCCATAGTCTTAGCTCCTCATCCTGATCTAATACAATATCGGGAAGAGGGGTGGCAGAATCTAACGGCTCAAAACCCCTCCTAATAGTCTCTAGCTCAGCTATACGCTCATCCCGAAGCTTCTGAAATCGGTCCTGTAATGTATTCCGTATACGTATGTTAATTATATCATTTTATTTACGATTAAATATTATTAAAAGCTAAATAGTAAGATGAGTTTTACCCGTATAGCTAAAGTTGCCTGATATAAAGCACGCTCGTCCTTAGGCGTGTGGGCTCGATCCCAAAACTCTAGCATGGTAGGATCTTGGCCCAAGGTCCTCCCCAATGCCTAATACAAACATTCATAAAATAGGTCTTAAGTATTTGTGTGAGAATATGACAGATAAATAACTAAATACAATGCACTTACCGTCTTCGTCTCCTCGAACGACTGAGAACCAGTGGTGTGTACTATCCGGAGCTGACCACGGTTCTTCTTCGCCTGCTCGAACTTTTTCTTGAAGTCATCAGCCTCCTAGTGCGCACACATAGCCTCCCAGGCTAAATCGGAGACTATGCGGGGCTGATGATCTCTGATGGTGGTCCCAGGCTGGTCCACAACCGCCTTGGACGCCTTCCCGTCAGATCTCATATACACCATCCGAGTAATTACAACGCGTGATGCTCAATCACAGCATCGCCAACTGATTGAGATATGCTCGGGTCAAATCGATAATAAACCTATACCAAAAGATTATTTAAAATTAAGAACATTTGATTTCGTCATCCCAATACAACTATGTGGTGATAATATGCTTAACTTACGTGGAACTCCCGCAAGACGGTCTGCATAAAAGTGGCATCGTACCGTGCATATTGACTGAACCGCATGCACCCTCTGGGAGATGCGTCAAACAAATCGCATGTAGGGTGTACTTAGCCACCGGGTCCAGTATACTACAAAAAAAGTATAACAATATGTGTTATGTGAATTGTGTTTTACAATAACTGATAGAAATAGTACGAATATATTAACACTTACTGCTGGGAAACGACATCCACCAGTATTGTAAGTGGCACTGCCGGGGGACGACCAAAGATACCGAGGTTCGTCCCTCGGTGTCGTTGACGAGGTGCATCTGTAATAATTGTATTTAACATAGTACTTCAATAATCATTATAATTAATGCAACTTGAGATATATTTAAATCCTAGTTAAGATAACTTACTCGTGCCTGAAGAAGAGCCTCCATCGTATACTGTCTCCAAAGATCTTAGGATCGCCCACCACCTCGGCGACCTCCACCGCTATGTCTAGCCATGAATATCCTACTGCAATAACAAAATTGGTAGATTACGAATATATAAGGTTTAACAATATGTGGTAAGGACTAATATGAAAGCTCATTTTCAATTACGCACGTCATCAAACCGATCAGAATCAACGTGTATATCATTCTCGGATTCGGTATCTTCCTCATCCTCAGTTTCGAGATCAATTTCGTCATCGTTATCATCCTCAACAACTACATAATCATTCATGTGTACGGTGGCCTTGACATCCTCATCTTTAGGTACGTCAATGACATCAGTATTCACCATGTGACGCCCCCAAAATAGGTATACACAACACCCATTCTGAGTCGCCAAATACATGGTACAAGAAGCAAACTACAACTTCAATAATACAAATGTCGTGTGAAATACGACAATATATACTGTGAGTTTAAATACAAATATTATCTTCTAGACAATATCTATACTCAAATAAATCCTCATCACATTTATTGATACATTATTTTACAAAAATGGTGAGGACTACTAAACAACTCTCTCTAGAACCTTCATTCCATACCCCACTAAGTACTCGCTACATTCTCGCCTCCCCGAGAAGAAAAAAATGGAACAACAAGGAAAAGGGTGAGCTCAACTAGCCCAAGAAGAATATTATGACTAAGATAATATACAACAAATTATCGTTAGTCTCCAACAGGAAAAATCGATAGAATACAATAGACAACAAGTTTCAGATCAATATTCGCGTGAAATAATAATTCATAGAAGAGTTACGTAGATAATGAAATCTACTATAATCTATGAATTTAATAAATTCATCATCAATATTTTATCCCCAGAACATCAATCAATATTCATCTCAAATCAAATATTCATCTTTGCACTACAGTGCCAAAGATATTCATCAATCGGTCATGTTCATCTCAACACTGCTCATCTTTTGCACACTAAAGGCCAAAGATATTCATCGATCGGTCATGTTCATTTAAACACCGCTCATCTTTGCACTACAGTGCCAAAGATATTCTTCAGAAATCATTCATCTTTGCACTACAAAGCCAAAGATATTCAATAATATCATCATTTAAGACCGAGGATGATGAAAAATATTTTTAAGAGAACGAATCCAAAGAAACAAAATGACAAGGATTAAGGATTAAGGATTCGTACTTTGTTTTATCCATGTCCAACAATACCTCAAAAATAATCATAGTGGTGTAAAATTCAAGAATGATCAAAACATGGATACAATCAAAGCTAGTATCCAAAAATAGATATTTTGACTGAAAAGAAAAATTTTCATTTTTCTATGAATAGTCTTAGTATTCGTGAATAGTCTCAGATATCGTGAATAAAGGTCGTATCGTGAATAGTAACTCCGACACCAAAAGATAGAAATTCCACAAAAAAAACATCTTCACGCTTCATGAATAGTACTCGTGAATAGTAACTCGTGAATAGTAACTCCGACATGAAAAAGTTCCAAATTTGATAAAAAGTTCCAACCAATATTTCAAAGATAATGATATCAAGAAATAATATCATTTGAGAATAAAATAACATCCCTTACCTCAAAGAATCAAGATTTCTAAGGAAAGGCTCAAGTGATGTTTGAATGAAACTTGTCTTCAATAAAGAACTCTCAAAGTATCTAAATACTCACAAAATATGCTCAATAATATAGAGAGAGAAGAGAGAAAACTTTGTTTCGGTGTGATTTTCAATTCTAACTTAGCCCTCTATTTATAGGAAAATGTTAGCCCGTCAAGGCAGACTTGACCACTACTACGATGGCTTTACTCGCTACTATTGCCACCCACCACATTTGAAATAAAATTCAGCACATTTCTTCACCAACCACAAGTGGGGCCCACTCAATTCTAGAATTTTCCACCAAAATCAATTATAACCCTAATTTCCGAATCGAGACACCTCTTAAAATTCACAACAAATCATTCGTGAATTTTAATCGGCTCAAAATTTGTGGACATATACTCAACTTATGTATGTATAACATACCCAAAATTACCATTAATCCAACTATTTGGATTAAAAATTATAACCCCGCAATATATCTCAAAACCCCGATTTAATTTTTAATACCTCCAATCCGATAAAATACCGATAAAACACCTCAACATTAATTCCTTCATTAATAACCACATAAATAAATCCATCATTTATATCCACATAAAATAAATATTTCCTTATCATATGAATCAATAATTAATTATTCACAAATAATATTACGTAATCACATTTATGACAACCAGTCGCTTCTCAGAGAGAGGGGCTTTCCAATAAGGATCTCTCCTTATCGGCGCAATTAATTAGGTGACCAAACCTCTCCTTAGACAAAACTTTCTAGACATTGCCAATAATGTTATCTAATAATATTATTCAAATAATATGAATTATTGATCCGATAATGGGAAATATCATGCAAAGGACAATTATTGAACAACAATAATATAAAATATCAACGCAAAGAATTATCGAATCAATAAAATAAAATATCGAATAAAGAATTCACCGTGAAAATTATTGAGTAGTGCCATCTTACGTGCGAATCAATAATTCAACAATACTGCTGCAATACCGTGTACTACTTGTGCAACCACGCCAGACATCAGTATTTTAACCACCGGGTATTCCAACAATCTTAATGGTAACAACTACGCCTGTTATTTATAACCACCCAAACTTTCATCGCTTTCCTCATCCAATCGCTTTCATTATGGGCCCACACATGGTCGCTACCGTCGCATTTAATATTCCCACACAGATTTAATATTCCACGACCAAACGAATATTCCCCACAACAATGAATATTTTATAACCACTTGCTTATTTTGAAATATTTATGTATTTAACCCTTAACTATCCACATTAATCAAATCAACCCTTACTATTTCAAAATAATAAATAAAGGAAATTCCTTTTATTTAAAAAATTTCTGGGTCTTACAACCTCCTCCTTATGAAATTTCGTCCTCGAAATTGACGTGACGTACTGTGTTTTTGAAAGGTAAAGATACCTCGCTTTCATTTTCGCTTCCAACTCCCGTGTCATTTCCTCTATAGCATGATTCCTCCACAAAACTTTAACTTGTGGTACGACCTTTCATACAGTAGGACATGCTCCTTCCTATCCAAAATCTTGACAGTACCTCCTCATACGTTAAGTCTTCTACTATCTCGTCCTGCTTCTAACTCAATAACGTGGTTCGGTCTTTCACATATTTATGAAGTACAGATATGTGAAACACATTATGAACACGAGAGACATACTTTGAGGTAACGCAAGTCTATAGGCTACATTTCCTACTCTCGGTCAAGAATTTGAAATGGACCAATAAATCGTGGATTGAGCTTTCCTCTCTTTCCAAATCTTGTAACTCCTTCCATGGAGCAACTCGCAACAATACATGATCCCCTACATTAAATTCCACGTCCTTTCGATGAAAATCCGCATAACTCTTTTGTCGATCTTGTGCCGCTTTGTATACGCTTGTCGAATTATTTGAATCTTTTCTAGAGTCATATCGTATTTAACTCGGGTCCCAAATAATGTTGCTTCACCCACCCCATCCCAACATATTGAGAACGACATTTTTGTCCATATAATGCTTCTCAATGGAACCATGCCTATATTTGTTTAATAACTATTGTTGTATGAGAATTCCACCAATGGCAAGTACTTATCCCAACTTCCTTTGAAATCTAGGACACAGAGTTTTAATATATCTTCAATAGTTTGAGTAGTCCTTTCTGATTGCCCATCCGTTTGAGGATGGTATGCCAAACTGAATCATAAATTCGTGCCCATAGCTTTCTACAAACTAACCCAAAATCATGAAGTGAATCTTGGGTCACGATCCGAAACTATGGATACAGGTATGCCATGCAACCTCACGATCTCATTTACGTACATACTAGCAAGACGTTCAAGGGAATAAGTCTCCCGTATCGGCAAGAAATGAGCAGATTTGGTTAATCTATCAACAATAACCCAAATAGCATTGATGCCTTGAGAAACCGTAGGAAGACCCGTAACGAAATCCATGGTAATGTGTTCCCACTTCCATTTCGGAATCTCAAGTGGTTGTAACGGACCCTTAGGTACTAGATGCTCCGCCTTTTACACGCTGGCAAGTTAAACACATCGAGATAAACTTTGCAATCTCTCTCTTCATATTATTCCACCAAAATGTATGTCAAGATCACGATACATTTTAGTACTTCCAGATGGATTGCAAATGGTGTTTTATGTACCTCCATCATAATCTTGTACTTCAAATCGTGAGTCGTTAGGAACACAAACTCTAGAGTGGACTCAAGTATTCCTTCTTCATCAATTCTCGCTTCCTAATAGCTCCTTCTTGTACTTTCTTCTTCATACGCATCATTTCCGGCCCAGAGGCTTGAGCAACTTTAACTTTATTGATTAAAGTCGATTATACTCGTAAATCATCACGTGGGTACCTAGAGTTTTCATCTCCATCTCTATTATTTGTAAATTATACTGAAATTAGTCTTTGACAATATCGTACTTTCATTTTGTATACGATCTTCTACTCAACACGCCGCCTACCACGCTCGCTTTTCCAGATGGCATGGTCGTAACATGTGTTGAAATGAGTCTCCTCTTGAGTTCTTCAAGCTCTTCCCACATTCCTTGCTCCATTCGAATTTTGTATCTCTACGAGTCACCATGATAATGGAATAGCGATTCGAGAATATCCTTCAACGAATCTCCGATAATAACCAACTAAGCCTGAAAGCTACGATTTCGATTATCGACTTAGGTTGCTCTCAAACTCGTGACTCATATCCCAATCTTGGATAAAGACGTCACAATGACACCTATCGCTTTACTATCGCATCGAATATGACGCCCCCTACAGAGAGTCCGGCTTAGGTGAATTCCACAAAGTAAGTCACCGATAAAGGCTCGGTACCAAATTTATAATTGAATTTTTAACTCCTCAAGTTCAATAGAGCCATTCGATATGAGATTTTAGAAATGAGTTTTGTACTGAAGTTCAAAGTCGATACAAAATTTAATATCAGCTTTAGGAGTAAGCCAAGAAATTCTTCAAGAAATACGTCGGGAAAAATTAATAACAACAGAATATTATTCAAATCGACGTGTCTTTATTCAAATCCATAACATGGACTAAGAAAACTTGACATCCGCTTTTCAATAAACGAATGGCTTTATGGCTTAATATGAAAGAGTTTGACTTCAATGGTTTGGTTGTTGAATTCGAATAACAAAGTTGCTTAGGAATATGAAATCTAACAACCTTACGAAAATAATCAATTTCGCATGATGAGTAGTTAACCTTAAAATCACATCAAAAGTAAATATCTCTATAGAAATAAGGTTAACGTGTAATGTGATAGTGCCAACTCAATCAAGCAAGATTTTTAAACAACGGATGTAATGAAAGTTTCTCCTAACTGAGTCTCCACAAATAGGTCAAAGTCTAATTTCTCCGTAGTCAAGTTCAAACGCTGAGCGCAAGCAAGAGAGATAAAAGAATGGGTAGAACCCAGATATCTAGTAAGGTATAAACTTCGCAAGAATTTATAATTAACTAACCTGCTAACTTCGTTCGGGTTCCTCGCATTTTGACCGGCCACGACAAAACGCTTCTTCCGTGAATCGTAGACTTTGACTTTTCTCGGGACATCCTTTCGAGTCACCATTCCCATTGGATTGGGTTTCGATATCGTATAACTCTCGAGCGATATGTCCTTCTTTTCCACAATTATAACATACCTTAAACTGTTAGTGCGCTTTGGTGATATGTCCTCTTTCCGCATTTGTAACATACGACCGGGTGGTCTTTCTCCTCCCTTGGAACCAATTGCCACTTTGGCGACGCGTCTTCACATGGTCGTTGTTGAATCTCCTCTTTTAAAATCTCCTCCCAACTCGCTTCTTCTATTTTCATGGCCACGATTACCACCGAGTGGTTACCGCCTTTGTCTCGTATTCTTCTTTCTCCACCGGTTATCGTTATTTTGTTGACTACTATCTTCTTGTATGATCCTCGGTTATGGTCCCTCGGTTGAACGTACTCGTTATCTCGCTTCTAACAATCGAGCCTCATTGACAACATCCGAATAGAGAGAAAATTTATGAGAATGAGATATCGACGTATGCCGGGGTTTCAAACCTCTAAGAAACATCCAAGGTCATACGCTCCTCATTCTCCACCAAATGAGGTGCAACCTCGATAACTCCGCTGAACTTCGCCAGACTTTGGGACACCGCCATGTTATTCTCGCTCCAGCCTAATAAACTCCACTTCCTTCATACGACGAATACTTTCGAGAAAGTACTTGTCATTGAACTGCTTCAAACATCTCCCACGACATGTTGAGTGCAAATGATGGGTACGCTTTCATGATTCCCACCAATGTCCGCCTCACCACTAACGTAAAGGTGGCGAATGGAACCTTCTTTCTCTCCGCATCCCAAGACATCGAATATCTTGGTAATTTGTTTGACCCATGTTTCCGCCATGATCGGATCGGGCTTTCCTTAAATTCGTGGTCCCAACTCTTTGAACTTCTTGTCGCGACCACCCGTGAATTGCTATCATCTCCTCCTCAGATTTTGAACACGAGTCTCCTCGTCTGATTTTGCATGAACTGCAAAAAGCTTCTAAACATCCCCTCGCTCATCATCTCGCCAAAGGGTGTTATTCACAGGAGGTACATTGCCACCTGTTGCACGCTTTCCTCGTTATTAAGTACAGCATCTCCACTACTCATTTACTCCACTATTAATATTCTCACGACATTCTCAAATACCGCCATAAAACAAGGGGTTAATTAAAGAAATCAATATATCACATAATATCCCTATATACTCGACCAACTAACAAATAAGCTTAGGTAGGACACACTAGCGAAGGATTTACTCATCTCTCCCTCCTAGTTCAATTCCCCGATCTCCGCCAGAGATCATATCCCTAAGCTCGATACCAACCGTGACGCCCCCAAAATAGGTATACACAACACCCATTCTCGAGTCGCCAAATACATGGTACAAGAAGCAAACTACAACTTCAATAATACAAATGTCGTGTGAAATACGACAATATATATCGTGAGTTTAAATACAAATATTATCTTCTAGACAATATCTATACTCAAATAAATCCTCATCACATTTATTGATACATTATTTTACAAAAATGGTGAGGACTACTAAACAACTCTCTCTAAACCTTCATTCCATACCCCTCGACTAGTACTCGCTACATTCTCGCCTCCCCGAGAAGAAAAATGGAACAACAAGGAAAAGGGTGAGCTCAACTAGCCCAAAGAAAGAATATTATGACTAAGATAATATACAACAAATTATCGTTAGTCTCCAACAGGGAAAAATCTGATAGAATACAATAGACAACAAGTTTCAGATCAATATTCGCAGCGAAAATAATAATTCATAGAAGAGTTACGTAGAGAATGAAATCTACTATAATCTATGAATTTAATAGTCCATCATCAATATTTTATCCCTGTAACATCAATCAATATTCATCTCAAATCAAATATTCATCTTTGCACTACAGGCCAAAGATATTCATCAATCGGTCATGTTCATCTCAACACCTGCTCATCTTTGCACTAAAGGCCAAAGATATTCATCGACCATTCGTGTTCATTTAAACACCGCTCATCTTTGCACTACAAAGCCAAAGATATTCTTCGAAATCATTCATCTTTGCACTACAGGCCAAAGATATTCAATAATATCATCATTTAAGACTGAGGATGATGAAAAATATTTTTAAAGAACGAATCCAGTGAAACAAAATGACAAGGATTAAGGATTAAGGATTCGTACTTTGTTTTATCCATGTCCAACAATACCTCAAAAATAATCATAGTGGTGTAAAATTCAAGAATGATCAAAACATGAATACAATCAAAGCTAGTATCCAAAAATAGATATTTTGGACGAAAAGAAAATTTTCATTTTTCTATGAATAGTGTCAGATATCGTGAATAGTGCCGTAGTATCGTGAATAAGAACTCAGACACCAAAAGATAGAAATTCCACAAAAAAAACATCTTCACGCTTCATGAATAGTACTCGTGAATAGTAACTCGTGAATAGTAACTCATGAATAGTAACTCGTGAATAGTAACTCATGAATAGTAACCCCGATACATGAAAAAGTTCCAAATTTGATAAAAGTTCCAACCAATATTTCAAAGATAATGATATCAAGAAATAATATCATTTGAGAATAAAATAACATCCCTTACCTCAAAGAATCAAGATTTCTTAAGGAAAGGCTCAAGTGATGTCTTTGAATGAAACTTGTCTTTAAAGAACTCTCAAAGTATCTAAATACTCACAAAATACGCTCAATAATATAGAGAGAAAAGAGAAAACTTTGTTTCGTGTGATTTTCAATTCTAACTTAGCCCTCTATTTATAAGAAATTGTTAACCTCACCAAGGCATTTCGACTGCTACCGATGGCTTTTACTCGCTACTATTGCCACCCACCACATTTGAAATAAAATTCAGCACATTTCTTCACCAACCACAAGTGGGGCCCACTCAATTCTAGAATTTTCCACCAAAATCAATTATAACCCTAATTTCCTAATCAGACACCTCTTAAAATTCACAACAAATCATTCGTGAATTTTAAACTGCTCAAAATTTGTGGACATATACTTAACTTATGTATGTATAACATACCCAAAAATTACCACAATCCAATGGTCTGATTAAAAATTATAACCCCAATATATATCAAAACCCCCGATTTAATTTTTAATACCTCCAATCCGATAAAATACTGATAAAACACCTCAACATTAAGTCCTTCATTAATAACCACATAAATAAATCCATCATTTATATCCACATAAAATAAATATTTCCTTATCATATGAATCAATAATTAATTATTCATAAATAATATTACATAATCACATTTATGACAACCAGTCGCTTCTCAGAAAGAGGGGCTTTCCAATAAGGATCTCTCCTTCATCGGCGCCGCAATTAGGTGACCAAACCTCTCCTTGATGTAACTTTCTAGACATTGCCAATAATGTTATCTAATAATATTATTCAAATAATATGAATTATTGATCCGATAATGGGAAATCGTGCAAAGACAATTATTGAACAACAATAATATAAAATATCAACGCAGTTAATTATCAATCAATAAAATAAAATATCAATAAGAATTCATCGTGGAAAATTATTGAGTAGTGCCATCTTACGTTTAATCAATAATTCAACAATACTGCAATAATACCGTGCTACTTTGTGCAACCACGCCAGACATCGTATTTTAACCAATCGGGTATTCCAACAGCCTTAATTCTCCAGAATAACTCATTGCCAAGTTATTTATAACCACCCAAACTTTGTCGCTTTCCTCATCCAATCGCTTTCCGTTATGGGGCCCACACATGGTCATACTGTCAGATTTAATATTCCCCACAAGATTTAATATTCCACGACCAAACGAATATTCCCCGACAACAATGAATATTTTATAACCACTTGCTTATTTTGAAATATTTGCGATTTAACCCTTAACTATCCACATTAATCAAATCAACCCTTACTATTTCAAAATAATAAATAAAAGAAATTCCTTTTTATTTAAAAAAATTTCGGGGTCTTACACACCACATCTTCAGCATGGAACACTACGGCCAATGGGTTGCTCACATCTTCTTGCAACGCCTCATCCATACCAAACATGTTATCAGCATTAAATGAGCGTGTTTTAGTAGTGACTCATCAGATACCGTGGGGCCTTGAGTATTTACGACATTAGGGCGTAATACACTTGAGTCACTTGACTTTCTAACACGTACACGTCATCAGAATTTAACACCGACTTGATATCCACGGTTGTGATTCTACTACGATCAACTTTAACCCCCTTTCAGTATCAAACCAGCTACACTTAAATGTAACTACCTTTTTGTCGTCGTGATAATTGAGCACAGCCACATCCTGTAAACGACCATAGTAATTGGACTCAGAATCTTGATAGCAGCTTCCTAACACCACAATCCCAGAATTGACTGATGTGAGTTCATGCAAGTCATCGACTCTAAATCTATACCCAATCACGATGCAACCAGGAAAAGAACTAACAACTTTGTAAGGCCCTTGGATGACATCTATAAAATGCTCAGAAATACTCTCCGCTTCAACCCTTTTCTTAAACCACTGTTGGAAATTAGCATTAGTGAATGTTTCCGATTCTGCTGTAGTAAAAGTTGGGTTAGAAGCATACTCTTCCTCTTCGAATGAACTGCGATACTAGTAAAATGTCTTTAACCTATATAGAGATGACTACACTTGTAAATTGTACTAACTGGAGCAAATAAGCTTAGACTTACATGATGTATGATGATACTTTGGGCATATTCAGAAGCACGTATGTAGATACAATCTTCAACTCTTTGTCGCTTAAGTAAGTCAGAGTCTCAAGTGTTAGGTTTTGTGAAAATCAAAGTAGTAATAAAATTGCAAAAATAGCGGAAGCGAGATAAAATCAGATTTTAAAATTTTTCACAAACCAATTACCCGGATCATCCTTTATACATATTATTAATTAAACGAAGAATAAGAAATTATGAAATCATACCTTTGTAAACGAGCTTCCTCGTGTGCGAAGTTCACCTCCTACTTCTCATGATCTCCTCAATCTCCTGCAGATTCCTTCCTTTGATTAATGTAAGCCACCCAAGTGTATGGCCTCTATAGGTGATCCACCAAGGAAGAGGAATTTTTCAAGAAGAAGGATTTGGCTCAAACCCTAGTTTTCCTATCTCTAATAAGAAAAGGTGTACTCTCCAAATCTAGGAATTACGATACTAGATATCTAATATAAGACTCTCTTATAAAAATATCATAAACCCTAATTTAATTAAAATAAGGTACTATTTATTTAATTAAACTCTTTTAATTAAATGGGCTCCCTAATCCTATTAGGGTTAATTAATTAAACTCCTTTAACTAATTTTCTTTCCTAATCCAATTAGGAATAAATGAGAGTACTAATATTAAATTAATTCCTAAACCTTTTAGAAATTAAAATAATAATAATTGTAATAATATTAATAAGACTCCTCTTATTAATTTATATTTAATATTTCTAAAATATTAAATAATAAATATTAAGCTATTTAATTTATTCTATCACCATAGATTAAATTAAATATACATAACATATTATTACGATTATGCCATTAACTTCTTAAATAATTATTCTTCCTTTTATGGTGTGACCCTTTAGGTTCTCCATACTAAATCGGTTGTGAATAAATCAATTAGAAACAATTCTAATCTTATTTAAATAAATAAATTAAATAATTAATTTATTTAAATAAATAATATTTATTCTAGAATAGGGATAAGCCTCCCCTAATGATCAACGACTTTCCGTATAATATAGATTTCAACATTAATCATAAAAGAACCTTTGAGTAAATAGTTACCGTGACAATTCAATCCTTCCACCATACAATGTCCCAATTAAATATAAGACATGGAATTACCACAAGTCTTATTTTATTTAATTATATGTATTTCGATTCCTAAATGAATAACTCCCTATGAATGCAAATTAGAAACTACTTTCTAATTTCATTCCACCTAGCCAAGGATTCCTGGGTTGTCATTTATCGAATCACATAAGACATCTCTCCTTTTACTAGAAGTGGTAGATTCTTTATTGATCATTCATTATCTTCATATATAACTTATTACACCCAAGCATACCCTTTGATATACTCTAAGAGTCTTAAGGAATAAGTCAAAGTGTAATTCATTATATATAAGATACTATGATGATCTCAAGTCTAAGGATCATTTGTACTACTATCACTATAGGAATTCCTATTGACATGTAAGTAAAACTCCATTAGGTATTCCTTAGCGAGTCACGCTCAAAGGAACTTATTCTCTAATAAGCACCTACATACTTGCTTTAGTGTCTCCACACAAATGATCATGAGATCAATCATCCTCATCCAATGAGCAAGCAACGTATGTACCAATCTATCCGGATTCACTAATCCCCAATTTAGTAATCCAATGATTGGGAACTATTTTAGTTTTAAGCTTTCTAAGAATTTAGATCTCATTAGAATGATCATCATCATTATTCTAAAAGCGTTGCTTAAAACTATGGGTTTATCACATATTATTAAAAACAAACACCATGTAGATAATAAATGCCTTTAATAAATAATTCTTTTATTAATAAATAAATAAGATTGATTACACAGTATATGCTTTATCATCATACATGATTGGCTTGTATGCATAATACTTTCATCAAGGCCAAATGGTTTAACCGGATATATGAATACAGCTAACTCTTCATCAGCATGAGTCATTGGACCAACAACCTCATTCCTTGCTAAACGGTTGTGCTTTGTTGAGACAACATCGTCAAAATATAATGAACAGAAGTTGACAAGCTCTTCCTCTATATATCGTTCAGCAATAGAACCCTCTACACGAGCTTTGTTCTTGGCCTTTTGTTTTAATCGGCGCATATACCTACGATAAATAATATGTAGACTTAGTGAAGTATTATTAATATGAGTAGGATAGAGAAATTATAACAGTTTATATATTACCTCTCAAAAGGATACATCCACCGATATTGCACCGGTCCTCCAAGTTTTAGTTCATACGGCAGATGAATAGGCAGATGTTCCATCGAGTCAAAAAATTTTGGAGGGAAGATCATTTCAAGCTTGCACATAGTAAGCACAATATTCTTCTCCATCTGCTCGACATCACTGTGCTTAATTATGGTTGAGAAAATATCTCGAAAGAAATTTGACAGTTCAGTCAATGCATCCAGAACTTTTCTGGGTAACATCTCACAAAATGCAATTGGAATCAACTTCTGCATGAATACATGACAATCGTGACTCTTGAATCCAAAAAATTTTAATTGCTCAACCTTACAACAACGTGTTATATTCAACGCATATCCATCTGGGAGCTTCAACCCACTAACCCACTTACAAACGTCTTCAACTTGTTGCTTAGTAAGACTAAATGGAGCTTTAGATTTCGTAGTGTTAGGGCGAAGCCACAATTCTGGCCTAATGTTCAATGCCTCCAAATCTTTTCGAGCATTGTCATTGTCTTTAGTTTTACCACTCGCATCTAACACGGTGTAAAACAAGTTCTCGAAAATATTCTTTTCGGTATGCATGACATCTATAAAATGACGAACTGAAAGTGTGCCCCAATACGACAACTCAAACCATATAGGCAAGTGTGTCCAATTATGAGTCTTCTCGTACCCGGCTACTCTCAATTTACTGTGTTCCTTCCCTGGCAAAGGAAAATCAAGTTGATTCAACCACTCCAAGACCTCACTGCCCGACAGCCGACCAACAACCCCCTTCTTCTCTATCTTTCTGTTGATCTGTGTAGATATCTTTCTGTAATTGTGATCAAGAGGCAAGAATCTATGAGCAATTCCAAAGATACTACATTTCCGCCCATGCTGCAACTGGTTGCCTTACAAATCCCTTATACACACTGGACATGATAGCTTCCCGTGAGTTGACCAACCACTAACCATCCCAAGAGCCGAAAAGTCAGTGATAGTCCATAACAGGGTTGCCTTCATCACAAAATTCTCGTATAACGATTTATCAAACGTCTGAACCCCTGTCTCCCACAACATCTTTAGTTCATCCACTAATGGTCGAAGGTACACATTAAGATCTTTTGTAGGACTTTTATCCCCCGAAATGAGTAAATTCAAAAACAAATATGGATCCCTCATGCACATTGCTGGTGGAAGATTATAAGCGACCATAATGACTGGCCAAACTAAGTACGGCTGGCTAAAATTATTAAAAGGGTAAAAGCCATCAGTAGCCATGCCAAGCCTAACATTCCTAACTTCTTCTGCAAACTCAAGATAATTTACATCAAATCTCTTCCATTCATCTCCATCCGCTGGGTGAGTCAGCTGACCAGGCATGACATCCCTTGTTCGATGCCAACTCATATGTTGAGCCGTATGAGACGACATGAATGAATAGCCACCAAGTCTCAATGAAGTGGAAAGTACCGTATGATTTTCCCGGGAACATGTTTCTCCTTCCCCCATGTTTTGTAACCTTGTAGCGCGATAAGTCGCATATATCACACTTTCCCCTTATCTCATCCTCCTCCCCATAGTATAACATGCAATCCGCTCACAAGCATCGATTTTCTAATACCCATATTTAACCCTTGACCATCTTCTTCACTTTGTAATAATTCGCAAGAAGAGTATGATCCTTGGGTAAGAACTCGCCCAATTATAGCGAGCAAATCGTTGAAACCTCTCTCACTACTACAAATGTGTTCATTCTTGAAGTGTAAGAGCTTCACACCGCTTGCGAAACCTTGGTGTTCGTATCATTTCCGGGATACAACGCGACCCAAGATTCAGATAGCAACTTGTAAAAGGCAACAGCTGTATCATTTGGCACTTGCTTCGCACTGCTTGAAGAAGGTTCATATTCAGCCCAGTCAATAGTAGTAGGGCCATAAGTATCAACCAACATCTCAACTGGATCATAGTTTTCGACGTATGAATCCCATGGAATTGGTTGTTCCACAATATTTTCAATCACTTCTGATTCCTCGTGATAAGTCCATACGAAGTACCCATTCATAAATCCGCGAGAAAATAAGTCGAATTTAATCTCGTTGACTTTCTTCCAAATCAGATTTTTACACTTGACACACGGGCATCGCATCTTCCCGTGCGGATCATCCGTATGTTCTAGTGCTTTGTTCAAGAAATCTAAAACCCCAACACGATAAGCTGAGACTAATCCCCTCCCATCACTGGGTATCCTACGGTACATCCAACTCCGGTCGGCTGATATTTTTAACTACACAAAAGTACTCATTAAGTTAATTTGGATATTCATGCGTGAATTAGATTTACCTAGTATCTCTACAGGACAGGGGTAAGGCTTCTATCCCGTTATTGGATGTGTCTCGTCACTAGTGCAAACATGTTGAGTACGTTTCATGAGTTTTAAGAAAATTTTGGCAGCACCTCCCCATGGTCTCCAAACACGCGAAATAGACTAAGATAACTTAATCTAAGTATGCACTCGGAGAACATATAGAGATAAAAGTCGATTAATCCTCAAAATAACCAAAAATATACCGTTTCGTATTTGCACTGGCCTAAGTGAGAGACATAACATCCAATAACAGTCCCAAACTGGGGATTGTTCGACATTCACCCCTATTGAGTGTATGTCAAACGGGTTTCTAAGTTTCAAAGTATAGTACATATATAATTGAAAATGCTACTTAGTTTATTGAAAATTGTGGCAAACTACACAAATGCTACTTAGTTTATGAGAATTTATGTGGAATCTCTACTTGAGTCGACAACCGGGAAATAAAAAGGGGCGTAGTTCCTATTGTGTCCTATACTCGAATAATAAAGTTAATTCAATTACTCAAAAATTCCTCATCGTTTCCATCATAATGAGATGACAACATCCCAAGGAGTTCCATTAAGCTATTGAACAAAGTTTCAGCTTAAGTAACCCTCTAGATGAACAAACGATCACTTCTCTGCTAGGAATGAATCATCTCCCCATATGGGTCTAATCCATGATATAGACAGCTTCTCACCACTCCGAATTCCTCAAATGGATAGTTCTCATTCAAGAGGTGAGACGTTCATGAGAACTACTCATCCGAGGAATTCGGAGTGGTGAGAAGTCGCTTTATATCATGGATTGGACCCATATGGGAGATGATTCATTCCTATGGGAGAAGTGATCGTCGCTCATTTAGAGGGTTGCTTAACCTAGAACTTTGTTCAACAACTTACTAGCACTCTTTCCTGGATGTTGCCATCTGTCATATGATGGATCGATGAGGAATGTCTCATAGTAATTCAATTACCTTTATTATTCGAGTATAGACACAAACAGAACTACTGACACTTTTTTTTTTTAATTGTTCTTAGAGGAACCTTTGAGTACTATTTAGTCAAGAATCGCTATGTCATGTCAAACCTCGCATACAAGAAAGAGTACATATATATATAGGGAGAGTTTATTGCATTTATATATTGAAAATTGTGGCAAACTAAGCAAATGTTACTCGGTTTATTTTGCCAATAATAATAAACTAAGTAAGTGGTACTTAGTTTATGAGAATTGTTATTTGGAATATATAGAGACTACTGTTCGACATTCACTTCTAGTTATACTTAGTTTATTTTGCCAATGATGATAAACTAAGTAAGTGGTACTTAGTTTATGAGAATTGTTATTTGGAATCTATAGAGACTACTGTTCGACATTCACTTCTAGCTATACTTAGTTTATTTTGCAAATGATGATAAACTAAGTAAGTGGTACTTAGTTTATAAAAATTGTTATTTGGAATCTATAGAGACTACTGTTCGACATTCACTCATACTTAGTTTATTATTATTATTTTTTTATTTTAATTTGTACTATATTATATAATTGGCTTATTTATTTATTAAATTTACTTTATTAAATTAAATTAAATTAAATCATTTTATTTTATTTATTTATTAAACTAAATTAAATTAAATTTTTATTACTTTTTATTTTATTTTGTATTATATTATAAAAGTTCTAATTTAATTTAATTTAATTTGATTTTGTAATTAAAATTATTTTATTTTATTTTATCTTATATTATATTATATAATTTTTAATGTTTTTTATTAAATTAAATTAAATTAATTAAATTTATTTATTTTAAATTTAATTTAATTTAATTTAGATTATTTAAATTAAATTAAATTTATTTTATTTTATAATTTTTATTTAATTTTATTTTTTATTAAATTATATTTTATTTATTAAATTAAATAAAAGTTTTTTTATTTTATTCAAATTAATTTAATTTATTTTTTATTTTATTTTACTTTATTTTGTATTATATTATGTTATTTATTTTATTTTTAAAATTTATTTTATTTAATAAACTAAATTAAATTATATTTACTTTATTTTATTTTAGTAGTAAGAAACTAAGTAAATGGTACTTAGTTTATGATTTATTAATATTGGGAAGCTAATTACTAATACAATACATGCAAGGCCCACAAATATTCTGAATTTCATAATTATGATGAAATTTCATTATAAATTCAATCAGAAATAAAGAATATATCAAGATTAAAAACAGTCCTAAAATCAGTTACATTATGATAAGGAACCTAAATTTGATATCAATATTCTGCAATTTCCAATTTCCAAATAATATGCACTTAAATAATATGCAGTCCACAAACCCAAAATCAAAATTCCAATTCCAGCAATCAGCAATCAGCAATATAAACAAGAAGAATAGGACCCAAATTTCAAATTTCAGATCACTCCCAATTCCAACAAATGGACCCAAATTTTCAACCCACAAATTCACAGCAACAACATATTATCCAAATTAGGTTAATCTCATATTCAAACTCAAACTAAACCTAAAACAAATTAAGCCACAAATTTCACAATTGCAACAGATTAACCCTAAAAATCTAATACTTGGTAGAAAACTAACCTTGAAATTGAATTAATGTGCAAACTAACCGACGGTAGTGCCTGATGGTGGCTGCTGGTGGTGTCAGTGATGGTGCGTGGTTCAACCGACGGTATTGGTGGCATCTACTGGTGGTGGAACCGATCGACAGTGATGGTGGTGGTGGTAGTATATACGTGGTGGTGGTGGTAGTGGCAGTTTGTGGTGGTGGTGGAATCGAAGGTGGTGGTGGTGGTAGTGGTGGCAGTACGTGATGGTGGTGGTGGAAGTACATGGTGGTGGTGGAATCGAAGGTGGTGGTGATGGCAGTACGTGGTGGTGGTGGTGGTAGTACGTGGTGGAACCGGTGGTGTGTTGGTGGCAGTACGTGGTGGTGGCAGCGATGGTGGTGGCGTGAGAGCAGTGAAGTGAGAGAAGTGAGACTGATGGTGGTTCGCGTGAGAGATCTAGAGAAATGAGAGAGAGAGAGAAATGAGATTAATTAAGGTAGCTAGAGAAACGAGAGGGCCTAAGACGCATCTGGAATTAATTAGGTTTTAGGATTATGTTCGACGGAATGTCCGTCGTACATAAATTCGTCGTACTTACGGTATCTTCGACTGAATAGTCCGTCAAAATACACACTAATCAGTCGAAAATAAGATTCGCGCTGGCGGGAACATTGGTGCCAATGGGATACATATATGTTCGACGAACATCCGTCAAATTAAAGTATTTTCGACTGATGTATCTTCGATTGAATAATCCGTCAGAATACATATTATCTTCGAGGGAATGTGTCCGTCGAACATAGATCTGTCGGAATTAGCTGGCTTTCTTGTAGTGTCAAAAACCGTGCTCATAGGTTTTCGGGGTTACCCAGAAAACCGTTATCATGCTCAACCATGCTACTTTGATCGGTCACCACATTCTGTCTATTATTCATTTAGGTAATCTAAAGCCATAATATTGTAGATCACATAACCGACTATGGCTTAGATGCAACAAAATTTACAAAGAAACAACAACAAGCAAGATCTGAGGACACAAAGTCATTGTTAGACACTTCTGGGCTAATCTGGGTTACCCAAAAAACCGAAAGTCATGGTCGTTCAATGGGGTTTGACCACCCATAACTTTCATTATGTGCACGATCTGAGCTAGATTTAAGTTCCAGAATATAGACCACATGTCATACTACAAGTTTAAACATTTAAACAACAAAAATGATAACCAGATAAAGATCTATGTGGTCTGACATTCGGTTGTCGACCACTTTTGAAAATTTCCCAGATTTTATAAAAACTTAAATTCGAGCATATAAATGTTATGGTTCCACTATTTAGCAACCCAGATCATTAAAAGACACCCTCTAACACATATCTAACTAATCATTAACAACATCTAACATCATACCATCAGATTTTAAAGATTAGGATTTATACCTCCTTTTTAGCTTTGATCCTTGAATCTGACTTCTGGTTTACTAGAAGTGATAGTGGGGCTTGATTAAGGACTGGTCCAACACCAGAATTCGAAGGTTTGGAGTTGAGAGTGTTTTGGTTGAGTGTTGTGATCAAATGAGGCTTGAATATAACATTCTCTCTCTCATAATCTATATATAATATGGTGTAATGCTATGGCTGATCAGATTTTGAATGATTAAAGTTCATCACTAGACCTCATGGCTAGGTTGAGTTGGTTTACCAACTAAAGTTATGGCAACCTATACAAGTTATCTATTAAATAATATAAGAAGGACAATTTGGTCATTTGGTACTTACTTTTAGTGGCAAAGTTGACAATTCATTCTAACCCTTAGAGTTTGACCCTTAGGGTTTAACCCTAAGGTCTCCTAAGCTTAAAGTCTAGGATTGTGTATTAAGGGCAAAAATGGAAATCCTAGCTTCTAAAAAGGTGAATTAGGGTTCCTTAATTAAATAAAGTTTCCTAATCACTTAGGACTTATAAATTAGGCTTTATAATGTACTAATCACCATAAGCTTGCTAAATTAATAATTAGGGTTTATAACTTAGTAATTAGGGTTTTAATTTAGTAATTAAGGTTTCCAAATATTAATTAGGGTTTACCTATTAACATTAAACATAATAATGGTCATTAATTACATAACACATAACTTAACAAACCATACAGTCATAGTTGACTTTGTACTATAGTTTATCAGTAATGCTAGGATTTTGTACTTTGTTTTACTATAACGCTGCTTTCACATATTAACATTACACACATATCGTGCATGTTTATATTACTTGAAAAATAAATAATATTATATTATTATTCTCATTCCTTATTCAAAATCCGCACTTAGGGTTTTGAATTCATATCCACATAACCTTCATAGATACCATTATTAATTAAGTTAAAATAATTAACTTAATTAATATAATAAATACATATCATAATATCCATATCATATATACAATAATTATATTATCATGGAAAATAAATAATAAATATTTTTATTACAACATAATTAATATAAGAATATAATCTATAATAATCAATAGTTCTAAAAAAGAAATTAGTTACTTTTAATAAATAATTTTATTTATCAGATATATACATATACTTTACTTTGCGCATATTTCCACCCTTATATATATATATATATATATATATATTATTATTATTTGCAAAATTTCTTATTGGAAATATTGGGTTATTACATTCAGTGTATCCTTTCATGTGCTCAAAATCGACACATGATATAATCTGCTCTTAGAGAGACCGTGGATTCACATGGCTGGAGTCGTCCCTTCCAACCTTCACCAACAACTCAAGTAAATTATCAATAATAGCCTAATCACTATCAATGCTGAGCCAGAATTTCCTAAATAAGGTGACATACCACTCATCAGCTTCAATTCAGAAGTTAAACCGGTCAGTTTTAATGCCCTGGAGGTGAGCAACACTCATTACCATCCCATTTGGGTGCCACCTCTGATACCCAAGATTTCTGTCGAAGTAATGTCGACAACTCAAGAGATGATATCATTGGCTCATCAACCTGGACAAGGGTTGGGCAAAGATCATCAGGGCATTAAACTCCCAATTCAAGTTCCTAGTTAAATAGGGACATCTGGATTAGGCTATTCTGCTAGCTCCAATCACAGGAATCCTCACAAGCACAAACAGATTCCGTCATCTTCAGCCACACGACGATTATCTCCACCTACAGATCCTGAGCCTACACGGTCTCCGATAAAGGTGCCTGCCCATGTAATGGCTATGTTATTTCCCAAACCGATACCGGTCAAAGCAAAAGAGGTCTTGATTCCTGATCCCGAAGTGGAAGAAAGGGAACGGAGACGTAAACAAGACATCGCCAGAAGATTATCTCACCTACGCATCATTTTCCATGATGAGCACACAAATAGATACACACTAGACGATGATTATCCAGACATTATGGTCATCATTTGGGAGAAGGAAGACGATGACAGCCCCTTCATCACTGCCGTCCAGCAGGATTTCACCCTTGATAATTGGAGCAGCACTCCCTGCATTTATTGACAAGGGTAAAAAGGGCAAAAAATCACTCTACCCCTATAGATAACAATAACTGCTTACTTTTCTACACATTATTAGCAGTTATTTTATATGTACATGATAACACTTTGTATGATTGAACAGTTTTATATATTAAGTGAGAGCATATTTTATTTCAAGAATCTGAATTTAGATGTGCCTATACTTGCTAATGAGGTGCTTTTTCTGCACAAGGACTGTAATTTTGATGAAAAGTTGAACTCAGACTTGATGGAAATACAAAAGGACACTGAGATACCTCAAGAGATCAAGGAATAGGTCAAGGATAAACCCAAACAAAATCTTGATTAAACCACCTCATTTAACCTCAGAACCTTAGAAAACGCTAATCTAATCCAGATTGGTACGGACCTTGTTGGGTAAAATCTAATTACGCACGACACGCAAGTATACGTGGTCAACAAGTAATATAATAGTAAGTAAAGTATCGTTCCCACATAGACAATTAAGTAAGAATTTAACCTCACAATTATCAATTTCCTATTACTCCTAATTTTATTAAACTATTCAAATTAATGATTAAAATTATAAAAACTAAATTAATAATGAATATAAGATCACAAACTAATCACAAATATTAAAAACTAAAATTTCAAATAATTATTGGAGAATTAAACTTACGATTTCACCTTAAGCTTCACTCTGATTTTAACACCTTTACTCCTGTTCAATTCACTATCCCAGATTATTAATCAAGAACACGAATGTAGCACTAGCCACCTCTCAATGCATTAATACCGTATTAACTTAAATCCCCAAATTAGATAGAAAAAAGTTAAGTACCTTAATCAACTAACTCATTATATCTCTATGTGAATTATAATTAAAGAAGGTTTAAGATTAAGTTCTTTATCATATTACATGCGATGTAAAACATATCTCTACCTTAACATTCATCAAGATTCTGCTCATTCACAAAAGTCAAAAACACATGCTATATTAACTAAGTCTAGACTCGTACTTCCTCTCTCGAATCCATATAAGTCCACAAAGAATCGTTGATCAGTAAATTCATAAATTAAAGCTCAAATTAATATAGATACACTGGATAATAGCTTATTAAACTGGAATTCAAAGTTATAAAACCATCGTTTCACTTAAAGATCCATCATAAGCCTAAAAAGTAAATTAGTTCATCATCAATGAAATAATAACTGAATAATTTAAAGATAACATCTTTTCAATTACAAATATAAGACTAAGAAGAAGAATAGTGTAGAACACCCTTCATGTTAGCCTTAATCCGCAATTGCTATGAAAGTTCTTCAAAATCTTCACTCTAATGCTCAATATGAATTTATGTACTCAATCTCTAATTATTTCTATGTATGATCCCCTCAACTCGTTGTTAGTTTCTCAATATTTATCCAACACACAAGTGTTAGTCAAATTCCATGTCAATTAGAGTCCAAACATATTAAAAACACTAAAAATCCATGTTCCAAAGAGAAGTTTTCAACCAACTAGAGAGTCTCGAATCTGGTTTCACCTTTGCGGCGGTATAAGCTTATAAAAGGCCCGCCCAGGCGTGCATGGCTTCTGTTAAACATCTTTAAAGACCCCCTGCCCCGTCGGGGGTGTAAAGGCAAAATGGGCCCACCCCAGCGGGGGTATACTCTGCTTCCTGACTTTGCTAAACTTCATGCTTGTTTCCCTAATTGCTCAAAATGACTTCCTTTCTTTGCTTCTTACCACAACAACCACCCTACACATAAAATAACATGAAACGAGTAAAAACGAACACGAAAATAAGAAATTAACAACGATTAAGCTTGAAATGGACATCGATTCATGGATAAAAAATCCACTTATCAAAATCCCCCAAACTTAAACCTTGCTAGTCCTCGAGCACAAAACAAACTACATGCTATGCAATGCAATGAGATGTAATGTATCTAACTATATGATTACGAATCCAACAGTATCACAGAATAAAAAATATTCCACCGCCTCAGGGAAAGCAAGCAAACACTACAATTCTTACTCATCAAAACCAATTAATAATTCCTTATTAATCCTCAAATCTTAAACCATTATCACTGGTATAGTGTGTGTGTTTTCAACATCCATGATAACTGATACGGACTCAAATTCAATACATAACCAATTTCTTAGAAGGAATCATACAGGACAACTAAAAAATTCAAAAATAGACGAGTTCCAACTAAAAGTAAACAATCACCAAGATTAGGGGTCAAAATATGGTATTCATGCTTTTTCTTCTTCTTTTTTTTCATTGACGGGGGCTCTTTGCCTCTTTGCTCTTATTTCCCGTCTTTTCTTCATATTTTTTAGATAGATGGTTGGTGAGTGAGTTTTATGCTCCATCTCACGCTCGTGTTTATGGGGAGTATGTTTTTCTTAACCCACCACAAGACTCAACTGGGTATTATTTTCTCTTTTTTTTAAATTTTTTTCGAAGCTTATATACCCAACCAAATCCCCCAAACTTAGTTTCTTGTCTAATTCGTCATCTTCACTGCCTATTCTTATCCTTCTATGATTTATACTAGCATTATCCTTTAGAAACTATTTATGTATCAATTTAAACTAATCACCAACACACAGACATTATTACGTACACCCTTTTTATACCGGGCCAAACAAGAATAAGATCCAATTCATAATGTAAAACTATATCAAGGTTCTAATAATCAATATTGTATCCATTGACTTATTCTCAATTCTCATCATTGGCCAAAAATAAAATGAACTACAACACTGCTGGACATATGCAAACACAATGTTTAACTATTTTTTTTTATATATGTGTCAAACACAACATAACAAAATGCAGCAATGACAAAAATAACCTAAGCTACTATGTATGCACCTAAGCTACCATGCAACTATGTGATTACATGAATGTAACATCATAATTCCTTAATTAATTATGCAAAACATAATTGCAATAACAAATGCAAGCCTAACTAATGACATTATGCATGCAAACATGTAATTAAATCCCCCAAACTTAAGAATTACAATGCCCTCATTGTATGGATAATCGCAATAAAATGTGTGAGGACTTCCCTGCAATCGCCTAAGTCTGGGGTGGTGGTGGTTGATCTTATTCATCAAAGTCACTAGGTGGGAATCGTGGCAGTGGAGCCGGTTGCTGATACAAAAATTGAGCATTAGGATTGAAACTTTGTAGCGTCGTGTTCAATGAAGCGAATGAGAGATTCATTGCTTCAAACATATGGTCCTGCCTAGCAGCGAGCCGCCTCATCTCTCGTCATGCGTGCTTGTTGTGCTTATCCATTTGGTGTTGGAATGAAAGAAACTGAGGACTAGATATTGCCTCTGACTATGGTACCTACTATGTTCCTTTATCTCCCATAGTCTCATCCTCATCCTCTGAGGTGTCTACAGCGTCAACTTCGTCCTCCGAAGCTAATGGAAAAATAAAACCTAGACCTCGAGGATGGGAATCACCTCCGGCCCACACTGAATATCGCACTATCATTCTTTAATCTAGTAGCTAAAATGGCATCTGCGTGGGTTCATCATCCGACCATCTAACACCCGCTTGGTGACACAACCCACATATGAGTGATGGGTATGGCAAGCCGCCTGAAAAGTTTCCTCGTAAGCATCGGCAAATGGAAAATCAAATTATGGCCCCGACATCAATGATGAAATCTTGTACAATCGCATATAGAAGTAGTGCCTTCTCTTTGGTCACGTCCGATGTGTGTTGGGACGGAAATAGTTTTGCACATAAGAAAGCATACCATATCTTACCGTACCGACTGAGATCCTTGCTATGAAAAATCGTGCCTCCTTTTCAACCCTTGATCCATGTTTTTCTCGGCTTAGACATTTCTTTAAGTATAGCCTCATAGTCCGGATTGAAATCACATAAGTGGGCATATTAACACTGTTGAGGTACTCGTAATTGATAATAGGTGTTGATGGCATCGGCACTGAACGGGACTAATTGACCCCGCACATAAGCATTGAAGGGGGCTTTGTCCTCGGCGTTCACATAAAACTCCTCGACTATGTTGACAACGGCGGGCCTCGGTGTTCCTCGATGAACTTGTTCCACCCTTTTGAAAAATTTGCTGCATCATTTCACCGTCAACAAGATCCGGTGCCAACCCCTGCTCCGGTGTAAGAACTTTTGTCACCATATAGTCATATCGGTCGACGGCGGCGGCACTTACGAATTTACGGTGATCAAAGGTCCATGTTGGTTGTGCGGGCCTTAAACTTTCTCCCCTTTGTCGTTTTGATGTGTGTTGAGACGCCATGGAATTTAGTAATCCGTAACACAACTATTTTCCCCCCAAACTTGGTTCACATAAATTATCAAATAGGTGGTGTGGACAATGGTTTGAGCCCCCCTAGAACTTAATGATTTTTGTGGCAATTGTGGTGATACGAGATGTAGAATTAACAATAAGATTAACTCACTTAGTGTATCTCCAATTTCTAGTCCACCTTAGTCTCTTTCTTCTGAGGATTTAAACTTTAGTGTGATGAGGAATAGGTTTTATAGAGATGGAGATATAAGATGTGAAGTAGTGGAGTGCAGTAGTGGGGGAGTGGTTAATGTAATGGAGTAATGAAGTTATAATCGCTAAGTCTTGTATAAGGAGTGGGTACAATGGTTAGGAGTTGCAGTTTTAATGGAGGAGGAAAGAGAAGTACTGGGAGGAAGTAGTGGGGAGTTGTATAAGGAATGCAAGGTATAAGGACTAAAACTGCTAAAACTGGTCTGTTGAACTTCCAGGACCCCTGCCCCGACGGGGGGTGCAATGCTTAGGAATCCCGCCCCGGCGGGCATGCTCACTGTTAACTGATGTGGGAGACCCCCACCCCAGCGGGGGGGTGCAAGGCTTAGGAAGCCCACCCCGACGGGCATGCTCACTGTTAACTGATCCATGTGTTCTTCTTTTCTTCATGCTACGCCACTTAATGGACATTTTCTAATCCTGCAAGCCATGAAACATAAAAGTTAGATGATTGTTACTCATTTCAAGCATGGGTGATAGATTATCAAGACTCATACAATATACTAACTACATAATGAACTTATGATAGGTTACTAATTATTCTAAATTATAATCTAATAGTTATGATTAAAAATATGAAAAATAAATGTATGATTGGGTTGCTTCCCAACTAGCGCTTGATTTTAATTCTTTCAGCCTGACTACTCCATGTTTATGGTACGTCGAATAATGTGATCGCGATGACATCCGTGTTGGATTTGCCACCCCAATAATGTTTCAACTGTTGACCGTTGAACTTTAACATTTCCAATGGATTCCTACTGTAGAGATTAACGGTGCCATAAGAGAAAACTTTTTTTATGGTGAATGGTCCCAACCATCTAGACTTAAGCTTGCCTGGAAACAACCTCAACCGTGAGTTGAACAATAGAACTTAGTATACCAGCTCAAACGTTCTTTGCATAATTTTCTGGTCATGCCATCTCTTGACCTTTTCCTTGTATAGCTTAAAGTTCTCGTAGACTTGAAGTCGAAATTCATCGAGCTCGTTTAATTGCAGTAGTCGCTTTTCCCCCACAGCTGCTTGATCGAAATTAAGTTTTTGAATCGCCCAATAAGCCTTGTGTTGTAACTCGACAAGTAAGTGACAAGCCTTTCCATATAGTAGTTAATATGGTGACATACCAATCGATGTTTTATACGCAGTCCGATAGGCCCATAGTGCATAATCCAACCTGAGCGACCAATCCTTTCGATTCGAGTTTACCACCTTTTCCAAGATTTTCTTTACTTCCCTGTTCAAAACCTCAGCTTTCCCACTAGTTTGGGGATGATAAGTTGTAGCTACCTTATGGTTGACCCCATACTTTACCAATAGAGCTGTAAACAATTTGTTGTAGAAGTGACTACCTTCATTACTTATAATAGCTCTCGCCGTGCCAAATCTCGTAAAAATATTCTTCTGCAAGAATTTGAGAACCACTTTGGCATCGTTAGTTGGGAGTGTTGCGGCTTCAACCCACTTTGAGACGTAATCCACTACACGCAAAATGTATTGATTGTTAAGTGATGAAGGGAATGGCCCCATGAAATCTATGCCCCATACATCAAAAATCTCAACTTCTAGAATTGTTTGTAGTGGCATTTCATTCCTTTTTGAAATGTTTCCCACCCTTTGACATCTATCACATGTTTTAACAAATTGGTGGGCGTCTTTATATACTATAGGCCAATAAAACCCGGCTTGAAGCACTTTTGCCGCTGTTCTTTCACTACCGAAATGTCCCCCATATGCAGATGAGTGACACTCATACATTATGTTCTTCACTTCACTGTCGGGCACACATCTTCTGATCATCTTATTGGCGCACTGTTTGAATAAGTAAGGTTCATCCCACATGTACCACTTAACGTCATGAAGAAACTTCTTTTTTTGTTGTCTTGTAAGATCGGGAGGAAGAATGTTGCTCACTAGATAATTCGCGTAGTCCACGTACCATGGAAATTCTGTATTTATCCAAAACAATTGCTCATCCGGGAATGACTCGTTGATTACACACTTTTCCACTTTCTGTTTATCTTGATTTTTTAGCCTAGACAAATGATCGGCTACTTGGTTCTTCGTCCCCTTTCTACCCTTTATTTCTAAATCAAACTCTTGTAAAAGGAGAATCCATCTGATAAGGCGTGGCTTAACATCTTTTTTTAACAATTAAGTACTGAATAACCGAGTGATCCGTGTAGACTATCACCTTTGTTCCGATCAAATAGGCCTGGAATTTATCGAACGCATACACCACTACAAGTAATTCTTTTTTCGTAGTTGTGTAGTTCAATTGAGTCTCGTGAGTGTCTTACTTGCATAATATATGGCATGAAATACCTTCACTCGGTGTTGACCCAAAACATCCCCTACAACATAGTCGCTTGCATAACACATTAGCCTGAAAGGCATATTCTAATCCAGCGCGATGATTATGGGAGTTGTGGTCAATTTCTTCTTCAATAACTCGAATGCCAATTTACACTCCTCATCAAAATTGAAGACCAAATCCTTCTCTAAAAGACTGCACAAGGGTTTTGCAATTTTAGAGAAGTCCTTTATGAATCTCCTGTAGATCCCAGCATGGCCCTGAAAACTTCTAATTCCTATAACTAAACTTGGTGGAAGCAGTTTCTCAATTGTTTCCAGCTTAGCTTTATCAACCTCTAATCCTCAAGCCGAGACTTTGTGCCCCAAAATTATACCTTTTTCCACCATAAAGTGGCACTTTTCCCAGTTAAGAACCAAATTTGTGTCTATACATCTTTGTAGGACCATTACCAAATTCTCCAAGCATGCATGAAAATCATCCCCATAGACAGAGAAGTCATCCATGAAGACTTCCACATTTTTCTCTACCATGTCCGAGAAGATAGCCATCATACACCGCTGGAAGGTAGCGGGTGCATTACACAACCCGAACGACATTCTCTTGAATGCGAATGTGCCGTATGGGCATGTAAATGTAGTCTTCTCTTGATCCTCAGGAGCGATGATGATCTGATTATAACCCGAATATCCATCCAATAAGAAGTAGTACTCGTGTCCCGCTAATCAGTCCAACATTTGATCGATAAAGGGAAAAGGAAAATGATATTTGCGGGTCACCTTATTCAACTTCCTGTAGTCCATGCAGACCCTCTAACCAGTCACTTTCCTTGTCGGAATCATCTCATTGTCATCATTCTGAACCACTATCATTCCTCCCTTTTTCGGCACACATTGCACCAGACTAACCCACTTACTGTCTGAAATCGGGTATATGATACCCGCATCCAACCATTTCAATATTTCCTTTTTCACTACTTCTTTCATGATAGGGTTGAGTTGTCATTGTTGTTCCACTGTCGGTTTTGCATCGTCTTCCATCAGAATTTTGTGCATGCAAAAGGATGGGCTAATTCCCTTGATATCTGCGATTGTCCATCTTATGGCCGATTTTTGGACCCTAAGCACTCTCAATAATTTTTCTTCCTGCAATTCGTTAAGTGCAGCAGAAATAATAATAGGTAAAGAATTAGAATTGCCTAAATATGCATACCTGAGATGTTTAGGGAGTGGCTTAAGTTCAAGAGTCTGTGGCTCCTCCAATGACGGTTTCATCCTTTTCATGGCTTTCTCCTCTGTATACAATGGTTCAAATGGTGTTTTAAATATGCTAACTCGTGGTAAGGAGTAGCATTTATAAGTAGTCCATAAATTCTGGATCATCTAACACTTCATCCCCCAATAGTGTTGTTTCCAATGGATGGTCACCCAAACTATTGCCATGTCTTCACTGATTATCTGCTCAATAATATCCATCCTGAAACATTCTTCTTCATCCGTAGGGAATTTCATGGCATTGAAAACATTAAATTTCACTTCTTGATCTTGGACCCTCATTGTTAGTTCACCTTTCTGTACGTCGATGAGCGTCCTACCTATAGCCAAGAAAGGTCTCCCTAGGATAATCGTGATGTTCTTATCCTCCTCAAAATCCAAAATGATGAAATCTGTGGGGAATATAAACTTGTCAACCTTTACCAATATGTCCTCCACAATGCCTCTCGGGTAAGTGACTGACCTATCTGCCAACTTCAATGAGATGTTTGTAGGCTTTGGAGCGGGCAAACTCAATTCTGTATAAACTGATAATGGCATAAGGTTCACACTTGCCCCCAAATCACACAAACATTTGTTGAATGTCATATTCCCAATCGTGCATGGAATAGTGAAACTCCCTGGATCTTTCAACTTTGGTGGCAACTTTCGCTGTAACACTACACTACACTCCTCTGTTAATGCCACTCTCTCGAAATCTTCCAACTTCTTTTTCCTGGAAAAAATCCCTTTTATGAATTTTGCATAACTCGGCATCTGCTCTAAGGCTTCTTCAAATGGGATACTAATATGAAGTTTCTTAAAAACTTCCAAAAATTTTACAAACTGCTTATCTAGTTTCTGTTTTTGAACTCTTTGCTGAAAAGGTGGGGGAGGATAGACAACTGGTTCGTAAACTGGTTTGCTCTTTTCCACTTGTTTTTCTTCCCCCTACTTGACTTTTACCACTGTAATTTCACTATCTGTCTTAACCTCCTTTGTAGCTGGATTTTCTGTTTCCTGACCCTCAAGCTATTTTCCACTTCTCAACATAATTGCTTGACATTGCTCATGATTACCTTTTCGGATTTCTTTCGGTGTCACTCGATAGAGTCCCTTGTTGTTTGTTGTTCAATGCCAAAGCAATTTGTCCCATCTGATTTTTAAGATTCTTGATGGCCATCTCTTGTGATTTCATTGCCATAGCTTGATTTTTTATAGCCGTCTCATTGCTTGTTATATACTTTGTCAACAACTCCTCTAAATCTGATTTCCTCTCTTGATGTTGAGCTGGTTGTTGATGATTGTGGAATCCTGGGGGGAAACGATGGTCGTGGAGCTTGTTGATGCTGATTGTTACTCCACGAAAAGTTCGGATGATTCCTATTCCCCTGATTGTAAGCATTCTGGTATGTATTCTGTGGAATTCTGTTGTAGCTACCCACAAATTGTACTGACGCTGGGTTGATTCTGCATTGATCAGTAGGATGCTCACCCGCGCACAATTCACAAATAACTGCAACCTATTGTACCTGTGCCCCTGTCATAGCAACCAACTTCTTTTAAAGTGCTGAAATTTGCGCTTGTATTGCCGTCACATCATCTACTTCTAACACTTCAGCTGCCTTTGCCTGTGTCAATCTTTTCATGAGCCACTGGTAGTTGTTAGCTACCATAGTCTCAATCAATCTGTAGGCCTCCTCATAACTCTTAGCCATAAACGCCCCACCCGAAGCTGCATCAATACTGGTTCTGAGGTTTCCGTTCAATCCATTGTAAAATGTATTCATTTGCAACCACTTAGGCAATCCATGATGTGGGCACTTCCTAAGAAATTCCTTGTATCTTTCTCATGCCTCATACAGTGACTCCCCGTGTTGCTGTTCAAACATCGTTATCTCATTCCTCATTTTTGAAGTTTTCGCTGGTGGGAAGAATTTAGCAAGGAATTTCTGAGCGAGGCCTTCCTATGTAGTTATTGAACCTGGCGGTAGAGAATGTAACCAACTCTTCACCTTGTCCCGTAGAGTAAATGGGAATAAGAAAAGTCTCACCGCATCATCCGAAACCCCATTGTACCTAAAGGTGTCACAAATTTCCAGAAAGCTGACTAAATATTCGTTCGGATCATCATTTGCTAATTCCCCAAACTGAACTGAATTTTAGATCATTGAATCGTCCCATGCTTGATTTAGAATGTGTTCGCAGCTATAGCAGGCCTGGTGATACTTGACTGCAGCTCAGTCACCTTGGGTGTAACAAAATCCCTCAATGTTTTTTGATCTTCAGCAGCCATTACTTCATCTTTTTCGGAGTCTTTGAATTCTTATCTTGTTTCCTTAATCCACTTCCTTAACCTCTAAAATCGTTTCTCAATGTCGTCCTCAAAAGGAAGCAAGTATATATTTTTGGACCGAGTTTGCATAAACCACTTCAAAAACCTGAAATAAGACGAATAAAAACAAAAAAAAAGGTTTAAGTAAAACTAGACTAATTAAATTAATATCGTAAAATGCTAAAATCTATACTAAATTTGTCCCCGGCAATGGCGCCAAAAACTTGTTGGATAAAATCTAATTACGCACGACACGCAAGTATACGTGGTCAACAAGTAATATAATAGTAAGTAGAGTATTGTTCCCACAAAGACAATTAAGTAAGAATTTAACCTCACAATCATCAATTTCCTATTACTCCTAATTTTATTAAACTATTCAAGTCAATGATTAAAATTATAAAAATTAAATTATTAATGAATATAAGATCACAAACCAATCACAAATATTAAAAACTAAAATTTCAAACAATTATTGGAGAATTAGACTTACGATTTCACCTTAAGCTTCACTCTAATTTTTACACCTTTACTCCAGTTCAATTCACTATCCCAGATTATTAATCAAGAACACGAATGTAGCACTAGCCACCTCTCAATGCACTAATACCGTATTAACTTAAATCCACAAATTAGATAGAAACAAGTTAAGCACCTTAATCAACTAACTCACTATATATCTATGTGAATTATAATTAAAGAAGGTTTAAGATTAAGTTCTCTATCAGATTACATGCGATGTAAAGCATATCTCTACCTTAACATTCATCAAGATTCTGCTCATTCACAAAAGTCAAGAACACATGCTATATTAACTAAGTCTAGACTCATACTTCCTCTCTCAAATTCATACAAGTCCACAAAGAATCGTTGATCAGGAAATTCATAAATTAAAGCTCAAACTAATATAGATAAATTGAATAATAGCTTATTAAACTGGAATTCAAAGTTACAAAACCATCGTTTCGCTTAAAGATCCATCATAAGCCTAAAAAGTAAATTAGTTCATCATCAATGAAATAATAACTGAATAATTTAAAGATAACATCTTTTCAATTACAAATATAAGACTAAGAAGAAGAATAGTGCAGAACACCCTTCACGTTAGCCTTAATCCGCAATTGCTATGAAAGTTCTTCAAAATCTTCACTCCAATGCTCAATATGAATTTCTGTACTCAATCTCTGATTATTTCTCTGTATGATCCCCTCAATTCGTTGTTAATTTCTCAATATTTATCCAACACACAAGTTTTGGTCGAATTCCATGTCAATTAGAGTCCAAACATATTACAAGCACTAAAAATCCATGTTCCAGCAGAGTTTTCAACTAACTAGGAGAGTCTGGAACCGGCACCCCCCGCCCCGGCGGGGGTATAATCTTATAAAAGGCCCGCCCCGGTGTATGGCTTCTGTTAAACATCTTTGAAGACCCCTCGCCTCGGTGGGGGTGTAAAGGCAAAATGGGCCCTCCCCGGCGGGGGTATGCTCTGCTTCCTGACTTTGCTAAACTTCATGCTTGCTTCCCTAATTGCTCCAAATGATTTCCTTTCTTCGCTTCTCACCACAACAACCACCTTACACATAAAATAACATAAACGATTAAAAATGAACACAGAAACAAGAAATTAACAACGATTAAGCTTGAAATGGACATTGATTCGTGGATATAAAATCCACTTATTAGACCTCACTCCAAACCAAAGGAATGACATGGTCACTCCATTAACCAAATTCCAGGATATGTTTGCATGGTCTCATTAAGCATGGTCATGGTTTATTATTGACATCGTTATTCATCGCCTTCCCATCAAAGAGGATTCAAGCCATCGTGTTCACGAGTGGAGTTTAAAAGTTAAAGAAGAAATTGTGTAACAATTTCAAGCGAGCATCATTGTAGCATCCATGAATCCGGGTCCCAATCACCAGCGGATCCGATATACTATTTTACAACTATTGCGGAAGATATAAACATAAATTGTTTATACACTACACTTTTTACACACTATTCCCCAAAATCGAGTAACCATAACTTATACATAATTCATAACTTATCTAACACGTGACATCATTATCATACAAGACTATTACAAATCTAATCGTGCACATTAACTTTAAGCTAGGTTCCCTTGTATCCAACGCATTCACCTTAATCGCAATATTTTATCATGATATATAAGGGTGAGTATAAAAGTTGCCTAGCAAGTTTAAATACAATTTAAGAATATATCATGATTGAAAGATTTAGAATAATAAGAGACTATAATTCACAATGTAGTTGTGAATTAGCATGAACAAACTTTTGGTGAACAAGTATTACATATGAACAATATATATCCGGACCAACTGGTAATGAAGGTGATCGACCTTTCATATCGACTTATACATACAAGATGTAAAAAGTACAATTCTACATGGCAATCGATCAGAATGATTAACCATAAGTATATCTAAATGAAACACTCTTAATAATAGAGTTAAAAAAAACTTGCTTTGTTCATTTGATTACCGATACTGAAAAATAACTTAGCTTTATCCGAAGACCTAATACAGATAATACCGATCTCCAAATATTAGAATAATATCATCACAGTATAAAATAACCTAAACACATTATCAATTAATCCTATCAGTCTATACAACACATAAGACTTAGCATCAAATCAGACTATTTCAGTCCGAGTTGAAACCGAAACAATTCAATTATCCCGACGGTCTGATCGGACAAATATCGAGTTTAAGTTCAATTAAACTCTGCCTAAACAATTAACACTAACCTTAGATAATTATATTATCAGTCAAAACGTCAAAACATTTTTTCATAAACTTGTAATAATTTTCAGATAATTATTACCATTTATCAAAATTTCAATCACTTATACCGCATTTAAATGAATTAAATACCACATAATTCTTTAATCATTAATATTAATTGAATACCAAATATCAATGAAAATCATAACATAATATCATAATATATTTATGATATATCAAAGTATATTTTAATACCCTAAAATCATATTTTTATGATTTTTAAACAATCAAATCCATTATCCGATAATTACTATAAATATTAAAATATTAATAATTTCATTACAAAATATCAAAAGTTATATTTTATAGCTCAAAATATTTTTATAACACTTAAATCATTTTTATATGATTTTTAAAGCATTAATTCTATTTTTCCATAATTTATCTAATATATTCTTTAAATAAACTAATTACCATTAATAATAAATATTAATGAAATTCATCACAAAATATCAAAAGTCATCATAAATAACTTAAAATATTTTCTAACACCATAATATAATTATTCATGATTTTCATGAATTAAAGCCATTTTTAAATAATTTATTTAATATTATAATTAAATAAATAAATACCTTTATATTCCCAAAAATATTAAATATTTTTGAAATATACTCAAAATAATAAAAAACTATTTTTCAGACTTTAAAATAATTTTTCAGAATTTAATATGTATTTTTAATAATTAAAAACCATTTATTTCTATTTATTTAATTAAATAATTCAATTTCTGAAATTAAGTGTCACTAAAGGGCCTTAGAGCGACAGGACCATCGCTATAGGTGTTCTTGGTCTATTCTTTTGAGTCACTGAACACCATGTCCGATTAACTAAGGGTGCTATGTTTGACCACTTATAAATTTATGATCTTCATGTTTCTGGGTAATATAAGACATGTATTATGAAGCTGACATGCAATACTACAATGTCCAACTTGTGTTCTAGCAATCCTATCATTCAACAGAAAATTATAAGCTATTGAATTCCTTGTCAGGCCTGTTCTTCGCTTTTTACGGGTTTACCGTAATCGAGCTACATACTTTGGGTCCCTATGGTTTGTAGTGATAAATGTATTGTTCATGTGATATAAAGGTTCCCAACATCGTGTAGTCATGATGTCGAGTATAACTTATAACATCGATCGATCGTTCTAACAACATCACCACCAATATTTAATGTGATATAAAGCTCATGATGCCAGATCGCATAACGACATCACCAAATTTCATTATTTTTGGTTTTTCCTGCATTCTTTAAAATAGACAGTCAACTCTAGTTTGACCTTAATTTCAACCATTATTACGCTTATGATCTAAGTGATCTAGTAACTTAAACATGTAGTCTACATACCAGACTATAATAAACAAACAACAACTTGACCAAACTATTAACACACAATAAGATCCGAGGCTCGAAAATTGTTGTCACCCGGGTTTCACAGGTTTACCCAGCTACTCGAGCTTCGGTCATGGCTCGTCATCAACGCCTTTCGACAACCCAATAACTCACGATCTGACATGCTATGAGGTTGATTCAAGTCTCGATTAAAGATCATATGGCGGACTACATATTCAAAAACATAAAACACATCAAACAACTAACATATATGAATCTATGGGCTCGATATTACTACTCATCGAATACTTTTTCCCAGATTTCCAGATTTCTAAAAACATCAATTTCGAGCATCTAGGTGTTATGGATCTGTGATATTACAACCCAGATCACTAATATATACTACATACTACACATTTAAACATAAAATCATAACATCTAACAACAGATCTAAGGATTTCTAGAATTAGGGTTTATACCTCAAAAATGCTTTGATCTTGACTCTGATCTGTATGATCTGTTTCTGGCTTGCTAATGCTCTTACTAGTGACTGATTTACTCAACATTTTCATGGCTAAGAAGAGAGAAAGTTTTGGTTGAGTGTAAGGATGCAATTGAGCTTGGTTTTGTAACTTTTTCTCTCTTTGATCCATATATATAATGATAATATGTAATGGCTGATCATGTGATCAATTGTTGATTGATTAAAGTAGCTTTCTAGACCATATGGCTATCCTAGGGTTGGCTACCAACCACAAGTAGGGTTAGATCCACACTCCACCTTATTAAAATATAAAGAAAAGGGTAGTTTGGTCTTTTTACTCATAAAGTACAAGGCAACTTGGTAATTTCTCACAACTACTAGGTTTTTACCCTTAGGGTTTAACCCTAAGATTACACAAATTCATATTCTAGACTTACTAATTAGGTTCTAAAAATAGAAAATTATAATTAGGGCTCCCTAATAATAATAAGTTTACTAATCACATTCAAGCATGCTAATAGGGGTAATTAGGTTTTCTAGTTGTATATTAGGGTTTCCAACATTAGAAATTAGGGCTTTCTAATTAATCAATTAGGGTTATCCCTAATTACACTTACAATTTAATAACATAAAAAACTATACTTATCTTCAAGCTTCCCACTTAGGGTTTTAATATCCCTAATTAGGGTTCTGATTCTCAAAAACTATAATTAGGGTTTCCATAGCCGGTAATAGGGTTTCTAATAAGCACTTAGCAAGTAATTCATTAGGTTTTTCTCTAATAAATTTATAATTAATGACATTTAACTTATTCATAGCATTTAAATTTTCGAATTAGAGTTTGAAACCGCTAGGGTTTCTTATCGAGAACCGTTATCGTTCTTAATATATACCTAGGTTTGATAGTGATAAGTTTTATCATTCGACACTGACCTTAACCACATTATGCACACATACATAACCATATACATTATCCATATACACGATATTCTTAACACCGTAAACCTTTACCAAAAGTTTTTAAATTCACAAAATTCATTCCTAAAAATGTTAAATACGTATTACACTTATTTTCTATCTAGGTCTAATATTTGACCTTAAATCAATCATTTAAGATTTTGTAAACTGCCTAAATTCTGGTGTCAACATACCACAATGTCTATCCAACATAGTCCCCGTGCCTAAAGATGGCTCTTTTACCGTGGATCTAAATAAAGCTTGCCTAAAGGATAGCAAGACTTTTATCCATTCACAAAGAGATAGAGATCTTTTTCTCGTTGATGACATTAAATTATTGTCAAAAGAGGATCGTGAAAACTGCATTCATAACGCCTTGGAGAACCACTTAGACCATCTCTCTTTTTCAGAAATGCTCTTCTACGTGGATGAGGTTATTGTCAAATCAAAGAAGAAGACCACTTAGACCATCTCGACTCTTCAAGTTTAATCTGACTTGAAGTTGAATCACCTTTGGCGTTAAATCAAAAAGTTGCTAGGTTTCCTAGTTAGCCACAAAGGGATTGAAATGGATCCCACCAAAATCCGAAAGTCATTACGAAATGCCCATTCCTCAGACAGAGAAGGAAATACGGGGATTTTTGGGAAGAATTAACTTCATCAGCAGGTTCATTTTCCAACTCACAGCAACTTGTGAGCCTATCTTCAAGTTGTTAAGGAGGACCTGTAAAGCACCCAAATTCAGGTACTTGAAATCCGAATTCAGTGCTTCACGATACCATTTCTATTAGCAGAATAATACTAATAATAATAACAATAATATACATATTAAACTTAATTTACATAATTATAAGAGTCTAGCTCCCAAGTACGTAACATTTAATCATTCCTTACAATATATGATAATAAATATATAACGTTGTCTTAATAATATTAAAGTATTACATAAGATAACAATGAAATCATTCAAAGAACCAAACTTTCCCTTTCCTTATTTCTAGCAGAGCCCTTCAAAGTTGTTCACACTTAGTGAAAATATTTAAATTAAGCAAGGATGAGCATTTGAGTGCCAAGAAGTAATAACAATTATATATATATATATATATATATAAGCTGAAAGAATTTAAATGTTTACTTTATACTACCCTTCTACAACAATTCAATAGTTGTGAAGTAATCTGAACCGATAATAATAACATAACAACCCTCTTTCAAATTTTTGAAACTACGTACTGACTATAAATAGGGTTAAGGGGACATACTATGAACATTGTTTTCATTTTCGAAAAGGTTAAACAGAACTTCAACTATAAATCATCATAACTTACGGGCACGGGGGTGATCAGCCCGTTGTACCCTGTATTGATCAATACTACATTCAAGAACGATGTTATCGTTCACTCTGTCCACCTTGGGTGCATAAAAGTTTTCCCCATGTAAGGGATGTTCATACTTGTCGGGATTCCAAATAAAGGCAATTCAGTTGGATAATAATAAGGTTTTATCTTGTTTAACAATAATCTATAATTCAACATATATATATACGGGTAATTAACAAAGGTGTATCAACATATGATTAAATGCAATGATTATCCAAGTGGAGACACTTGTATAACCATTTATAGAAATTAACGAACATAATATATATCTGAATTACCATATACTTACATGTTAACAATCAATGAGCATATATAATATAGGATTAATAATCTGTACAGTAATAATATAATTCTGAAATATTCTTACTCATGTCCATTGCATAAAGAAAATGCAAAGGTAGGATACTTGCCTGATGCGTTGCTTACAAAACGTAACTTAGTTTTATCTCTTATATCACGACCTATCATTAATCACATCATTCGTTCGATTAGAACAATATACTATAACATATAATCTCGCATTTCGCAGTCAGCACATAACCTAATCACATCATCACATATGTTTAATAAATCGTCAGATCACAAACAAACATTAATACAATCAAAATATCTAAGTCCAAATCAATTTAAAATATGTTTGTAATCGAAATGACTTTTATCGAATAATTATCGAGTCTAACACTCTATTCCAACGCTCAATATCCGTAATATCAGTCATATTATTTTAAATGACTCAATAAATATTTTTAATTTATCACTTAATTTTCAAACAATCAAATCATTATTAAATGATTCAAATATCAAATAATTCTATTATCATTTACTTATTATTTAACTATTAATGAAATCATTGCCAAAATATTAAAGTTATTTATAATAACTCAAAATATTTTTAAAACATTTATATTACCCTTAAAACATTTAACATCATTTTTAAGTAATTACCATTAATATTAAAATATTAATATACTATTTCTTAAAATATTAAAAGTCATTAAGTATAATTTAAAATATTTTTAATTCACTTAATATTATTAATCTTGATAATATTTAATTCACCTCTTAGTATTATTAGTTCACTAATAATACTTTTATTCACTTTCTAATATTATTAACATCTTAATAATATTTTAATACTTTACTAATATTATTAATCCTCTTGATAATATTTTAATCATTCATTAGTATTATTACTTTAATAATATCTTACTTATGCTTTAGTATCATTAATCAATTAATAATACTTTTATTCATTTACCAATCGTATTAATATTTTATTCATTTACTAATATTATTAATCACTTAATAATATTTTATTCCTTTACTAATGTTATTATATTTTTAATAATATTTTATTTAATCTCGAATATTATTATTATTTAATAATATTTTAATCATCCAATAATATTTCAATTTATTATTATTAATCTTTTAATAATATTTTAATCTAAGATTAATTATTTAATAATATTTTAATGAAGATTTAGTCTTAATATTTTTATTTACTTGATAATATAATATTCTAATATTATTAATATCATAATAACATTTTAATAATTTGTTTGATCAATAAACTATTTTTTCTAATTGTTTATCCTTTACAAAACCACTTATTTAATATCCATAAAAGGTCATAAATAATATTTTTATTTTAAATTATCAAAATGCCCTAAAATATTCATAATATAATATATTAGGAGTATTCAAGCATTAAAATCATATTTTTCTTATTTAAGACATCATTTAACTATTTATTTTCTTTTATTCATAACTTCATCATTTTTAGGAAAAATAGCAAACTGATTCCAAAAATTCTACTTTTCGGGATTTGGACAACATATGACCCAACAATGATTCTCAAATATTTCTGGAATTTTAGAAAATGATTTACTAATTTTAAAGTGCCCAAAATACTCGGATCTTGCTTCATTTTTCATAAATTGAGTTTTGCTCAGAAAAATCTGAAATTTTCAGGGTATACTCTCATAACATATATGAACCTACTGTAAAAGTTTCGGATTTTTCCCATGTATACAATGTGAGAAATTCGAGTGTTGATATTTAGGAGTCTTTTACGGGAATAGCCATTACGCACCACCTATAAATCGAAACGCGTCCGTTATTTTTCCTACACGTAGATAAATTCTTAAGGTACCTTTGTTATTTTTCTTAGATTTTTAAAAGACATGAAACTATCCGAAATAGTCCTAAGAAAAATGGGAACAATAGCTATTTAGGGTTTTAAAACCATAACTTTCTATGTGGACTGTTTTGGGGAAAACATCCCCCATGGCTTCAATACATGCTAAATTTGTGTTCTACCACTTGGGTTTACTAGATAACTCATGTATCTATCACCCCCCTCGACGGATTACAAATCTAAGTTGTAAAACTTGAGTTACACAAGATTTAATAGAGGAAAAATAAGGGTTTCACCCCTTGGAGAACATATATGCTCATTTCCTTTCTCTAAACCTTTGATCTAACACTTAAGATACTTAGTTCCATACATGATGATATGTAGAACTAGGGTATCTTAAGTATTAGTTCATAACCCCAACAAAACTTGCTATAACACAAAATAGAAGAAGATGATGAAGATTAGGTTATACCTTGATTTAGTGGCAGCCTTTCTTGATTTACCAAAGTAGAGTATAAACTTAGGGTGTATAATCAAACTAGCACAGCTCTCTCCCTCTCTCTCACTAAAAACCGAACCTCTCTCTTTTCTCTAACTAAAAACCAAACCCTCTCTCTCTTTTCTCTCTTGTATGTTGCTAGCTTGGGAGAAAAAGAAGAAGAAGGATAATAGGATAAATGAAATGATCTAGCAAATGAAATGGGGTGATTAACTAATATCCCTTATACTTTTATTGTCCCTTGGATAAAAGGCTTCACCTTATCTCTTCTAATTAAGCCTAATCATGTGATTAAGGGTGATAATTAAGCTTTCCACCAATAGGAGCATGACACACTTGTTCTTGTGTGTAAGATTTACTATTTAAGGAACTTGATTAGCATAATTTGTTGCCTTAAAAGGCCTAATGGGGCCGGTCACTATGCTCCATTATCTCCTCCATTTTTCTTTTACTTTAATGCACAAATGTGTGGGTTAAGTATTGGTTTGCATTTTATTTCTTTTGGGCTTCTCCTTTAATTGTTTTGGGTCATGTAATAAACATAGTCTAACAATTTTAATATATGTTACCCAAATTATTTATTTAGGGTTTCCATTCCTAATCTTATGAAATTTAATTAATTATACATGTGACTTTAGCTCATAATCTAATTAGGTTTACTAGAAATAGGTTTAAAATTATCAATCACTTGAAACAACAAGATTATCCACTTAAGTTAGTATACATATTAAATACTAACCTTTTTTTATTACCATAACCCTTAGGTTATTTAATTGTCTCACCTAATGTATAATTAGGTTACAAAGCTTTCAATTAGGGTTTAAAATAAAATAAAATTAGTTTCTAAAATTTGTAATTAGGGTTTCACACAGTAATACAAGGGTTTGTCACATAACACTATAATTGACCAATCCTTATCGGTCCCACATATACAGTATATATTTATTGCACTAAAAAATTGAAATATAATGAATATTATATTATTATTCTCATGCCTTGATCAAAATCTAAAAAAATTAGGGTTTAGATTCCATATCCGATTTATCTGCCATACTTAACATTATTAATTAAGTTAAAATAATTAACTTAATAATATGAACAAAATTCATATAATAAAATAATTATTATAATAATAATAAAAAATCATTTCATATATTATATAATTAATAAATTATATTTTCATGGAAAATAATTAATAAAACATTTCTAGTTATTATAATAATATAGTTTATAATAATCAATAATTCTAAAATAAAATTATTTAAAATCATTCATGTAATAAATATATCACATAAATACATACGCGCATTATCTTGGCACATATTCCCCATATTTAAAAAAAATAAAAAATTATACGAAATTCTAATTTATTTGTATAGAAAATATCGGGTTGTTATATTCACCCTCCCTTATAAAGATTCCGTCCCCGGAATCTCCGTTTTAAAACCTACACATACAAGTGTACGCGGCATATACAATCATTACAAATAGATCTTGATCATAAATGATCGTACTAATCTTTAACTTATTCACGTAAAGCTTGTTTATATCGATATTAATTTAAAATTTGATTTCTAAAAGAACTCAAATTCCTTCTTCAAAATTTCTTTATAAAATAATTTACTATATATATGAAAATCATGCATAAAAAAATAAAAGTTATACTGAATAATACCGAATTGCACCACCAAATTTCTATGGTATCCTGACCGTCATGTTATGTAGACCCTTCTTTGTTGATTTCGCTTGTTTTGTTTGGATGACGTTGGTCCCGTGATTTCCAGAGTTCCACTGCCCTTGCCAGTATTCACACTCCCTACCTCTGTCCTCCTCTTCGAACAATCCTTCACCTTGTGCTCAGTCGATCCACACAGAAAACACCCACTGTTCATCCTAGGATTGGGGCAGTTGGGAGAGATATGGCCGTCCTGCCTGCACTTGTAGCACAAGAACTTCCCCTTCAAACATTCTCTAGAGTGGTTCTTTCCACAGTTTCCACACTGCACAATTTCTTCTTAACTCCTTCCTCTTTTATCTGTAAACTTCCAAAATTGCTTCCCTTCCTTTTGCTACTACCACCGCTACTCCCACAATATACTTCCACCTTCCCAGTTCCTTCGACCTTACTCTTGTTCTTTCTCTCCTTGTTGTAGAGGCTCATGGCCTCACTCCCCTCCTCAGCAATAATAGCCTTCTCCATGAGTGCTACAAATGTAAGGATTTGAAACATCGCCACCTTGTTGTAGAGTCAGGCTTTTAATCCCAGCTCAAACCTTCTAGCTTTCATAGCCTCTGTATCAACTTGATGAGGAGCAAACCTAGCTAACTCATTGAATTTTGCGGCGTATTCAGACACTGTCATATTCTCCTACTTCAACTCTAAAAATTTTACCTCCATTATAGCCTGCATACTAGATGAAAAATAGTTTTCGAAGAATAGTGTCTTAAACCTATCCCAAGTAACAACACCCTCTCCTGCCCTCGCCTGATTCGCTTCCCACCAAAAATTTGCCTCACCCTTCATCATGTAGGTGGCAAAAGCTATCTTTTGCCCCTCCGCTACCCTAGCTATTACGAATGCTTTTTCAATCTCTTTAACCCAGGTCTGCGCTTCAACAAAGGTCATTTGTCCTTTGAATTAGGTATTTACACACCTTTGAAATCTTTAAAGGTTGCTGCCATTGTCCGGACCGGTTTCTCTGCGACGGCATTCCATGTTGAATAGCTTGTGCTACCATGTTTGTAAAGTGCTGCATCGGGTTTGCTTGTTGTTGTCCCTCAATGTTATTGACAGACTCTTCTCCCCTTTGGTTTCGAGTTTTATGTCTTGGCGGCAATATCTGGTTAAGTAAAACCATATATTATTCTTTACATTCTAGATCCTATCATATAAGTTTAGTATATTAACTCATTTCATTACTCAAACTTAGATTCATATTCATTTAGCGAATACTTTACATAAAGCATATTTACATACTTGCTTAAACATCATTCATCCTTTCATGACTACAAAAGTCTGGATTCTGACCTTGACTAATACCAAAAGTTGGGAACATTACATTACACAGACATACTTAACATTAAACAGACTTACACAATAGAACCTATATTACCTATTCACTACGCCTTTTTCTTGGACAACCTTTCGCCTGATGACCTTCTATCCCACAGATAAAACATGCTCCTGATTAATAGTCGGGACAATACAGAGTGGTATGTCCCTCACAGCTATAAAGGTAACATATTATTTTCCCATTCTTCTTATCGAACTTTCCCAAGTCATGGTCTTCTATCTTTCTTTTCCCCATCTTTCTCGGAGCTGCAGACGATGTGTTGCTTGTGGCTCCCATCTGATCAATTTGGATTTTAAGCTTATCTTGTTCTTCCATTGTTTTTATTAACGCCTAACGTAGTTTACTATTTAACAGCTTTTCTATTTCCCATAACTTTTCCAGAGAAGAAACCTTGTTCCTCAGATCCTGCACCTCTGTTGATGCTTGTTCAGCTTCAACTTTAGTGTCCGAATCACTATCTGTCAGCTCCACCATCTCTGAATCTGGTATTACATTTTCTACAATAACCACTTCGTCTGAGTTATTTTCATTGTGAGCCTCTATTTCAGCTATTGGCTTCGATATTAGCTCGGAGGTATGGATTTGATCATTCTTCATGCTATAAACATTTAACAAGCCTTTTCGACCAGACATCTACACACATAAATTATCCTAATTAGCATATAATATATACACACAGCAAATAATAGTTTTATATAAGTTATCTTTTATTTTGTTTGACGATGAATTTAGTCAATTCATCTCTTTATAAACTCTATATGAGTTATTTATATTTTCAACGTTTCCCTCTGTTCTAAGGTTATAGCCTAAGGTCTATCCCACCTAAGTTTTCTAACCCTAAGCTCTGATACCAACCTGTAAAGCCCCCAAATTCAGGTACTTGAAACCTGAATTCAGTGCTTCATGATACCATTTCTATGAGCGGAATAATACTAATAATAATAACAATAATATAAATATTAAATTTAATTTACATAATTATCAGAGTCTAGCTCCCAAGTACGTAACCTTTAATCATTCCTTACAATACGTGATAATAAATATATAACGTTATCTTAATAATATTAAATTATTACATAAGATAACATTGAAATCATTCAACAACCTTTCCCTTTCCCTTGTTTCTGGCAGAGCCTTCAGGTTGCTCACACTTAGTTGAAAACATTTAAATTAAGCAAGGATGAGCATTTGAGTGCCCAACAAGTAATAACAATTATATATAAATAAGCTGAAAGAATTTAAATGTTTTCTTTATACTACCCTTTTACAACAATTTAATAGTTGTGAAGTAATCTGAACCGATAATAATAATATAACAACCCTCTTTCAAATTTTTAAAACTACGTACTGACTATAAATAGGGTTAAGGGGACATACTATGAACATTGTTTTCATTTTCTAAAAGGTTAAATGAACTTCATCTCAGAAAATGTCATAACTTACTTAACGCACGGGGTGATCAACTCGTTGTACCACCATGACGATCAAAACTACATGCGAAGAACGATGTTATCGTTCACTCATCCACCTTGGTGCATAAAAGTTTTCCCCGTAAGGGATGTTCATACTTATCGGGGTTCCAAACCAAGGCAATTCGGTTGGATAATAATAAGGTTTTATCTTGTTCAATAATAGTCTATAATTTAACATATATATATATATATATATATATATATATATATATATGGGTAATTAATAAAGGTGTATCAACATGTGATTAAATGCAATGATTATTCAAGTGGGGACACTTGTATAACCATTTATAGAAATTAACGAACATAATATATATCTGAATTACCATAAACTAACATGTTGACAATCAATGAGTGTATATAATATAGGATTAATAATCTGTACATTAATAATATAATTCTGAAACATTCTTACTCATGTATATTGCATAAAAAAATGCAAAGGTATGATACTTGCCTGATGCACTGCTTAGAAAACGTAAGTTAGTTTTATCTCTTATATCACGACCTATCATTAATCAGATCATTCGTTCAATTAGAACAATATACTATAACATATAGTACTGCATTTCGCAGTCAGCACATAACCTAATCACATCATCACATATGTTTAACAGTCATTGCATCACAAACAAACATTAATACAGTCAAAATATCTAAGTCCAAATCAATTTCTGAAATATGTCGGTGTACCGATAGCTTTATCGAGTAATTATCGAGTCTAAGACTCTATTCCAACGTTCAATATCCGTAAGTATCAGTAATATTATTTTAAATGACTCAATAAATATTTATTAATTTATCACAAATTTTCAAACACCGAAATCATTATTAAATGATTCAAATATCAAATAATTCTATTATCATTTACTTATTATTTAATATTAATGAAACCATTGCCAAAATATTAAAGTTATTTATAATAACTCAAAATATTTTTAAAACATTTATATTACCCTTAAAACATTTAACAATTCTTTTAAGTCATTACCATTAATATTAAAATATTAATGTACTATTTCTTAAAATATTAAGTCATTCAATTATAACTTAAAATATTTTTAATTCACTTAATATTATTAATCTTGATACTATTTAATTCACCTCTTAGTATTATTAGTTCACTAATAATACTTTTATTCGCTTTCTAATATTATTAACATCTTAATAATATTTTAATATTTTACTAATATTATTAATCCTCTTGATAATATTTTAATCATTCATTAAAATTATTACTTTAATAATATCTTACTTATATTTTAGTACCATTAATCAATTAATAATACTTTTATTCATTTACCAATCGTATTAATATTTTATTCATTTACTAATATTATTAATCACTTAATAATATTTTATTCCTTTACTAAAGTTATTATATTTTTAATAATATTTTATTTAATCTTGAATATTATTATTACTTAATAATATTTTAATCATCCAATAATACTTTAATTTAATATTATTAATCTTGTAATAATATTTTAATCTAAGATTAATTATTTAATAATATTTTAATGAAGGTTTAATCTTAATATTTTTATTTACTTAATAATATCATATTCTAATATTATTAATATCATAATAACATTTTAATAATTTGTTTGATCAATAAACAATTTATTCTAATTGTTCACCCTTTACAAAATCACTTATTTAATATCCATAAAAGATCATAAATAATATTTTTTATTATAAATTACCAAAATGTCCTAAAATAGTCATAATATAATATATTAGGAGTATTAAATCATTAAAATCACATTTTTCTTATTTAAGAAATCATTTAACTATTTATTTTCTTTTATTCATAACTTCATCATTTTTAGGAAAAATAGCAAACTGATTCCAAAAATTTTACTTTTCTGGATTTAGACAGCATATGACCCAACAATTATTTCCAAATTTTTCTAGAATTTTAGAAAATGATTTACTAATTTTAAAGTGCCCAAAACACTCAGATCTTGCTTCATTTTTCGTAAACCGAGTTTTCCTCAGAAAAATCTAAAACTTTCAGGGTATACTCTCATAACATATATGAACCTACTGTAAAATCTAAAATTTTCAGGGTATACTCTCTAAAATTTTTCATAACCCTCTCTTTTCTCTCTTGTATGTTGCTAGCTTGGGAGAAAAAGAAGAAGGATAATAGGAGAAATGAAATGATCTAGCAAATGAAATGGGGTGATTAACTAATATCCCCCATACTCACTATTACAAAACAGTAAATAGACAACGCGAAAAAAACGTTGTGATTTCAGTCAGAAAAATGTCGTGGTTAAGGATGTCATCTATTTGACACCCTTACACAACGTTTTTAAAACGTTGTAGTTAAGCACAATACACAATGTTTTTTAGGAAAAAAACGTTGTAGATTTATTTTTCAAAAATTAACAGTTGCTTAAAAACGTTGTACAAGGTATGATTCCACAACGCTTTTTAGATAAAAATGTTGTTTACTATATCAGACAACATTTAGGCACATTTACGCAATGTTTTTAAAATGTTGTAGATTAAAAAAGAAAAAAAAAAGTTGTAGTTCACCTACATTACCAATGCACCTGCAATATGCTAATGCCATGATATATAGCTAAAAGGTCTAAATTCTCATTTAAATGTAAAGCCAAAATGTATCAACCATTCAAAATACATCCCCAAAATATCATTCGTTTACAATTTCAAATTACTACATCCACAAAATATATACCAAACTATCCATATATACATCTCAAATTCACTTTTCAATATAACCAAATATATACCAATCTGATCCCATGCTTACATAGCTCATATAGTTGTAACTAACCAAATATGCTCAAGGGGCATGTCTGGTTCGAAGAATCTAGACCATGATCAGCATTTCACATACCTGTAATCCATTTCCTGACCAAGGGAAAATAAAGATACAAAGTTCAGAATTTTATTCACAGTAGCTTGTTTGAACAAAAAATAGTCTTTAGGCATGCAAACAATTTTGCACCACCAAATTATAGCCTAATGGTCAAAACACCAAAGCCAGGTTTCTAAATATGCTATTATTCCAAAATCAAAAGTTGGGTCATAAGGTTCCAAATTATATCTTAATGTTTAATTATCAGTAAATAATGTTAAACAAAATATTTAGTTTACCTTCCAATAATAGCGATGCTTGAATCCATTAGAATTGTCAGCCTTTTTGCAGTTTTCATAAACTCGCTGCAACACAAACAAGGGGAATATATAAATATATCAATGAAATGTAAAAATTCACTGCAGTAGTCAGAAGATAACATTAGAATCTGGCAGCCAGCTATTTCTGAAGTACAATTTAACCCAAGACAGAAAAAAATTTACTGAAAATGATCCTACAGTCACAAACAAGTACATTTTAGAATATGAATTCCTCATTGCAAAAGCAGGCTCTAACTTGGGTAAATTAAAAAATATCACTAGTTAGAAGTAAAGGAAACCGCTCCGGATAAAATCTGTGATACTGATACACATGACTGCTGCTACCATGTTTCACTATGATAGTGTCTAAAATTTGATACTCGTACTTCAGTAATCGAACAACCAATTCTTGATAAGAAAATCTAATAATCTATAAACAACTAATAGAAAAATTAATTATTGTTATTGAAGAAGATAGATAGCAATATTATGTTGCATTACTACTGCTAAAGATGTGAAGAGTCTGTTATGTCTTAACTACAAATGACAGACTAAGATAGTGGACTCACTCCCAAGGGTCATCACCATTTTGTTCAGCTACAATTGCACACAAGAGAAGCCCAGTTGCAGCAACTCCCAGACAACTGCATAGGCACATAGTTGCAGCCGAAGCATCAAATGAGCAATTGTATCAACAAAGCTTTTCAGCCACAATAAGAAAACTAGGAGCAACAACAGCATCAGCAGGCTAACATACAATAGCAGCAGGCCAACCACGTGCAGCAGACTTCAGAGCATACCACATGCAGCAGAGGCAGACAAATCAGCCAAAGCCAGCAGCAAACCAGGCACAAAGATTTAAGCAAGTCAGCTTCGATGTTTGATAACAAAAATTAATTATGGGCAACAATCTCTAATAGATATTACAAGCAGTAACTAGAAATATAAATTATTAAGAATTTCTCACCTAATATATTGTACATCATAGCAGCTGGAGTTTTCATTGATGGATCACCAAGTGGAAGACCAACTACAGCCCGCAAATGTTGCTCGTATTGTGAAGTGAAACATGATTCAATTGAGTGGTGCCCACTATTATGAGGTCTGGGAGCTACTTCATTTAGTAAAATCTGGAGTTAGAAAAGCAAATGAAGACAGAAAAGTCACATGACATTGAAAAAAAAAAAGAAATCCAAAAAGTCTAATAAACATAAACCGAGTTGTTATACAACCTGACCATCCGCTGTAAAAAACAACTCAACTTCAAAAACACCTATGCCTTCTAATGAGCTAACAGCTCTGTGTGCCACATCAGTTGCAAGTTTCATGATCTTCCATCCCAGTTTGAAGAATCTGTGCTCCCAAAACGTCATATGACATGCGCCTTAACCTTGACAATACCTGCAAAAAACTTGGATCACTTGTTTTAAAATGTTGATTTCCAAAAGATTGACAAGTGTGGCTAAAAAAGCACAAAAAATATTAATGTCCACATACGTTACAAACAAAAAAAATCTTGCTGCAAAACTTAATCATGCTTTGAAGCACAATCCCACATTAACACGTTCCCAGGAGAAATACAAAAAAGCTGTAGTTTATCAACACAAGAAAAACAACTAATGGTGCAGGAAACTGAACTTGAAGACTCTATTCTGAACTAAAACTACTGCAATTTGTCACTGGAAAGCAACTAGATTGGAGAAGAAGATAAAAACAACAATGATAATGTTTTTAGAAATATTCTGTGACAGAGCAGCGGCTGGGGCTGCACCAAATAACAAGGTACCCCCACCAAAAATTATAAAAAATTGGCAGAACTAAAGCCTGGACAAAAGATTGTTGGTTCACAAGTTCAACATGCTAGACATGAAAAATACACTTTACAGAACAATATACCTTAAACGGATAATTGATTTTGAGGACATAATTCTCCCCAGTAGGTCTGGGATGATAGTATAATTGAGACCGCTGAAGAAAGGTTCTACGATTCAAATGTAGATGGTCTAATTGATGCAATCCAGACAAATATTATGGTATCTCTGAAGTCTTCCTCCAATTAAAATAGACATTAGTACACATTGTTATTTTACTCACAGTTATCATAATATATGTTCAAGTGTTTGATAAGCAGTTATGCTGAATATATGTTCACAGCGTCGCTAACAATGTTCTGTCAAAACTTCAATACGCAATACGTATTGAAGTTGATTCTAATAATATATGTTCAAGTTGATTCTCAAACTGTATCGGATTGTTGGAAACCAATGTCAACATCATCAATCGAGACGAATGTTCAGTCAAAACTTCAATACACAACCAGCTGCTAAGGCAGGAGGTAGTCAAGCATAGTGACATTCCAAAGTTCAGTAAAAAAACAAAGACTCCCTTTGCTTCAAAATATAGGATTAATTTTGATTTTTTGAAAGCCAATTTGAGATATTTTCAAAGTAATAAAAATTTATTTGATTTTAAACAATACAAATATGAGATTGTAAAACATCTTTAAAATATTACTGTTTTCAAAAGTTCACTTAATCACATCAATTTTAATTTCTAAAGAGAGAGAGTACCAGAAAATGGGTACAGTTCACAGATGCTTAGCTCTCCAATCAACTGTGAAATTACCATCACTGTCATCATCACTAGATGATTCTTGATGATTAGAATCTTTGCTCATAACTTGAGGACCTCTGCCATGGATGGTAGGTTTAGTAGCCTTGAGCTCCATTTTCTTCATTTTCAACATTTCCACTCTCTCCCTATATGTTCTGCAGTGAATACAATCAATTAGGGAAAAATCAGATCCGGCGGTTAACAAGATAGGAAGGGAACAATTATACGATGTGCCTATAACAAAGCATCACTATAATCAAAATCACAAGCATAACTACTTTATCACATCGAACACTTAAACAAAAACATAATATTTATCAGAGACGACGCTGTGAACATATATTATCGAACATTGTTATCTACGATTCAAGTGTTCGATAAACATAATATTCATAAAATTTTTCCTCAATCGCTGACGATAAGCAGTAAAAAGAAACAGACCACGCGAAGATAAAAACAAAAAACAAAAACAAAATCGAATGCTGAGAGTTGAGATACAGAAGATTCAGATATATATGGGTCAGGCGGGTTTTGTGGTGTGAACCCTAGATTTATCAGAGATGCTCATAAAAGCCCTAGATTTATCCAAATTTCTCAAACCAAAAACTCGAATTCCATGCTTGAAACCCGTGAAACAAACCGAATTAAAGCTCCTCAACGATTCTGAAGCTTCAAAAATGGCGAGATTTTGAGGAGAAATGGAAGGGAAAAGGAGAAACTGAAGCCCTGCACAGAGATGAAAGAATGAAACCGACGAGCCTCGGAGAGAAAAAGACTAGGTTTTAATTTTAAGTGTTCAGTTAAAGCTCTGTGTTTTTCTTCATAGACCGCATTTTAAGAAAAAAACGTTATCTAATTAAAATCAAAAAAATATCCTTTTAAATAAATAACGTATCACATATTATTCATATACTCTGATCAACTAATTAAATACCAAATAAATTTAGGTAGGTCATACTAACGAAGGAATTCTCCGTCTCTCTCCTCCTAGTTCTTGTCTCACATCTCAGCCAGGGATCATTTCCTAAGCTTTGATACCAACTATGACGCCCCCAAAAATAGGTATACATCACCAATCTTGAGTCGTCAAATACATGATACAAAATTCAAATACAACTTAATTATACAACAGACGTGTAAAATACAACAAAACATACGATGTGAATTTTAATACAAATATTGTCTTCTTACAGACAATATCCACACTCAATTAGTCCCGATTGAAAAGTAGTATGCTGCACACGTGCCAATCACGTTTGATGATAAAGCATACTTTGTAAATAATCTTATTCATTTATTAATAAAAGTATTAATTTATTAAAGGCTTTTAATTATCTACACGATCTTTGTTTTATAATATGTGATAAACCCATAGTTTTAAGCAATGCTTTTAGAATAATGATGATGATCATTCTAATGAGATCTAAATTCTTAAAAGCTTAAAACTAAAATAGTTCCCAATCATTGAATTACTAAATTGGGGATTAGTGAATCCTGATAGATTGAGTACATACGTTGCTTTGCTTTCATCGGATGAGGATGATTGATCTCACGATCATTTGTGTGGAGACACTAAAGCAAGTATGTAGGTGCTTATTAGAGAATAAGTTCAATTGAACGCATGGCTCGCTAAGGAATACCTAATGGAGTTTTACTTGTCAATCAATAGAATTCATGTAGTGATAGTAGTACAAGTGATCCTTGACTTGAGATCATCATAGATCTCGTGTATGATGAGTTATACTTTGACTTATTCCTTAAGACCCTTAGGGTATATCAAAGGGTATGCTTGGGTATAATAAGTTTATATATGGAGATAATGTATGATCAATAAATAATCTACCACTTATTAAAAGAAGAGAAATGTCCTATGTGATTCGATAAATGACAACCCAAAGAGTCCTCGGCAATAAGGCGTAATGAAATTAGAAAGGAGTTTCTAATTTGCATTATTTGAGTTGTGCATTTAAGAGTCGAAATACATATAATTAAATAAAATAAGACTTGACAATAATTTTATGCCTTATATTTAATCGGGACATCAGATGGTGGAAGGATTGAATTATTTGGTAACTATTTACTCAAAGGTTCTTTTATGATTAATGTTGAAATCTATATTATCCTGAAAGTGCCGATCGCTAGGAGGTTTATCCTTATCAGAGAATAAATATTATTTATTTAAATAAATTAATTATTTAATTTATTTAATTAAATAAGATTAAAATTGTTCTAATTGATTTATTCACAACCTGCTTAATATGGAGAACCTAAAGGGTCACACCATAAAAGAAAGAATAATTATTTAAGAAGTTAATGGCATAATCGTAATAATATATTATGTATATTTAATTTAATCTATGGTGATAGAATAAATTAAATAACTTAATATTTATTATTTAATATTTTAGAAATATTAAATATAAATTAATAAGAGGAGTCTTATTAATATTATTACAATTATTATTATTATTTTAATTTCTAAAAGAGTTTAGGAATTAATTTAATATAAGTACTCTCATTTATTCCTAATTGATTAGGAAGAAAAATTAGTTAAAAAGTTTAATTAATTATCCCTAATACGATTAGGGCCCTTTAATTAAAAGGGTTTAATTAAATAATACCTTATTTTAAAGGGTTACTTGATATCTTTATAAGAGGAGTCTTATATCGATATCAAGACGACGTTATAATTCTAAGGGTCGAGAGAGTACGCTCTTTTCTATAGAGATAGAAAACTAGGTTTTAGCCAACCACCCATCTTCTTGAATCCTTCTTCTTCCTTGGTGGATCACCTCTGAGGCCAAACACTGGGTGGCTAACGCTGATCAAAGGAAGGAACCAAAGCCGATGAATTCAAGTTGAACACGAAATGATTTAGAGGTGAACTTGTACCTGAGGAAGCTCGATCTTCAAGGGTATGATTTTATTCTTTATCTTTTCGTTTAATTAATAATTGTGCATAAAAGGTGATCCGTATATGGTTTGTAAAATTTTAAAACTCGATTTTTACATCGCTTCCGCTTATTTTTGCAATTTGATCATGCTTCTTGAATATTACAAACCTAACAAAGGCATCGAGCCAAACATTTATGCAAATTATTAATTGTTCAAATTTGATATGTATATCGATATGTATTTAGAACAAATTTAATTGGGCATAATTTATTGTATAAAATTAAAAATAAAATAAAAATACCGAATTCAAATGGTCATTGAATTTAATAACGAAAGTTGTTCACGAAAAATCAAAGGGATGTTCAAGACCGATTTTTTTTTTTTTTACCGATCGCATCAGCCTTGAATTCGCTTTTAGTATATAGTATTGTATATTATATATATATATATGATATATTATATATATTAGTATGCTTACACTAAATCAAAGTGTTAATGAGATATATTGCTTGGAATCATATTGGTATCGTAATATATTATATATATGATATAATAATGGTTTTATTATATATATATATATATATGGTTTTGTTTTATTATTATATATATATATATATATTCTTAATAATTTTATTATTAAAATAAAATTTTATTTTAATATTAAAATAAAAAGTTTATTTTAATATTAAAATATAAAGTTTATTTTAATTTTAAAATTAAATTTCATGCTAACTAATTAGAGTTGGAATTGGATTTCATGATAACTAATTGGAGTTGAAATTGGATTCTATTTTTCCTTAAATAAAGGAGTTTATTTTGATATGAAATTAGATTTCATATTATTCAAAATAAAAGGTTTATTTGTGAATAGGAAAAAGAATCATCTTTTCTTAAATAAAGGAGTTTATTTAGATATGAAATAAGATTTCATATTATTCAAAATAAAGGAGTTTATTTGTGAATAGGAAAAGATAATCCGTGTTTCCTTTAATAATTTTTTTTTGGAATTGATTCCATAATTAATTAAAATAAAGGAGTTTATTTTGATTAAAATTTTGATTAAAATAAAATAGTTTATTTTATTCAAAATTGGATAAAATAAAATAAAATAGTTTTATTTTGATTTAAATTTGGATTAAAATAAAGGAGTTTATTTTGATTCAAAATTAGATTTTATACTAACTAAATTTGCCCATTAAATGATATCAATATATATATTGAATGTTTATTATTCATGATATGAATGTTATTTATTGATGCATATGGTGATGTGTATGATAATAAATGAGATTGATTATGGACTATCGACCAATGTGATTGGATTTTATTTTAGTTGGATGCATGAATGTATGGGTTATATTAAATGGGGTCTGTATTACTGCCTTCTAATTTTTTCTTAATGTAAATTCTAACTCCTCCTATGTATTTCCCTCGACTCACGATCAAGGTTTCTATTTAATTTAAATAGTTTTGTAATAAGAATAGTTAGAATTAATTTTGAAAAATTGGAGATCAAGGAGCAAGGAGCTTGAAGACCCGTTTGTAATAGAGCCCTAGTTTAAATGTAATAGTTATATTTAAATATTATTTCTTGCACCTTAGGGGTTTGACCTTTTGGTTCACTTGGTGGCAATAATGAAACCAAACTAGAATAAAAGTCCATAATCAATTCGGGTAGAATATAGTATTCTATATGTGCATGCTTATACTATATATATTATATATTATAAAACATGCTTCGCATGTTTAATAATATGACGCGATTTTATATATATATATGCATGCTGGCTAAACAAGATGAGACAAATTAATAACAAACCCTCAATTTTTTATATTAAGTCCTAAGCGTTCAAAGATATTTGGAATATCGAACGTCGCCTTCTAGCATGATAAAATTAATAGAGTATTAAATATTTAATATGAGTTTGTTGTGTCACCACAAGGCAAGTATTAAGTATTTAAGATGTTAATTTATCACATTTGATGCTTATAAAGAAAATTGAACAATATTGTTTTGTTGGTCACCACAAGGATGATATTTTTCTTTTTTGAATATATGAGTGCTAGGTCGACTTAACTTGGACAATTTTGATTCTGATGTGCCACCACTGATCAAAATAATCTAAGAGGCAAAAGAAAAGGAGTTGCATAGTTGATGTAATTGACAAAAGTTGTTCACCTATTTATTTATATATAGTTTGTTGTGTCACCACAAGGCTATATACATTTGAAATGGGATCCTTATTCTCACTAGCAAATCTTTAATTAGATTTTGCCGAACTATATAAGTGAGGGTAATATAGTTTGAAGAAAATAGTGGAGATACCAATTTAAAACAAGACCTAATTTATTTTGGTAATTAATAAAAGAATGTATGTTAAAATGTTGTTAATTACAAATTCATTTACGAATTTTACAATGTCTAAAATTACTATCATCAACTGCGAAGCATATTAGATGCTAAATTAACCAAACCAATTAAACGGATTGGTTAAGGAATTTGAGAATAGTTCTCATAGTCAAAAGCTATCTTATGTCCTTAATACGCCTATCCTCGCAATGGTTGCGCATAATGCCTCTGAGGAAGACATTGCTACTTTTAGAAAGTGGCAAGATGATGCACAATTGACTCGATGCATCATGCTCGCATCTATGAGTAACGAGCTTCAAATAAGCAAGATGAAACTATGGATGCTTCTACTATATTCCCCGCACATCAAGTAGTTGATGGTGAGGAAAGTAGGACCGATAGATATCGATATCTAAGGAGCTCTTCCGATCTAGAATGACCAATGGCACACTACAAGATGAGATAAAAGTCCTTAACATTATCAATTTGATTGATCAATTAGACAACGAGTTTTGTCATGGATGGAGAGTTGAGCCAAGATTTGATCTTGCACTCACTCCCTAACTCCTTTCACAATTGTTGTGAATTTTCATATGAATAAGCTAGATATCGCCTCTCACCGATTTGCTTAACATATTGAAAAATGTTGAGAGTCACTTTCCAACCAAGAAAGATCAAGTCTTACCGGGTAGGGGCCAAAGGATCTTCCTAAAAGAAGAACGATTCAAAGAAGGTAAATAGAAAGGCATAAACAAAGGATAATAAGAACAAAACTAATACGGATAGCAAAGGAGCTTGCTTCCACCGCAATAAGCCCGACACTGGAAAGAAATCATGCGAAGTATCTTGCGAGAGCTAACCAAAGAAGCTTAGTGAAGTTTCTATTATAAATACAAATTTGTTCATGATTTAAAATAAAATTTTCTTTAAGTCAAGGTTCTACTTGGGTATTGGATACCGACTTTGGTTATCATAAATATAGATTTATGAAGGACCAAGCGTAAGTAAAAGCTAAACAAATATAAGTAATCCTATATGTGGAAAATGAAGCAAAGGTTGCTGATTAGCCATAGAAACTTATAGTTTAGCATTGCCTACTGGGCAAATCTATTAAGTCAATAAGTTGTTATTGTATTCCGGTTCCAGCCTCGTTGGAAACATTATTTTCATTTTGTTGTTGGACAATGAAATTTGATATTATAATTAAGAACAATTGTTGTTCTATTTATAATAATAATGTTTTGTAAAGAACCGAAATATTACTTAATGGATTTTGTATACTGACTTACGTGAAAATAATTTTACAAATTGAACAAACTAGTATATGAAAAGGAGATAATCATTCAAAGATTTGAATCTATGTATTTGATGAAATACAAGTGTGAATTATTTGAAAAGTTCAAAGAATTCATAAGTGAAACAAATTGACAAAGTATTAAGATTCTTTGATTAGATCAAGGAATAAATATTTGAGCAATAAGTTTCTAGATCATCTCAAATGGTTTTCTCATAATGGACGCCTCCTGATACGTAATAATTGATTGATGTATCTGAAAGGAAAAATTGTACCTTGTTGGACATGGTACGGTCCATAATGATTTTACCGACATTCCAGTATCTTTTTGGGATAATGTCCTAGAAATGGCTGTATATCTACGAAAAGGTAACCTCAAAATCCAGCCCCAAGACTCCATAAAAGTTATGGATGGGGAGGATTCCTAATCTTAAGTATGTTAAGATAAGGGTTGTCCAACTTATGTGAAAAGGTTTCAAGGATAAGCTTGGGACAAGATTTGACATGTACAGATTTGTGGGACATCCTAAAGTAAGTTTAGGGTATATGTTCTATAATTCTACTTAGCAAAAGGTGTTTATTACGAAACACGCCGCCTTCTAAGATAAAATGTGTTTATCATTAAAAGGGCTAGTGGGAGGATAATAGATCTTGAAGAGTTCAAGAACCACAAAATACTATAAGTCAAATAAGAGGAACCTCAGTAGATGTACCTATTATACCACAACTAAATCAGAATCTGAATAAGTATCAAGATACCGGGAGGTATGGATTCATCATAGATGATGATGATGAGGTACACATCATAGAAGATGATGATTCAATTACATACGATGAGGTAAGTGTTGTAGACACTCGAGAAATGGATTGAAGCAAGTTTCTCAAATATGGAACATTCGTTTTGATGAGGCAATCAAAAGAGTTTGATTTTATCAAAATAAGAATGAACATAGTGTGTACAAAGGGTCAAATTAGAGCATCGTGACATTCCTAGTACTATATGTTGATATACTACTGGATAAGGAATGACATACCAATGCTACAATCAAGAAAGATAAAGTTGTCTAAACATTCCTCCATGAATGATTTGGAAGAGTATCTTAATTGGGGATATAAATCTATATAGATAGATTTAAGAGGATGCTCGACTTAACCCAAGGAACGATATTCATTTGATGCTAAAGTCGTTTAGCATGGCAAACTCAAGAGATGTCTCATGTCGATGAGCTATGGAGTGTATCTCTTTAATAGTCCCCACAGACTCCTGAAAGAGAGGTCGCATGAGTGACAATCATGTATGCAATGAAATGTACGAGACTTGATGTTGATCACCATATTATGGAGAAGTTCACTATGAGTCGTTGAAAACATCTTAAAGTGCTTAACCCAAGACTAAGGATGTGATCATATTCATGGTGGGTCTAAATTAAAACTAGAGGGCTTAACAGACTCAAGTTTTTCGATGCACCAAGATGACAGAAAAATCTACTTTAAGGTAAAGCGTTATCTCGAATAAAGGTGCAAAGAATCGAAAGGTTCCAAACAAAGAAAGAGTTGTTTGGTTTAGTGATAAAGACAAAGTATATAGCTATAAATGAAGTCAGTAAGTTGATTGTTTGGATTAAAAGTTTATTACGTAACTAGAATAGTTCCTAAGTCTCATCTTGGATCTAAACATGTGTCAGTGGCACTTTCATTTGATTATTAGAATCATTGAAAGATGGGAAATCACTATAGAGATAGTGGACTCTCATGAACAACATTACATATCCATTAACTAAAGCTTATCCAACAAAGCAGGACAATCGTCACTTAGAGAAAAGAGTATGAGATACCATGACGATCGGCTTTAGTGCAAGTGGGAGATTGAAAGTAGTATGCATACAAGCCAATCATGTTTGATGATAAAGCATATACTTTGTAACAATCTTATTCATTTATTAATAAAATGTATTAATTTATTAAAGGCTTTTAATTATCTACATGATGTTTGTTTTATAATATGTGATAAACCCATAGTTTTAAGCAATGCTTTTAGAATAATGATGATGATCATTCTAATGAGATCTAAATTCTTAGAAAGCTTAAAACTAAAATAGTTCCCAATCATTGGATTACTAAATTGGGGATTAGTGAATCTGGATAGATTGGTACATACGTTACTTGCTCATTGGATGAGGATGATTGATCTCACGATCATTTGTGTGGAGACACTAAAGCAAGTATGTAGGTGCTTATTAGAGAATAAGTTCACTAAACGTTGGCTCAAGCTAAGGAATACCTAATGGAGTTTTACTTGCATGTCAATAGGAATTCTCAGAGTGATAGTAGTACAAGTGATCCTTGGACTTGAGATCATCATAGTATCTTGTGTATGATGAGTTATACTTTAACTTATTCCTTAAGACCCTTAGGGTATATCAAAGGGTATGCTTGGGTATAATAAGTTGTACATGGAGATAATGTATGATCAATAAATAATCTACCACTTCTATTAAAAGAGAGAAATGTCCTATGTGATTCGATAAATGACAACCCAAAGAGTCCTTGGTTAAGGCGTAATGAAATTAGAAAGGAGTTTCTAATTTGCATTATTTGAGTTGTGCATTTAAGAGTCGAAATACATATAATTAAATAAAATAAGACTTGACAAAGAATTCCATGCCTTATATTTAATCGGGACATCAGATGGTGGAAGGATTGAATTGTGCGGAACTATTTACTCAAAGGTTCTTTTATGATTAATGTTGAAATCTATATTATCCGGAAAGTCGCTTGATCGCTAGGGAGGCTTATCCCTATTGTAGAATAAATATTATTTATTTAAATAAATTAATTGTTTAATTTATTTATTTAAATAAGATTAGAATTGTTCTAATTGATTTATTCACAACCTAGGTTTAATATGGAGAACCTAAAGGGTCACACCATAAAAGGAAGAATAATTATTTAAGAAGTTAATGGCATAATCGTAATAATATAGTTATGTATATTTAATTTAATCTATGGTGATAGAATAAATTAAATAGCTTAATATTTATTATTTAATATTTTAGAAATATTAAATATAAATTAATAAGAGGAGTCTTATTAATATTATTACAATTATTATTATTATTTTAATTTCTAAAGAGTTTAGGAATTAATTTAATATAAGTATTTCATTTATTCCTAATTGGATTAGGAAGGAAAATTAGTTAAAGGAGTTTAATTAATTATCCCTAATACGATTAGGGAGCCCCTTTAATTAAAAGGGTTTAATTAAATAATACCTTATTTTAAAAGGGTTACTTGATATCTTTATAAGAGGAGTCTTATATCAGATATCAAGACGACGTTATAATTCTAAGGGTTGGAGAGTACGCTCCTTTTCTATAGAGATAGAAAAACTAGGGTTTAGCCAACCACCCATCTTCTTGAATCCTTCTTCTTCCTTGGTGGATCACCTCTAGAGGCCAAACACTTGGGTGGCTAACGTTGATCAAAGAAAGGAATCAAACCCGGTGAATTCAAGTTGAACGCGAAAGGATTTGGAGGTGAACTTGTACCTGAGGAAGCTCGATCTTCAAGGGTATGATTTTATTCTTTATCTTTTCGTTTAATTAATAATTGTGCATAAAGGGTGATCCGTGTATATGGTTTGTAAAATTTTTAAAACTCTGATTTTTACACGTTTCCGCTTATTTTTGCAATTTGATTGCGTTCTTGAATATTACAAACCTAACACTCATTATAATTACTATCACACTATTTAACAGAATAGTGAGGACTACTAATGCTATCATCTGGACTGTCAATCCGTTCCCCAACTCATCCCAGCTATATTCTCATTTCAAAGAGAATACAATGAAGGAAAGGGTGAGCTCAACTAGCCCAGTAAGAAATATTATGACTAAGATAATGTAGAATAAATTATCATTAGTCTTCAACAATGTTAAACTGATAAAATACAATAGACATCAAGTTTAATTGCAGCAGAACATGCAATCCATTAAAAGAGTCAAGTAGAGAATAAAATCTACTATCTTTTATGATTTAAAAGATTTTTCATCACTTTTATCGCCGGGACTCAGCTTAATAAATAATCCACATCATCCCTACACTATGGCCAAGAATATTATTTAGTATCATGACCATGAATTATCCATGCACTACGGGCCAAAGATAATTGTGTTTTCATCAACGGTCCTGATCATGCCATAAAATAATTCATCTTTGCACCCTTGGCCGAAGAGAATCCATAGTCATAATCATACCAAAAACCGTCCATCAATGCACTACGGGTCAATGAGGACTTTTTTCCACATCATTTATAATATTACGGTCATGATTATACCGAATAATCCCTGGTCATAATCATACCAAGTCCATCTATGCACTACAGGCCACAGATGACTTTCAACAAATTATAAACATGAGGATGATGACAATGATATAAGAATTCAATAAAACAAGTTCAAGAATTAAATTATCCAGGAACTAATAACGTCCAAATTGTCAACATGATACTTCTTTGTAGAGTAAAATTCAAGAATGCTCAGAAGTATATTTCCATGAAAAGATACTGGATGAAGCACAAATATCAAGGATATTCCACTAATTTCATGGGGTATAGAAGTCAAAACTTTAACCAACTGAGTATAATAAAGAATTGAATAACAAAAGAAATCACCATGCATGCAGTACTTCGCATAAACAGGTTATTCCAACAGAATAATAAATAACGGAACCAGGTCAGGCGAAATTCGCACCAACAAGATGTTCCAACAGAATAATAAAGAATGGAATAACAACAAAAATCACCATGCATGCGGTACTTCGCATAGACAGGTTATTCCAATAGAATAATAAATAACGGAACCAGGTCCGGCGTAAAACGCACAAACAGGATATTCCAACAGAATAATAAAGACGGAACCAAGTCCGGCGTAAAACGCACAGACAGGATATTCCAACAGAATAATAAAGAATAGAATAATAACAGAATTTCACCATGTATGCGAAAGATTGGCATGATTGAGTTATTCCAAAGAATAATAAATAATGGAATAATGTAAGAATTTCACCAATTATAGGGGAATAGATCACAGTATACGAGTTATTCCAATGTAATAATAAAGAATGGAATAACAGAAGTTCTCTTCATGAATATGAAAAAAAATAATACCCCTTACGAGTACAACAAATAATATCTCTTACCTTATAGAAGAAACTAGATATAGAAGTAGTGAAGTAGCAGAATACTTTTCTTCTTTCTCTCTAGAGTTTCAGTGAATTCGTAAGAAATAATGAAGGAATGAGCTTCTATTTATAGAAGAATGGATTGCATAGTAACTAATTCATGAACAGTCCAGGTTGATTTATTTTTAATCGGACGGTCCATATTTAAAGTAAAATCTTTTAAATAAAATATAATATATTCTATTTATAATCTAATAAAACGAATAACTCTATAAAAGTATTCTATTTTATATAAAAACATTTTACTATGCAAAACACTATCTTGGGCACTATGCAACACTATGCATAATAAAATATAATATATTCTATTTATAGAATAACTTTATAAAAGTATTTTGTTTTATATAAATAGCTTTTACATTTTATTACATTAATAATACTAATAAAACAAAACTTCGTATATATATATATATATATATATATATATATATAACAATCGACAATAATTGAATCCAATAACGCGAGATACTACTATCAAAGAACTCATGAGCAATAATTGGAACAAAACCGAGCGGTGACTTATCACGTAAGCATCAATAATCAATACCGGTAATGCTACTATGCAACCACGCCATTCATCGTATTTTTAACAATCGAGTGTTTCAACAAGATTAAACGGTAAAACTTCCCCCATTATTTTCATAAAAATATTTTTATCATTTTCTCAATCCGACAATAATTCCGTTGTGGGGTCCACCAATGATTGTGTTGTCGTACGAATTATTCCCCAACATAAAGAATATTCCCCACCAATCGAATATAATATAACAACTTGCATACTTTGCAAAATTTATAAATATTACCCACAACTATAACATTATATTAAATCCACACCATAATATTCAAAAAAAAAAAATTGAGAAATTTAAATCTTTATTCGTAAAATTTGGGATTTTACAGATAAAGCTTTGTCTGTTTGAGGATATGTATAACATATACCATGATCCTATTAGAGTTACTGCCAGTAGTATGTATTGTCAGGGCTCCCTGACCTCCGCTGATGTGTGTATCACCTGATAGATCACTACTGGGAAAATTGTCAAGACTGCTTGACGTTCATTGATGTGTGTATCAATGGTTGCATTGCGTTGTGACCCGCGCCAGGGAAGGTTATGGATAAGTGCACTGATGGATGAGATCATCAAATGACCTCCGATGCTTTGATGGATTTACTCGCCATCGGTTGAAATGACGTCAAGGCTGCTTGACCTTCATTGATGTGTGTATCAATGGTTAAGAACGCGTGGTAACCCCCGCCGGGGATATGTGGATGAATGAAAATCTGTGTTCTAACCCCTGCCAGGGATTATGTCAAGGTTGCTTGACCTTCATTGATGCGTATATCAATGGTTGAATTGTGTTGTAACCCCCACCGGGGATTCGTTCATGGATGAAGAATGCGTTGTAACCCCCACCGGGGATTCGTTCATCGACAAAAAATGCATTATAACCCCCGTCGGGGATACGTGGACATGGGTACCACACTCATCAAATAATTTCTAATGCTTCGATGGGTTTAGTTGCCATCGACTGAGATAACGTCAAGGTTGCTTGACCTTCATTAATGTGTGTATCAATGGTCGAGAACGCATTGTAACCCCCATCGGGGATACGTGTTTTAGGGTTATGACCCTATATTTAGCGCCATCGAACCTGTGTGAGGCATTATCGAGCATGTTTTGAAAAGCTGAGATCACCAGTATAGTATACCTTGCATTTAGGCGAATACCAATGAGTGATATGTGAAGCCATTGTTTGACCCGTGAAAACCAGAATATCAGGCTATTCCACTCAATCGCGTAACATTTTTATTCCTGATTTGACATTTTTAGCTTGTGAGATCTCCTTTTTAGGTTTTCCGATTTGGGACCTAGGAGTTGACTCCTACTCTAGACGAGTATGCACGTTTGACAATGTTGCCACTGGACAGACCTTGCGTGAATATGGCGATTGGAGACATGAGTAGGTGGTTCATGACCCTTACTGGCTTGAGGCGGAGGGTGTTGCGGGATGAGCTCATATCTGGCCATGTGATATCCCAACATTTTTTTTTGACAGATATGGCTTTGAGGATAGTTATACATGGCATTCCGGGGACTTCACCACACCAGAGGATCATTGGCGTTTGGCTAGAGTGGATGTACTGCTATTGTGCATACTGTCGTATGTCTACATGCCATGGTATATGGATGAGTTAGACATAGGAGTCATTATGGCTATGAAAGCTCTCAGGGAGGGTCACACCATCATATTGATGATAATAGCAGAGACGTTAAGGTCAACCACATATTGTTGCACTTATCTGACGGGAGTGTTTACAAGCAGCTCGGTCATACTGTATGTGTGGTTTATGTCACACTTGAAACTGATTGGCACTTTTAGACGGCATGGGTATTGTTTCACCCATGATATAGCTATGTCATACTCCTTTCAGTCTATGAAGTTTATAGATGCTGCATCTTGGTCAGCTTTCCTGGCATGGATCGGAGATCCATTCGATATATTGCCATGTACAGGGCTTAACTCACCCTACAGCTTCATTACTTATGCTCCGGGCATGGATTATCTTCCTTTGGCTGGTTTGAGAGGCATGATTACTTACCACCCACTAGCCGCGATGTGTCAGTTTGACCAGTTCTAGGACTTCCATCCTTTTGAGGGGGCATCGAGTTAGAGCTTCGCTTCTTACCATTTATCAGCACAAGATAGATCCAGTTTGTATGCCTGTTGGGATCAGCGAGAGCTAGCTGAGTTTTCCATCAGCCATTTGGGTTGTTTTGCAGAGTATTTTGCATGGATAGAGATAGAGACTGCATCGACTATGGCAGTATCCACAGTGCGGGGGACTGATTCCGATGATGAGGAGCCTATGGAGAAGACTGATATTCCCATCAAGGAGTTGACTACTGGGTTGCCAGCATTTGTGATGGATTCTCCCACTATGAGTGCTACTGGAGATTCAGCATTCAGTATAGTATTGGGAGGAGAGTCTATATCTGATGACCTTTGAGAGAGATCAGGCTAGGGCCTTGATGTTGACGGCTCTTAATGGGAGAGACGCAACTCTATTAGAGAGAGACGAGGCTAGATCAGCCAAAGATGTATTAATTATAGGGTGAGATGTTGCCTATATCGCCCGAGGATGTGGTCACATGTCATGCGATTTCGATGAGATCCCTCACGACTGACATCCTTGCTGATATGAATGTATACATCGATGAGCATCATGCCACCATGCAGTTAGCCTCGGATCTACTAGCTCGTGTAGATACCATTAGGCAGGAGCTTGCAGCGTTACCTCCTTCTTCAGAGAGGGATGCTATGTTAGATCTGATAGTCCGTATACATACAGATCCGTAGATAGCTTTGTATTTTCCTACACAGACTAGCTTAGCCATTTTGTCATGTACAACACATATTTTATATATCAAACAGTATTATATATGGTTGGGAAATATATTTTGATTCACTTCCCTTTCAGTTATTCCTTGACACTTGCTTGATATTTGCCTATTTCTTTACGGCTTGTGATCTTGATGTATTCTGAACTCATCCTTTATGTGTGGACATTGAGACGCCGCAGGATCTTTCAGAACGGATCATTGATCTATGTGTATCCCTACCATCTTTGGTGTCTTGGGACTGGTTTTTGTATGGAAATATGGAGAGGAGTGTGGCTTTTCCTCTCTGAGCTTAACCACACCACAGATGGTCGTCAGTACTCCTATTTATGAGAAGCCTAGTTAATTCCATGTCTTATGGATTGGTGTTTCTCTCTGAGGCACGACCGCAGCTTAGATGGTCGCCCAATCTCTTATTTGTGAGGAGAGGTTAGGTAGTTCCATCCCTTTGGTCTGAAGCCGATGAAATGTGGTGGATTGAAGTTTGATCCCAGTGCCATGTGACAAGTATTTTTTTTCTAGTAGGGGGTTAGACCGAACCATAAATGGCTGCCTATGTACTCCTATTGAAGAGGAGATTAGGTTTGCGTAGTTCAAACCTAGTGTAAGAGGTTCAATGCTGAATGTGAAGGGCAGATGGGTGTATAAGCTTTATTGATGAAGAAGGGTGTAGAAGTGTTTTTGTTATTTTTGATTTTGTAGAAAAAGGGCAGAAATGTTTCTGTTTGTTGTTTTTTTATTGCGATCGGGCCATATAGAATATGGTTGCCTACGTACTCCCGGGTATCAGGGAGATCAGGTCAACGTAGTTCGCCCTCAGGATGAATTACAGCCAAAGAGAAGTATGAATCCCATGTGCGGGCTATACTACGGGGAGAAGAAAGTTTGATCCCATGATTGGGACAAACTGCATGTGTGAAAAAGTTTAATCCCGTCTTCAGGACAAACTGCAAGTGTAGAAAAGTTTAATCCCATCTTCAGGATAAACTGAAGGTGTGAATGTTTCCTTGAGGGGCAGAAGAGTATGTAAAAAGGGTTAGAAAACCGAAATGACTAGTGATCTGATGATCCAAAACTAGGATGTTTGCTTGATGATAACTTCAAACATAATATCATTTCACGGTGTCCGAGTTGATGAGCTGTGAAAATTCATCGCCATCCATTTCCTATAGTCTGAGAGCACCTCCTGTCAATACCTCCTTGACAACAAACGGGCCTTCCCAGTTAGGAGCGAATTTTCCCTTAGATTGATCTTGGTTGTCAATGATTTTCTTCAAAACCAAGTCATGTTGTTTGAACTACTGTAGCCGAACTTTTCTGTTCTAGGATCTTACGATCCTTTGCTGATATAACTGACCATGGAAGATAGTTGTGGTTCGCCTTTCATCTATTAGAGACAATTGGTGATACCTGTCTTGTACCCATTGGTCTTCATCCAGCTAAGCATCCATCAACACTTTGAGGGATTCCATTTCCACTTCTATGGGGAGCACTGCTTCCATCCCATAGGCTAATGAGTAGGGGGTTGCCCAAGTGGAAGTACGCATTGAAGTTCTATAGGCTAATAAAGTCAGAGGCAAGAGGTCAGGCCATCCTTTGTGATTGGCGGACATTTTCTGCATGATCTTCTTGATGTTTTTATAAGCTGCTTCAACAGCACCATTCATCTTTGGATGGTAGATGACGGAGTTAAGGTGTTTGATGTGGAATTTACTGCATAACTCCTCCATCATTTTGTTGTTGAGGTTCTTAGCATTTTCTGACACAATGACCTCTGGTTGTCCATATCGACAGACGATATTATTTCTGATGAAAGCAATGATGACTTCTTTGGTAACCTTGGGGAATGAGGCTGCCTCTACCCATTTGGTGAAGTAGTCGATTATGGTGAATATGAATTGATGTCCATTACTGGCTTGGGCCCGATCACGTCCATTCCCAACATCGAGAAGGGCCATGGCGAACTCATATTGTGGAGTTCCCTTGGAGGGGCGTGGATAGCATTCCAATGAATTTGGCATTGATAGCACCTCTTGACATGATCATCACAGTCAGCTTTGAGCGTAAGCCAATAATGCCTTGTTCTGAGGATTTTCTTAACAAGTAGAGGTCTGCTCATGTGTGGGCCACATACTCCACCATGGATCTCATCCATGAGTCTCTGAGCTTGGTCTTTTTCCAGATATCTGAGGAGACCTAATCATGCATCTCTCTTGTAGAGTGCATCTCCGCTCAGGTAGAATTTCATAACAAGTCGATGGATCCACCACTTTTCAGTCGGGCTCGCCTCAGTGGGTGTAGATCCATCTCGCAGATACTCCTTGATATGTTGATACCAAGGGTTGTAGATGGTAGGTAGATCATCCAATACTTTTCCAACAAAGTTCCCATAAGTTGGGGCATTTTGTAGGGCAAATGTGATGCTTGGTATGTTTTCCTTGTCAGGTATGTGAATCAAGGAGGCCAATGTTGCTAGTGCATTCGCAAAATCATTTCTATTACGAGGAATGTGTAGAAAGGAGATTTCTTCGAACTCCGAAGCCATCTTTAGAACTTGCTGATGGTAAGGCAGCAAATGTAGTTCTTTGGTTTGATAGATTCCTGTGGATTATTTGATTACCAACTCTGAATCCCCAAAGAAAGTTAACCGCCTGATGCCCATTGAACGGGTAAGTTTTAGCCCCATGATACAACCTTCATATTCAGCTGTGTTGTTGGTGCTGACAAACTACAATTTGACGGTGACAAGATACTGCTCCCCTGTACCATATACTAGAACTGCTCTAGCTCCAAAACCTTCTGTGTTAATTACTCCATCAAAATACATTTTCCTCGTGTGGAATGCATCATACTGATGGTATTGTTGAACTGCCATTACCCATTCATTGGGGAAGTATGTTTCCAAGGTTTTGTAGTCCCATGCAGGTGCGGCGGCCAGTTGATCCGCAATTCCTTGACCTTTGATAGACTTTTGCGTCATATAGACGATGTCAAATTGTTATAGGATCAACAGTCATCTGGACAGTCGACAATTCAGTATGGGCTCACTGAACACATACTTGAGAGGATCCACGTGGGATATGAGATGGGTTGTGTGACTATGGAGCTAATGCTGTAACCTCATGGAAGCCTATGATAAAGCACAACAAGTCTTCTCAATCGAAGTGTACTTGTGTTCACTGCTGCTGAATCTTTTGCTGAGGTAATAGATAGCTCGTTCTTGGCCTCTATCGTCTTTTTGTCCGAGCATGCAGCCCATGGCATTGTCATTAATGGACAGGTACATGAACAGGGAAACATCATCCCTGGGAGGTACCAAAAGAGGAGCGTTAACTAGCTACTCTTTGATTATAAGGAAGGCTTTCTAACACTCATCGTTCCATTTCATGGAGGAGTTCTTCATTAACAATTTGAAAATGGGCTCACAAGTTGCTGTGAGTTGAGAAATAAACCTGCTAATGAAGTTGATTCTTCCCAAAAATCCCCTTATTTTCTTCTCTGTCTGAGGAATGGGCATTTCCTTGATGGCCTGGAATTTGGTGGGATCCAGCTCAATTCCTTTGTGGCTGACTAGGAAACCTAGCAACTTGCCTGATTTAAAGCCAAAGGCGCACTTGGCTGGATTCAACTTCAAGTTATACTTACGCAACCTATTAAAGAGCTTTTCGAGATGGTCTAAGTGGTCTTCCTCCCTTTGGGACTTGACAATGATGTCATCCACGTAGATCTCTTTCTCTTTATGCATTAAATCATGGAAAAGAACCATCATAGCTCGTTGATAGGTTGCCCCGACATTGATGAGGCTGAATGACAACCGTCTATAGCAGAAGGTTCCCCAAGGCATGATGAAAGCAGTTTTCTCACAATCCTCCTTAGTGACCATAATTTGATGATACCCCACAAAGCAATCAATAAAGGAGTACATGCTGTATTGAGCAGTATTGTTAATAAGAATGTGGATACAGGGCACGAGAAAGCTATCTTTAAGGCAAGCTTTGTTCAGATCCCGGTAATCCACGCAAACTCGCACCTTTCCTCCTGGTTTAGGCACGAGAACAATGTTGGATATCCATTCTGGATATGTGGACACCATGATAATGTCAGCTTGAAATTGTTTCACAATTTCTTCTTTCACCTTTAAACACCAATCAGGTTTCAATCGCATGAGCTACTGCCTGACTGGCTTAAATCCCTCTTTAATGGGAAGGTGATGAAGGACAATGTCAGTGGACAAACCCACCATGTCTTCATGAGACCATGCAAACACATCCAGGAATTGGGTTAATAGCACAACCATGTCATTCCGTTGCTTTGGGGTTAGGTCTGAACCAATCTGGATTAGCTTAGGGCTTTCTAAGGTTCCGAGATTGAAAGAAGTGGTTTGATCAAGGTTGGGTTTAGGTTTGTCTTTGACCTATTCCTTAATCTCCTGAGGTGTCTCAAAGTCCTCTTGGATTTCCATCAAGTCTGAGTCCAACTTTTCATCAAAGTTACAGTCCTTGTGGAGAAAAGGCACCTTATCAGCAAGTACATGCACATCTAAATTTAGAGTCCTGAAACAAAATATGCTTTCACTTAATATATGAAACTGTTTAATCATACAAAAGTGTTAGCATGTACTGATAAAATAACTGCTAATATTGTACAGAAAAGTAAGCAATTAAAGTTATCTACAGGGCAGAGGGATTTTTGCCCGTTTTCCCCTTGTCGACTAATGCATGGAGTGCTGCTCCAATTGTCAAGGGCAAAGTCCTGATAGACTGTAGTGATGGAGGGGCTATCATCGCCCTCCTTTTCCCAAATAATAACCATACCATCTGGGCAATCATCGTATGGGGTATATCTGTTTGTATGTTCCTCATAGACAATGATGTGTATGCCTGACATCATCAGGGCGATGTCATGTTTACGTTTTCGTTCCCTCTTTTCCACTTTGGGATCAGGAATCAGGACCGCTTTTGCTTTAAAGGGTACTGGTTTGGGAAATAGCATAGCCATAACATAGGCTGGCACCTTTACTGTAGACTGTATTAGCTCATGAGGTGCAGATGAAGAAAATTGTCGTGTGGCGAAAGCTTGAGGAACTTGCTTGTGCTTATGAGGATTCCTGTGACTAGAACTTGCAGAATAGCCTAGTCCAGATGTCCCAGTTTGACTGGACACTTGAATTAGGTGCTTAGTACCCTACTGATCTTTACCAAGCCCTTGTCCAGGTAGATGACCTAATGACATCATTTCTTGGGTAGCTGCCATCACTTCGGCAGAAATCTTGGGTACGGGAAGTAGCGCTCCAATATTATGTGTTACTCACTTCCAAAGTATGAAAACTGGCTGGCTCAACTTTTGAATTGAAGCTGATGAGTGGTAGGTTTCCTTGTTCAGGACATTCCGGCTCAACGTTGACAGTGACTAGGCTATTGTTGACAATGTATTTGACTTAATTATATAGTGTAAAAGGGACGGCTCCAACCATGTGAATCCATGGTCTCCCTAATAGCAGGTTATATCCTGAATCTATCTTGAGGACGTGGAAAGATACATTGAATGTGTTTGGACCAATCTCAATTGGTAACTCAATCTCTCCGACATAATTTCATCGGGATCCATCAAAAGCTTTAATAATCATATGGCTACTTCGGATCCGCTTGAGATTGACGTTCATCTTTACCAAAGTGGCATAAGGACAGATATTCAGAGACGAACCTCCATCTATCAAAACTTCAGCTAACATATACCCGGAAGACAAAACTGTATTGTGTAATGGCTTGCAATGACCGGTCCCTTCGGGCGGTATGTCGTCATTAGTGAAGGACATCACATTGTTGTTAAAAATGTGATCAACCAAATGTTGAAATTTTTCCATATCCACTGATTTTGGTAAGTAGGCTTCTTTCAAAACCTTTATTAAGATCTTCCTGTGATCCTCGAAAGAGAAAACCAAGTCCATTATTGAGATATGATGCGGAGCTTCTTTTAAGCTTAGAACCACCTTGGCTTCATTATGGCCCATAGAGCGGAGGAATTTTTCAATCTTTTCCATGGGAATCTTCCCCTTTTCTTTGAGAGTAGGCTTTATCACCCTCTGAGGAAGATACAGTGGATTTTCCTTCGACACTGTAGCAGTAGTATGAGATGTGGATCCTTAAGCTTCTCTATAATTCCATGGGACTTTGTGTAAGTTGATAATAGGATATTGTGGTCTAAAAGGTAAAGAAATTGGCTCTGGTGCAGCCACTTTCAAAGGATTCTCAGCTCCTTTGAGTTGAATTGCTTGTATGGGAAATGGTTTGACAGTGTCATCAGCCTGAGCAGATATAACTGCTACTAATCCCTTTCATTTGGTTGGACAGACATTCCCACTCTCGAGTATCACAGTGTCATCGTCTGCCAGCTGCAGGACATCGCAGTCAATTAGATTCTGAATAAGGTGGCGGAGTGCCCATCATTCTTCTGTGTTGTGACCACGAGAATGTGAATGATATTGACATACCCCATCAAACTTGAACCGTCTTAAACGGGGATTGATTGGAGGTAGAAGGGAGGTGATTCTTCCTTCGTTGATTAGCATTTTAAATATCTCCTCCATCGGTTGGCCGAGGTATATAAATTCCCTTTTATTGGCAAAATCCCGACGGGCTTTAGCATTTTCTCTCTACGCAACCTTATCCTCCATAGCTTCGCTTTCTGAAGGGGATGGTGGAGCATTCATAACAAAAGGAAGGACATATGCATGCTCTTGGTTAACTAACTGGCATGTGACTTGATGCTGATGGGTCACCAGTTCTACCAATTATTCAATTTGCTTACAAAGAGCTTTCATCTTTCATTCCATAGCAAATTGAAACTTTACGTAATCCCATCTGTCAACACCATCTTTGATGGTCTGAGATGATTCGCTGTTAAAATTGGAACTTTGTCCAGTTCTCCAACTAATCATGTTGACCTCTTCTTCTTTGTGTTGAGGAAGAGGGTTGTCTTGCACATGAGGTTGATCTGGTTTGGTAACCACGATCTCATCATTGTCTATCAAATCTTGGATCTTGCGTTTCAAGGCCCAACCATCTTGAGTATCATGTCCAGGTGCCCCAGCATGATAAGCACACTTCCGAGTAGCATTGAAACCCCTCTCATTAATGTTAGCTGGTGGAAGAAGTTGTGTGATTTTCTTCTAAGTAGTAAGAAGAGCAAGAATATTCTCGAGCGAGTCCCCTAAGGGTGTGAACGTTCGAGGGCACTTTGCATCTCCACCTTTAGGTAATGGAGGGTTTGAAGACTGTGCTTGAAAAGGGGAGTAGTTTCTCCTCTGTATAGGCATGTTCTGACTGCCTTTTTGACCTTGTAGTATCAAGGAAACATCCTCCTCTTTCTTTTTATGGACCCTCCCGGGGTTGTTTCCATAAGATCCAGACTGGATGTGTTCAGCAAATGCTTTAAGAGCGGCTAGGTCTTGAATCTTTCCTGACTTCAACCCCATTTCAGCCATCTCTCCATGCTTGATCATTTTAGAAAATTGTTTGCCAATACCAGCTAAGACTCTTTCATAGAAAGGAGCTTCTTCTATGTTTATGAAAGTCATGACCATTTCTGACTCTGTCATAGAAGGAATAACTTGAGCAGCAAGGCGCCTCCAACTTTGAGCGTACTCTCTGAAAGACTCATTAGATTGTTTCTTAACCTTGGTAATCCGGTACCGTTCAGGAGCCATCTGAGATTGAAAACTATATTGAGTGAGGAAGGCATGAGCTAGCTCTTCCCAGCTGTAGATCTTTGAGTTGTCTAATCTGGTATACCATGAACGGGCTTCTCTAGTCAGACTCTTCTGGAACAGCTGCATTCTGAGCTTCTTGTTTTATGCATAAGATCCAAGTTCTCCAATGAACACCTTCAAATGTGTGTAAGGATCCCCTGATCTGTCATACTTTTCAAAGTCAGGGGTTTTAAATTTCTCTAGATAATGAACACCAGAGAATATGCAAAGGTTAGCATATGAAACACTTCCATGTGTTCCAATCCCTTTGAGAAAACGAATAGTTTCTTCCATTTAAAGGACCTTCTTCCTGATATCACCGGTGTCTGGATCTCCTTTGAGATGGATGTTTTCAAGGTCTTTATTGGTCGTATCCAACCGAGGTTCTGGATTTGTTTTATCCAAACCTTGTGTTCCTCCCTGTATAGAGGATTCTATATGTGTAGGCATCTTTGAGCCCTGAGTAGACTGATGTAATTCTTTCAGCAGAACAACCAAATCTATAATTTGTATACTTAATCTGTCAAATTCTTCTCGAGAAATGGGATTAGATTGGTTAGAAGAAGACATGATTGGATGTAGGCTCGTGGCCTTTTTAGATTTTGAGCGGGTAACAGGCCCAATTGTTTCCCTACAAAAGACTTATGTAGTTTAGTCTTAGGGATAATGTAAATGCTATCATAATGTGTCCATTTTAGGAATATCATTCGGCAAAACGGGTGTTATTTGATAGCATGTCATGTATGCACAAATATTCTTCATATTTTCCATTACATAAAGATGAACAGGGAATAAAATTACTAGTAAATAATTTTATAAGTAATTAAAAGTGGAAAGTATGAAGAGACTTCCCTCCGCGTTTGGTTTATCAGAGGTTAACCTATCTTAGGGTTACTCTCGCGGCTTTTTGGCATGAAGGTTCCCAGATCATCGCAATCTGCTTGACGGGAAGTTAATCCGGTCTTTCAATTGGAGTGAATCTAGGTGGTACCTTTTTTGAGCCTCGTTGTAATTAGTCTCCCTACGAGTCCAGTAATCAAACACTGACACAATAGCCTCCTGATGAAGGAACCACACAACATACATTCACATACAACGTGTCTCACCGTTTATGAAAATGATGACATGTGCGAAGCACTAATATCACAGATAGATATTTTGCAGTGTAGTAAGTAAATGCATTCGTACACATTCATCATAATTGTAAATGCAACATTCACACAGAAGCGTATAACAATTTTGAAAAGCTTGTAGTAGCGGCTTAAACCCTCTTACTGGTGTCCCCAGCAGAGTCGCCACCTGTCGACGTCGGGATTTTTATTTGTCCATTTTCTTTTCTTGTTCTTTGGTGTTCTCATGTTTTGTGAGATTTGTTTGAAAAAACAAGTGAAAAAGGTCTGACATGTATAATGTCGACGATTTGACTGTAAGAGTCGCCAGTTGGTGTTTTTAACTGGTTACACCAACGCAACTGAGAAAAGGTTTGCACATTGACCCATTGATGTGACACTGCTAAACGGGTCTGTGAAATCGAGATTCATTTGGGTTCGGGGTTTTGATTATGCGAAGGGAAGGTGTTAGGCACCCCCCGACATCCGTGTTGCCACGGTGACCGCCACTTTTCAAGAAACTGTTATATGAATGTGTGTGTGTGTGTGGATCAATGTGAAATTTATTTGGAAGTAGTGTGAGGCCTCGTTCGCACCTATATAGAAAGGGTTTGAATTTATATTAAAAATTCAGTTTTAAACATGATATAGTAGTGAAGTTTTGTAAAAGAGGTTTTTTCAAACCCTATGCTCAATAGTAATTGAGACCTTTTCATACTTCCATTTTATTATTAAATGTTCGCCTTGTTTGCTTTTATTTTCGAGATGCGAAACATCTTTGAGAAAATAATATACAACAGTGCCAAACTTCTCATGGGCATGAAAGTCGTCTAAGGAAATTCAAACATTGTAAATAATGTACAAGTCGCTACAATTTGAAAAAGTCCATCACGGAACCAGAATCTAGATTCAATGAGATCAATATGTGATCACATGATTCCTAGGCTCACATGATGCCGCAGTTTATATGAAAAGCAGAAAGCAGTTATATATATAAAAGCCGTAAATATATATATATACATACATGATCAATCACCACTGGCGATATAAGGTATTGATTAATCTCGGGTTTTAGACCTCTCAGAAACATCTGTGTCATACGTTCCTCATTCTCCACCAAATGAGGTGCAAACCACGATAACTCTGCAAACTTTGCCTCGTCTTTAAGACACCGCTCATGTTGTTCTATTCGATCTAATAAACTCTACCTCCTTCATATACGCGAATACTTTCTCGGAAAGTACTTGTCATTGAACGATTCAAAATCTTTCCCAAGACATGTTAAGTGCGGCTGGTTGGGTACGCTTCACAGATTCCCACCAGTAATCTACCTCACCACGGAACATAAAGGTGGCGAATGGAACCTTCTGTTCCTCCGTGCATCCCAAGACATCGAATATCTTGGTAATTTGCTTGACCCATGTTTCCACATTAATCGGATCGGGCTTTCCCCAGAAATCTGGTGGTCCCAACTCCTTGAACTGTTTGGCTGTGACAGACCACATGTTGCCATTATTCCCACCCATATTTTGTACACGAGTCTCCCTCGTCTGATTTTGCATGAACTACAAAAAGCTCCTAAACATTCCATCATTCATCGTTTGCTCGGTAGTGTTGTTTACAGGAGTAATATTGCCTTCCTGTTGCACGTTCTCCTGGTTTGTGACTAAAGGTTGTTCCACAGTCTCATACACTCCATTGTTAACGTTCTCAGCAGCCATTCTTAAATACTGCCATAAAGCAAGGGTTAATTAAACAAATTAACATATCACATAATATCCCTATATTATGACCAACCAACAAATAAGCTTAGATAGGACACACTAGCGAAGGATTTACTCATCTCTCCCCCCCTAGTTCTATTCCCCGATCTTCGCCAGAGACCATATCCTAAGCTTTGATACCAACCGTGGCGCCCGAAATAGGTATACAACACCCATTCTCGAGTCGCCAAATACATGGTACGAAAAGCAAACTACAACTTTAATAATACAATTGTCGTTCAAAATACGACAAACACAAATGAGAGTTTAAATACAAATATTGTCTTATAGATAATATCCACACTCAAATAAGTCCTCATTACAATTATTCATACACTATTTTATAGAAATAGTGAGGATCTAAAAAACATCTTTTAGAACCATCACTCCATACCCCGACTCGATCCTCGCTATGTTCTCACCTCCTAAGAAGAAAAATGGAACAAAAAGGAAAAGGGTGAGCTCAACTAGCCCGATAAAGAATATTATGACTAAGATAATATAAAAAAATTATCATTAGTCTTCAACAGGAAAAATCGATAGAATATAATAGACAACAAGTTTTAGATCAATATTCCGCAATGAAGCAACAAATCCATTAGAAGAGTCACGTGGCGAATGAATTCTACTATCTTCTAATATTTAAAAGTTCATCATCAATATTTTATCCCTGTAAGAACAATCAATATACATCTTTAATCAAATATTCATTTTTGCACTACAGGCCAAAGATATTCATTTGTATCACCAGTTGGTCATGTTCATCTCAACACCTGTTTATCTTTGCACTACGGGCCAAAGATATTCATCAGTTAATCATTCATCTTTGCACTACAGGCCAAAGATATTCAGTAATATCATCATTTAAGACTAAGGATGATGAAAAATATTTTAAAGAAAACGAATCTAGTGAGACAAAAGGACAAATATTAAGGATTCGTATAATAGTTTATCCAAGATCAATAATACTTCATAATAATTGATTGTACAGAATTCGGATAGAAAGCCAAAGGAAGCTTGTACCGAGCAACAACTCTCAAAGTATATAAATACTCATAAAAATACGCTCGATAATCTAGAGAGAAAGAAAACTTGTTTCTGGTGTGATTTTCAATTCTAACCTAAGCGTCTATTTATAGGAAAATGCTAGAATGCCATAGGAGACTAAAATAATAAACTAATATTATTTCTTTTTAATTTCCTATGCCACCTACCATTTGAAAAATCCAAGCATGCCTTCTTGGACAAAATCAGCAGCCCATGTGTGTAATCAACACCAACCAAAAAGTGGGTCCCACCCATAAATTAAAAAAACCATTCTGCCTGAAATCGAATTCTCTACAACTTTACAGAAGAAACTTTTTCCAAATTTCCAACAGAAAATATCTGAAATCCACAAACGGGTGATTTTTAATACTTCTCTTCCAACAAAATACTGATAAAACACCTCAGCATTAATTCCTTCATTTATAACCACATAAACAGATCCATCATTTATATCCACATCAAATAAATATTTTCTTATCATATAAATCAATAATTAATTATTCACAAATAATATTACAGAATCACAATTATGTCAACCAGACCGTTCCCAGGAAAGAGGGGGCTTTCCAATAAGGATTTCTCCTTACTAGCATGCAATTAGGTGACCAAACCTCTCCTTAGACAGAACTTTCTAGACATTGCCAATAATGTTATCTAATAATATTATAAAAATAATATGAATTATTGATCTGATAATGGGAAATATTGTGCAGTGACAATTATTGAAACAACAATAATATAAAATATCAACGCAACAATTATTGAATCAATAAAATAAAATATTGAACAGTAACTACTATAACAATTATTGAGTAGTGCCTTCTTACGTCTTAATAATTCAATAATTTGTCTTGATCTGGTAATACCGCTCTTATCTTGACCCAGCGTATTCATCGTATTTTAACCACGAATATTCCAACGATTGTTAATTGTGAATAACTACGCCGAAGTTATTTATAAAAACTCATACTTTGTCATTTTCTTCATCCGACAGTTATTCATTATGATCCCCACGAATGGCTGCGCCGTCGTACGAATATTCCTCGACAAAAAAGAATATTCCCCGACAAAAATGAATATTCTATAACCACTTGCTTATTTTGTAAAATTTGCGCATTTTACCCATAACCAAAGCATTATATCGAATTAACCCTTATTAATTTAGAATAATGAATAGAGGAAAAATTCAATTTTATTCATAATAAGCTGGGGTCTTACACTTGGGAACATTTAACCGTTAGATTTGAGGATGGGTACCCGACTGGTGTCGAGTATGTGATATCCACCGATAGGATTCCTCGCTTCACAGATAGAGGATGGGAACTCTATTTGGGAGAGCGTGCTATTAGGAGCACCACAGGGGAGATTCGTATATCGATCTTGCCTCCTCCCATGCGTTATTGGCCTATATCGCAATCACGTGACATTGATATCTCATTGATGGATGTTGACAACTTTACGTTGTCAGATGGTCTATATACTCAAGATATGTTCCATCGTTTATGGTCCCCTCGTACCATCGGAGCCCAGACCCGCGCCACTCAGTTCATGGGAGATATGGTTCCTGGATCCGTGATGATGATTGACTGAATGGCCTGTGTCTGAGATCTGACTCATTTGACACAGATTGATAGCTTGACCTGGTAGTTGGACTGGGCAGATTTCTTTATTCGATACTTGGGAAGAGATCCTTTAGAGGTAGATACTTTTTATCCTTCTAGCTTTGGGGCTGGCCCTTTAGGTGACCTATATGGTTTTACCGGCGTAAATCCTCCATTGTATAGGCCTGACATCCCTCTTGGCGGAGATCTAGTGACTCAGGAGGAGTTACATCAGGTGGACAGGATTGATGATGTAGACATTGACACCATTGTCTTCTTCCGATGTGTATTCTTGCTATATTTTTTGATAGGCCTTTATTAGATAGTGGGTGGTTGTTCCCCATTCTCGCTATATCTTTTGATAGGCCTCTGTTAGTTGTTGGGCGTTTGTGCCCCATTTCCCTGTATTTTTAGTTGTACAGAGATGATGTATTAGATGATGATGTACTTAGGAATGTATGTATTGTTTTATATTCCCTACATCATATTGCCATCTATTGTTGATCATACATGTATCGTGTTATGCATATGTATGTCCAAAGATATTCAGCATTGACCCTTGGATGGTCTTATGATATGGCCCACATAGATGTCTTCCTCGACAGTTAGCCGCATTGATCACACCCCACCAGTATTGGTGGTTTTTCGTCTAAGATCCTGGTATGACAGTTTGTCACCTTCCGACCGGGTGACCGTAGATCAGTTATTATAGCATTCCATGTCCATCCTGATGTTCTAGGTTCCTACGGGTTTTGTAGAGGGTATGCTGGAGCATTGGGTACCAGAGAGGCAGGTTTTCTGGTTTGACACCCAGCAGTTGACTCCCACCTTAGAGGAGTATGAGCGGTTAACGGCTTTGCCACTGGACATGCCTTACGCTCAGATTGCTATTGGCGACATGAGCTGTAATATCCAGAGTGTTTATGATAACGATCCTTAGAAAAAGAAATGAATGGGTTAAAGAATATATAATATTTGATATATGACTGTGTTTAATTGAATGTTATGTAATAAAACCTAAAGTTGTTGAAGAAATGAATGAAGTATATATATGTAAAACTTTTTGCTAAGTTAACGTGTTGAAGTTATTCAACGATAATTGTGAAAGAGATTTTGCGAAAATCGAGTAAGAGAGGTTTTGTTGATTCCGAATAAGGAGGGAAGGATGTGACATCCCGGATTTTTAAGAATTAATAAATGAGAATTTAATAAATAAAATTCTTATTTTAAGATGTTTAAGTACGAGTATGTGTAAATGTGTTATATATTGTGAAATATATGAATTGGTGTGAAGAGAATTTAAATGTTAATTTAATATTTATTGAAGTAAATAAATATTTTAATTGAACTATTTATTGAGATTATGTGATGAATATGGAGTAATGTAATTAAGTGTATTATATTAATTAAATGATTATTTAATATTTAATTAATATGTAATGATTTTATGTTATAGTTCTAATTTAATTGAGATAATGTAGTGATGTGGTAATTATTACATAAAGTTATAATTAGCGAGTAATTATAATGTGACAATTTTATGTGCTTAATTGATGTTAAACTTTTAATTAATTAAATTAATTTTAAGATTTAATTAATTAAAGGATAACATTAAGAATATGTGTTAAAAGGATCTATTAAAAGAGTTAAAAGAGTTTTTAAAACCGTTTTCCCAAACAAGGCCTTACTTTTGTTTTAAACATGTTTTACCCAAACAAGCCCTTAACTATTAAAACCTGTTTTTAAAATAATATGTTTTTGACAAACAAGCCTTAGGGCTTTTAAAATTCTACTTCTGTAACTTATATATTAAATTGATAATTAGTATATGTAATTATATTGAGAGTTACATATTCTATAATTATATGTGTTATATGTATATTGTATATACACTAAGTTATGTTAGATTTCTAAACCTAAGTCTAAACTAAGAACAAAGAGAAGAAGAGAGAATAAGAGGGAGAAGGCTGCTATTGATGGAGAAAAAGAAGAAAGGAGAAAAAAAAAAGAAATCAAGAAGGCTTGCAAGAAGAAAAAGGTAAGAAATTGAAAATTTATAATTTTTGTGCTCTCTTTTGTTAGATCTTTATGAACCAAGCAACTTCTATTTTGGATCTTTAAAAAACTCATGATTTACATGAGTATTGGTATTTTATATGTGTATCAAAGTATTTTTGAAATCAAAAGTTAGATCCAAAGTGAGAAAATCAAGTTTTGTACCAAAAGGTTTAAGAAAAAGTTTTCTTTTGCATGCTATATATTTTTATGTTAGATTCATTGGGTTCATGTGATAATTGGTTTAAAACATGTTAGCATGCTAGATACATGAGTTAAGGGTAAAACCCCTTTGGAATCATTTAAATATGTTAAAAAATGAACAAGTTATGAATTAAATCCCAAACTACCTTAACTGTTGAACACAAGCTACTGATCAGTCACTTCTGTCCATTTTTCTGGGAACAAAACAGAACCAAAATAAATGTTTGATACATGGAAACTATATTTCGGGAAAGTACGAATCCAATGATACCTATTGGACCTAAATCCGATTTGTAGATTTTGTTTTATAAGCGTTTCCGTTAAGGACCCCAAATCTGAAAAATGAACCTACTGTTGAAGAAAACCTTGCTGACCAGTCACTTTGGGCCTGATTTCTGGGACCTAGAAAGATTGGAATTTGGTGCTTGACAACTTAAAACTATAGTTCAAGAAGATACGGATCCAACGAGTTTGATTGGGCCTCAATCGGAGTTGTGGATCTCATAATACAAGCGTTTCTGTAAAAGACTCCAAAATTGAAAATGTTTACAAGGCATGTAACGGACAGTCGGTAGTGGCCTGTTTTCAGGGTTCTATAATAGTCCAAATGGACTGTTTCTTAAGCCTAAAACATAGCTCGGGAAGCCACGGTTCTAACGATACAAAATGGGCCCAAATCAGACTTGTAGATTTTCGTCTACAAGCGTTTCCGTGGAGGACCCCAACTTTAGACCAAAATTATAGAATAAATAGAAAATAAATATTAGAAATTCATAATAAAGTTTTTAAAAAATTATTTTAAGTTATAAAAATTAACATTTAATATTTTGACAAAAAATTCATTAATATTTTAATTTAATTAAATATTAATGATATTAAATTTATTTAATAATTATATTAAATAAATAAGTTAAAATGATTTTAATACTTTAAAAATCATTTGAAAGTAATATTAAGGTTTCAAAAATGTTTTAAGTTATAATAAATAACTTTTAATATTTTGATATGAATAACATTAATATTTTAATATTAATGGTAATTATTTAAAAATGATTTTAATACTTTAAAAAATTATTTGAAATTATAATAAAGTGTTAGAAAATATTTTAAGTTATTTTTAATGACTTTTAATATTTTGTGATGAATTTAATTAATAATAATTGATTTATTTAATAAATGTATTAAATAAATTATGGAAAAATAGTTTTAATATTTTAAAATCATATAAAATGATTTAAAGTTTAGAAAAATGTTTTAAGTTATAAAAGATAACTTTTAATATTTTGCCATGAAAACATTAATATTTTAATATTAAGGGCATTTATTTGATAATGATTTTAAGCTGTTTTAAAATCATTTAAATGTGTTATTAAGGTCTTAAAAATAATTTTAGATATTATAAGTGATTTATAATATTATGTCATGATTTTCATTAATATTTGATATTAAATAAATATTAATGATAAAGGAATATTGTGGTATTTAAATCATTTAAATATGATATTAATGATTAAAAATCATGATAAATGATAATAATTATTTGAAAATTGTTATAAGTCTTTGAAAAATATTTTGATTGAATAATTAATTATCTAAGATAATTGTTAACCGTTTAAGTAGAGTCTTAAGGAAAATAGGCTTGATGTTTATCCGAATAGGCCGTCGGGATGTCGAAATTATACCGGACTCAACTCAGACTGAAATAGTTTAACTTGATACCGAATTTTAGGTTTTTTTATAGACTGATAGGATTATGTGGTAATTTGTTAGGTTATATTATAATTGTATTTAACAGTACTATACTGTGATGATATTATTTTAATATTTGGAGATCAGTATTATCTATATTAGTTCTTCAGACAAAGCGATATAGGTTGCGTAACGGTAATCAACGGTACAGGTAAGTTCTCTAACTCGACCTTGAGTTGATATTTTTGAAATATGCTTGGGGTTAATCATTACTGATTATACCATGTCTATAAATTATTGATTCGTACTATGTGCACATTGCATGTATTCATCATGTATGAAAGGCTGATCACCTTCATTACCATTTGGTCCAGTTAATTTATTCATGTTCATTATTCGTTCAGCTATTAAAATTTATTCATGCTATTTCACAATGTATATATTGTAGAAAGTTAGACAGCTTATTGTTTAATTTTTTCAATCATGATATATCCTTAATTGAACTTATACTTGCTGGGCAAAATTGTTGCTCACCCTTGCTATATCATGATAAACATTGGAGATTAGGATGAATACGTCAGATATAAGAAAAGTCAAAGATAAGTCAGCTTTGGATTATATGTGCAGCTAAATTTGTAACAGTAATGTATGATAATAACTTTGTTTATCAGATAGGATATTGATTTAGGTATTATGTGAAGGTTCTCGACCTTGGGGATAGTGTGTAATGTTTAATGTATAAATAATTTATGTTTATATCTTTCACAATAGTTATAGAAATAGTATACCAGATCTGTAGTGATTTAGGACCCAGATCCGGGGACGTTACATGAGCCGGTAGTTCATGACCCTCACCGGACTGAGGCATAGAGTAGTACAGAATGAGATTACATCTGGCCATGTGGTTTCCTAGTGTTTTCTGATAAACAGATTTGGCTCAGTGGACAGTTATGCACGACACTCCGGGGATTTCACCACGTTAGAGGATCAGTGGCGTATGGCCAGGGTAGACGTACTCATGATGTGTGTAGTGGTTTATGTCTACATGCCATTGTATATGGATGAGCTGGACATCAGTGTTATCATTGCAGTGAGAGCTATCAGGGAGGGTCATACCATTGTGTTGATGATTATGACAGAGACATTAAAATCGAACATGTATTGTTATACCTATGTTGTAGGGGTATTTATAGGCAGCTTGGTCATGTTGTATGTATAGTTCATGTCACACTTGAGACCGATTGGCACCTTCCGACGGCATGGGTACTATTTTTCCCATGAGATAGCCATGTCTTACTCCTTTCAGCCAGCAAAATGTATAGATGTTGCATCATGGTCGGTGTTTTTGGCAGGGATCGGGGATCCATTTCACATTTTGCCGCATACATGGCTCAGTTCTCCCTATAAATTCATTACTCATGTACCTGGTATGGATTATCTTCCTCAGGCTGGTTTGAGGGGCATGACCACTTATCACCCACTGGCTGTGATGTCACAGTTTGACTAGTTTCAAGATGTGCATCCTTTTGAGGGAGCATTAGGTCAGCATTTGACTTCTCGCCATTTGTCAGCAGAGGACAGATCCAGGCTGTATGCCTGTTGGGATCAACATGAGCTAGTTGAGTTTTCTATTAGCCATTTGGGCTGTTTGATAGAGTATTCTGCATGGATGGAGGCAGAGATCACATTAGCTATGGTTGTATCCATAGAGCTGGGGATTAATTTTGATGGTGGATATCCCATAGAGGACATTGATTCTCCCACTGAGGAGGAGCTATTTGCTGGGTTGCCAGCAGCTCTTGTTGATTCTCCCATATGATCGCTATCAGTAACCCGCATTCGATAGAGAGTATTTTTGAGTAGAGCCTGCATCTGATGACATTTGAGAGGGATCAGGCTAGGGCCTTGAAGTTGACATCTCTTGCTGGGAGAGATGTCGCTCTATTGAAGAGAGATGATGACTTAGCTTATAGAGGCACCGCTATTGGTGAGCGGGATGAGGCTAGATCATCTAGAGGTGCAATGATTGTTGAGCGGGATGGTGCTATATGTTAAGCCCCCAAAATATGTATACATCACCCATCTTGAGTCGCCAAATACATGGTACAGAAATCAAATACAAACATCTTTAATACAACTGTCAAGTAAAAAATACGACAAAACATAGCTGAGTTTTTACATGAATATTATCTTCTAGACAATATCCAAACTCAAATTCAATCCTCATTACATTTATTATCACACTAAGTAGTGAGGACTACTAAAACAACCATCTCGGACCATCACTCCATTCCCCGACTAGTCTCAGCTACGTTCTCATTTCTTGAAGAGAACAATGAAAGCAAAAGGGTGAGCTCAACTAGCCCAGTAAGAAATATTATGACTAAGATAATGCAGAATAAATTATCATTAGCCTTCAACAGTGTTAAACTGATAAAATATAATAAACATCAAGTTTAACCGCAGCGGAACAAACAATCCATTAGAAGAGTCAAGTAGAGCATGATATCTACTATCTTTTATGATTTAAAAAGTTTTTCAACAATTTTATCATTTGAGACTCGACAATAAATAAACCACATCATCAAATCATCCTTGCACTACGGGCCAAGGATATTCATGTAATCATCAATGGTCATGATTATACCAAATAATCTCTGGTCATAATCATACCAACAACTGTCCATCAATGCACTACAGGCTAATGAGGACTTTTACCACATCATTTGTAACATTACGGGTCACGATTATACCGAATGATCCATGGTCATAATCATACCAATCAACAGTCCATCTATGCACATAAGCCAAAGATGACTTTCATCACAATATAAACATGAGGATGATGACAATGATATAAGCATTAATCAAACGAAATCAAGGATAAATTTTAAAGACCTTAAATTTATCTAGAGTTTAAAAATATCCAAATTGTCAACATGATACTGCTTTGTGGAGTTAAATTAAAGAATAATATTCATGTATCAAAAATAATTTGGACAGAAAATAAATATATTTTTCGGGTGAATAGTACCCCGTGAATAGTAGCCTGTGAATAGTACTTCAGGAATAGTACCTCATGAATAGTACCCCACATGAAAAGTGCCCTAAATACCTGAGTGAATAATATTTGAGTGAATAGTAATTGGGTGAATAGTAACCCGTGAATAGTAACTCGTGAATAGTACTCTGAAATAAAAAGTGCCCTAAATACCCGAGTGGATAATATTTGAGTGAATAGTAATCGAGTGAATAGTAACCCATAAATAGTAACTCATGAATATTATTCCGGTATGAAAAGATCAATAATTATCAAGAAAGCTCATAATAATATTTTCATGAAAAGATACTGGATGAAGCGCAAATATCAGGGATATTCTACTAATTTCATAGAGTATAGAAGCAATACTTTAACAGAATGAGTGTAGAATTAGGAATATAAAATGAAATAATATTACTCACATACTACAGAGTATGAAAGAAAATATTATTTCTACGAATACTGAAAAATATAATATCCCTTACCTCAGAAGAAGACTGGATACTGGAATAGTGAGGTAGCAGACTTCTCTTCTTCTTTCTCTCTATAGCTTCTCTCTCTATAATTTATCTTGTGAGTCTTAGTGAATTGGTGAGAATGGAAGAAGAATGAGCTTCTATTTATAGGAAAATATAGTTTTGATAATTGCACGTTTTAGAGCTCAAAATATTACAATATAATACCTTCATCTTTTTCTATCAAACATGCACCACCTCCCCTAATAGTACATCATGTGAATCAATAGTACAATCATGTGAATCAATAGTTCTATACATATGAAAATAATAATTATAGTATAGTACCTTCATCTATACCTCTATTTTTAATTTAGTCATGCAAGTATTATCAATCTTGCGCCACCTCCCCTAATAGTATATGCGAATCAATAGACACAAAAATAGTTATAAGCATGAGAATTAATAACAATTACTTGTTCATTTATCCGATTAATTACCGATAACCTCCGGACATCAATTATTATAGAATCAATTATTTCCATAACACTAATAATCCCAACATATTCATCATCTTTAATCAATATTATATTCTCATTAAATATTTAACTCACAACGGATCATTCCTAGGAAGAGGGGGCTTTCAATAAGGATTAATCCCTATCAAGCATAATTAGATGACCAAACCTCTCATCGATGAACTTTCTGAGACATCGACAATATTACGAAATAATAATATGAATAACTTTGTTGTCTCAATTATTAATTTAATAATAATAAATATTATGCAGATGATACTGTGACAATAATTAAATCAATAATATGAGAGATATTATGCAGCAATTACTATAGAAATAATTGAGAATAACTGAGTGACTTCTCACGTAAGCATCAATAATCAATACCGTGTAGTACTATGCAACCACGCGTATTACTGTACTTTTACTATCGGGTAGTTCAACAGTTTAACGGTAAAACTTTCACCGTTATTTTTATAAAAAGATAATTTTATCATTTTCTAACTACGACAATACTTCTGTTGTGGGGTTCACCAATGATTGTGCCGTCGTACGAATATTCCATGTTAAAAAGAATATTCCCGGACAAATCGAATTTTATATAACCACTTGCTTACTTTGCAAAATTTGTAAATATTACCCACAACTATAACATTATATCAAATCCACACCATAATATTCAAAAATATATTTCAAGAAAAATTATTCTTTATTCATAAAAGTTGGGGTCTTACACTATATCTACCAGAGACATAGCCATTACAGATAGTACTACAGTGAGGCCCCATGCTACTGCTATTATTGCAGAGATGAACACGTATATTGATGAGCATAGTTTCACGATGCAGTTGGCTGTGGATTTGTTGGCTCGTGTAGATACCCTTGGGCAGGAGCTTACAACATTACCTCCTTCTTCGGAGAGAGATGCCATGTTTGACTTGATAGCTCGCGTATACACTGATTTGTAGATGGGCTCATATTTTATTGCACAGACTAGCTTAGCTATTTTGTCATGTACAGTACACATTGTATATATCAAACAGTATTATATATGGTAGGGAAATATATTTTGATTCACTTCCCTTTTAGTTGTGCCTTGTTATTTGCTTGATATTTGTCTATTTCTTCAGGGCTTATGATCTTGATGTATTCTGAACTCCCCCTTGATGGATGGACATTGAGATGTCTTAGGATCTTTCAGAATAGATCGTTGATCCGTGTGTATCCCTACTCTTTGGTGACTTGGGACTGGTTTCTGTACGTAGTAATGGAGAGGAGTGTGGCTTTCCTCTCTGAGGTTGACCGCACCACAGATGGTCGCTGGTACTCCTTTGTATGGGGGAGCCTAGATAGTTCCATGTCTTATGAATTGGTTTTTCTCTTTAAAGACTCAACCGCAGCTTAGATGGTCGCCGATTCTCCCATTAGTGTGGGGAGATTAGTTAGTTCCATCCCTTTGGTCTAAAGCCGATGAAGTGTGGTGGATTGAAGGATGATCCCAGTACCGTCAACAAGTTTTTGTGTTATGGTAGGGGGTTAGACCGAACCATGAATGGCTGCATACATACTCTTATTGAACTGGAGATCAGGTCTACGTAGTTCGAACTTGATGTAAGAGGTTCAACGCTGTATGTGAAAGGGTGTAGAAGGGTGTGGAGATGTTTTTTTTATGTGGTATGACCGGGTCATAAAAATGGTTGCCTACGTACTCCCATGTATTGGGGAGATTAGGTCGATGTAGTTCACCCCACGTGTAGGATAGATTATCGATGAAAACTTTGATCCCATGTACAGGACAAACTGCAGGTGAAAAAGTCTTATCCCTATTTGGACAAAACTACAGGTGTGAAAAGTTTTACCCCTGGTGGGACAAAACTGCAGGTGTGAAAGGTTTAATCCCTGGTGGGATAACTTGAATTGAGCAAAAGTTTTAAAACCAAAGTTGAGCGAAGGATCTGCTGATCCAAAACTAGGCTGCCAGTTTAAAAATTGTGTTTGTTCCTAATGGGGAAGATGGGTATGAAGAAGGGTTGTATGTAGTGTAGGGTTAAAAAGCAGAAGTGACTGGGGATCTGGTGATCCCAAAACCAGGATGTTTGTTTGATGGTAACTTCAGACATAGTACCATTTTATGGTGTCCGAGTTGATGAGCTATGAAAATTCATCGCTGTCAATTTCCTGTAATCTGAGAGCACCTCCTGTCAATACCTCCTTGACAACAAACGGGCCTTCCCAATTTGGGGTAAATTTTCCCTTGGACTGATCTTGGTTGTCAACGATCTTCTTCAAAACCAAGTAATGTGGTTTAAATTATTATAGCCGGACTTTTCTATTGTAGGATCTGGCGATACTTTGTTGGTATAACTGACCATAGAAGATAACATCGATTTGCCTTTCGTTTATTAGAGACAATTAGTGATACTTATCTTGTAACCATTGGTCATTATCCAGCTAAGTGTCTATCAACACTATGAGGGATTCCATTTCCACCTCTGTGGGGAGCACTGCTTCCATCCCATAGGTTAATGAATAGGGGTTTACCCCAGTGGAAGTGTACATTGAGGTTCTGTAGGCTAATAGAGTCAAAGGCAACAAGTTAAGCCATCCTTTGTGATTGGCGAACATCTTTTACATGATCTTTTTGATATTCTTATTAGCCGCTTCAACAGAACCATTCATCTTTGGACGGTAGTTGACAGAGTTAAGATGTTTGATGTGGAATTTATTTCATAACACATCCATCATTTGATTATTGAGGTTCTTAGAATTGTCTAACATAATTACCTCTAGTTGTCCATATCGACAAATGACATTATTTCTGATGAAACCAATGATGACTTCTTTGGTAACCCTTGGGAAGGAGGCTGCTTTAACCCACTTGGTGAAGTAGTCAATCATGGTGAAGATAAACTGATGCCCATTAATGGCTTTGGGCTCGATGGTCCCAATCACGTCCATTCCCCACATTGAGAAGGGCCAGGGCGAACTCATATTGTGGAGCTCCCTTGGAGGGGCTTGGATAGCATTCCCATGAATTTGGCATTAATAGCATCTCTTGATGTGATCATCACAGTTAGCTTTGAGAGAGAGCCACTAATGCCCTATTTTGAGGATCTTTTTGACAAGTAGAGGGTTGCTCATGTGTGGACCACATACTCCACCGTGGATTTCATCCATGAGCCTCTGAGCTTGGTCCTTGTCCAGACATCTGAGGAGACCTAGTCCTGCATCTCGTTTATAGAGTGCATCTCCGCTCAGTTAGAATTTCATAGCCATTCGATGGATCCGCTTTTTCTTAGCAGGACTCGCCTTAGCTAGTGTAGATCAATCTTGTAGATACTCCTTGATGTGCTGATAGCAATGGTGTTGGATGGGAGATAGCTCATCCAATACTTCTCTAATATAATTCCCATAGGCTGGATCCTTTTGCAGGGCAAATGTGATGCTTGGCATGTTTTCCTTGTCAGGTATGTTGATCAAGGAGGCCAAAGTTGTTAGTGCATCTGCAAAGTCATTCCAATTCCGAGGAATGTAGAGGAAGGTTATTTCTTTAAACTTCGAAGCCATCTGGATAACCTGCCGATGGTAAGGCAGCAAATGTATCTCTTTATTGTGATAGATTCCACTAGTTTGCATGATTACCAATTTGGAATCTCCAAACACATTGAATCGCCTAATGCCCATTGATTGGGCAAGTTTCAACCCCATGATACAGCCTTCATACTCAGCTGTGTTGTTAGTACTGATAAACTGCAATTTGACGGTGATGGGATACTGCTCCCCCGTCATGGCTACTAGAATGGCTCTCGCCCCAGAACCTTCCATATTTACAGCTCCATCAAAATACATCTTCCATGTCTAGTATACATCGTACTGATGGTATTGCTGAACTGTCATTACCCTTATATCGGGGAAGTATGTTTCTAAGGGTTTGAAATCCCCTGAAGGTGCGGCGACCAGTTGATCCACAATTCCTTGACCTTTGATAGACTTTTGCTTTACGTAGACGATGTCAAATTACTGTAGAATCAACTGCCATCTGGACAACCGATATTTCAACATGGGTTTACTAAACACGTACTTGAGAGGATCCACGCTGCTATGACCATGGAGGTAATGTTGTAACCTTATGGAAGCCTATGCTAAAGCACAATAAGTCTTCTCAATCAGAGTGTACTTGTGTTTACTGTTGCTGAATCTTTTGCTGAGGTAGTAGATAGCTCGCTCTTGGCCTCTATCGTCTTTCTGTCCCAGCATGCAGCCTATGGCATTGTCATTGATGGACAGGTACATGAATATGGGAACACCATCCTTGGGAGTTACCAACATAGGAGCTTTGACTAGTTGCTCTTTGATTGTAAGGAAGGCTTTCTGACACTCATCATTCCATTTTATGGAGGAGTTCTTCTATAACAGTATGAAGATAGGCTCACAGGTTGCTATGAGTTGGGAGATGAATAAGCTGATGAAGTTGATCCTTCCCAAAAATACTCGTATTTCCTTCTATGTCTGAGGAATTGGCTTTTCCATGATGGCCTGGATTTTGGTGGGATCCAGCTCAATCCCTTTGTGGCTGACTTGGAATCCTAGTAACTTGCCTAATTTAACGCCAAATACGCACTTGGCTGGATTCACCTTCAAGTTGTACTACGCAACCTGTTGAAGAGCTTTTTGAGATGGTCTAGGTGGTCTTCTTCCCTTCGGAACTTTATAATGATGTCATCCACATATATCTCTATCTCTTTGTGAATTAAATCGTGAAAAAGAGCCATCATGGCCCGCTGATAGGTAGCTCCGGCATTGATGAGGCCGAATGACAACCATCTGTAGCAAAAGGTTCCCCAAGGCATGATGAATGCAATTTTCTCACGATCCTCTTTAGCAGCCATGATTTGATGGTACCCCGCAAAATAATCATCAAAGGAGTAAATGTCGTATTGAGCAGTATTGTCATTGAGAATGTGGATAAATGGTATGGGAAAGCTATCTGTAAGGAAAGCTTTATTCAGATCCCTGTAATCCACTCAAACTCACACCTTTCCTCTTGGTTTAGGCACGGGGACTATGTTGGATAGCCATTCAAGGTATGTTGATACCATGATGATGCCAGCTTGAAATTGTTTCACAATTTCTTCTTTGACTTTTAAACTCCACTCAAGTTTTAATCGTCTGAGCTTCTGCCTGACTTGCTTGAATCCCTCTTTGATGGGGAGGCGATGAATGACAATGTTAGTATACAAATCGACAATGTCTTCATGAGACTATGCAAACACATCCTGGAATTGGGTTAATAGAGTAACCGTGTCATTCCTTTGGTTTGGAGTAAGGTCCGTACCAATCTGGATTAGTTTGGGGTTTTCTAAGGTTCTGAGGTTGAAAGAGGTGGTTTGATCAGGATTTGGTTTGGGTTTTTCTTTGACCCATTGTTTGATCTCGTGAGGTATCTCATAGTCCTTATGTACTTCCATCAAGTTTGAGTGCAGCTTTAAATCAAATTACAGTCCTTGTGGAGAATAGGCACCTCATCAGCAAGTTTAGGCACATCTAAATTTAGAGTCCTGAAACAAAGATGCTTCCACTTAATATATGAAACTGTTTAATCATACAAAGAGTTAGCATGTAATGACAAAACAACTGTTAATACTGTACAAAAAAAGTAAGCAGTTATGGCTATCTACAGGGCAGAGGGAGTTTCTACCCTTTTTACCCTTGTTGGCAAATGCATGGAATGCTGCTCCAATTGCCAAGGGTGAAGTCATGTTGAACAACAGTGATGAAGGGGCTGTCATTGTCCTCTTTCTCCCGAATGATGACCATGATATCTGGACAAACATCGTCTGGGATGTCTCTATTCATACCCTCAATATGAACAATGACGTGCATGTTTGATAACCGCCTGGAAATGTCTTATTTTCGTCTCCGTTCCTTTTCTTCCACTTCTGGATCTGGAATCTGGACCTCTTTTCCTTCAACCGGTATCAGCTTAGGAAACAATATAGTCATTAAATGGGCAGGCACCTTTACCGGAGACCGTACAGTCTCATTGTCTGTAGGTTGAGACAATCGCCGTGTGGCTGAAGTTGAAGGAACCTGTTTGTGTTTGTAAGGATTCTTATTACTGGATCTAGCAGAATAGCCTAGCCCGGTTATTCTTGTTTGACTGGTCATTTAAATTGGACGCTTAATGCCCTAATGATCTTTGCCCAACCCTTGTCCAGGTTGATAACCCAATGATATCATCTCTTGAGTTGCCGACATTACCTCGACAGAAATTTTGGGTATGAGAGGTGGCGCCCCTATAGGATGATAGTGAGTGTTGCTCACCTCTAGGGCCTGGAAGCTGACAGGCTCAACTTCTGAATTGAAGCTGATGAGTGGCATGTCACCTTGTTCAGGACATTCCGTCTCATCATTAATAGTGACTAAGCTATTGTTAATGATGTATTTGAGTTGCTGGTGAAGGGTGGAAGGGACGACTCCGGGCATATGAATCCATGGTCTCCCCAAGAGCAGGTGTTGGGTAAACTCTATATACGCACAACACGCAAGTATACGTGGTCAACAAGTAATAAAGTGATAAGTAGAGTATCGTTCCCGCAGAGACTAACTAGCAATAATCTTAACTTACAATTACCAATTTCCTATTAACCCTAATTTTATTAAACAAATCAACTCAATGATTAAAAATTAAAGAAACTACATTAAAGAATAATTAAGCTATCACAAAACAATCACAAATATCAAAATCTGGAATTTCAAACAATTAATGGAGAATTAGACTTATGATTTCACCCTAAACTTCACTCTGTTCTTAACACCTTAATTCCAATTCAATTCACTATCCCATTTTATTAATCGAGAACATAAACGTAGTATTAACCACCTCTCAATACACTAATACCGTATTAACTTAAATGCACAATTAAGATAGAAACAAGTTAAACACCTTAATTAACTAACTCACTATATCTCTATTTGAATTATAATTAAAGAAGGTTTAAGATTAAGTCCTCTATCCGATTACATGTGATGTCAAGCATATCTATACCTTAACATTCATCAAGATTCTGCTATTCACAAAATTCATGAACACATGCTATATTAATTAGGTCTAGATTTGAATATCCTCTCTCGATTCCATACAAATCCACAAAGAATTGTTGATCAGGCAATTAATAAATTAAAGCTCAAATCAATATAGATAAACTGGGAATAGATTATTGAAATGAAAATCAAAGGTTACAAAATCATCGTTTCATTTAAAGATCCATCATAAGCCTAAAAAAATGAATTAGTTCATACTAAACAAAATAAACACCTAAATCATAGAAATCATTCTTTTGATTACAAATAATAGCCTAAGACGAAGAATATTGAAAAACACCCTTCACGTAGCCTAGAATAAATCAATCTCTTGAAAATCTTCTCTAAATACTCCTCCAGCTTGCTGCTATGAAAAACTCGAGATCAATATTCGTAATATGCTCTTTTTTGTTGTTTAATTTGATGTTAATTAAGTAGTAGATGTCCAACACACAAGTTCCAACTAAAATTCCTTTAATTAGAGTTCATATGCTATCCAATGCTAGAAACCATGCCCAAGAAGAATTTCAATCACAACAGACACACCCAGAATCGACACCCCGCCCCGTGAAGGGGTCATATATTATAAACGCCCACCGGAATGCCACCTTTATGTCAAGCTTGAATGAAGACCCCCACCCCAGTGGGGGTGTATAAACTAATTATGCCACCCCCACGCTGCTACCTATCTACTAATCGATTATGAGACCCCCTTCGTTGGTGGGTATATAATATATAAAATGCACACCTTTACGGGGTGTAATCTGCCAGATGACTTGCTGAATTTCATGTTGTACTCCAATTTTTCTCTAATAGACTTTAAATCATCCCAATTAACTCCAAATGTACGTTAAAAGCCACAACCACCATCCTACACATGCAATAACACAAAACGAGTAAAAAAGAACATGCTCACAAGAATTTAGCAACAAATAAGCATGAAATAGACATTGAATCACGTATATAAAATCCACTTATCAAAATACCCCAAACTTATACCGTGCTAGTCCTCGAGCACAAAACAACTACATGCAATACAATGAAATGAAATGAATATAACCTCACTTATATGCTTTCGAATCCAACAATATTGCAGAATCAAGATTATCTTAACAGCCTCAGTGAACACAAGCAACTATACAATATCAATTACCAAAAACCAGTCTACAATTCCGTTTTAATCCTCAAATCTCAAGCAATCATCACTGATATAGTGTGTGTGTGCAACATCCATGATAACTGATATAGACTCAAATTCAATACATAATCAATATCTTCGAAGGAATCATACAGTGAAAACTTAAAAAATTCAAAAATAGACAACTTCAACTAAAACTAAACAATCACTAATCTCGGGGGTTCAAGCAGGGTACTTATACTTTATTTTTATATACTTTTTTTCACGGGGGCTTTTTGCTCTTTTCCCTTTTTATTCATACATTTTTTTTAGATCTCATATACATACATACATGACCGTGTAATGTCTCATCCCATTAGGCTGACAGTGCTACCCCTTAGCGAGCTTTCCACCAATGACTCCAAGTCCATAAAAGACCTTAGGGCGCTAGGTGTAAAGACAATCCCCTCGGGCATACTTGCTCAAGTAACAAAGGCCCCGAACCAAGACTAGTCACGATATATATATTTATTTAATTTTTTTTATTGATAGATAAAGCTTATATACCCCACATATCATCTCCCAAACTTAGGTTCTTGCCTAATTTTCACCTTTACTAACTATCCTTATCATTTTCTCATTTACTCTAGCATTATCCTTTAGAGATCATTTATGTATCAATTTGAACTGACCAGTCAACAACAATGTTATTATTCGTGCTAACCTTAATATACAGGTTTCAAACAAGCTCAAGATTCGATTCATAGCAAAAATTGTATCACAGTTCTAATACTCAATACTGTATTTGTTAACTTATTGTCAATCAAATCATTGGGCCACAAATAATATGAACTACAACATTGATGGACTTACGCAAACACAATATTTAACTAACTAATTTTTTTTTTATATAGATAACAAAATGCACTATTTACAAAACTAATTACTATGCAATGACAAACATTAACCTACACTACTATGTATGCACCTAAGCTATCATGCAATACTGAAATTAAGATGCAATACTAAAATAAAAATGACAAAATGCAACCTAAGTACTACATATGCATGCAAACATGTATTTAAATCCCCCAAACTTAAGTAATACAATGTCCTCATTGGATGAATAGTCAAAATAAGTACGTGAGGACTTCCCTGCTATCGCTTAAGTCTGAGGAGGTGGTTGTTGTTCTTCTTCGTCCGAATCACTTGGTGGAAACCGTGACATTGGCATGGGCTGTTAATATGGAAATTGGGCCACCGGGTTGAAGCTTTGAAGTGTTGTGTTGAATGAGGCAAAAGATGCGTTTATAGCATCAAACATGTGATCTTACCTCATTGACAATCGCCTCATTTCCCGTCGTGTTGCTTTGTTGTGCGCATTCATTTGGTTTTGAAAATCAAGGAACTGAGAATCGATATATGGCTCGACTGCGGTACCGCTTCTTTCGGCCCTTGATCGCCTATGTCTTCATCATCATCCCCTGATGTCTCTATAGCATCAACATTGTCTTCCGAATCTGACGAAAAATAAAACCCAGACCACGCGGATGTGACTCGCCCCCTGCCCATACGGAATACCGCGATATCATTCTAGAATCAAGTAATGCAAGCGGCATCTGTGTAGGCTCGTTATCGGACCATCTAACCCCTGCATTACGACAAAACCCACAAATGAGTGATGGGTGTGGCAAACCTCCAGAAAAATTGCCACGTAAGTACCGGCGGATGGATGAATAGATAATGGCCCCTACGTCGATAATGAAATCTTTCACAATGGCGTACAATAGTAACGCCTTCTCTTTGGTGACGTCCGAGGTGTGTTGGGATGGAAGCAATTTGGCGCATAGGAAGGCGTACCAGATTTTGCCATACCTACTAAGGTCTTTGCTATGGAACAGGGTGCCTATTTTCCGACCCTTGATCCAAGATGTTCCTGCTTTGTCATCTCCGTGATTATAGCATCACAGTCCAGATCAGAATTACGTAGATGAGCATAATGGCATTGGCGAGGTACCCGCAGTTGGTAGTATGTGTTGATTGCGTCGGCGCTGGATGTAACCAACCGACCTCGAACAAATGCGTGGAATGGTTCTTTGTCCTCAACATTTGCATAGAACTCCTTGACAATGTTAACAATGGCTGGTTCCGACTCCTCGGTGAATTTGGTCCATCCCTTTTGGTAAATTTGAGGCATCATCTCCCCATCATTAGGATCCAGTGCCAACCCCCGCTCCGGTGTAAGGGCTTTGGTGAGCATGTAGTTATACCGGTCGGCAGTAGCGACACTTGCAAATTTTCGGCGATCGGAGGTGCAGGTTGGTTGAGATGGCCGTGAACTTTCTCCCCTTTGGCGTTTAGAAGATGATTGTGATTATCTCTCTCTGACTTGACTTGCTTTAGCTCTCCCCAAACTTTTCAATTTAATCCTCTCTAGCTCTCAAGTATACTCTATGAATGCTCTATATCAATTGGTTTGAGAGATGTGATTTGAGAGGTAGTGATATATATAGAGGTGGAAGGATGGCTACTATTGGTAGATTGAAGAGGTGGGGTAATTATGGGAGTTAAGGAAGTAGTGGGGAGTAGAGTGGTGATGGTAGTGGGTGGTGGTTATGGGGTTTAATTGATGTAGTGGGTGAGTGGGAGAAGTGGTATATTATTGGGAAGGGGAGAAGTCTGCGTGTAACTGTCAGAAGTTGGTTGGATTCCAGGACCCCTACCCGTGAAGGTATTATTACTTGGAGGGCCTACCTCCGGCGGGCTGTGTATTCTGTCATCAACTTGTGTTTGGGGACCCCACCCACAGGTGTTATAGTGCTTTTGAGGCCTTCCACCTGGCTATATGCTATACTCTGTCAACAAATCTTGGAGACCCCATTCCTGGGGTTATAGTGTAAAGGGGCCGCCCGCGGGCCATGCCATCTCTTGTCGAACTCCTTTGTTTTGCTTCAATGTGACTCACTTTTTCTTCAATGTAGTGCTTGATCATCCTTTATCCATCCTGCGTGACATAAAACAAGAAGTTTAGTGGGTTGTTTATAATGTGAAGTATTGTGGAGAGATTAACTAGACTTTCATTGTATGCTACTAACTAATAATCGAATAAAAACTATAATTTAACGACTATAAATGAAAAATACGAGAAATAAACTAAAGATTGGGTTGCCTCCCAATTAGCGCTTGATTTTAAGTCGTTCAGCCTGTCTACTTCTTGCTCATGTTGTGTCGATCAATGTGATGGCGATCACGTCAGTGTTGGCTTCTCCACCCCAATAATGCTTCAAACGATGTCCATTTACTTTGAACGTATCTAGTGGATTGTGACTGTAGAGTTCCACTGCGCCATGAGAGGAAACCCGCTTGATAGTAAATGGTCCCGACTATCTCAATTTAAGCTTTCTGGGGAACAATTGCAGCCGTGAGTTGAACAATAGTACTGATTAACCTGGCTCGAATGTTCGATGCATAATTTTCTGGTCATGCCATCTTTTTACCTTTTCTTTGTATAATTTGGAATTCTCATAGGCGTGAAGGCAAAATTCGTCGAATTCATTCAATTGAAGTAGCCTCTTCTCCCCTACAGCTGCTTGATCAAAATTGAGTTTTTGCATCGCCCAATATGCCTTATGTTGTAGCTCGACCGGTAAGTGACATGCCTTCCCGTATAGTAGTTGATATGGTGACATCCCAATTTGTGTCTTGTATGCAGTCCGGTATACCCATAATGCATCGTCCAATCTAAGTGACCAATCTTTTCGACTCGGATTCACAACTTTCTCTAATATCTTCTTAACTTCTCTGTTTGATACCTCACCCTATCCACTGGTTTGAGGGTGATACGCTGTGCCTACCTTGTGGTTAACCCTATACTTAGCCAAAAGAGCTGTAAACGATTTATTACGAGTGACTACCTTAAATCACGATTATTGCTCTTGGTGTGCTAAACCTTGTGAAGATGTTCTTTTGTAGGAACTTGAGGACCACTTTGGCATCGTTTGATGGTAATGCTGCAGCTTTAACCCACTTCGATACGTAATCCACCGCGAGTAGAATATACTGATTGTTCAATGATGATGGGAATGGCCCCATGAAATCGATACCCCATACGTCAAAGATTTCCACTTCAATAATCATTTGTAAAGGCATCTCATTGCGTTTCAAAATGTTGCCCACCCTTTGGCACCTATCGCATTGTTTGACAAAATGGTGGGCATCCTTGAATAATGTAGGCCAATAAAAACCTGCTTGTAACACCTTCGTTGTCGTCCTCTCACTTCTATAATGTCCGCCATACGCGGATGAGTGACACTCACGCAGAATATTCTTCACTTCACTATATAGGGGACTTGTCGTCGAATCATTTTGTCGGCGCACTACTTGAACAAATACGGTTCATCCCACATGTCCCATTTCACATCATGAAGAAATTTTCTTTTATGTTGTCTTGTGAGGTCAGGTGGTAGAATGTTGCTCACAAGAAAATTTATATAATCGCCATACCAAGGAATCTCTGCAAAAATCCCAAATAATTGCTCATCTGGGAATGATTCATTGATTTCACATTTACCTTCCTTTGCTTTCCCTTGGTTTTCTAGCCTAGACAAGTGATCTGCTACTTGGTTCTTCGTCCCCTTCCTATCCTTTATTTCTAAGTCAAACTTTTAAAGTAGGAGAATCGATCGGATAAGGCGTGGCTTAGCATCCTTTTTCACTATCAAGTACCGAATCGTCGCATGGTCTGTGTAGACTATCACCTTAGTCCCAATCAAGTAAGCCCAAAAATTTGTCAAATGCATACATCACTGTAAGCAATTCCTTTTTCTGTGGTTGTGTAATTCATTTGAGTCTCTGTAAGTGTTTTGCTTGCATAGTATATGGCATGAAACACTTGGTCTCGTCGTTGGCCCAAAACAGCCCCAACCGCGTAGTCACTTACATCACACAAAAGCTCGAATGGCATGCTCCAATCCGGTGCGACTATCACTGGGGCTGTAGTAAATTTTCTCTTTAATAATTCGAACGCTGACTTGCATTCTTCATCAAAACTTAAAATAACATCCTTCTCTAAAAGTCTGCATAGAGGTTTCACAATTTTAGAGAAGTCTTTTATGAACCTTCTGTAGAACCCAACAAGTCCCAAGAAACTCCTAATACCCTTAACTGAGCTCGGTGGAGGCAGTTTTTCTATTGTTTCCAGCTTTGCTTTGTCAACCTCCAATCCTTGAGCTGAAACCTTATGGCCCAAAATTATGCCCTCTTCAACCATGAAGTGGCATTTTTCCCAATTTAGTACGAGTTTTGTATCCTTACATCACTGCAACACCATGACCGATTCTTTAAGCAAATATCAAAGCTGTCTCCATAAACCAAAAAAGTCATCCATGAAAACTTCAACATTTTTCTCCACCATATCTGAAAAAATGGCCATTATACATCGTTGGAAAGTTGCAGGTGCGTTGCATAACCCAAATGACATCCTTCTGAATGCAAATGTGTCGTAAGGGCACGTGAATGTCGTCTTTTCTTGATCCTCCGGAGCGATGACTATCTGGTTATAGCCCGAGTACCCATCCAACAAACAGTAATACTCATGTCCTGCCAATCTATCCAACATTTGATCAATAAAGGGTAGCGAGAAATAGTCTTTTCGGGTTGCCTTGTTCAATTTTCTATAATCCATGCAAACCCTCTAACCTGTCACTGTTCTAGTCAGTATTAATTTATTGTCCTCATTCTGCACCACCGTCATTCCTCCCTTTTTCGGCACACACTGGACCAGACTAACCCATTTGCTGTCGAAAATTGGGTAGATGATACCGGCATCCAACCACTTTAATATTTCCTTCTTCACAACTTCCTTCATAATTGGGTTAAGTCGCCGCTGTTGCTCCACCGTTGGTTTTGCCTCATCTTCCATCAAAATCTTGTGCATGCAATATGAAGGGCTAATTCCCTTTATGTCCGCGATTGTCTACCCAATAGCTAATTTGTGTTCCCTAAGTATCCTCAACAACTTTTCTTCCTGCAATTCGTTAAGTGCAGCTAAAATAATAACATATAAAGAATTTTAATTGCCTAAATACGCATACCTGAGGTGTTTAGGGAGCGACTTAAGTTCCAGCTTTGGTGGTTCTTTCAAAGATGGTTTCAGTTTTTCTGCGGCTACTTCCTCCGTGTGTGCAATGGTTCAAACGGTGTTACAATCTAGAAACTTCGTGGCAATGAGTCTTGCATTTGTAAGTAATCCACCAATTCCGGGTCGTCGACCTCTTCATCCCCCAATAACGTTGTTCCTAACGGATCATTGACCAAACTCTTGCTCATATCTTCACTAATGATTTGCTCAATTAAATCCATTCGAAAACATTCTTCCTCATCCGTAGGGAATTTCATGGCCTTGAACACATTGAATTTTATTTCTTAATCTTGGATCCTCATAGTCAGTTCTCCTTTTTGTACATCTATGAGTGTCCTACCCGTAGCAAAAAATGGTCTCCCTAGGATAATTGGGATGTTCTTGTCCTCCTCAAAATCCAGAATGATAAAGTCCATGAGAATATAAACTTATCCACTTTCACTAAAATGTCCTCTACTATGCCTCTCGGATATGTGACCCGACCTATCATGCCAACTTGTGAATGAAATATTCGTAGGTCTTGGCGCGCAGCAAACCCAATTACGTATATCTTGATAATGGCATAAGGTTTACACTCACCCCAAATCACATAAACATTTCTTTGAAATGCATATTCTCGATCGTGCAGGAATAGTGAAGCTCCCGGGTCCTTGAGTTTTGGTGGTAATTTACTGCTATAATACCGCTTTACACTCCTCGGTTAGTCAATTGTCTCAAAATCTTCCCATTTCTTCTTCCTTGACAGAATCCCTTTCATAAATTTTGCGTAGCTCGGCATTTGCTCTAGGGCTTCTGCAAATGGTATGTTGATCTGAAGTTTCTTGAACACTTCCAAAAACTTTGCAAATTGTTTGTCTAATTTCTATTTTTGGACCCTCTGCTGAAATGGTGGTGGTGGATAAACAATTGGCTTATTGTTTAGCTTTATTTCCTCACTCTGCTTATCCTCACCCTTGCTTCCTTCAACCACGTTACTATCATCAACTTTTTCATCCGGAGTCGCTGAATTTTCTGCATTAGTACCCTCAAGATGTTTTTCACTCATGATGTAATTGCTCGACACTCGCTTCATGGTTACCCTTCGGTTTCTCTCTCAGATCACTTGGTAGGGTCCCTTGTGGCCTGTTATTTAGTGCTAAGGCAATTTGTCCCATCTGATTTTCCAAGTTCTTGATGGCTATTGCTTGAGTTTTCATGGCTTCCTCATTACTAGTTATATACTTCGACACCAATTCTTCAAAATCTGATTTCCTTTCATGATGTTGGGCTGGTTGTTGGTGATTCTGAAAACCTAGGGGATATGTTTGTCGTGGACCTTGATGTTGCTGATTATTGCTCCATGAGAAATTCGAATGATTCCTATTTCCTTGATTGTATGTGTTCTGGTACATGTTCTCCTGAATTATGTTATAGTTGCCCACAAACTGGACAAATGCTGGATTAATTGTGTATTGATCCATTGGGTGCTCTCCCGTGCACAACTCACATATAACTGCCACTTGCTGTGCTTGTTGAGCTTGTACCCATGTCATAGAATCCAACTTCTTTGAAAGTGCTAAAATCTGTGCTTGTATAGCTGTCACACCATCCAGTTCTAAAACCCCAGCTGCCTTTACCTGTGTCATTCTCGTTGTGGGCTAGTGGTAGTTGTTAGCCGCCATGGTTTCAATCAAATCATACGCTTCCTTATAACTCTTAGCCATGAATGCTCCGCCCCGACGCTGCATCAATACTCGTTTTGAGATTCCCATGTAGTCCGGTGTAAAAGGTTTTCATTTGCAGCCACTTAGGTAATCCATGATGTGGGCATTTTCTGAGCAATTCTTTGTATCTCTCCCATGCCTCATATAACGACTCCCCATGTTGCTACTCAAACATCGTTATCTCGTTCCTCATCTTTGCAATTTTCGCCGGTGGAAAGAATTTGGCGAGGAATTTCTGAGCTAAGTCCTCCCATATAGTTATCAATCCAGGTGGTAGAGAATGCAACCAACTCTTCTCCTTGTCCCGTAGAGTGAATGGGAACAAGTGAAGTCTCACCGCATCATTCGACACCCCATTGTACATAAAGGTGTCGTAAATTTCTAGAAAGCTGACTAGATGCTCGGTCGGATCGTCATTTGCCAATCCCCCAAACTGAACTGAATTCTGAATCATTTGAATTGTTCCAGGATTGATTTCAAATGTGTTAGCAGCTATTGCGGGCCTGGTGATGCTTGACTGCAGTTTAGACACCTTGGGTGTGGCGAAGTCCCTTAACGCTTTCTGATCTTCGGCTGCCATTTCCTCTTCCTTCTTAGATGTTTCAAATTCTTGCCTCGTTTTCTTGATCCACTTACTCAACCTCTGAAACCTTTTCTCAATTTTGTCCTCAAAAGGCAGCAAGTCTGAATTTTTGGACCGAGTTTGCATAAACAGCTTCCAACACCTGACATAAGAAGAACAAAACAAAAATAAAAATGTCTAAGTAAAACTGGATTAATTAAACTGATATTGTAAAACTATTAAGTTTTATACTAAATAGTCTCTGGCAATGGCGCCAAAAACTTGTTGGGTAAAATCTATATACGCACAACACGCAAGTATACGTGGTCAACAAGTAATAAAGTGATAAGTAGAGTATTGTTCCCACAGAGACTAACTAGCAATAATCTTAACTTACAATTACCAATTTCCTATTAACCCTAATTTTATTAAAAAAATCAACTCAATGATTAAAAATTAAAGAAACTAAATTAAAGAATAATTAAACTATCACAAAACAATCACAAATATCAAAATCTGGAATTTTAAACAATTAATGGAGAATTAGACTTATGATTTCACCTTAAACTTCACTCTGATCTTAACACCTTAATTCCAATTCAATTCACTATCCCAGTTTATTAATCAAGAACACGAACATAGTATTAACCACCTCTCGATGCACTAATACCGTATTAACTTAAATCCACAATTAAGATAGAAATAAGTTAAACACCTTAATTAACTAACTCACTATATCTCTATGTGAATTACAATTAAAGAAGGTTTAAGATTAAGTCCTCTATCCGATTACATGCGATGTCAAGCATATCTCTACCTTAACATTCATCAAGATTCTACTATTCACAAAATTCATGAACACATGCTATATTAATTAGGTCTAGATTTGAATATCCTCTGTCGATTCCATACAAATCCACAAAGAATTGTCGATCAGGCAATTCATAAATTAAAGCTCAAATCAATATAGATAAACTAGGAATAGATTATTGAAATTAAAATCAAAGGTTACAAAATCATCATTTCACTTAGAGATCTATCATAAGCCTAAAAAGTGAATTAGTTCATACTAAACGAAATAAACACTGAATAAATCATAGAAATCATTCTTTTGATTACAAATAATAGCCTAAGACAAAGAATATTGAAAAACACCCTTCACGTAGCCTAGAATCACAATCGTCTTGAAAATCTTCTCGAAATACTCCTCCGCAGCTTGCTATGAAAAACTCAGATCAATCTTCGTAATATGCTTTTTTTTGTTGTTTAATTTGATGTTAATTAAGTAGTAGATGTCCAACACACAAGTTCCAGCCAAAAATTCCCTTCAATTAGAGTTCATATGCTATCCAAATGCTAGAAACCATGCCCACGAAGAAATTTAATCACAACAGACACGACCAGAATCGACACTCATAGCCCACGGGGTTCATGTCTTAAACCACTTTTCTGTCAAGCTCGAATGAAGACCCCACTTCCTACGGGGTGTATAAACTAATTATGCCCATACCGGCAGACTACACATGCTCTACTAATCGATTATAAAGACCCCACCTTTACGGGGTATATATATATATAAATATGCACCACGTAGGTCAGTAATCTGCCGATGACTTCTTCAATTTCATGATGTACTCCAATTTTGCTTTAATTGACTTCAAATCATCCAAATTAACTCCAAATGTACGTTAAAAGCCACAACCACCATCCTACACATGCAATAACATAAAACGAGTAAAAATGAACATGATCACAAGAATTTAGCAACAAATAAGCATGAAATGGACATTGAATCGCATATATAAAATCCACTTATCAGCAGGTTATATCATGTAGCTATTTTGAGCACGTGAAAGGACACGCAGAATGTATGTGGACCAATTTCCACAGCCAGTTCAATCTCTCCGACAACATTTTGCCAGGATCCATCAAAAGCTTTGATAACCGTATGGCTGCTTCTGATCCTATTGAGATTGATATTCGTTTTCTCCAAGGTGGAATAAAGGCATGTATTTAAAGATGATCCTCCATCTTGTTAGGTTTGTAATATTCATGTGCGCAATCAAATTGCATAAATTAAGCGGAAGCGTAGAAAATCAGAGTTTAAAAAATTTTACAAACCATATACCCGGATCACCCTTTATGCACAATTATTAATTAAACGAAAAGATAAAGAATAAAATCATACCCTTGAAGATCGAGCTTCCTCAGGTACAAGTTCACCTCCAAATCCTTTCGCGTTCAATCTTGAATCCACCGGGTTTGGTTCCTTCCTTTGATCAACGTTAGCCACCCATGTGTTTGGCCTCTAGAGGTGATCCACTAAGGAAGAATAAAATTCAAGAAGATGGGTGTTATGGCTAACCCTAGTTTTCTATCTCTATAGAAAAGGTGTACTCTCCCAACAATTGAAATTATCTCGTATGTTCAAAAAGTCAACAACCCATATCATCCATAATAAGACTCCTCTTATTTATAGATGTGGGCAACCCACCTTAACAATTAAGGAATTGTGTTTTAATTAATTAAAATTCTTTTAATTAATTAAGCTCCCTAATCTTATTAGGGATAATTAATTAAACTCCTTTAACTAATTTTCTCTCCTAATTCTATTAGGAATAAATGAGAGTACTTATATTAAATTAATTCCTAAACTCTTTTAGAAATTAAAATAATAATAATTGTAATAATATTAATAAGACTCCTCTTATTAATTTATATTTAATATTTCTAAAATATTAAATAATAAATATTAAGCTATTTAATTTATTCTATCACCATAGATTAAATTAAATATACTTAACATATTATTACAATTATGCCATTAACTTCTTAAATAATTATTCTTCCTTTTATGGTGTGACCCTTTGTTCTCCATATTAAACCTAGGTTGTGAATAAATCAATTAGAACAATTCTAATCTTATTTAAATAAATAAATTAATTAATTAATTAATTTAAATAAATAATATTTATTCTACAATAGGGATAAGCCTCCCTAGCGATCAACGACTTTCCGATAATATAGATTCCAACATTAATCATTAAAAGAACCTTTGAGTAAATAGTTACTGTGACAATTCAATCCTTCCACCATACAATGTCCCAATTAAATATAAGACATGGAATTCTTCACAAGTCTTATTTTATTTAATTATATGTATTTCGACTCTTAAATGCCTAACTCCAAATAATGCAAATTAGAAACTCCTTTCTAATTTCATTACTCTTTTAACCAGAGACTACTTTGGGTTGTCATTTATCGAATCACATAGGACATTTCTCTTCTTTATTAGAAGTGGTAGATTCTTTATTGATCATACATTATCTCCATGTATAACTTATTATACCCAAGCATACCCTTTGATATACCCTAAGGGTCTTAAGGAATAAGTCAAAGTATAACTCATCATACACAAGATACTATGATGATCTCAAGTCCAAGGATTACTTGTACTACTATCACTACAGAAATTCCTATTGACGGTGCAAATAAAACTCCATTAGGTATTCCTTAGCGAGCCACGTTCAAAGAACTTATTCTCTAATAAGCACCTACATACTTGCTTTTAGTGTCTCCACACAAATGATCATGAGATCAATCATCCTCATCCAATGAGCAAGCAACGTATGTACCAATCTATCCTGGATTCACTAATCCCCAATTTAGTAATCCAACGATTGGGAACTATTTTAGTTTTAAGCTTTCTAAGAATTTAGATCTCATTAGAATGATCATCATCATTATTCTAAAAGCATTGCTTAAAACTATGGGTTTATCACATATTATAAAATAGCATTATGTAGATAATTAAAAGCCTTTAATAAATTAATACTTTTTATTAATAAATGAATAAGATTGTTACAAAGTATATGCTTTATCATCAAACATGATTGGCTTGTGTGCATACTACTTTCACATCTATCAAAACTCCTCCCACCATATATCCGGAGGACATAACCGCTATGTGTAATGGTTTGCAATGACCAGTCCCTTCGAGAGGTATGTCATCATCAGTGAAAGATATCACATTGTTGTTAAAAATGTGATCAATCAGATGCTGGAACTTTTTAACATTCACTAATTTTTGCAAATGGGCTTCTTCCAAAGCTTGTAGGAAGACCTTCATGTGGTCTTTGGAAGAGAAAACCAAGTCCAGTATGGAAATCTGTTGTGGAGCTTCTTTCAAGCTTAAAAAAACCTTGGCTTCATTGTGGCCCATAGTACGGAGGAATTCTTTAATTTTCTCCATGGGAACTTTCCCCTTTGATCTGATGGTAGGCTTCATCACCCGTTGGGGAAGATACAGTGGATTCTGTTTTAACACTACAATAGTTATATGGAATGTGGATCCTTCAGCCTCTCCATAATTCCATGGCCCTTTCTGTAGGCTGACAACAAGATATTGTGGTTTGTATGACAAGATGATTGGCTTTGGTGCAGCCACTTTCAAAGGATTGTCAACACCTTTGAGTTGAATTGCTTGTATTGTGAGTGGTATGGCAGCTAAATCATCCTCGGCGGATATAACTGCTACGACTTCCTTCCATTTTATAGGAAATGTGTCCCCACTCTTGAGTAATACAATGTCATTATCTGCTAACTGCAGGACACCACTGTCAATTAGGTTCTGAAAAAGATGGTAGAGTGTCCAACATTCTTCAGTGCTATGTCCGCGAGAATGGGAGTGGTACTGACATACTCCATTAGAATTGAACTGTCTTGAATGAGGATTGATTGAAGGTAATAGAACTGTGATTCTTCCTTCATTGACCAGCATCTGAAATATCTCTTCCATCGGTTGGCCCAGATAGGTAAATTCCCTATTATTGGCAAAATCCTGATGGGCTTTGGCGTTCTCTCTTTTTTGTAATTTTATCCTCCATTGTTTCATTTTCTGGAGTCAATAGTGGAGTATTCGTAACAAGAGGAAGGAGACTAGAATGCTCCTGACTGACTAATTGGCGTGTGACTTGGTGCTGATGGATCACCAGTTCTGCTAATTGGTTGACTTGGTCACAAAGAGCCTTCATTTTCTGTTCCATCATAAATTGGAATTGTGTATAATCCCATTTATCAACACTATCCTTGCTGGTGTGGGAGGATTCACCACCATAATTGGAACTCTGTCCATTGCTCTAATTAATCATATTAACCTCCTCTTCTTTGTGTTGAGGAAGCGAGTTGTCTTGCACGTGGGGTTGGTCGGGTTTAGTCACCACGATTTCACCATTACCAATCAAATCCTGGATCTTATGCTTCAAGGCCCAACAATCTTGAGTATCATGGCCTGGAGCTCCAATATGATAAGGACACTTCCTATTGGCATCGAAACCCTTCCCATTCGGGTTGGCTGGTGGAAGAAGATGGGTAATTTTCTTCTGAGTTGTCAGAAGATTGAGAATATTCTCGAGCGAGTCCCCTAAGGGTGTGAATACTCGAGTGCATCAGACTTCTCCACTCTTTGGCAATGGAGGGTTTGAAGAGCTTGAAATAGGGAGTAGTTTTTCCTCAGGATAGGCATGTTCTGACTGCCTTTCTGTCCTTGTAGTATCAAGGAAACATCCTCCTCTATTTTCTTATGGACCCTCCGAGGGTTTTTTCCATAACTTCCAGACTAGATGTGCTCAGCAACAACTTTTAGAGCGGTCAGCTCTTGAATCTTTCCCAACTTTAATCCCATCTTAGCCATTTCTCTATGTTTGATCATTTCGAAGAATGGCTTGACTATGGCAGCTAGGACCCTCTCATAGATGGGAGCTTCTTGTATGTCTATGAAGGTCATCACCATTTCAAACTCAGTCATAGAGGGAATAACTTGAGCAGCAAGGCGCCTCCACCTTTGAGCATACTCTCTGAAAGACTCATTGGCTTGTTTCTTGACCTTGGTAATTTGGCACCGGTCTGGAGCCATCTGAGATTGGAAACTGTACTGACTGAGGAAAGCATGAGCAAGCTCTTCCCAGCTATGAATATTAGAGTTGTCTAATCTGGTGTACCATCACCTGGCTTATCTAGTTAGCCTTTTTTGAAACAGCTGCATTCTGAGCTTTTCATATTCAGCGTAAGATTCGAGCTCTCCAATGAATACCTTCAAATGTGTGTAAGGATCCCCCAACCCATCATACTTTTCAAAGTCAGGTGTCTTGAACTTTTCTGGATAATAAACACCAGGGAAGATGCAAAGGTCTGCATATGAAACACTCTCGTGTGCTCTAATCCCTTTGATAGGCCGAATGGTCTCTTCAATTTGTAGGACTTTCTTCCTTATATCACTGGTGTCTGGATCTTCTTTAAGATGGATAATTTCAGGGGTTTTGTTAGTTTTGTCCAACTGAGACTCAGGTACTGGAGTTTCTTTGTCTGGACCCTGGGTTCCTCTATGTGCAGATGATTCTGTATGTAGCGGTATTCGTGGACCCTGAGTGGACTGGTGTAGTTCTTTAAGCAGAATAGCCAACTCTGTAATTTGGTTACTTAATCCTTTAAACTCCTCGCGAGAGACAGGAGTAGGATTAGACTGGCCAGATGAAGCCATACTTGGCTGTAGGCTTATTGCCTTTTTGGACTTTGAACGGGTAACAGACCCAATTGTTTCCCTACAAAAAGACTTATGTAGTTTAGTTTGAGGGAATGTATAAATGTAACATGCTATGTGATGTGTCCGTTTTAGGAATATTATCCTGTAAAACAGATGTTAGCTGGTTGTAAGATAGCATGTCAGGTTTTGATATAAAAGGGAATGCATTTACATATATTCCTTCATATTTTCCATTACATAGATATTGACATGGAATAAAATTATAAGTAATTGAAATATGAAGGTATGAAGAGACTTCCCTCCACGTTTGGTTTATCAGAGGCTGCCCTATCTTAGTCTCGCAACTTTTTGGCATGAAGGTTCTCAGATCATCGCAATTTACTTGACGGGACATTAATCCGGTCTTTCAACTAGAGCGAATCTGGGTGGTGCCTTTCCTGAGCCTCCTTGGAATTAGTCTCCCTAGGAGTCCAGTAATCAAACATCGACAGGATAGCCTCCTGGTGGAAGAACCACACAACATATATTCACATACAACGTGTCTCACAGTTATGGAAATGATGACATCTGTGAAGCACTTTTATCACAGGTAGATACAGTGCGAAGCACTAAATACAGTAAGTAAATGCATTCATACACATCCATCTAAATGTAAATGCAACATCCACACACATGCATATAACAATTTTGAAAAGTTTGTAATAACGGCTTAAGCCCTCTTACTGGATGTCTCCAGCAGAATCGCTGTAATAACCCAATATTTATGATATAATTAAATAAGAAATTTTGCATATAAATTTTTTTAAAAATAAAAGGTGGAATATGTGCAAGGTAAAGTGTATGTATTTATGTGATAAATAAAAATTTATTTATTACATGAATAATTGCAAATAATATTTTTAAAAAAGAATTATTGACCTTTATAAAATATATTATTATATTAATTTAATTTTGTAGTAAAAATATTTTATTATTTATTTTCCATGATAATATGATTATTGTATTATTTAATATATGAAACGATTAGTAGAATTATTATAATAACTATGTTATTATATGAATTTATTCAGATTAGTTAAGTTAATTATTTTAAATTAATTAATAATGGTATATATGAAAGTTAAGTCGGACATAGATTGGCTTAAATATGTTTTACTATCCTAAACTATCTGACATATTCCACTTTGGTGATTCACATTTAAATTTTTTCAATTAGATGATTGAAGTATTGATTTTTTTTCAATTTGATCCAATTTAGGCTGCCACGTCAGAAATTGCTGACGTGGCTATTTGGGTGGGGCATAAAGCAGCTGATGTGTAAAAAAAACATTTTTTTATTTTGGGTTAGTTATATACTGATATATTGAAGGTTAAAATAGACACAAATTTTTTATTAATAATATCATAGTAATTAAAAAATATCAAAAGCCCTCAAAATCGATTGAAGGCAAACCCCCAAAATCGATCAACAAAAAACCCTAGCTCATTGAAGTACAAATATCTCAATGATTTCGTTGATTGCTGGTTTTAATTGTTCTTCGCCGCAGCAGGAGAAGGGAGAAAATCCCGTCCAAAAAGATCAGAATACCAAACAAGCTCACAGCCGTTGATTTCTCATAACGATCGAGATCTTCAATCACTAATTTGTTCGTAGTCTGTAGCAAAAGCATTTTTAGATCCAAATATTCATCGTCGACTCTACGCAAATCAATATCGTAAATATCTTAGCTAAGGAACTTTGCGATTCAGATAATGACTAGAATTTTCGATGCGGACGGGCGATTAGAGAGGTAACTCGCTTCTGCACTCTTGCTTAGCGGTGATAGTACTTCTTCAAATTGAGTATTGATTCAAGATCCGACTTGACCTTGTTCTTTGACTTGACCTTGTTTCAGCCGTTCTTCTCTGGCTCAAATTCTACGTTTACGTACAGTCTAATATCTTTTCTTCACATCTCAATTTCGTCGAACACGCTATGAATATGTTAAATGTACAAACGAAGGATTTTATTTTTGTCCCTTCTCATAATCTTCAATAACAAAGTTTTGGAGCCATTTTTATTTGCTTGTATTTTCTCATTCATCCAAGGACGATATTAATCTCATTGGATTTGCTACCCTTTCCTAAGAAAAGGTTAGCGAAATCTTAGTAATTAACAATCACAACAGCAATGGTTAGAATTGAGCTTAGCAATTGATTTGTGGTAAGTATAACCAATTTGTGCTTCAGAGCTAGAGCTAGGCCTTTTTGTCGATCAATTGATTTGAGTGATTGATTTTGGGAGCCAGTTTAGCGATTGATTTTTGTCGATCGATGTTGTGATTGTTTTGAGGGCTTTTGATGTTTTTTAATTACTCTGATATTATTAATGAAAGTTTTGTGCTTATTTTACCCTTCAATATATAATTAACGTTTAATTCCAAAATAAAAATTTTTTTTTTTTCACACGTCAGCTGCTTTATGCCCCACCTAAATAGCCACGTCAACAATTTCTGACGTGGCAGCCTCAATTGGATCAAATTGAAAAAAAATCAATAGTTCAATCATCTAATTGAAAAAATTTAAAGGTGAATCACCAAAGTGGAATATGTTGATAGTTTAGGGTAGTAAAATATATTTAAGCCATATAGATTCAAAACCCTAATTCTTGATTTTGAATAAAGAATGAGAATAATAATATAGTATTAATTATATTTCAGTGCTATAAACATGTACTATATGTGTTGACTGATAATGGTTGGTCAATTATGGTGTAACAGTAGAAAACCTAGTATTGCTGTGATAAACCCTAATTTGAAACTCAATCCGACATTTATGATTGGTAAGAAACTGTGTTAAAGTGAAAAATGACAAATATAATAGATAATAACCCTAATTAGGGAAAACCCTAATTATTAGAAACCCTAATTTCTATTTGTAAACCCTAATTGCTAAATTAGGAACCCTAATCAATAATTAAGAAAGTTTAATGATAATTAGGAACCTTAATCCAAATGATCAAGCCAAGTATAATTAGTAAACCTAAATACAATTACGAAAACCTAAATTATAATTTAGGAAACTAAATTTTACATTTTTTTAGCCTAATTGGAAATCCTTAAAAATCAAATTGTAGAACCTTAGGGTCAAACCCTAAATGTTAGACAAATGACTAGAAAGCCATTAAAATTGTATGGAAAATGACCTAATTACCCTTTTTGTATTTCTTTATTAAGTTAACTTGTAAATCTTGCCAAAACTTTAGTTGGTGACCAACTAAAGATCAGCCATGCACTCAAAATTATACAAATCAGCCACAATATCTCAGCCAATACATTGTATCCAACTTATATATAGATCAAGAGAGAGAAATGTTCATAAAATAGCCCACTTGATTACCAATACACAACCTAGACCTTCTCTCTCTAAACCCCACGAAAAATAATAGTAGATCAGTCCCTAAACAAGCCTCTATTACACCAAGAATAGATCAATTTTTTTTTGGATCTATAACATTTATATGCACGAATTTAAAGTTTTCAAAATCAGGAAAATTTAAAATGATGTCTGACAACCCAATGTCAGACCTCATACATCTTTGTCTGTTTATAGTTTTGGTTGTTTAAATGTTTAAAGTTGTAGTATGTCATGTGGATTGTGTTCTGGTACTTGAATCAGGGTCAGATCTGTTACAGATTGAAAGTTATGGGTGGTCAAACCTCGTTGACCAACCATGACTTGATAAATCTAGGTAACCCAGATTGTTGCCTAGAAAGCTCTAACACCAAGTTCATGAGCTTTGATCTGTCATCTTTTTATTGTTTTGATTTTGTTATTGTATCTAGATTGTAGTATGGTAGATTAACTACAGATCCATACTTTGAGAACCTTTAAACATCAAACAGGTTGAGCACAGTGACTGGTCGAAGAAGGTCGGATGACCATGAAATCAGTTTTCTAGGTAACCCAGAAAACTGATAAACATGATCTCTGACATACTTTGACCGGCATGGATCTGATGATTGTGTTGTAGTTAGATCAATTTTATGTGATAGATCTATTCATTTACCATTGGTGGAGTTTTCCTACAACAACAGTTATCAAGCAAGTATTGGCATGGCTCCATTCGAAGCGTTGTATGGAAGAAAGTGTCGTTCTCCAGTATGCTGGGATGAGGTGGGTGAAGCAACGTTGTTGGGACCAGAGTTGGTACGTATGACTACGGAAAAGATTCAAACGATCCGACAACGTATAAAAACCTCACAAAATCGACAAAAGAGTTATGCTGATCTTCATCGAAAGGATGTGGAATTCGATATAGGAGATCATGTGTTGTTAAGAGTTGCTCCATGGAAAGGAGTTACAAGATTTGGAAAGAGAGGAAAACTCAATCCTCGATTCATCGGTCCATTTTTAATCCTCGATCGAGTAGGAACTGTGGCATATGGACTCGCTTTACCGCCAAGTATGTCTCGTGTTCATAACGTTTTTCACATATCCATGTTACGTAAATATGTGAAAGACCCGAACCACATTACCGAGTAAGAACCGGACGAAATAGCGGAAGATTTTACGTATGAAGAGGTTCCTGTTCAAATCTTGGAGAAGAAGGAACATATTCTACGCTCCAAGGTTATACCTCAAGTTAAAGTTTTGTGGAGGAACCACGATGTTGAGGAAATGACTTGGGAGTTAGAATCTGAAATGAAATCAAGGTATCCTTACCTCTTTGACATACCAGGTACGTAACCTAATTTCGAGGGCGAAATTTCATAAGAAGGGGAGGTTGTAAGACCCTAACTTTTATAAATAAAGATGAATTTTCTATAAATATTATTTTTGAATATTATGGAATAAATTTGATATAATGTTATAGTTGTGGGTAATATTTATAAATTTTGCAAAGTAAGCAAGTTGTTATAAAATATTCGTTTGGTTTGGGAATATTCGTATGCGACTACTCAATCATTGGTGGACCCTATTAACGGAAGTATTGTCGTAGTTAGAAAACGACAAAATTATCTTTCTATAAAAATAACGGCAGAGGTGTTACCGTTAAAACTGTTGAACTACCCGGTAGTAAAAGTACAGTAATACGCGTAGTTGTATAATAGCACACGATATTGATTATTGATGCTTATGTGAGAAGTCACTAAGCTATACTCAATTATTGCTACAGTAATTGCTGCATCATATCTCTTATATTATTGATTCAATTATTATCACATTATCATATGTATAATATGTTATAGTATTAAATCAATAATTGAGACGATAAGTTATAAATGATTAATAATTGTTGAAAGATTAAATATGTGTTGATTAAAAATAAAATGATTTGTGGTAATATTTATTCAATCCTTGATGTATATAAAGAGTCTGTTATGAGACGTTTGTGGTAAGTTTGATTATTTTATGGGGGGCCCATATGAGTCATCATCTAAGAGTCTCTTTGTGAATAGTAATTACCTTCGTCAATAGTAATTACCTTTGTGAATAGTAATTACCTTCGTCAATAGTAATTACCTTTACCAGACGTCAAACCACTTGCCGTTTCATATTACAAAGGTCGAACCACTTGTCGCTTTCACATTACAAAAGTCCGAACCACTTGTCGCTTCATCATCACCAAATCAAGCCACTTACCTTTTCACATGGCGCAGTGCTAAGCTAGAAATCTTCTATAAATAGAGGCCTAGTGCTTCATTATTTTTCACAAATTCATTCAAGCTATAGAGAGAGAAAGTATAGAGAATAATAGAGAGAAAGAAGAAGAGTATTTTGTTACTACACTATCTGCAGATTCAATCTCCTACTAAAAGTAAGGGGTGTTATTCTTTCTTATTCACGAAGAGAACTGTTGTTATTCCATTGCTTATTATTCATTGGAATAACTTTGTATACGTGGTTTACCCTATACTTGGTGACATTCTTCTATTATTCTGTTGGAACATCCTGCATGTGTTTTACAGGACTGGTTCCGCTCTTTATTATTATTCTGTTGGAACATCCCATGCATGTGTTTTACACCGGACCGGTTCTGTATTTATTATTATTCTGCTGGAACATCCTCATCTGTGTTTTTCGCCGGACCGGTTCCATTCTTTATTATTATGTTGGAATATCCACATTTGTGCGCTTTTACGCCGGACACGGTTTCGTTATTTATTATTCTCGCTGGAATAACTCGTGCATAAGGCCTATCGCATGCATGGTGATTTCTTTTGTTTTTCCATTCTTTTTATTATACTCGGTTGGTTAAAAATTTGACTTCTATACTCCATGAAATTAGTGGAATATCCTTGATATTTGCGCTTCATCCAAAGATCCTTTCATGGAAATATTCTTCTAAGTATTCTTGAATTTTACTCTACAAAGCGATATCATGTTGGACAATTTGGATGTTATTGGTTCTGGATAAATTATTTCTTGAACTTGTTTTATTGAATTCTTATATCATTGTCATCATCCTCATGTTTATATTATGTTGAAAGTCATCTGTGGCTTCAGTAGTGCATAGATGGACTTGGTATGATTATGACCAGAGAATATTCTTGTAATCATAATCAGTAATGTTACAAATGATGTGGTAAAAATCCTCGATGGCCCGTAGTGCATTGATGGATGATTGTTGGCATGATCATGACCATTAATGAATACACAAATATTCTTGGCCCGTAGTGCATGAATAATTGTGGTCGTGATACTAAAGAATATCCTCGGCCGTAGTGTGTGGGGTGATTCGATGATGTGGAATATTTATTAAAGTTCTAGTCTCAAATTATAATGATGATGAAAAACTTTTAAATCATAAAAATAGTAGATTTTATTTTCTACTTGACTCTTTTAATGGATTCTTTGGTTCCGCTATAGTTAAACTTGATGTTCATTATATTTTATCGCTTTAACATCACAGAAGGCTAATGATAATTTATTCGCATTATCTTAGTCATAATATTTCTTCTTGAGCTAGTTGAACTCACCCTTTCTTTTCACCGTTTCTCTTGAAATGAGAATATAGCCGGGATGAGTCGGGGAGCGGAGAAATGGTCCGAGGATAGCATTTGTAGTCCTCACTATTCTCGTGAAATAGTGTGATAATAATTGTAATGAGGACTCCTTTTGAGTTTGTATAATCTCTAGTAGACAATATTTGTATTCAAACTCACGCTTTATGTCGTATTGTACCACATACGCTTATATTAGCAAGTTGTATTTAAATTACATACCATGTATCCGACTACCCAAGATGGGTGATGTATACCTAATTTTGGGGCGCCACAATTGGTATCAAAGCTTAGGGATATGATCCCTGGCTAAGATGTGAGAATAGTACTAGGAGGGGAGAGACGGGGAATACCTTCGCTAGTATGACCTACCTAAGTTTATGTGCTATTTTATTGGTCGGTCAGAATATAGTGATAATATGTTACATGTCAATTAACCTTTTATTTTGTGGCAGTATCTGAAAATGACATTTGAGAATGTTGAGAATAAAAAATGGAGCACAGGCGATCGTTGATTCACCACATATCAATAATCAGGATAATGTGCATCAGGAAGGCGACAATCCTCATGCAAACAACAACACTGACCAAATGATGAATGATCAAATGTTCAGAGGCTTTATGCAATTCATGCAACAGCAGGCGAGAGCAACTCCTGTCCAAAATGTAGGTGGAAACACGGAAAACTCTCGGGCGGTCACCGCTAAACAGTTCAAGGAGCTGGGACCACCGGAGTTTAAGGGAGAGCCAAAACCACTTCTAGCGGAAGCATGGATAAAGCAGATTACCAAGATATTTGGTGTCTTGGGATGCTCCGAGAGCAAAAGGTTCCCTTCACGCTTTTATGTTGCGTGGAGAGGCGGACATCGGTGGGAATCGGTAAAACGTACTCAACTCTCGCAGTCAAGAAGATATCTTGGGAGAAGTTCCAGAGTCATTCAACGACAAATACTTTCCCGAAAGTATTCAACACATGAAGGAGGTGGAGTTTATCAAGTTGGAACAAAACAATATGACCGTGTCACAACACGAGGCAAAATTTATGAGTTTTCACGGTTATCGTCCCACTTGGTGGATAATGAAGAGAATGGCGCGAATGTTTTTAAGAGGTTTGAAGTCAGAGATACGTCAACATCTTATTTCTCATAAACTGTGTTTGTATTCAGATGTTGTAAATAGGGCTCAGTTAGTGGAGCGCGATAACGAGTCAACGCAACTAAAAGAGAGCAGCCGACAAAATTATAATACCAGCGAGAGTAGTCATCGAAGCGGTGACAACAAGCGTGGAGGGAATCAACAGGCCAGATATGGTAACCACTTCGGTGGTAGTTAGGGCCAAAACAATAAGAATGGACATTTCAAGAAAAGGAGATTCAACAATGATGGAAAGATGTCAGCATCAGCACCCGTTGTTAAGGAAGGAGAAAGACCACCTATCATATGCTTCAAATGCGGAGGAGAGGGACACATCTGTCCAAACTGCACCATACCATCCAAAGCATGTTATAATTGTGGAAGAGAAGGTCACTTAGCTCGATTTTGTCATTTCATCAAGACAAATTCAAATAGGATGGAGGCACCAAAGTCATCCCCGTAAAAGTCAAAACCAGTGAGTGCAAGGGAGAGCGTTTGTTGTGACCTCCCAGAGAGCAAGGAACCCGAATGAGGTCATCACGGGTAAGCTTATCATAAACTCTAATGAAGTCTATACTTTATTTGATACCGGTTCTACCCATTCTTTTATTTCTCCTACTTGCGCTCATCGATTAAATTTGACTCCGGAGAAATTAGACTTTGACTTATCTGTGGAAACTCCGTTGGGAGAAACCTTCATTACATCCACTATTTATAAGTCTTGTTTGGTTCAAATCGGTACCCTCACATTATTACACCGTCGATCTTATTTCATTAAAAATACTTGCATTTGACGTGATTCTAGGGATTGATTGGTTAACTACTTATCATGCAAAAATTGATTGTTTTCGTAAGGTTGTTAGCTTTCATATTCCTAACCAACCTATTATGCGAATTCAAGTGACCAAACCATTAAAATAAATCACGGTCATCTCAAGCCATAAAGCTATTCGTTTATTGAAAAACGGATGTCAAGCTTTCTTAGCTCATGTCACAGATTTAAACAAAAATACGTCAGTTTTGAACGATATTTCTATTGTTAATAAATTTCCGACGTATTCTCAAGAACTTCTGGCCTACCCCGGAGCATGAAATTGAATTTTGTATCGACCTTGAACTCCATACAAAACCTATTTCCAAAGACCCATATCGAATGGCTCTATTGAACTTCGTGGAGTTAAAGACCCAACTGCAGGAATTGTTAGACATTGGCTTTATTCGTCCTAGTACTTCTCCTTGGGGTGCTCTGCTCTATTCGTGAAGAAGAAAGATGGGAGTATGCGACTTTGTATTGATTATCGGGAGTTGAATCATGTCACCATCAAAAATAGGTATCCATTGCCACGTATTGATGACTGTTTGACCATTGCAAGGAGCCAAATTCTTTTCAAAGATTGATCTTCGTTTGGATATCACCAATTGAAGATTAGAACCACGACATTCCAAAGACGGCCGTAACTCCCTGCGGGCATTATGAATTCCTAGTCATGTCCTTTGGATTGAATAATGCTCCGCTTTCTTCATGGATATGATGAACCGAGTATTCAAGGAATATTTGGATCACTTTGTGGTCGTCTTTATTGATGACATCCTTATTTATTCCAAAAGCCGTGAAGATCATGAGCAACACACTTGAGGTCGACACTCCAAAAGCTTCGTGAATATAAGCTTTATGCAAAGTTGAAGAAATGCGAGTTCGGCTTGAAGAAGTAGCATTCCTTGGGCACGTGGTATCAAGTCATGGAATATCTGCTTGACCCAAAGAAAGATTGAAGCTATTCAAAGTGGGAACAACCTAAATCGATGGATCAAAGTCACGTAGCTTTCTTCTGTTTAGCTGGTTATTATCGGAGATTCGTGGAAGGATTTTCTCGAATCGCTACTCCATTGACTCAAATAACTCGAGAAAGATACAAAGTTCGGTTGGAGCGAAGAATGTGAGAAGAGTTTTAAGAACTCAAGAGGAGACTTATTTCAAAGACCTGCTCGACAATACCATCCGCCTCGGAGGATTTGTCATCTACGATTATGCTTCTAGCAAAGGGTTGGGATGTGTTCTCATGCAACATGGAAAGGTTATAGTCTATGCCTCATGACAACTCAAAGAATATGAGAGTAATTATCCTACTCATGATCTAGAGTTGGCAAATTGTTGTCTTGCACTTAAAATTTGGAGGCATTACTTGTATGGGGAGAAAGTGGAAATCTTTACGGATCATAAAAGCCTCAAATATTTCTTCACTCAAAAGGAACTCAACATGCGACAACGACGTTGGCTTGAATCATTGAAAGATTATGATCATACCATCCAATACCATCCTCGAAAAGCGAACGTGGTTGCGACGCATTGAGTAGAAGATCATATGCAAGTACGAAAAGCGATATTATCAACGCAAAGGCCCATTTTGTGTGACTTGCAAAGGATGGAGATAGAGTTAAAGACTCTGTGGGACGCATGTGATGATAGCGAGTATCTGAAAGAGCAAACCGACTTTAATCGATAAAGTTAAAGCGGCTCAAGCTACGCACTGGAGCCGATGCGTATGAGGAAGAAAGTGCAAGAAGGTGCTATCTTAGAATCAAGAATCGATGAAGAAGGAATACTTGAGTCAACTCCAGACTTTGTGTTCCTAACGACCCTGATTTAAAGTATAATATCATGATGGAGGCGCACAACACACCATTTGCAATCCATCCCGGGAGTACCAAAATGTATCATGATATTCGTCATACATTTTGGTGGAGCAATATGAAGAGAGAGATAGTATTGTTTATCTCAAGGTGTCTAACTTGTCAACGAGTTAAAGCGAGCATCAAGTACCAAAAGGTCCATTGCAACCACTTGAAATTCCGTAATGGAAGTGGGAGCACATTACCATGGATTTCAAGCTGGGGCCTTCCTAAGGTTTCTCAAGGCATAGATGCGATTTGGGTCATTGTTGATAGATTGACCAAGTCCGCTTATTTCTTACCGATATCACGAGAAACTTATACACTTGAACGCCTTTCTCATATGTACATAAACAAGATTGTAAGATCGCATGGTATCCAGAGATCCATAGTTTCGATCGAGACCCAAGATTCACTTCACGATTTTGGGTTAGTTTGCAAAAAGCTATGGGCACAGACTTACGATTTAGCTTTCAAGATATCATCCTCGACGGACGGACGATCGGAGAGGACTATTCAAACTCTTGAAGATCTATTAAGACTTTGTGTCCTTGATTTCAAGGAAGTTGGGACAAGTTCTTACCATCGTGGAGTTTTCCTACAACAACAGCTTATCAAGCAAGTATTGGCATGGCTCCATTCAAGCGTTGTATGGAAGAAAGTGTCGCTTCTCAAGATCTTTGGGATGAGGTGGGTGAAGCAACGTTGTTGGGACCGAGTTGGTACGTATGACTACGAAAAAGATTCAAACGATCCGACAACGATATAAAACCTCACAAAATCGATAAAAGAATTATGTTGATCTTCATCGAAAGGATGTGGAATTCGATATAGAGATCATGTCTTTGTTAAGAGTTGCTCCATGGAAAGGAGTTACAAGATTTGGAAAGAGAGGAAAACTCAATCCTCGATTCATCGGTCCATTTTAATCCTCGATCGAGTAGGAAATCGTGGCCTATAGACTCGCTTTTACCGCCAAGTATGTCTCGTGTTCATAACGTTTTCACATATCCATGTTACGTAAATATGTGAAAGACCCGAACCACATTATCGAAGTTAGAACCGACGACGAAAATAGCGGAAGATTTTACGTATGAAGAGGTTCCCTGTTCAAATCTTGGAGAAGAAGGAACATATTCTACGCTCAAGGTTATACCTCAAGTCAAAGTTTTGTGGAGGAACCACGATGTTGAGGAAATGACTTAGGAGTTAGAATCAAAATGAAATCAAGGTATCCTTACCACTTCGACATACCAGTAATTACCCTAATTTCGAGGGCTAAATTTTCATAAGAAGGGGAGGTTGTAAGACCCCAAGTTTTATAAATAAAGATGAATTTTCTATAAATATTATTTTTGAATATTATGGAATAAATTTGATATAATGTTATAGTTGTGGGTAATATTTATAAATTTTGCAAAGTAAACAAGTTGTTATAAAATATTCGTTAGTCGTTTGGAATATTCTTTTTGTATTGAAATATTCGATGGGCTCAATCATTGGTGTGGACCCCACAACGGAAGTATTGTCGTAGTTGTAGTTAAAACGACAAAATATCTTTCTATAAAAATAACTACAGAGGTGTTACCGTTAAAAGCTGCTGAACTACCCTGCGGTAAAAAGTACAAAGAATACGCGTAGTTGTATAGTAGCACACGATATTGATTATCGATGCTTACGTGAGAAGTCACTCACTATGCTCAATTATTGCTACGATAATTAACCGTGATCATATCTCTTATATTATTGATTCAATTATTGTCACAATATCATCTCAGATAATATGTTATAGTATTAAATCAATAATTGAGACGACAAGTTATAAATGATTAATAATTGTTGAAAGATTAAATATGTGTTGATTAAAAATAAAATGATTTGTGGTAATATTTATTCAATCCTTGATGTATATAAAGAGTCTGTTATGAGACGTTTGTGGTAAGTTTGATTATTTTATGGGGGGGCCCATATGTCATCATCTAAGAGTCTCTTTGTCAATAGTAATTACCTTCGTCAATAGTAATTACCTTTATGAATAGTAATTACCTTCGTCAATAGTAATTACCTTTACCAGACGTCAAACCACTTGCCGTTTCATATTACAGGCATCGAACCACTTGTTGTTTCACATTACAGGCATCGAACCACTTGTCGCTTCACATTACAAAGCGCCAAACCACTTTTCTTTTCACATCACGATGCGTCAAGCCACTTGCCTTTTCACATGGCAAAAGTGCTAAGCTAGAAATCTTCTATAAATAGAGGCCTAGTGCTTCATTATTTTCACAAATTAATTCAAGCTATAGAGAGAAAGTATAGAGAGAATAAGAGAGAAAGAAGAAGAGTATTTTGTTACTACACTCTGCAGATTCAATCTCCTACTAAAAGTAAGGGGTGTTATTCTTTCTTATTCATGAAGAGAACTGTTGTTATTCCATTGCTTATTATTCTGTTGGAATAACTCAGATAATGTGATTTACCCTATACTTGGTGACATTCTTCTATTATTCTGTTTGGAACATCCTCGTCTGTGTTTTTTACACTAACTCGTTCCGCCTTTATTATTATTCTATTGGAACATCCTGCATACATGTGTTTTACACCGGACCTGGTTCTGTCTTTATTATTATTCTGTTGGAACATCCTGTCTGTGTGTTTTACGCCGGACCTGGTTCCATTCTTTATTATTATGTTGGAATATCCTGTTTGTGTGCTTTACGCCAGACCTGGTTTCGTTATTTATTATTCTGTTGGAATAACCTGTCTGTGCGGTCTATCGCATGCATGGTGATTTCTTTTGTTTTTCCATTCTTTGTTATACTCAGTTGGTTAAAAATTTGACTTCTATACTCCATGAAATTAGTGGAATATCCTTGATATTTGCGCTTCATCCAGTATCCTTTCATGGAAATATTCTTCTAAGTATTCTTGAATTTTACTCTACAAAGCAGTATCATGTTGACAGTTTGGATGTTATTGGTTCCTGGATAAATTATTTCTTGAACTTGTTTTATTGAATTCTTATATCATTGTCATCATCCTCATGTTTATATTATGTTGAAAGTCATCTGTGGCCTGTAGTGCATAGATGGACTTGGTATGATTATGACCGAGACTATTCGCAGTAATCATGACCGTAATGTTACAAATGATGTGGTAAAAATCCTCATGGCCCGTGTGTGCATTGATGGATGATTGTTGGCATGATCATGACCATTAATGAATACACAAATATTCTTGGCCCGTAGTGCATGAATAATTGTGGTCGTGATACTAAAGAATATCCTCGGTCAGTAGTGCGGGGTGATTCGATGATGTGGAATATTTATTAAAGTCGAGTCTCAAATATATAACAAATGATGAAAAACCTTTGAAATCATAAAAGATAGTAGATTTTATTTTCTACTTGACTCTTTTAATGGATTCTTTGTTCACCGTAGTTAAACTTGATGTTCATTATATTTTATCGCTTTAACATCTTTGTTGTAGGCTAATGATAATTTATTCTGCATTATCTTAGTCATAATATTTCTTACTGAGCTAGTTGAGCTCACCCTTTCTTTCACTGTTCTCTTCAGGAAATGAGAATATAGCTGGGATGAGTCGGGGAACGGAGTAATGGTCCAGAGGATAGCATTAGTAGTCCTCACTATTCTGTGAAATAGTGTGATAATAATTGTAATGAGGACTCCTTTTGAGTTTGTATAATCTCTAGTAGACAATATTTGTATTCAAACTCACAGTTTATGTCGTATTGTACACGACAGTTATATTAGCCAGTTGTATTTAAATTCTGTACCATGTATCTGACTACCCAAGATGGGTGATGTTTACCTAATTTTGGGGGCATCACAGTTGGTATCAAAGCTTAGGGATATGATCCCTGGCTAAGATGTGAGAATAGTACTAGGAGGGGAGAGACGGGGAATACCTTCGCTAGTATGACCTACCTAAGTTTATGTGCTATTTTATTGGTTCATTCGAATATATAGTGATAATATGTTACATGTCAATTAACCTTTTATTTTGTGGCAAGATCAAAAATGACATCCGAGAATGTTGAGAATAAAAATGGAGCACAAAGCGATCGTTGATTCACCATATATCAATAATCGGATAATGTGCATCGTGAAGGCGACAATCCTCATGCAAACAACAACACCGACTAAATGATGAATGATCAAATGTTCGGAGGCTTTATGCAATTCATGCAACAAAGAAAGCAGAGCGACTCTCCTGTCCAAAATGTAGGTGGAAACACGGAAAACTCTCGAGTGGTCACCGCTAAACAGCTTCAAGGAGCCGGGACCACCGGAGTTTAAGGGAGAGCCAAAACCACTTCAAGCGGAAGCATGGATAAAGCAGATTACCAAGATATTTGGTGTCTTGGGATGCTCCGAGGAAGCAAAAGGTTCCCTTTGCCGCTTTTATGTTGCGTGGAGAGGCGACATCGGTGGGAATCGGTAGAAACGTACTCAACTCATTGTCATCAAGATATCTTGGGAGAAGTTCCAGAGTTGTTCAACGACAAATACTTTCCCGAAAGTATTCGCCACATGAAGGAGGTGGAGTTTATCAAGTTGGAACAAAAATAATATGACCGTGTCGCAATACGAGGCAAAATTTGCGAGTTATCACGGTTTAAGTCCCACTTGGTGAATAATGAAGAGAGAATGGCGCGAATGTTTTTAAGAGGTTTGAAGTCGGAGATACGCCAACATCTTATTTCTCATAAACCGTGTTTGTATTCGAGATGTTGTAAATAGGGCTCGATTAGTGGAGCGCGATAACGAGTCAACGCAACTAAAAGAGACCAAATGACAAAATTATAATACCAGCAAGAGTAGTCATCGAAGCGGTGACAACAAGCGTGGAGGGAATCAACAGGCCAGATATGGTAACCACTTCGGTGGTAATTAGGGCTAAAACAATAAGAATGGACATTTCAAGAAAAGGAGATTCAACAATGATGGAAAGATGTCAAAGACCAAAGACCCGTTGTTAAGGAAGGAGAAAGACCACCTATCATATGCTTCAAATGCGAGGAGGAGGGACACATCACCCAAATCGCGCCATGCCATCCAAAGCATGTTATAATTGTGGAAGAGAAGGTCACTTAGCTTGATTTTGTCGCCATCAAGACAATTCAACTAGGATGGAGGCACCAAAGGTCATTCCCGAAAAAGTCAAAACCGAGTGAGGCAAGGGAGAGCGTTTGTTGTGACCTCCCAGAGAGCAAGGAACCCGAATGAGGTCATCACGGTAAGCTTATCATAAACTCTAATGAAGTCTATACTTTATTTGATACCGGTTCTACCCATTCTTTTATTTCTCCTACTTGCGCTCATCGATTAAATTTGACTCAGGAGAAATTAGACTTTGACATATCTCGGGAAACTCCGTTGGGAGAAAACCTTCATTACATCCACCGCGCTTATAAGTCTTGTTTGGTTCAAATCGGTACCCTCACATTACCCGTCGATCTTATTTCATTAAAAATACTTGCATTTGACGTGATTCTAGGGATTGATTGGTTAACTACTTATCATGCAAAATTGATTGTTTTCGTAAGGTTGTTAGCTTTCATATTCCTAACCAACCTATTATGCTAATTCAAGCGACCAAACCATTAAAATCAATCACGGTCATCTCAAGCCATAAAGCTATTCGCTTATTGAAAAAGCGGATGTCAAGCTTTCTTAGCTCATGTCACGATTTAAACAAAAATACGCCGCTTTTGAACGATATTTCTATTGTTAATAAATTTCCGACGATTCCCAAGAACTTCCCCTGCCTACCCCGAGCATGAAATTGAATTTTGTATCGACCTTGAACCCGCAGACAAAACCTATTTCCAAAGACCCATATCGAATGGCTCCTATTGAACTTCGTGGAGTTAAAGACCCAATTCACAGAAATTGTTAGACATTGGCTTTATTCGTCCTAGTACTTCTCCTTGGGGTGCCCCTCGCTCTATTCGTGAAGAAGAAAGATGGGAGTATGCGACTTTGTATTGATTATCGGGAGTCAAATCATGTCACCATCAAAAATAGGTATCCATTGCCACGTATTGATGACCTGTTTGACCAACAGCAAGGAGCCAAATTCTTTTCAAAGATTGATCTTCATTCCGATATCACCAATTGAAGATTAGAACCACGACATTCCAAAGACGGCTTTCCGTAACTCCTAGACGGGCATTATGAATTCCTACCATGTCCTTTGGATTGACTAATGCTCCTCGCCGCCTTCATGGATATGATGAACCGAGTATTCAAGGAATATTTGGATCACTTTGTGGTCGCCTTTATTGATGACATCCTTATTTATTCCAAAAGCCGTGAAGATCATGAGTAACACTTGAGGTCGACACTCCAAAAGCTTCGTGAATATAAGCTTTATGCCAAGTTGAAGAAATGCGAGTTCGGCTTGAAGAAGTAGCATTCCTTGGGCACGTGGTATCAAGTCATGGAATATCTGCTGACCCAAAGAAAGATTGAAGCTATTCAAAGTCGGGAACAACCTAAATCGATGATCAAGTAATCGTAGCTTTCTCGGTTTGGTGGGTTATTATCGGAGATTCGTGGAAGGATTTTCTCGAATCGCTACTCCATTGACTCAACCTGACTCGAAAGATACAAAGTTCTATTGGAGCGAAGAATGTGAGAAGAGTTTTCAAGAACTCAAGAGAGACTTATTTCAAAGACTGCTCGACAATACCATCTAGCTCGGAGGGATTTGTCATCTACAAATGATGCTTCGAGCAAAGGGTTGGGATGTGTTCTCATGCAACATGGAAAATTTATAGCCTTTATGCCTCATGACAACTCAAAGAATATGAGAGGAATTATCCTACTCATGATCTAGAGTTGGTAGTACATTGTCTTTGCACTTAAAATTTGGAGGCATTACTTGTACGGGGAGAAAGTGGAAATCTTTACTTGATCATAAAAGCCTCAAATATTTCTTCACTCAAAAGGAACTCAACATGCGACAACGACGTTGGCTTGAACTGCTGAAAGATTATGATCATACCATCCAATACCATCCCGAAAAGCGAACGTGGTAGCCGACGCATTGAGTAGAAGATCATATGCAAGCACGAAAGTGCGATATTATCAACGCAAAGGCCCATTTTGTGTGACTTGCAAAAGGATGGAGATAGAGTTAAAGACTCAGGACGCATGTGATGATAGCGAGTATACTGAGTAGAACCGACTTTAATCGATAAAGTTAAAGTCGCTCAAGCTACGCACTGGAGTCGATGCGTGATGAGGAAGAAAGTGCAAGAAGGTGCTATATCCGGGCAGCAAGAATCGATGAAGAAGGAATACTTCGAAATAACTCCGCACTTTGTGTTCCTAACGACCACGATTTAAAGTATAATATCATGATGGAGGCGCACAACACACCATTTGCAATCCATCTTGGGAGTACCAAAATGTATCATGATATTCGCCATACATTTTGGTGGAGCAATATGAAGAGAGAGAGATAAATATTTGTTTATCTCAAGGTGTCTAACTTGTCAATGAGTTAAAGTGGAGCATCAAGTACCAAAAGGTCCATTGCAACCACTTGAAATTCCGTAAATGGAAGTGGGAGCACATTACCATGGATTTCAAGCACGGCCTTCCTAAGGTTTCTCAAGGCATAGATGCGATTTGGGTCATTGTTGATAGATTGACCAAGTCTGCTCATTTCTTACCGATATCGAGAAACTTATACACTTGAACGCCTTGCTCAGTATGTACATAAACAAGATTGTAAGATCAGTATGGTATACCAAGATCCATAGTTTCGATCGAGACCCAAGATTCACTTCACGATTTTGGGTTAGTTTGCAAAAAGCTATGGGCACAGACTTATGATTTAGCTCGGATATCATCCTCGGATGGACGGACAGTCGGAGAGGACTATTCAAACTCTTGAAGATCTATTAAGACTTTGTGTCCTTGATTTCAAGGAAGTTGGGACAAGTTCTTACCATTGGTAGAGTTTTCCTACAACAACAGCTTATCAAGCAAGTATTGGCATGGCTCCATTCAAAGCGTTGTATGGAAGAAAGTGTCGCTTCTCGGTAGATTTGGGATGAGGTGGGTGAAGCAACGTTATTGGGACCGAGTTGGTACGTATGACTACTGAAAAAGATTCAAACGATCCGACAATGTATAAAAACCTCACAAAATCGACAAAAGAGTTATGGCGATCTTCATCGAAAGGACGTGGAATTCGATATAGAGATCATGTGTTGTTAAGAGTTGCTCCATGGAAAGGAGTTACAAGATTTGGAAAGAGAGGAAAACTCAATCCTCGATTCATCGGTCCATTTTAATCCTCGATCGAGTAGGAACCGCGTGGCCTATAGACTCGCTTTCGCCAAGTATGTCTCGTGTTCATAACGCTTTTCACATATCCATGTTACGTAAATATGTGAAAGACCAACCACATTATCGAAGTTAGAACCGACGAAATAGCGGAAGATTTTACGTATGAAGAGGTTCCTGTTCAAATCTTGGAGAAGAAGGAACATATTCTACGCTCAAGGTTATACCTCAAGTCAAAGTTTTGTGGAGGAACCACGATGTTGAGGAAATGACTTGGGAGTTAGAATCAAATGAAATCAAGGTATCCTTACCTCTTCGATATACCGTGTCGTACCCACTTAATTTCGAGGGCTTAAATTTCATAAGAAGGGAGGTTGTAAGACCCCAACTTTTATAAATAAAGATGAATTTTCTATAAATATTATTTTTGAATATTATGGAATAAATTTGATATAATGTTATAGTTGTGGGTAATATTTATAAATTTTGCAAAGTAAGCAAGTTGTTATAAAATATTCGTTTGGTCGGGGAATATTCTTTTTGTCGGGGAATATTCGTACGACGGCTCAATCATTGGTGGACCCCACAACGGAAGTATTGTCATAGTTAGAAAACGACAAAAACATCTTTCTATAAAAATAACGGCAGAGGTGTTACCGTTAAAACTGTTGAACTACCCGGCAGTAAAAGTACAGTAATACGCGTAGTTGTATAGTAGCACACGATATTGATTATTGATGCTTACGTGAGAAGTCACTCAGCTATGCTCAATTATTGCTACAATAATTGCTGCATTATATCTCTTATATTATTGATTCAATTATTATCACAGTATCATCTGTATAATATGTTATAGTATTAAATCAATAATTGAGACGACAAGTTATAAATGACTTATAATTGTTGAAATATTCAATATGTGTTGATTAAAAATAAAATGATTTGTGGTAATATTTATTCAATCCTTGATGTATATAAAGAGTCTGTTATGAGACGTTTGTGGTAAGTTTGATTATTTTATGGGGGGCCCATATGTCATCATCTAATAGTCTCTTTGTCAATAGTAATTACCTTCGTCAATAGTAATTACCTTTATGAATAGTAATTTCCTTCGTCAATAGTAATTACCTTTACTAGACGTCAAACCACTTGCCGTTTCATATTACAGGCATCGAACCACTTGTTGTTTCAAATTACAGGCATCGAACCACTTGTCGTTTCACATTACAGGCGTCAAACCACTTTTCTTTTCATATCACTCGATAAATCGCCCACTCGCCTTTTCACATGGCGGTCTTAGCTAGAAATCTTCTATAAATAGAGGCCTAGTGCTTCATTATTTTCACAAATTCATTCAAGCTATAGAGAGAAAAGTATAGAGAGAATAAAAGAGAAAGAAGAAGAGTATTTTGTTACTACACTACTGCGCAGATTCAATCTCCTACTAAAAAGTAAGGGGTGTTATTCTTTCTTATTCATGAAGAGAACTGTTGTTATTCCATTGCTTATTATTACATTGGAATAACTCAGATAATGCGTGGTTTACCCTATACTTGGTGACATTCTTCTATTATTCTGCTGGAACATCCTGTCTGCATGTGTTTTACACCCACTGGTTCCGCTTTATTATTATTCTGTTGGAACATCCTGCTGCAGGTGTTTTACACCTGGACCGGTTCCGCTTTTTTATTATTCTACATTGGATCATCATCAGGTGTTTTACGCCGGACCTGGTTCCATTCTTTATTATTCTGTTGGAATATCCTGTTTGTGCGTTTTACGTCGGACCTGGTTCCGTTATTTATTATTCTGTTGGAATAACCTGTCTGTGCAGTCTATCGCATGCATGGTGATTTCTTTTGTTTTTCCATTCTTTGTTATACTCACTGGTTAAAACTTTGACTTCTATACTCCATGAAATTAGTGGAATATCCTTGATATTTGCGCTTCATCCAAAGATCCTTTCATGGAAATATTCTTCTAAGTATTCTTGAATTTTACTCTACAAAGCAAGATCATGTCGATTTTGGATGTTATTGGTTCTGGATAAATTAATTCTTGAACTTGTTTTATTGAATTCTTATATCATTGTCATCATCCTCATGTTTATATTATGTTGAAAGTCATCCGTGGCTTGTAGTGCATAGATGGACTTGGTATGATTATGACCAGAGAATATTCTTGTAATCATGACCGTAATGTTACAAATGATGTGGTAAAAATCCTCGAAGGCCTGTAGTGCATTGATGGACGCTTGTTGGCATGATCATGACCATTAATGAATACACAAATATTCTTGGCCCGTAGTGCATGAATAATTGTGGTCGTGATACTAAAGAATATCCTCGGTCAGTAGTGTGGGGTGATTCGATGATGTGGAATATTTATTAAAGTTGAGTCTCAAATATAATAGTGATGAAAAACCTTTAAATCATAAAAGATAGTAGATTTTATTTTCTACTTGACTCTTTTAATGGATTCTTTGGTTCACCGTAGTTAAACTTGATGTTCATTATATTTTATCGCTTTAACATCACAGTAGGCTAATGATAATTTATTCGCATTATCTTAGTCATAATATTTCTTACTGAGCTAGTTGAGCTCACCCTTTCTTTCACTGTTCTCTTCAGGAAATGAGAATATAGCTGGGACGAGTCGGGGAACGGAGTAATGGTCTAGAGGATAGCATTAGTAGTCCTCACTATTCTATGAAATAGTGTGATAATAATTATAATGAGGACTCCTTTTGAGTTTGTATAATCTCTAGTAGACAATATTTGTATTCAAACTCACAGTTTATGTCGTAATGTAAACGACAGTTATATTAGTAAGTTGTTTTTAAATTCTGTACCATGTATCTGACTACCCAAGATGGGTGATGTATACCTAATTTTGGGGGCGTCACATATACTTTGTAACAATCTTATTCATTTATTAATAAAAAGTATTAATTTATTAAAGGCTTTTAATTATCTACTTGATGCTGCTTTATAATATGTGATAAACCTATAGTTTTAAGCAATGCTTTTAGAATAATGATGATGATCATTCTAATGAGATCTAAATTCTTAGAAAGCTTAAAACTAAAATAGTTCCCAATAGTTGGATTACTAAATTGGGGATTAGTGAATCCGAATAGATTGGTACATACATTGCTTGCTCATTAGATGAGGATGATTTATCTCATGATCATTTGTGTGGAGACACTAAAGCAAGTATGTAAGTGCTTATTAGAGAATATGTTCACTGAACTTGGCTGGCTAAGGAATACCTAATGGAGTTTTACTTGTCTGTCTATAGGAATTCCTGTAGTGATAGTAGTACAAGTGATCCTTGGACTTGAGATCATCATAGTATCTTATGTATGATGAGTTATACTTTGACTTATTTCTTAAGACCCTTAGGGTATATCAAAGGGTATGCTTGGGTATAATAAATTTTACATGGAGATAATGTATGATCAATAAAGAATCTACCACTTCTAGTAAAAGAAGAGAAATGTCCTATGTGATTCGATAAATAACAACCCAGTAGTTATTGTCCAAGGCAGAATGAAATTAAAAAGTAGTTTCTAATTTGCATTATTTGGAGTTGTGCATTTAAGAGTCGAAATACATATAATTAAATAAAATAAGACTTTACAGTAATTCCATGTCTTATATTTAATTGGGACATTGTATGGTGGAAGGATTGAATTGTACGATAAATATTTACTCAAAGGTTCTTTTATGATTAATGTTGAAATCTATATTATCTGGAAAGTCGTTGATGTGACGCCCCCAAAATAGGTATACACCACACCCATTCTCGAATTACGCCAAATACATGGTGCGTAAACAACTACAACTTTATTATTACAACAATAAAGCTGTGAGTTTAAATACAAATATTATCTTTTAGACAATATCTATACTCAAATAAATCCCCATCACATTTATTGATACATTATTTTACAAAATGGTGAGGACTACTAAACAACTCTCTCTAGAACCTTCATTCCATACCCCGACTAGTACTACCACATTCTCCTCTCGAGAAGAAAAATGGAACAACAAGGAAAAGGGTGAGCTCAACTAGGCCAAAAGAATATTATGACTAAGATAATATACAACAAATTATCGTTAGTCTCCAACGAGGAAAAAAATCGATAGAATACAATAAACAACAAGTTTCGGATCAATATTCGCAGGTGAAATAATAATTCATAGAAGAGTTATGTAGAGAATGAAATCTACTATAATCTATGAATTTAACGGTCCATCATCAATATTTTATCTCTGTAACATCAATCAATATTCATCTCAAATCAAATATTCATCTTTGCACCATGTGCCAAAGATATTCATCAATCGGTCATGTTCATCTCAACACTGTTCATCTTTTTGCACTAAAGGCCAAAGATATTCTTCAGAAATCATTCATCTTTTGCACTACAAAAGCCAAAGATATTCAATAATATCATCATTTAAGGCCGAGGATGATGAAAATATTTTTAAAGAACGAATCCAAAGAAACAAAATGACAAGGATTAAGGATTAAGGATTCAGTACTTTGTTTTATCCATGTCCAACAATACCTCAAAAATAATCATAGTGGTGTAAAATTCAAGAATGATCAAAACATGGATACAATCAAAGCTAGTATCCGAGAATAGATGTTTTGGACGAAAAGAAGAAATTTTATTTTTCGATGAATAGTCTGCAGTATCGTGAATAGTCAGAATATCGTGAATAGTGTCGTATCGTGAATAGTAACTCAGACACCAAAAGATAGAAATTCCACAAAAAACATTTTCACGCTTCATGAATAGTACTCGTGAATAGTAACTCGTGAATAGTAACTCATGAATAGTAACTCGTGAATAGTAACTCATGAATAGTAACCCCACATGAAAAAGTTCCAAATTTGATAAAACTTCGATCAACATTTCAAAGATAATGATATTGAAGAAATAATATCATTACTGAAAAAATAATATCCCTTACCTCAAAGAATCGATGCCGGAAGGAAAGGTCTCAAGTGATCTTGAATGAAACTTGTCTTTGAATGAAAGAACTCTCAAAGTATCTAAATACTCACAAAATACGCTCAATAATATAGAGAGAGAGAGAGAAAACTTTGTTTCGTGTGATTTTCAATTCTAACTTAGCCCTCTATTTATAGGAAAATGTTAGCCCGCAAAAGCAGACTTGACTGCTACTTTTGATGGCTTTACACGCTACTATTGCCACCCACCACATTTGAAATAAAATTCAGCACATTTCTTCACCAACCACAAGTGGGGCCCACTCAATTCTAGAATTTTCCACCAAAATCAATTATAACCCTACTTTTCCTAATCGGACACCTCTTAAAATTCATAACAAATCATTCGTGAATTTTTAACGGTTCAAAATTTGTGGACATATACTCAACTTATGTATGTATAACATACCCAAAATTACCACAATCCAACTGGTCGGATTAAAAATTATAACCCATGAATATATCTCAAAACCCCGATTTAATTTTTAATACCTCCAATCCGATAAAATACTTGATAAAACACCTCAACATTAATTCCTTCATTAATAACCACATAAATAAATCCATCATTTATATTCATATAAAATAAATATTTCCTTATCATATGAATCAATAATTAATTATTCACAAATAATATTACGTAATCACAATTATGATGACCAGCCCTCCTGTGAAAGAGGGGCTTTCAATAAGGATCTCTCTTCTTGGCGCAATTAGGTGACCAAACCTCTCCTTGAGCGAACTTTCTAGACATTGCCAATAATGTTATCTAATAATATTATTCAAATAATATGAATTATTGATCCGATAATGGGAAATATCATGCGGTGACAATTATTGAACAACAATAATATAAAATATCAACGCAACAATTATTGAATCAATAAAATAAAATATTGAACGAAGAATTCATTGTGAAAATTATTGAGTAGTGCCATCTTACGTAAGGATCAATAATTCAACAATACTATGCAATACCATGTGCTACTGTGCAACCACGCGTATTACTGTATTTTAACCACCGGGTATTCCAATGATCTTAATTCGTGAATAACTACTACTTATTTTTTTAACCAACTTATATTTGTCGCTTTCCTCATCCAATCGCTTCACATGGGGCCCACATGGGGTAACTACTGTAAATATTTAATATATTCCCAAAGATTTAATATTCCACGACCAAACGAATATTCCCCGACAACAATGAATATTTTATAACCACTTGCTTATTTTGAAATATTTGCGTATTTAACCCTTAACTATCCACATTAATCAAATCAACCCTTACTATTTCAAAATAATAAATAAAGGAAATTCCTTTTTATTTAAAAAAAATTCGGGGTCTTACAGTTGATCGCTAGGGAGGCTTATCCCTATTGTAGAATAAATATTATTTATTTAAATAGATTAATAGTTTAATTTATTTATTTAAATAAGATTAGAACTGTTCTAATTGATTTATTCACAACTGGTTTAATATGGAGAACCTAAAGGGTCACACCATAAAAGGAAGAATAATTATTTAAGAAGTTAATGGCATAATCGTAATAATAAGTTAAGTATATTTAATTTAATCTATGGTGATAGAATAAATTAAATAGCTTAATATTTTAGAAATATTAAATATAAATTAATAAGAGGAGTCTTATTATTATTATTAATATTATTATTATTTAATTCTAAAGGAGTTTGGAAATTAATTAATAAAAGTACTCTCATATATTCCTAATAAGATTATGAGGTAAAATTAATTAAAAGAGTTTAATTAATTATCCCTAATAAGATTAGGGAGCTTAATTAATTAAAATAACTTAATTAATTAAATAATATAATATAATATTTTCTAATTAGATTAGAAGGGTTAACTGATATCTTTATAAGAGGAATCTTATATCAGATATCAAAATACGTGATTCCAATTGTTGGAGAGTACGCTCTTTTTCTATGAGAGATAGAAAAACTAGGATTTTGCCAAACACCCATCTTCCTAAATCTTTCTTCTTCCTTGTTGGATTAACTCTAGAGGCCAAACATTTGGGTGGCTAACATTGATCAAATGAAAGAACCAAACCTGGTGGATTCAAGTTGAACGCGAAAGGATTTAGAGGTGAACTTGTACTTGAGGAAGCTCAAATCTTCAAGGGTATGATTCTTTGTAAGACCCCAACTTGTTATTAATGAAATTTAATTTTCTCTATTTATTATTTTGAAATAGTAAGGGTTGATTTGATTAATGTGGATAGTTATGGGTAAAATACGCAAATATTTCAAAATAAGCAAGTGGTTATAAAATATTCATTATTGTTGGAGAATATTCGTTTGGTGGAATATTCATATTACGCTTGTGGGAATATTCGTATGCACGGTGTATCTTTTTGTGGGTCCCATAACTAAAGCCATTGGATGAAGAAAACACAAATATAAGTTGTTTATAAATAACTTGCGTAGTTGTTATTCAAGATAATATTGTTGGAATACCTCGGTGGTTAAAACACACTAATCATGCCGTTGTTGAACAAGAAGACAATCAGTATTGCACCAATTATTGATTCTTACGTAAGAAGGCACTACTCAATAATTGTTACAATTTCTTCGATCGAGATTTTATTTTATTGATTCAATAATTGTCGCATTGATATTTTATATTACTTGTTGTTTTAATAAATTGTCATTACACAAGATTTTCCATTATCTGAGCAATAATTCATATTATCTGAATAATATTATTGGATAACATTATTGGCAATGTCTAGAAAGTTACGCTCTAAGGAGAGGTTTGGTCACCTAATTACGCTAGTAAGTAAGAAGAAATTCTTATCTGAAAGCCCTTTCTTTCTCGGGAACTACCGTTGCAATCTTCGTGATTCTCAGAATATTATTTGTGAATAATTAATTATTGATTTATATGATGAGGAAAATATTGATTTTATGTGGATATAGATGGAGAAAATTTTAAAGTGACGATTGTTGAAAATTAATATTTTATCTTTTTCTGATAAAATAATTCATTTAAATATATTATTTTAATAATATATTAACGGTGATATTTTTATAATTAATGTGGGATATATGAGTATATGAGGAGGAAGAGTATTTTTGTGACATTAAATGTTTAACACATATTTTGTGTGTTGGTGGACACAATTATTGACCGAAATTTGATTATAGCTTGTAAAATCGCCCGTTTATAGATTTCGGTCAATTTTTGTTTGGAATTTGGAAAACCTTTCTTCTGCAAAGTTGTAGAGAATTGAATTTCCTATAAAAAGTCGCGAGATTCGAATTTTGTGATAAAAGGCTATTTATTATGAATTATTGAAGTTCAAAGTTCAAATAATTGATTTTTGAAGTTTAAAATATTTTAATTACAAAACGTTTTTTTCATTTTGAAACTCATTTAACATGTGATTAGGAGGCTGAATTCAGATTGTTAGTGTGCGTATGAAGTTGTGGAAAAAATTATAATATTAATTTATTAAATTTTCTACTTTGGTGTTCTGAGCATTTTCCTATAAATAGGGTGCTAAGGTTAGAATTGAAAATCACACCGAGAATCAAGTTTTCTCTCTATATTATCGAGCGTATTCTTGTGAGTATTTTGAGTATACTTTGAGTATTGCTATCTGATTGCAAGTTTAAGTCATAGCCTATATCCTGTTTCAACTAAATCTTGTCTTTTCGAGGTAAGGGATGTTATTTTATTCAAAAATGATATTATTTCTTCAATATCATTATGCCAAAATATTGGTTGGAAATTTTTATCAAATTTGGAACTTTTTCATGTCAGAGTTACTATTCACGAGTTACTATTCATGAGTTACTATTCACGAGTTACTATTCATGAGTTACTATTCACGAGTACTATTCACGAAGCGTGAAGATGTTTTTTGTGAAATTTCTATCTTTTGGTGTCGGAGTTACTATTCACGTATACGGCACTATTCACGAATACGACAATATTCACCGAAAAATGAAATTTCTTCTTTTTGTCCAAAATATCTACTATGGATACTAGCTTTGATTATATCCATGTTTTGATCATTCTTGAATTTTACTCCACTCTGATTACTTATGAAGTATTTTTGAACTTGGATTGTTTAAAATACGAATCCTTAATATTTGTTCTTTTGTTTCACTGGATTCGTTTCCTTTAAAATATTTTTCATCATCCTCAGTCCTAAATGATGATATTACTGAATATCTTTGGCCTGTAGTGCAAAGATGAATGATTTCTTGATGAATATCTTTGGCCCGTAGTGCAAAGATGAGCAGTGTTGAGATAAACATATTGGTGATTAATATCTTTGGCCCAGTGAGTGCAAGATGAATATTTGATTCCAGATATATATTGATTGATGTTACGAGGATAAAATATCGACGATGAACTTTTAAATTCATATATAGAAGATAGTAGTTTGCATTCTCTACTTAACTCTTCTAATGAATTGTTGTTTCACCGCAGTTGTTGATTTAAAACCGGTTGTCTATTGTATTCTATTAGATTTTTCCCTGTTGGAGACTAACGATAATTTGTTGTACATTATCTTAGTCATAATATTCTTTACTAGGCTAGTTGAGCTCACCCTTTTCCTTTTTGTTCCATTTTTCTTCTCAGGAGGCGAGAATGTAGCAGTATCTTAGTCGGGTATGGAATGAAGGTTCTAGAGAGAGTTGTTTAGTAGTCCTCACCATTTTGTAAAATAATGTATCAATAATTGTGATGAGGATTTATTTGGGTATGTATATTGTCTAGAAGACAATAATTGTATTTAAACTCACAATATATATGTTGTCGTATTTTGCACGACAAATGTATTAATAAAGTTGTAGTTATTTCTGTACCATGTATTTGGCGACTCGAGAATGGGTTGGATGGAATGGACCTATTTTGGGGCGTCACGGTTGGTATCGAGCTTAGGGATATGATCTCTGGCGGAGATCGGGAATAAAACTAGGAGGAGAGAGCGAGTAAATCCTTCGCTAGTGTGTCCTACCTAAGCTTATTTGTTAGTTGGTTAGTATATAGGGATATTATGGGATATATTGATTTCCTTAATTAACCCTTGTTTTATGATGATTTGAGAATGTCGAATTTGAGAATATTAACAAAGGGAGTAAATGAGGCCGTGGAGATGCTGTACTCACCAACGAGGAGAACGTATAACAGTGGCAATGTACCTCCTGTGAAACAACACCAATTGAGTAGATGATGAACGAGGGATGTTTAGAAGTTTTTGCAGCAGCCTATGCAAAATCGGATGAGGGAGACACGTGTTCAAAATAAAGGAGGAAATGATAGCAATTCACGGTGGTCACAAACCAAGCGATTCAAAGAGTTGGGACCACGAAATTTTGGGAAAGCCGGATCCGATTAAAGCGAGCCGTGGGTCAAACAAATTACCAAGATATTCGATGTCTTGAGATTCATGGAGGAACAGAAAGTTCCATTCGCTACTTTTATGTTCCGTAACGAGGCGGATTCTTGGTGGAAATCGTGAAGCGTACCATCCAAATTTCGGCATGTTATGGGAGACGTTTGAATACAGATTCAATACAAGTACTTCCACGAAAGTATTTGTCATATGAAGAAGTGGAGTTTATTAGGCGAGCGAGAATAACATGGCGGTGTCCCGAAGACGAGGCGAAGTTCGTGGAGTTATCGAGTTTGCACCTCATTTGGTGGAGAATGAGGAGCGATGACGCGGATGTTTTGAGAGGTTTGAAACCCAGATACGTCGGTATCTCATTTCTCATAAATTTTCTCTCTATTCGGGATGTTGTCAACATGGCTCAATTGTTAGAGCGAGATAACGAGTATGTTCAACCGAGGGACCATAACCAGGATCATACTCAAGATAGCGATCATCGAATAACGATAACCAAATGGAGAAAGAAGAATACTGGACAAAGGCGGTAACCACTCTGGTGGTAATCGTGGCCATGAAAATAGAAGAAGCGAGTCGGGAGGAAATTTTAAAAAGAGGATATTCAACAACGACCATGTGAAGACGTCAACACCAGCAGCAACTGGTTCCAAGGGAGGAGAAAGACCATCGGTCAGTATGTTACAAATCACGGAAAGAGGGACATATCATTAAATTGCCCACAACAGTTTAAGGTATGCTATAATTGTGGAAAAGAAGTACATATTGGTCGAGATTGTACGATATCGAAACCCAGTCCAGCGGGAATGGTGACTCAAAAGGATGTGCTGAAATGACAATTGATTCAGCACATCCTTTTACAGGGAATAACATGATTTCATTTTATAAAACCGTACAGTTGTTATTATTATTATTATTATTATTATTATTATTATTATATATATATATATAATATTCTTAATTATTTTATAATTAAAATAAAAATTTATTTTAATCTTAAAATAAAAGGTTTATTTTACTATTAAAATAAAAGAGTTTATTTTAATCTTAAAATTAGATTTCATGCTAACTAATTAGAGTTGGAATTGGATTCTATGATAACTAATTGGAGTTGAAATTGGTTTCCATGTTTCCTTAAATAAAGGAGTTTATTGAGATATGAAATAAGATTTCATATTATTCAAAATAAAGGATTTTATTTGTGAATTGGAATGAGAATCCATATTTCCTTAAATAAAGGAGTTTATTTAGATATGAAATAAGATTTCATATTATTCAAAATAAAGGAGTTTATTTATGAATAGGAAGAGAATCCGTATTTCCTTTAATAAAGGAGTTTATTTTAATTCAAAATTAGATTTTATACTAACTAAATTTGCCCATTAAATGATATCAATATATATATATATATATTGAATATTTATTATTCATGAGACGAATATTATTTATTGATGCATATGGTGATGTGTATGATAATAAATAGGATTGATTATGGACTATTGACTAATGTGATTGGATTTTATTTTAGTTAGATGCATGAATGTATGGGTTTTATTAAATGGGGTATGCGTACCTCATCTTCTCTAATTTTTTCTTAATGTAAATTCTAACTCCCTCCTATGTACTTCCCCTTGACTGCTGATCAAGGTTTTGATTTATTTTAAATAGTTTTGTAATAGAAATAGTTAGAATTAATTTTGAAGAATTGGAGATCAAGGAACAAGGAGTGCTTGAAGACCCATTTAAAATGGAGCCCGAGTTTAAATGTAATAGTTATATTTAAATATTAATTATTGCACCCCTAGGGTTTGCCCTTTTGGTTCACTTGGTGGCTCTAGTGAACCAAACTAGAATAAAGTCCATAATCAATCTGGGTAGAATATAGTATTCTATATGTGCATGCTTATACTATATATATATATATATATGTGTGTGTGTGTGTGTGTGTGTGTGTGTGTGTAAACAAGATTAGACAAATTAATAACAAACCCCTCAAATATTTTATATATATTAAGTCCTAAGCGTTCAAAGATATTTGGAATATCGAACGTCGCCTTTTAGCATGATAAAAATAATAGAGTATCAATTAATTATTATAAGTTTGTTGTGTCACCACAAGGCTTATCTTAATTCTTTGAGATGTTAATTTTATCACATTTGATGCTTATAAAGAAAATTGAACAATGTTGTTTTTTTGTGTCACCACAAGGATAATATTTTTCTTTTTTGAATATATGGAGTGCTAGGTTGGACTTAACTTGGATAATTTTGATTCGGATGTGCCACCACTTGATCAAAATAATCTAAGAGGCAAAACACAAGGAGTTGCATAGTTGATGTAATTGACAAGAGTTATCTACCTATTTATTTATATATAGTTTGTTGTGTCACCACAAGGCTATATATATTTGAAATGAGATCCTTATTCTCACTAGCAAATCTTTAATTATATTTTGTCGAACTATATAAGTGAGGGTAATATAGTTTGATGAAAATAGTGGAGATACATATTTAAAACAAGACCTAATTTATTTTGATAATTAATAAAAGAATGTATTCTAAAATATTATTAATTACAAATTCATTTACGGAATTTTAAAATGTCTAAATTACTATCACTGTGAAGCATATTAGATGTTATTTAACTGGACCAAATTAAATGAATTGGTTAAAGAAATTGAGAATAGTTCTCACGGTTGAAAAGCTATCTTATATCATTAATACGTCTATCCTTGCAATGGTTGCAGACAATGCCTCTGAGGAAGAGATTGCTACTTTTAAAAAGTGGTAAGATGATGCACAGTTGGCTCAATGCATCATGCTCGCATCCATGAGTAACGAGCTTTAGCGTCATCATGAAACTATGGATCTTCCTACTATATTCCTACACGGCAAGTAGTTGATGGTGATGAAAGTAGGACTAATAGATATCAGATATCTAAGGAGCTCTTCCGATCTAGAATGACCAACGACACTACAGTACATACACTTGTCCTAAACATGTTCAATTTGATTGAACAATTAGAACAACAGGTTTTGTCATGGATGGAGAGTTGAGCCAAGATTTGATCTTGCACACACTCCCGGACTCCTTTCACAATTATTGTGAATTTTTCATATGAACAAGCTAGATATCAGCCTTGCTGATTTGCTTAACATGTTGAAAAATGTTGAGAGTCACTTTCCAACCAAGAAAGACCAAGTCTTACTGGTAGGGGCCAAATGATCTTCTGAAAAGAAGAACGATTCAAAGAAGGTAAATAGAAAAGTAAAAAATAATGGATAATAAGAACAAAACTGATATGGATAACAAAGGAGTTTGCTTCCACTACAATAAGCCAGGACACTAGAAAAGAAACTACGAGAAACATCTTACAAGGCTAAGCAGAAGAAGCTTAGTGAAACTTCGGTTACAAATACAATTTTGTTCATGATTTAAAATTATTTTTTTTAAGTCAAGGTTCTACTTGGGTATTGGATACCGACTTTGGTTATCATAAATATAGATTTATGAAGGGACCAAGCAGAAGTAGAAAGCTAAACAAAGATAAGTAATCCTATGTGTGGGAAATGAAATAAAGGTTGCTACATTAGCCATAGGAACTTATTGTTTAGCATTGCCTACGGGAAAGTCTATTAAGTCAATAAGTTATTATTATATTCCAGTTCTCGTTAGAAATATTATTTCCATTTTGTTGTTGGACAATGAAATCTTTGGTATTATATTTAAGAACAATTGTTGTTCTATTTATAATAATAATGTTTTGTATACAACTGAAATATTACTTAATAGATTTTGTGTACTTGACGTACGTTAAAATATATTTTGCAATTGAACAAACTAGTTTAAGAAAAGGAGATGATCATTCAAAGAGTTGAATGTGTGTATTTGTTGAAATACAAGTGTGAATTATTTGAAAGGTTCAAAGAATTTAGAAATGAAACAAATTGGCTAAGTATTAGGATTCTTTGATCTGATCAAGGAATAAATACTTGTGCAATAAGTTTCTAGATAATCTTAAATGGGTTTCTCATAATGGACACCTCCGGATACGCAATAATTGATTGATGTATCTGAAAGGAAAAATCGCACCTTGTTGGACATGGTGTTGTCCATAATGATTTTACCAATATTTCAGCATCCTTCTAGGGTCATGCCCTAGAAATGGCTTCATATCTACAAAAAAGGTAACCTCAAAATCCGGCCACACGACTCCATAAAAGTTATGGACAAGAAGGATTCCTCGTTTTAAGTAAGTTAAGATAAGGGGTTGTCCAACCTATGTGAAAATGTTTCAAAGGGATAAGTTTGGGACAAGATTTGACAAGTACAGATTTGTGGGACATCCAAAAGTAAGTTTAGGGTATATGTTCTATAATCCTACTTAGCAAAAGGTGTTTGTTGCGAAGCAGGCTACCTTCTAAGATAAAGGTTTTTATCATTAAAAGGGCTAGTGGGAGGATAATAGATCTTGAAGAGTTCAAGAACCACAAAACACTATAAGTCAAATAAGAGGAACTTGTAGATAGACCTATTATACCACAACCGAATCGTAAATCTAGAATAGTACCGAAGATATCTATGAGGTATGGATTCATCATAGATGATGATGATGAGGTACGTATCATAGAAGATGATGATCCAGTTACATACGACGAGGTAAGAGTTGTTGACACTTACAGAGAAATAGATTGAAGCAAGCTTTTCAAATATGAAACATTCGTCTTGATGAAACAATCAAAAGAGTTTGATTTTATCAAAAACAATAATGAAGCTAGTGTGTGCAAAAAGGGTCAGTGGGTGCGTCGTTACATTCCTAGTATTATATGTTGATATACTACGGATATGGAATGACATGTCAATGCTAGAATCAATAAAGATAAAGTTGTCTAAACATTCCTCCATGAATGTTTTGGGAAGAGTATCTTAATTGGGGATAAAATCTATATAGATAGATTCAAGAGGATGCTCGAATTAACCCAAGAAACGTATATTCATTTGATGCTAAAGTCGTTTAGCATGGCAAACTCCAAGAGATGTCTCATGTTGATAAGTCATGGACTGTATCTCTCTTAATAGTCCCCATAGACTCTTGAAAAGAGAGATCGCATCAGAGACAATCATGTATACAATGAAATATACGAGACCTGATGATGATCAGACATATTCTAAAGAAGATCACTGTAAGACAGTGAAAACATCTTAAAGTACTTAACTAGCACTAAGGATGTGATTAAAATTTCTGGTGGGTCTAAATTAAAACTAGAGGGCTTAACAAACTCAAGTTTTTCAGACAAACCAAGATGACAGAAAATCCACTTTAAGGTAAAGCGTTACCTTGAACGGTGGTGCAGTGAATTGGAAATGTTTCAAACAGCAAAGAGTTGCTGGTTTAGTGATAAAGACAAAGTATATAGCTATAAATGAAGCTGCAAGTTGATTGTTTGGATGAAAAGTTCATTAAAGAACTAGGAATAGTTCCTAAGTCTCATCTTGGATCTAAACATGTGTTGTGGCACTTTTATTTGATTATAGGAATCATTGAAAGATGGAAAATTACTATAAAGATAGTGAACTCTCAAGAACAACATTACATATCCATTAACTAAAGCTTATCCAATAACAGGATAATCGTCACTTAGAGATGAAGGGTATGAGATACCATGATGATTGGCTTTAGTGCAAGTGGGAGATTGAAAGTAGTTTGCACACAAGCCAATCATGTTTGATGATAAAGCATATACTTTGTAACAATCTTATTCATTTATCAATAAAAAGTATTAATTTATTAAAGGCTTTTAATTATCTACATGACTTCTTTATAATATGTGATAAACCCATAGTTTTAAGCATTGCTTTTAGAATAATGATGATGATCATTCTAATGAGATCTAAATTTTTAGAAAACTTAAAACTAAAATAGTTCCCAATCGTTGGATTACTAAATTGGGGATTAGTGAATCTGGATAGATTGGTACATAAATGTCTTGCTCATTGGATGAGGATGATTGATCTCATGATCATTTGTGTGGAGACACTAAAGCAAGTATGTAAGTGCTTATTAGAGAATAAGTTCACTGAACGTGGCTCGCTAAGGAATACTTACTGGAGTTTTACTTACCTGTCAATAAGAATTCCTGTAATGATAGTGGTACAAATGATCCTCTGACTTAAGATAATCATAGTATCTTGTGTATGATGAGTTATACTTTGACATATTCCTTAAGACCCTTAGGGTATATCAAAGGGTATGCTTGGGTATAATAAATTGTACATGGAGATAATGTATGATCAATAAAGAATCTACCATTTCTAGTAAAAGAAGAGAAATGTCCTATGCGGTTCGATAAATGACAACCCAGTAGTCCTTGGCCAAGGTAGAATGAAATTAGAAAGGAGTTTCTAATTTGCATTATTTGAAGTTGTGCATTTAAGAGTCGAAATACATATAATTAAATAATATAAGACTTGACAGTATTTGCATGTCTTATATTTAATTGGGACATTGTATGGTGGAAGGATTGAATTGTACGGTAAATATTTACTCAAAGATTCTTTTATGATTAATGTTGAAATCTATATTATCTGAAAGTCGTTGATTGCTAGGGAAGCTAATCCCTATTGTAGAATAAATATTATTTATTTAAATAAATATTATTTATTTAAATAAATATTATTTATTTAAATAAATTAATAGTTTAATTTATTTATTTAAATAAGATTAGAAATTTTCTAATTGATTTATTCACAAAGCAGCTTAATATGGAGAACCTGAGGGTCACACCATAAAAGGAAGAATAATTATTTAAGAAGTTAATTGCATAATCATAATAATAAGTTAAGTATATTTAATTTAATCTATGGTGATAGAATAAATTAAATAGCTTAATATTATTATTTAATATTTTAAAAATATTAAATATAAATTAATAAGAGGAGTCATATTATTATTATTACTATTATTATTTTTAATTCCTAAAGGAGTTTGGGAATTAATTAATAAATATACTCACATATTCCTAATAAGATTAGGAGGTTAAATTAATTAAAAGAGTTTAATTAATTATCCCTAATAAGATTAGGGAGCTTAATTAATTAAAATAATTTAATTAATTAAATAATATCCTATTTTCTAATTAGATTAGAAAGGTTAACTGATATCTTTATAAGAGGAGTCTTATATCAGATATAAAAATACGCGATTCTAATTGTTGGAGAGTACGCTATTTTTCTATGAGAGATGGAAAAACTAGGGTTTTGCCAAACACCCATCTTCTTGAATGTTTCTTCTTCCTTGGTGGATCACCTCTAGAGGCCAAACATTTGGGTGGCTAATGTTGATCAAAGAAAGGAACCAAACTTGGTGGATTCAAGTTGAATGCGAAAGGATTTAGAGCTGAACTTGTACGTGAGGAAGATCGAATCTTCAAGGGTATGATTCTTGTTCTTTATCTTTTTGTTTAATTAATAATTATGCATAAAGGATGATCCGGGTATATTGTTTGTAAAATTTTAAAACTCTGATTTTCCACGTTTCTGCTTATTTTGTGCAATTTTATTGCGTTCTTGAATATTACAAACCTAACACTAAGGTGGATATGCTGGACGAAAATATCATTTGAACATGTAGTATTGATCAATATAGGGCATAACGGGCTGATCACCCCCATGCCCGTAAGTTATGACGGTTTGCAGATGAAGTTCTTTTTAACCTTTTTGAAAATTAAAAACAAAGTTCATAGTCTGTCGACTGCTCACCAATTATTGTCAGTACGTAGTTTTAAATTTTCAAATAGAATTCATATGTTGTTCAGTGTTGCTTTAGTTTACTTCACAACTGTTGATTCGTTGTAGAAGTGTCATTCAAAGAAAACATTTACTTCTTTCAGCTAATATTTATTGTTTGCTATTACTTGCTGGGCAATCAAATGCTTATTCTTTCTTTGAATGTAAATATTTTCAACTAACCGTGATCAACCTGAAGGTTCTACCAAGAACAAAGGGAAATAAAAGCTAGCAGAATAAACTTTTTGGTATTCTATGTAATAATTAGACTCTATTAAGACAATGATATTTATTAATTATCATGTAATGTAATGTATTAAAGGTTGTGAACCTGGGAATTTAGACAACTCTTATATTATATATTTAGTTTGATATTTATATTATTATTATTATTATTATTATTCCGCTCAAAGAAATGTTATCGTGAAGCACCAAGTTCGGGTTTCAAGTGCCTAAATTTGGGGGCGTCACAGGTTGGTATCAGAGCTATAGGTTAGAAACTTTAGGTGAGGGTAGACCTTAGGCTATAGCCTTAGGACATAGGGAAACGTTAAAAATACAAATAACTTATATATAGTTTAAAAAGAGATTAATTGAAAAAATTCATCGTAAAACAAAATAAAAGATAACCTATATAAAACTATTATTTGCTGTGTGTATATATTATATACTAATCAAGATAATTTATGTATAGATGTCAGGTGGAAAAGGATTAGGATACCCTCAGATCGTAAAGAAGAAGTCAATCTCCATAACCGAGCCAATATCAAAGCCAATAACTGAAATAAAGGCTCACATTGAAAGTAACCCTGATGAGGTGGTTATAGTAGAAAATATAGTAGAGGATCTAGAAATAGTAGTATTGACAAATAGTGATTCGGACACGAAAGTTGAAACTGATCAAGCATCAACGGAACTGCAGAATCTGAGGAAAAAAGGTTTCTTCTCTAGAAAAGCTGTGGGAAATAGAAAAGCTATTAAATAATCAATTGCGAAAGGCGTTAATAGAAACAATGGACGAACAAGATAAGCTTAAAATCCAAATTGATCTAATGGGAGCCAAAAGTAACAAATCGTGTGCAGCTCTGAGGAAGAAAGGGAAAAGAAAGATGAAAGACCGCATTATAGGAAATTCTGATTCTAACCAAGGAAACTCTAACAAAATAGAAAAGTGTACGAACTGTAACAAGAAACATGAAGGCTTATGCAGGAAAGGGGAAAATGTTTGCTACAATTGCGGACATGAGGGACATATCTTTCCTCATTATCCCAATCCAAAGCAAGGCGTATGTTTTATTTTTGGGATAGAAGGTCATCAGGGGAAAAGTTGTCCAAGATCAAGAAAAAGGCGTAGTGAATAAGTAGTGTAATACTGTTTGGATATGTGTGTTCTATGATAAGTATGTCTGTGTAATATAATATTTCCAACTTTTGTATAAGTTATAAAAGTGAATCACGACTTTTGTTGTCACAAAGGGATAGCGGATGTTTAAAGTAGTATGTGTTAAGCTATGTAAAGTACTATGAATTAGTTGAATGAATATGAATCTATGTTTGATTAATGAAAGTTTTGTATAAAGATAGTTATGTATCTATTTGATAACTGGTTAATACAGTAAATCAAGTTTTCCAAATTCTGTATTTTGAGTGTTTGATAATTAAGCGCTATATGTATACGATAAGGTTTAGAATGTAAGTTAATAAAGAATAATTTATGTTTTATTTAATCAGATAATGCAGCCAAGACGTTAAACTTGAAACCAAAGGGCAGAAGAATCTGTCAACATGGTAGCTCAAGCCATCCAGCATGGAATGCCAGCCGCGGGGAATTAGCCAGACAATCGTTTGATAAACTTCAAAGACTTTAAGGCAGTAGGACCGCCAAAATTCAGAGGGATAACTGACCCTATAGAAGCCCAAACCTGGGTTAAGGAAATAGAGAAAGAGTTTGTTATAGCTAGGGTAGCAGAGAGGCAAAAGACAGCTTTTACCACCTATATGATGAAAGAAGAGGTGAATTTTTTGTGGGAGGAAAATCATATGAGGGCTGGAGAAGGAGTGATAGCATGGACTAGGTTTAAAACATTATTTTTCAAAAACTATTTCTCATCTAGTATGTAGGGCTAGGATGGAGGTAAAATTTTTGGAGTTAAAGAAGGAAAATATGACGGTGTCAGAGTACGCCACAAATTTTAATGAATTGGCTAGGTTCGCTCCGCATCAAGTTGATACGGAAGCAAGAAAGGCAAGTAGGTTTGAGCTGAGATTAAAACCCTTGCTCTACAACAAGGCGGTGGTGTTGCGATCAATACTTTTTTTGACACTCTTAGAAAAAAAGCTATCATAGGCGAGGGAGGGAGTGAGGCCATGAGCCTCTGAATAAGGAGAAAAGAATAAGGGTAAATTCGAGGGAGCTGTGAAGGCAGAAGCATGTAGTGGGAGTAAATGGAAAGAGGAAGGAAAACAATTTTGGAAATGTCAAGGTAAAGCAAGAAGATGTGAAGAAGCAGGTGGTTCAGTGTGGGAATTGTGGGAAGAACCATTTGGGGGAATGTATAAAGGGAAAGTTTGTGTGCTACAAGTGTGGGTAGAAGGGACATATCTCTCATAACTGCACCAATCCAAGGATGAACAATGGGTGTTTTATGTGTGGGTCAATGGAGCATAAATTGAAAGATTATCTGAAAAGTAGAATGGAGGCGGGGAGTGTGACTATTGGGAAAAGCAGCGGGACATTGGCGATAACTGGACCAACTTCAACCAACAAACCAACAAAATCAACCGCGAGTCTTCAACATGACAGTTCAAGATACTGTAGCAACCGGGGATGGAACTCCAGTTATTATTAAAATAAATTTTATTTTTCTTATATATGATTTTCCTATACATAGTAAATATTTTATAAAGAAATTTTGAAGGAGGAATTTGAGTTCTATTAGAAATCAAATTTCTGTTTAATCAGATAGACAAGCTTTATCCTGAATAGTTAAAGATCAATTAAATCGAATCTGATCGAGATCTATTTGAAATGAATGTGTATGCTATTTACCCTTGTATCTATAAGTTTGAAATTGTGATTCCGGGGACGGAATCCTTATAAGGGAGGGTGAATTTAATAACCCAATATTTTTGATATAATTAAATAAGAAATTTTGCGTATAATTTTTTTAAAAAAATAAAAGGTGAGAATATGTGCAAGGTAAAGCGTATGTATTTATGTGATAAATAACAATTTATTTATTACATAAATAATAACAAATAATAATTTTTAAAAAAGTATTATTGACCTTTATAAAAAATATATTTGTATAATAATTTAATTTTGTAGTAAAAATATTTTATTACTTATTTTTCATGATAATATGATTATTGTATTATTTAATATATGAAATGATTATTAGAATTATTATAATAACTATGTTATTATATAAATTTATTCAGATTAGTTAAGTTAATTATTTTAACTTAATTAATAATGGTATATATGAAAGTTAAGTCGGATATGGATTCAAAACCCTAATTCTTGATTTTGAATAAGGAATGAGAATAATAATATAGTATTAATTATATTTCAGTGCTATAAATATGTAATGTATGTGTGAACTGATAATGGTTGGTTAATTTGGTGTAACAGTAGAAAACCTAGTATTACTGTGATAAACCCTAATTTGAAACTCAATTCGGAGTTTATGATTGGTAAGAAATTGTGTTAAAGTGAAAATGACAAGTATAATAGATAATAACCCTAAGTAGGGAAAACCCTAATTATTAGAAACCCTAATTTCTAATTATAAACCCTAACTGCTAAATTAGGATCCCTAATCAACAATTAAGAAAGTTTAATGATAATTAGGAACCTTAATCCTAATGATCAAGCCAAGTATAATTAGTAAACCAAAATACAATTACGAAACCCTAAATTATAATTTAGGAAACTAAATTTTACATTTTTTAGCCTAATTGGAAATCCTTAAAAATCAAATTGTAGAACTTTAGGGTTAAATTCTCAGGGTTAAACCCTAAGGGTTAGACAAATGACTAGAAAGCCATTAAAATTGTATGGAAAATGACCTAATTACCCTTTTTGCATTTCTTTATTAAGCTAACTTGTAAATTATGCCAAAACTTTAGTTGGTGACCAACTAAAGATCAACCATGTGCTCTAAATTATACAAATCAACCACAACATCTCATCCAATATATTGTATCCAACTTATATACAGATCAAGAGAGAGAAATGTTCATAAACTAGCCCATTTGATCACCAATACACAACCTAGACCTTCTCCCTCTAAACCCCACGAAAAATAATAGTAGATTAGTCCTTAAACAAGCCTCTATTACACCAAGAATAGACCAGGAGCATAGGATCAAGATTTGTTCATAGAAAGCTATAACCTTAAACCAAAACTTCAATCTTGTATGTTATGTTGGATTTGGTGTTTAAATGTTTAAATATATTATATGAGGTGTAAATCAGTGATCTGGGTTGCTAGATAGTGGATCTATAACATTTATATGCACGAATGTGAAGTTTTTCAAAATTTGGAAAATTTTAAAATGATGTCTGACAACCGAATGTCAGACCTCGTAGATCTTTGAATGTTTATAGTTTTGGTTGTTTAAATGTTTGAAGTTGTAGTATGTCATGTGGACTTTGTTCTGGAACTTGAATCAGGGTCAGATCTGTTACAGATTAAAAGTTATGGGTGGTCAAACCTCGTTGACCAACCATGACTTGATAAATCTAGGTAACCCAGATTGTTGCCTAGAAAGCTCTGACACTAAGTTCATGAGCTTTGATCTGTCATCTTTTTATTGTTTTGATTTTGTTGTTGTATCTAGATTGTAGTATGGTAGATTAACTACAGATCCATACTTTTAGAACCTCTAAACATCAAACAGGTTGAGCACAGTGACTGGTTGAAGAAGGTCGGATGACCATGAAATCAGTTTTCTAGGTAACCCAGAAAACTGATAAACATGATCTCTGACATACTTTGACCGACATAGATCTGATGATTGTGTTGTAGTTAAATCGATTTTATGTGATAGATCTATTCATTTACATGTTGTCTACACACTGAAACTCTTAAATTACAAAACCATTACAAGGATAACAAGTTGTGGAAGCCCAAATATGGCTACTCGAACTGTTCTTCATTTCTGGGTAACCAAGAAAATGAAGAACAACTTTGACGGCTTGTTCAAGGCCTTATATCTTCTTAATGTGTTATGATTTGACCCAAAACTTGTTATACACTTGTAGTATTACATAAATACTATAAGATTTGATCATTAGCTCACCCAGAAACATTAAGATCTGATAAATATTGTTGGTTAAAGTAGGCCACTCGAAACTGCATATGAATGTTCTTGGTGCTCAAGAACACTTTAGGCGATACTTTCTGTCACTAAAGACTTTAGCAACAGACTTATTAATTTTAATTATATTAATTTTCAAAAATCATTTAAAAATAGAAAATAATTTTTGAAAATTACAAAATTTATTTTAAAAATTATTTTTAGTTTTAAAAATTTACTTTTAATAATTTGACATATTTTTCAATAAAAATAATATTTATTTTAATAGTAATGATATTTAATTTATTATTAAATGTATTAAATAAATTAATTAGAAATGATTTTATCATATTAAAAATCATTTTAAATGATAAAAAGGTATTAAAAAATATTTGAAGTTATAAAATATACCTTTTAATATTTTAATGCAAATTTTATTAATTATTTAATATTAATGATATTAGATTTATTTAATAATTATATTAAATAAATTAATTAAAAATGATTTTAATATTAAAAAATAATTTTAAATTAAAATAAAGAGTTTAAAAATATTTGAAGTTATAAAATATAACTTTTAATATTTTAATGTAAATTTCATTCATAAGTTAGTATTAATGATATTAGATTTATTTAATAATTATATTAAATAAATAGTTTAAAAATGATTTTATTAATTTAAAAATCATTTAAAAAGGATATAAATGGTTTTAAAATATTTTAAGTGACTTTTAATATATTGATAAATAATACATTAATATTTAAATATTAATGATAACTATTTAGAAATGATTTTAAATGTTTTAAAAAATCATTTAAGGGTAATATTAATACTTTAAAAATATTTTGAGTTATTATAAATAACTTTAATATTTTGACAATGGTTTCATTAATATTTTAATATTAATTAAATATTAATGACAATAGAATTATTTAATATTTAAATCATTTAATAATGATTCCAGTGTTTGAAAAATTATGAAAAATTATTATAATTATTTTAAAAATATTATAAGTCATTTAAAATAATATGACTGATATTTAAATTATCCAGAATAATATTTAAGATACAGATGAGAGTTTTATTAACATTAAACTCGATAATTACCCGATAAAGTCGTCGATACACCGAAATGCTACTGAAATTGATTTGAACCTATATAGGTTGACTTGATAAGTGTTTGTTTATGTCTTAATGACTGATAAACATATACTACTACAAAACAGTAAATAGACAACGCGAAAAAAACGTTGTGGTTTCAATCAGAAAAACGTCGTGGTTAAGGGTGTCATCTATTCGACACCCTTACACAACGTTTTTTAAACGATGTAGTTAAACACATTACACAACGTTTTTTAAGAAAAAGACGTTGTAGATTTGTTTTCCATAAATTAGCAAATGCTTAAAAACGTTATAGATGGTATGATTCCACAACGTTTTCTGGATAAAAATGTTGTAGTTTAATATATCCGACAACGATTTAGGCATATTTACACAACGTTTTTAAAATGTCGTAGATTAAAAAAAAAAGAAAAAAAATGGTGGCTGTTCACCTATATTACCAATTACAAATAATATTATTATCCATACATCTCAAATTCAAAATATACCAATTATAAAAAATATTAATACCATACAATACGTTTACATTCCAATAATACCAAACTATCCATACATCTCAAATTCACTTTTCAATATAATTACTACTATTTTGAATTGTGAATTGGACTATTCACCCACCATCTCTCTCTTTCAGATTATTAATCACCCACCAAACTAAACACCTAAGAAATTAAAATATTCAAATACAAAATTGAGGCATTTTCTCTCATGATGGTAAAATATTTATTATAATGTACAACACCTTGACAATTCTTTGAAAAATAAAATAAATTAGTGAATATCATCATCTTAAAAATCTGTAAATAAAATCTGGTAATGTATGATGACCTCTGACTTTTTTGGTTTAATTTACCTCTCTAGAAGCATTACCAGCTCACAATGTGGAGTATGAGGAAAAAGATCAACCGACATGGCTTTGATGGGTTGGAAAGGCTTTGAGTTGGGCATCAACTTTGCTCTATGGCGAGCCAAACCAGATTTTGTAATCAGACTTTTTTGTTTTGACAAGTAGTCACTGAAAGATGAATGGAATAAAATGATCAACAATTACAAAAATAATAATCCAGTTACTGAACATGCCATGGAAAACTAAAAGAAACTACACTGTAATCTTAACAAGCAAAACCAAATCTAAACGAGGTGATTACCCGGGTAAGCTATTTATAAATTCTGCCGAAAGTTTATACATTTTACTTGATAAATTGCTAGTGGGTGCTCAATGCTTAACGACTCACCTCGAGAAAATTGGACTTTAAATCCGTGGAAACTCCGATTTAAGGAGAAACTTTCATCATCCAATCGCTTACAAATCTTGTTTGATTCAAGTCGGCACCCGTCACCTTACCCGTTGATCTTATCTCTTTAAAGATACTCTTGCTTTGATGTGATTTTAGGATTGATTGGTTGTAACTACCATCATCTTCGCTATTTTAAATTCGTGGCGTTGTTAGTTTTCAGATTCCTAACTAACCCGCTGTACTAATCTGCTATGACTAAACCATTAAAATCAATCATCACTAAATCATAAAACTGTTTATTGAAAACGATGTCGTTTTCTATTTGAATAAAGACACATCAAATTTGAATAATATTCCTGTTGTTATTGACTTTCCGACGAGTTTCCTAAAGAACTCCTTGGCCTTACCCCGTAATGTGAAGTCGAATTCTTATCGATTCGAACACGCATAATTTCTAAACCCCATATCGAATGGATCCTATTGAACTTCGTGGAGTTAAAGAGTCCAACTACTGAGAATTGTTGACATCGGGTTTCATTCGTCCTAGTACATCTCCTTGGGGTGCTCCCTGCTTTATTTGTAAAGAAGAAAGACGGAGTATGCGACTTTATCGACTGTATTATTAATCACCACCAAACTAAACACCTAAGAAATTAAAATATTCAAATACAAAATTGAGGCATTTTCTCATGATGGTAAAATATTTATTATAATGTACAACACCTTGACAATTCTTTGAAAAATAAAATAAATTAGTGAATATCATCATCTTAAAATATGTAAATAAAATCTGGTAATGTATGATGACCTCTGACTTTTTGGTTTAATTTACCTCTCTAGAAGCATTACCAGCTCACAATGTGGAGTATGAGGAAAAAGATCAACCGACATGGCTTTGATGGGTTGGAAAGGCTTTGAGTTGGGCATCAACTTTGCTCTATGGCGAGCCAAACCAGATTTTGTAATCAGACTTTTTTGTTTTGACAAGTAGTCACTGAAAGATGAATGGAATAAAATGATCAACAATTACAAAAATAATAATCCAGTTACTGAACATGCCATGGAAAACTAAAAAGAAACTACACTGTAATCTTAATAAGCAAAACCAAAACTCAGAATTTTGTCCCAACTCTACTGTACCTACCATGACACCAATGAATATCCAGTTACTGAACATGCCTAAACTACTATAACTAAATTTTCGCAATTAAATTAAAGGAAACAAAAAACTAGCCCTATGGACCAACACACCTAAGATGCATGCAGAAACAAAATTGATCATAAGAGTAATAATATTAATAGTAAGTTGGAATTGAACAAACTTTTGAATGTTTATGTATACAGCACGTCCCCATTTGGCTACATTTACAATAGTTGAAAAATTATCATCCAATCTGATGACATCGGCGTTTTCTTTTGCAACCTGTGATTTGTGAAAAGTGTAGAACGAGAAACAATGACAAGCAAGCATAAGTTAAATGAGAATAGAAAGGGCACGCTCAACACCACATCATAGATTTCTAATGATAAAATCTAACATTGAATAATTTTAATACAGATAGCAAAACTTTATCATAAGGAATTTTAATATAGATAACAAAACTTTCCAGAAAATAAGCTAGACGGCATTGAATAATTTTCTCTATAGTGATCAAACTCAGTCATAAGAAGTTATTACATTATAGGACAAGCAGAGAAAAGAGGGGGGAAACAAACATAATAATGTATCATTTAAGGTTAAAAAGGAGTTTCATGATAGAGGAATACCGCGAAGGTCAAAATCTGGGTAGTCTTTATCAGCCTTGTACGAAGAATGGTCATGGAGCAACCTTAATGTTTTGATGTCTATTAGTCTGTCAGCAGAAGATAAACTAGGTAAGCAAAAATGATAACGAGGGTTGAATAATTTTGGAAACAAATAGAATAGTGTTATCAATTTGAGCCATCAATAACACTAGGATGCCAATCCTTATTCCTTAGCAATCAAAAATAGGCAGTATGATACATGCTCTAATTATAAATTAGATTGAAGCAAATTAAAAATTGTGTTAAAGAAAGATGACATGCATGCATATCTGTAACAATCTCATAAGTTTAAAAGAGTCGATATATATTTGGAGTAGTGAGCAAGTGCGTCAAATAGTTGATGAGAACATAATGAGCATTATAAAGCAGATAAAAGAGATTTATTCCTGGGATAAACCATACAAATGACATGGAACCAAAACAAATCACATATAACAATGTCAAAACATAAATTTACCCCAATCCTAGAGGATCTATACATTCGAAGCCACGGGGAAGAGACTGTAAATTGGTAAGCGCCTTTCTCATTGCTGCTGGCTTCTGCTCTATCTTTTGGACCACCAAAACTGTTCTTGCCTCCTGCATATCCCTGACACTACGAGCAAGCTGTCAAGAAAATATAACTTCAAATGATAACATCATAGTCCCTAAATGCTAAACAAAAAGCTGTAGTACATATATAAAATATAAATGAGAATTATGCATAAAGTATAATGATGAATTACCAATGGGCATCTTATCAACTATATAATTAAAAGTACAAACTTAGTAAATTTTTGGTTCAGCCTTTTTCTCTCCTATTCAAATTAGCCCAAGAATTATCTAAACAAGTACATTTTAGAATATGAATTCCTCATTGCAAAAGTAGGCTCTAACTTTGGTCCAAAAGTGTTGGTGTCATAAAATGTAAGGCACATGTAATGGCAAAACTAAGACAATCATACTAGCTTAGCATAGCCTTCACTCTCTTCACGAAGAAGGTTAAATTTTGTTTGTTGATAAAGAAGGCGAGTGTTTACTCCGACTTGAAAATAACAGCAGAGAAACTTTAGTACGATTAACCAAACCAGTGAACTTTGGATTCAAACTCATAGCATAGATCTCATAATTAAATGTCAGGACACATGATACTTGAATTGCAGTTAAATGAATGAAGCATGATGTACAAGTTCACTGTCATATTCTTGTATCAGATTTTATAATTAATGTTAATGGTCCATAATGTTGCAAGAGTAATTATTTTATATGGCCCTCAGCATATCATCAGCTGACATGTTCTATTGAATGGTAAGCATAATTCATTAAACTCATACATCAAAGATTCAAAATAAATCCCACAACATTAGTACATTACCACCTTCAAGCCGCGAGCTAAGCAGATTGCACCCTGCAAAAATACTTGTAACTAAGAAAGGGAAAATGAAAATAATCTTTAGCAATCAATTTTCTGAGATGCAATAGATAGATAGTATAGTTATCTACAGAAATGAACATCGTCCCTAAAATCTCAACAGAATCCTCCATGGCATCTTTTAAGACAAAAAAACCTAGAAACTTTAAGTGTTGTCTACAACGTCAGAGAACCTTATTAATATAAATCCCAAAGACTTTAACAAGCAAGGAATTTATAATAGAGAAATACAAATCAATTAAAACATACCTAGGAGCGGACTCGCAGTGATCAATTTTTAGGGCTTCGATGAGTTGGTCCTTCGTCTTAGTGTTTCCCTTAATTAAAACGTCGTGGAGTCGCAGCAGAACTCTCTCGGACGTGAGTCGACGGAGTAGGTTCTCCATTCTCTCTTTTTCGTCACGTATTCCCGACTCTTTGGTGACTGGTTCTTCTTCTTCATCGAAATCTTGGGACCAAACAAATAATAAGACCAAATTTAGAGCACAAAAACAAAATAATAACAACTTCCCACTAAAATTTACCTCTACACTTATCCTCCTGAGAAGAGAACTTTTCAATCTCATCATCTACCTTACACCAAGACACCACTGGCTCTGGCTTCTGGGCAACCGGTGTGGGCCCCTAGCGAAGGCGCTTGAGTGTTCGAAACTTCTGGACCCGGACCTACCGTGGGTGATTCAAAATTATCGTCGCCGAATTCGTTGACTGTAGGGAGCAGATTTGCGGAGGTTGAAGGTTGTATAGCTGGTTTAGGTGACGAATCTTTTCTGACAGTGATTTGGGGTTCCGAATCTAGGTCAAAATCGAGCCTTAAACAGAATGACGGAGCTATAAAATCCGCCATAAAAATGAAGGGGGAGAGAATGATTTTGAATCTGGAAAGCTGAAGGGATTTGTGAGACAAGATGGAGGGATGAGAAAGAAGGAAGAGAGGCGAGGGCTGATAGAGCGAGAAAAAAGAAAAGAAAAGCAAACTCTTTAAATTGATAAAGATTTTTAGCTCCGTGTTTTTCTTCATAGATAACGTTTTTAAAAAAAATGTTATCTAGTTAAAACAAAAAAAATGTCCTTTTAAATAGATAACATTTTTGCATATATATCTACAACGTTTTTTTTTTAAAATATTGTGGAAAAAAAAAACAACAACGTTTTTTATAAAAACGTTGTGGTTTAAATGTTGTCTATTAGGTACTTTGTACTGGTGATATGTGATAATGTGTTTAGGTTATGTGTTGACTGCAAATGCAAATAAAGCGATCTTGTAATATTCTGATATGTTATTCTAATCGAAAGTATAATCTTATGAATGATAGGTCGTTGTATTAACGATAAAACTAAGTTGTTTACTGTAAGTAGCAGACCAGGCAAGTATCTTTACTTCTTGTATCTACTTATGCAATGAACCTGTGTAAGTAAGTTATTAAGTTATATTCCGGTTATATAAGCTTTTGAACTCTAATGTTATTGATCATATATTTAAAACTTTGTACTCATGCAAGATTCTCAAACTTTATTCGTTCCTTATTTATCATTACAGTATTATTGTATAATCCGGATATATATTCTGTTCGTTAATTTCCAAAGTTGGTTATACAAGTGTCGTCACTTGGATAATTATTGTACTTGTTGATACATACCTATTAAATTCCAGTATGTATACATTGCCTTAAAAGCCGTCTAAGCTATTTGACTCGGCTAGACACAGATTTAAAAATATTATTGAATATGATAGAATTTTATTGTTATCCAACTGAATTGTTTTGGTTTGGATTCCAGACTAAGTATGAACATCCCAAACATGGGAAAAATTTGTGCGCTTAAGGAGGATATTGTGATGCCCCCAAAATAGGTATACATCACCCATTCTTAGTCGCCAAATACATGGTACAGAAATAACTACAACTTTATTAATACAATTATCGCGCAAAATACGACAACACATAAATTGTGAGTTTAAATACAAATATTGTCTTCTAGACAATATCCATACTCAAATAAGTCCTCATTACAATTATTGATACACTATTTTACAAAAATAGTGAGGACTGCTAAAACAACTATCTAGGACCATCACTCTATACCCCGACTGGTTCCTGCTATATCCTCGCTTCCTAAGAAGAAAAATGGAATAAAAAGGAAAAGGGTGAGCTCGACTAGCCAGTAAAGAATATTATGACTAAGATAATGAACAAAAAATTATCGTTAGCCTTCAACAAATCAGATAAAATATAATGGACAACAAGTTTTAGATCAATATTCGCAGCGAAAATAACAATTCATTAGAAGAGTTTAGTAGAGAATGAAATCTACTATCATTTTATGAATTTAAAAGTCCATCATCAATATTTTATCCCTGTAACATCAATCAATATACATCTTGAATCAAATATTCATCTTTGCACTACTGGCCAAAGATATTCATTTATATCACCAATTGGTCATATTCATCTCATGCCAAAGATATTCATCAAGTAATCATTCATCTTTGCACTACGGGCCAAAGATATTCATCAAGTAACACCATTAAGGACTGAGGATGATGAAAAATATTTTAAAGAACGAATTTAGTGAGATAAAAGGACAAAGATTAGAGATTCGTACTTTAGATAATCCAAGTTTAAAAATACTCCATAATAAACCTTAGTAGAGTAAAATTCAAGAATGAAGATCAAAACATGGATACAATCAAAGATAGTAACCATAATAGACATCTGGGACAAAGAAGAAAAAAAATTCATTTTTAAGTGAATAGTTTCGTATTTATGAATAGTGTCGTATACGTGAATAGTAACCCCGACACGAAAAAGTAGAAATTCCACAAGAAAATTCATACTTCATGAATAGTACTTGTGAATTGTATCGTATTCGTGAATAGTGTCGTATACGTGAATAGTAACATATACATGAATAGTAACCTCGACATGAAAAGCTAAAAATTTCATACCAATATTTTGGTATAATGATATTGAGAGAATAACATAATTTAAGAAGAAAATAACATCCCTTACCTCAAAAGAATAGTATTTCTGACCAGAATATCGGATGTAATGCTGAAGAAAACTTGCACTGAATAGCAACTCTCAGAGTATTTAAATACTCACAAGAATACACTCGATGATATAGAGAGAGAAAACTTTAGATTTTGGTGTGATTTTCAATTCTAACTTAAGCACCTATTTATAGGAACATGCCAAAACGCTAAAGCAGACTAAATTAATAAAATAATATTTTTCTATAATTTTCTAAACACACCTCTTGGACCAAAATTCCGCCACCACCAGTGGGGCCCACAAATGGCTGCGCCGTCGTACGAATATTCCCTGACAACAAGAATATTCCTCGACCAAACGAATATTCCCCTACAACAATAAATATTTTACAATCACTTGCTTATTTTGCAAAATTTTCACATTTCACCTATAGCCAAAGCATTATATCAAATTAACACCTTATTATTCAATATAATAATTAGAGGAAATTCAATTTTATTTATAAAAAGTTGGGGTCTTATAACCTCTCCTCCTTATGAAATTTCGTCCACGAAATTGACGTAGTACCTGGTGTTTCGAAAAGGTGAGGGTATCTCGCTTTCATTTCCGATTCCAACTCCCAGGTCATTTCCTCAATAGCATGGTTCCTCCATAAAACCTTGACTTGTGGTATAACTTGTCAACGTCAGAATTTTTATTTGTCCCTTTTCTATTCTTGTTTTCTGGTGTTCTCATGTTATATGAGATTTATTTGAAAAAACAAGTAAAAAAGGTCCGACATGTATCATGTCGACGATTTGATTGTAAGAGTCGCCAGTTGGTGTTTTTAACTGGTTGCTCCAATGCAACCGAGAAAATATTTGTACATTGACCCAGTGATGTGACACTGCTAAATGGTTCAGGGGTTTGATTATATGGAGGGAAGGTGTTAGGCACCCCCCAACATCCATGTTGCCACGGTGACTGCCACTTTTCAAGAAACTATTATATGAATGTGTGTGTGTGTGTGTGTGGATCAATGTGCAATATATTTGGAAGTAGTGCGAGGCCTCGTTCGCACCTATATACAAAGGGTTTGAATTTATAGAAAAATTCAGTTTTGAACATGATATAGCAATGAAGTTTTGTAAAAGAGGTTTTTAAAACTCTGTGCTCAATAGTAATTGAGACCTTTTCATACTTCCATTTTATTATTAAATGTTCGGCTTGTTTGCTTTTATTTTCAAGATGCGAAGCATCTTTGAGAAAATAATATATAACAATGCCAAACTCCTCATGGGCGTGACAACCATCTAAGGAAATTCAGACACCATGAATAATTTACAAGATGCTTACAGCTGAAAATGTCCATCACGGGAACCGAATCTAGATTCAATATATTGAATTTGTGATCACATGATTCATAGGCTCACATGATGCCACAGTTTATATGAAAAATAGTAAGCAATTATACATATAAAAGCTATATAATATATATATATATATATATATATATATATATATATATATATATATATATATACAATCACCACGAAGCACTTTCATGGGGATCAAAATGTAAATATATAAAAGCGGTATATAAATATATATATATATATATATATATATATGATCATATACCACCATGAAACACATACCACCAGGATCAAAACCTCCACGGGGATAAAGCGATAAAATGCGATCAACCACCACGAAGTAAACTCCAAGCGGGACTGAATGTAAAGAAAGCAGTAAAAAACGATCAACCGCCACTAAGTAAACTCCAGGTAGGACGGAATGTAAATAAAGTAGTAAAAGGCCACGAAGTAAACTCCAGACCTGACAGAAAATTATATATATATATATATATATATATATATATATATATATATGCTAAACGCACAAGATGTTTCTCAATCCTTATTTCGGTTTTATCATTTCAACGATTTTTTTTGCTATATATATATATATATATATATATATATATATATATATATATATATATAAAAACACTCGGATGTAAAATCTGTGCTCATCGAATGTAGTTCGACAACAGTTCATATATATAAGTATATATATAAAATCAAGTAAACGCTCCAGACATAAGTCTAGGATCAATCGAGGCATAACTCTATAATGTTAGTCCATATATATAAATATATACATATATAAGTATATATATACAAACATAAATGAAAACCACAGACCGAAGTTTGGGCATACACACAGAATGCGACTCTCAATGTGAAGAATAATGTGTGCGAAGATGAAGAGAAAGGCTTTATAATATGTAAGAAGGCTTACAGTGGGCTGCTAAAGAACACTTCTAGGACTATAAATGGATGAACACTCAGCTCCCGCCGAAAAAAATATAGCTATATGTGAGCTAACAAGTGTTTAAAATGAGAAAGCACTCAATATGGGGTGTGTATAAAGCAAATTGGGCAGGGCTTCCTTGCCTTTTTTTCCCTTACAAATGGCCACCCCAAGCTCTATATTTATAGAGCTAGGAGCCACAGGTGTACCTGTGGTAGCTGCAGATGTACCTGTGGCTGCCCGGGGTGCCCCGGGCTTCGCGGTTCCAGTCGTCTCAAAGTACGTGCACTCATGCACTGTGATGTCCGCTTGAACTTGTAGAACTTCAATCCGAGCATCCGTACGAGGTGTACAAGACCTTTTTTGGACCACTTTTTTCGAGAGTTATACAATGACATGGGATTAGAGGTTTTACGAAGTTAGGAAGAGGGGACCATGCCCATGGTCTTCAAGCTTCAAATTATATCCGGTGTGCTACCACGTGTAATAGTCATTCAGGATTGGAACTCCTTGGCTCTTGTGTGACATTGCTATGTAGAAATGTATGTATGAAATGCTGAGACGACGCGCTGGGGTTGAGGTGGCAAGATGATAATTTTTCCTCTCACCGAGGTTATCTCTGGTTTGGGCTGATAGCAGACGTTACTCAGGGTTACATCTGAGATTGGACTGCTGTAAGTGTTTGAATTTCTTAGGGTCATCTTTAAGTGTGTCTATCTTCCTAGTGTTATCTTCAGGTCTTTGAATGAGTGCCTCGGCAGGAGGTCTGAGATTGAAGCTGATTACATGCATTTAAAACAAACATTTCTGGAGTTATCGCCGGAACTACAACGGCATTCCCTGGGATTATCTCCAAGGATGAAACTCGGGGTTATCTCTGAGGTTGGAATTCATATTCCCGGTGTGTTTTCCGAGGTTGAGACTGAACTTCTGGTAGTATCCGGAATGGATGTGAGCTGTCTTCCAGGGTTATCTCCAAAAGTCAAATCTGCCCTCCTGTAATGCTAGTAACAAGTGTGCAGAAAAATTAGAGTGTCTACAGATGCCCCTCCTGCAACGTTAGAAAATTTCATGGCTCTCTGATAGGTGCCCCGACATTGATGAGACCGAATGACAACCATCTGTAGCAGAAGGTTCCCCAAGGCATGATGAAAGCAGTTTTCTCACGATCCTCCTCAGCGACCATGATCTGATGATACCCCGCAAAGTAATCTGTAAATGAGTACATACCGTATTGAGCAGTATTGTCAATAAGAATGTGGATAAAGGGCACGAGAAAGCAATCTTTAAGGCAAGATTTGTTCAAATCCCGATAATCCACGCAAACTCGCACCTTTCCTCTGGTTTAGGCACGGGAACAATGTTGGATATCCATTCCAGAAATGTGGACACCATGATAATGGCAAGTTGAAATTGTTTCATAATTTCTTCTTTTACCTTTAAACTCCAATCAGGTTTTAATCGCCTGAGCTTCTGCCTGACTGGCTTAAATCCCTCCTTAATGGGAAGGCGATGAAGGACAATGTCAGTGGACAAACCCACCATGTCTTCGTGAGACCATGCAAACACATCCTGAAATTAGGTTAATAACGCAACCATATCATTCCGTTGGTTTGGGGTTAGGTCTGAACCAATCTGGATTAGCTTAGGGCTTTCTAAGGTTCCAAGATTGAAAGAAATGGTTTGATCAAGATTAGGTTTTGGTTTGTCTTCGACCCATTCCTTAATCTCCTCAGGTGTCTCAATGTCCTCTTGGATTTCCATCAAGTCTGAGTCCAACTTTTCATCAAAGTTACAATCCTTGTGGAGAAAAGGCACCTCATCAGCAAGTACATGCACATCTAAATTTTGAGTGTTGAAACAAAATATGCTTTCACTTAATATATGAAAATGTTTAATCATACAAAAGTGTTAGCATGTACTGATAAAATAACTGCTAATACTGTATAGAAAAGTAAGCAATTAAAGTTATCTACAGGGAAAAGGGATTTCTACCCATTTTACCCTCGTCGACCAATGCATGGAGTGTTGTTCCAATTGTCGAGGGTAAAGTCCTGATGGACTACAGTGATGGAGGAGTTGTCATCGTCCTTATTTTCTCGAATGATGACCATAACATCTGGGTATTCATTGTCTGGGGTGTATCTGTTTGTATGCTCATCATGGACAATGATGCGTATACCTGACATCATCAGGGCGATGTCATGTTTACGTTTCCATTCCCTTTCTTCCACTTCGGGATCAGGAATCAGGACATCTTTTACTTTAAACGGTATTGGTTTGGGAAACAACATAGCTATAACATGGGCTGGCACATTTACCAAAGACCGATTAGATCACGAGGTGCGGTGGAAAAATTGTCAGTGTGACGTGAAGCTTGAGGAATCTGCTTGTGCTTATGAGGATTCCTATGAGTAGAACTAGCAGAATAGCCTAGTCCGGATGTCCTAATTTGACTGGACATTTGAATTGGGTGCTCAATACCCTGCTGATTTTTAGCCAGCCCTTGTCCAGGCTAATGACCCAATGACATCATTTCTTGGGTAGCTGCCATCACTTTGGCAGAAATCTTGGGTACGGGAAGTGGCGCTCCAATAGGATGGTATTGCGTGTTACTCACTTCCAAAGTATGAAAACTGGCCGGCTCAACTTCTAAATTGAAGCTGATGATTGGTAGGTTTCCTTGTTCAGGACATTCTAGCTCAGCGTTGACAATGACTAGGATATTGTTGACAATGTATTTAAGTTGTTGATGAAGTGTAGAAGGGATGGCTCCAGCCATGTGGATCCATGGTCTCCCCAATAGCAGGTTATATCCTGAATCTATCTTGAGGGCGTGAAAGGATACATTGAATGTATTTGGACCAATCTCAATTGGCAGCTCAATCTCTAGGACAGAATTTTGTTGGGATCCATCAAAAGCTTTGATAACCATATGGCTGCTTTGGATCCATTTGAGATTGACGTTCATCTTTTTTAAGGTGGCATAAGGACAGATATTCATAGATGAACCTCCATCTATCAAAACTCCAGCTAACATATACCCGGAGGACAAAACTGCAATGTGCAATGGCTGACAATGACCGGTCCCTTCGGGAGGTATGTCATCATCAGTGAATGATATCTAATTATTGTTAAAAATTTGATCAACCAAATGTTGAAACTTTTCCACATCCACTGATTTTGGCAAGTAGGCTTCTTCTAAAACCTTTAATAAGATCTTCCTGTGATCCTCGGAAGAGAAAACAAAGTCCAGTATTGAGATCTAATGTGGAGCTTCTCTTAAGCTTAGAACTACCTTGGCTTCATTATGACCCATAATGCGGAGAAATTTCTCAATCTTCTCCATAAGAATCTTCCCCTTTGCTTTTATGGCGGACTTCATCACCCCTTTGATGAAGATACAAATTGATTTTTCCTTCACAATCATGAGCGATAGTATGAGATGTGGATCCTTCAGCTTCTCCATAATTCCATGGGACTTTATGTAAGCTGACAACAAGATACTTTGGTCTAAAGGGTAAAGAAATTGGCACTGGTGCAGCCACTTTCAAAGGATTATCATCTTCTTTGAGTTGAATTGCTTGTATAGGAAATGGTTTGACAGTCTCATCAACCTCAGTGGATATAACTGCTACTAATCTCTTCCATTTAGTAGGACAGGTATTCCCACTCTTGAGTAGCACAGTGTCATCGTCTCTCAGCTACAGGACACCGCTATCAATTAGATTCTGAATAAGGTGGCGGAGTTCCCAACATTCTTCTGTACTATGATCGCGAGAATGTGAATGATATTGACATACTCCATCGGAGTTGAACCGTCTTGAACGGGGATTGATTGGAGGTAGAAGGGAGGTAATTCTTCCTTCGTTGATTAGCATCTGGAATATCTCCTCCATAGGTTGGCCCAGGTATGTAATTCCCTTCTATTGGCAAAATCCCGACGGGCCTTAGCACTTGCTCTCTTCACAACCATATCCTCCATAGCTTCGCTTTCTGAAGGTGATGATGGAGCATTCATAACAAAAGGAAGGAGACATGCATGTTCCTAGCTGACTAACTAGCGTGTGACTTGATGCTGATGGGTCACCAGTTCTGTCAATTATTTAATTTACTTACAAAGAGCTTTCATCTTTCGTTCTATAACAAATTGAAACTTTACGTAATCCCATCTGTCAACACCGTCTTTGATGGTTTAGGATGATTCATTGTTAAAATTGGAACTTTGTCCAGCGCTCCAACTAATCATGTTGACCTCTTCTTCTTTATGTTTAGGAAGAGGGTTATCTTGCACATGAGGTTGATCTGGTTTGGTAACAATGATCTCACCGTTGTCTATCAAATCTTAGATCTTGTGTTTCAAGGCCCAATAATCTTGAGTATCATGTCCAGGTGCTCCGGCATAACAAGCACACTTCTGAGTAACATTGAAACCCCTCCCATTAGGGTTGGCTAGTGGAAGAAGATGTGTGATTTTCTTCTGAGTAGTTAGAAGAGCAAGAATATTCTCGAGCGAGTCCCCTAAGGGTGTGAACGTTCGAGGGCGCTTTTCTTCTCCACCTTTAGGCAATGGATGGTTTAAAGACTGTACTTGGAAAAGGGAGTAGTTTCTCCTATATATAGGTATGTTCTGACTGCCTTTTTGACCTTGTAGTATCAAGGAAACATCCTCCCCTTTATTTTTATGGACCCACCGGGGGTTGTTTCCATAAGATCCGGATTGGATATGCTCAGCAACTACTTTATGATTGGCTAGGTCTTGAATCTTTCCTGATTTCAACCCCATCTCAGCCATCTCTCTGTGCTTGATCATTTCAGAAAATGGTTTGCCAATACTAGCTAAAACTCTTTCATAGAAAGGAGCTTCTTGTATGTCTATGAAAGTCATGACCATTTCTGACTCTGTCATAGAAGGAATAACTTGAGTAGCAAGAAGCCTCCACCTTTGAGCGTACTCTCTGAAAGACTAATTAGACTGTTTCTTGACCTTGGTAATCTGGTACCGGTCAGGAGCCATCTAAGATTGAAAACTATATTGAGTAAGGAAGGCGTGAGCTAGCTCTTCCCAGCTATGGATCTTTGAGTTGTCTAATTTGGTATACCATGAATGGGCTTCTCCAGTTAGACTTTTCTGGAACAGCTGCACTCTGAGCTACTCGTTTTCCACATAAGATCCAAGTTCTCCAATGAATACCTTCAAATGTGCGTAAGGATCCCCTAATCCGTCATACTTTTCAAAATTAGGGGTTTTGAATTTCTCTGGATAATAAACACTAGGGAATATGTAAAGGTCAATATACGAAACACTTCCATGTGTTCCAATCCCTTTGAGAGAACAGATAGTTTCTTTCATTTGAAGGACCTTCTTCCTGATATCATCGGTGTCTGGATCTCCTTTGAGCAGGGTCTTTGTTGGTTGTATCCAACTGAGGTTCTAGATTTGTTTTATCTAAACCTTGTGTTCCTCCTTGTGTAGAGGATTTTGTATGTGTAGGCATTTTTGAGCCCTGAGTAGACTGATGCAATTCTTTAAGCAGAACATCCAAATCTATAATTTGTCTACTTAATCCGTCAAATTCTTCTCGAGAAAAGGCATTAGACTTGTCAGAAGAAGACATGATTGGCTGTAGGCTCATGGCCTTTTTGGATTTTTAGCGGGTAACAGGCCCAATTATTTCCCTACAAAAGACATATGTAGTTTAGTCTTAGGGATAATGTAAATGTTTACATGCTATGTATACCCGTGTTAGGAATATTATCCTACAGAACGAATGTTAATCGATAACATGTCATGCATGTGCAAATATTCTTCATATTTTTCATTACATAAAGATGAACATGGAATAAAATTACAAGTAATTACTTTTACAAGTAATAGAAAATGGAAAGCATGAAGAGACTTTCCTCCGCATTTGGTTTATCAAAGACTGACCTATCTTAGGCTTACTCTTGCGGCTTTTTGGCATGAAGGTTCCCAGATCATCGTAATTTACTTGATGGGAAATTAATTTGGTCTTTCAACTGGAGCGAATCTGGGTGGTGCCTTACCAGAGCCTCATTGGAATAAGTCTCCCTATGAGTCCAGTAATCAAACACCGACACGATAGCCTCCTGGTGGAGGAACCACACAACATACATTCACATATAATGTGTCTCACCGTTTATGAAAATGATGACATGTGCGAAGCACTAATATCACATATATCGACGTCAGGATTTTTATTTTTCCCTTTTTGTTACTTGTTCTTTGGTGTTCTCATGTTAGGTGAGATTTGTTTGAAAAAATAAGTGAAAAAGGTCCGACATGTGTAATGTCGATGATAAACTGTTAAGAGTCGCCAGTTGGTGTTTTTAACTTGTTGCACCAACGCAACCGAAAAAGGTTTACACATTGATGCAGTGTTGTGACACTTCTAAATGGGTCTGTGAAACCGAGATTCATTTGGGTTCGGGGGCTTGATTATGCAGAGGGAAGGTGTTAGGCACCCCCTGACATCCGTGCTGCCACGGTGATCGCCACTTTTTAAGAAACTGTTATATGAGTGTGTGTGTGTGTGTATGTGGATCAATGTGCAATTCTTTGGAAGTAATGCGAGGCCTCATTTGCACCTATATACAAAGGGTTTGAATTTATAGAAAAATTCAGTTTTAAGCAAGATATAGCAATGAAGTTTTGTAAAAAGAGGTTTTCCAAACCCCGTGCTCAATAGGAATTGAGACCTTATCATACTTCCATTTTATTATTAAATGTTTGGCTTGTTTGCTTTTATTTTTGAGATCTGAATCATCTTGAAAAATAATATCTGATGAGTCTTAGAACTCCTCATGGGCATGATGACCATCCAAGAAATTTAGACAAAAATAATGTACAAGTAACTACAATACCGAAAAGGTCCATCACGAGAATCAAATCGAGATTCAGTAGATTGAATCTGTGATCACATGATTCCTAGACTCACTTGATGCCATAGTTTATATGAAAAGTAGTAAGCGATTATATATATAAAAATAAAGCTGTAAATATATATATATACGACATGATCATCAACTACTAAGCACCTCCCGTATGCGATCAAAAATGTAAATATATAAAAGCGGTAAATATATATATATATATATATATATATATATATATATATATATATATATATATATATGGACATGATCAACCACCACAAAGCACCTCCATGGGGATCAAAATGTAAATAAAGCGAAGAATGCGATCAATACGCCACGTAAGTAAACTCCAAAGTGAGGACTAAATGTAAATAAAGCGAAAAAGGCCTCAAAGTAAACTCGGACTGATGAAATATATATATATATATATATATATATATATATATATATTTAAAAGCAAGAACGCATACTTGGGATATAAAACCCAGGCTCATCGGATATGTCCGACAACAATATATATATATAAAGGCAAGTAAACGCTCCAGACATAATTCTAGGCTCAATCGAGGCATAACTCGATAATGTTAGTCTATATATAAAATAATACATATATAAGTATATATATACAGAAAAAAATGAAAACCACAGACCGAAGTCCGGGTATACGCTCGGAACACGACTCTCAATGTGTAGAATAGTGTGTGCAAAGATGAAGAGAAAGGCTTTATAGAGTGTGAGAAGGCTTACAGTGGGCTGCCAAAGCAGGCTTCTATGACTCTAGATGGATAAACGCTTAGCTCCCGCTGGTAAAAATGTAGCTATATGTGAGCTAAAAGGTGTTTAAAATGAGGAAACACTCAATATAGGGTATGTATAGAGCAAATTGCACATGGCTTCCTCGCCTTTTCCTTTTTTCAAAATGGCCACCCCAAGCCCTCTATTTATAGAGGGTGAGCCATGAGTGTACTTCTGGCACTTGATGCAGATGCACCACTGGCCTTGGGTGCCCCCAGGCTCCACTGTCCCTCCCGTCTCGAAATCGTGCACTCGTGCATTGCGATGTCCGATCGAACTTGTAGAACTTCAATCCGAACATCCAAACGAGGTATACAAGATCATCTTGAATTTGCGGTGCACTTTTAAGTGAAAAGTGCCTGGCTCCAGATGGATTAGAGGTCGGCACGGTATAAATATTATAATATATAATTTTATCTTTATAATTAGTTTATTTTGATATTAAAATAAAAAGGTTTATTTTTAATTTGCAAATTAAAATTCATGCTAACTTTGTAGTTGAAATTGGATTCGATTTTATTTGGAATGTAGAAATTAGATTTCAGTGTTATTCAAAATATAAAGGTTTATTCGCTAACTGGAAAGAGTAATCCTATTTTCCTTAAAATAAAGGAGTTTGTTTAGACATGGAATAAGATTTCATATTATTATTGAAATAGGAGTTTGTTTGCGAATAGGAAAAGAATACATGTTCTTTTAATAAAAAGAGCTTTATTTTATTTATTTTTTACATGGAACTGGATTCCAGCAAATTGGAGTGTAAATGTAAATTACAATTCTCACTACGACCCGCCCCATGTAGTGGACGTGAGACATTTTAATAACAAACCCCTCAAATTTTATAACCAAGTCTAGCGTTCAAAAGATAACTTTAGAATATCCGAAGCGCTACTTTTCTTACGATATGGTGAAAATTGAACAACTGTTGTTTTGTCAGTCACACCGAGGATGATATTTTTCTTTTCGATCAGTTTGTTAACCCCACCACTCTCTGAAATAATCAGTAGGCTTGCATGATTGGGACCTTATTCTCACCAGCAGATCTTTAATTAGATTGTGCGAACCATCTCAGCCCATGTCACAATGCCATGTGCACAGTGCAGTAGCATCGAGGTTCAAGGTCTAGAAAGGATCTCCTAAAAGAGAAACGATACAAAGAGAGAGTAAATAAAGCGTAATGAAGGATGTAGAAGCATGAAAGTTTTCGGTAATCATGGTGCTATTTTGTTAAGTGAGTTGGATGAAGTCAGGAAGAGGGGACCATGCCCATGGTCTTCAAGCTTCAAATTTTATCCGGTGTGCTGCCACGCGTTATAGTCACTCGGGATTAGAACTCCTTGGCTCTTGTGGGACATTGTTGTATGTATGTATGAATGAAGTGTTGAGACGATGTGCAAGTGTTGAGGTGGCAAGATGATAGTTTGACTCCTCACCTGGGTTATCTCCAGTTTGAGTTGATAGCGGACGTTGCTCAGGGTTACATCTGAGATTGGACTGCTACAAGTGTTTAAATTACATAAGGTCATCTATAAGTGTTCATGTCTTCCCGGTGTTAGCTTCGGGTCTTTGGTATGAGTGTCTCGGCAAGAAGTCTGAGATTGAAGCTGATCGCATGGATTTGAAACAAGCATTTCTGGAGTTATCGCCGAAACTGGAATAGCATTCCTTGGGGTTATCGCCAAGGACGAAACTCGGGGTTATCTCCGAGGTTGGAACTGATACTCCCGGTGTGTGTTCCGGGGTTAAGACTGAACTTCCGGTAGTATCCAGAATGGATGTGAGCTATCTTCCAGGGTTATCTCTGAAAGACGAATCTGCCCTCCTACAATGTTAGTAACATGTGTCCAGAAAATTTTGAGTGTCTATAGATGCCCTTATTTATCATATTCATGCAATGCAAGGCATGGATAGGATAAAGAATCCTAGACACTTGAAATGCAACAAGATAAACATGATGATATGTGCAGCAACATGATGCAAATGTATGATGCATGTATGAATGATTGTCGGTTCCCTGTTAACCCTGTCGGGGATGATATTCAGTAATGTCTTGGACATGCGATCCAAGTTTTCAAGGATGTTGAAGTTGGGGCTATCACCAAAGTCTTGGATCCTTGATACAGACTTTTACTCCATAGAGGTGCCTCTCGTGTGCAAGATGTGACACCCCCAAATCTAGGTACTTCATTCCCACAAGATTTAGTGCTCACGATTCATACATTATACTATCTACCCGAATAAAATAATATTTAAAACATAAATCCTTCCTTTAAATAGGGTTACATCATTTAATCCATAAACATCCCAGGTTGTCTAACCTTTAAACATCATATAAGTGCGAAAATAATTTATTACATCACATCATTATATAAAAGTCTATCATTATCACAATTAAATAAAAATTACAAGTCCTCATCACTTGTACATTTTTCCCTTTTCTTTGCTAGTTGAAGGCTCATCTACCATCTCAACTTTAGCTGCAATGAGTATATAAATATGCAAGAGTGAGCAAAACAATTGCTCACTGGATATAACAATGGCTCAACAGAAAAATAATAATAATAACTTCCAACAATGGGCTCATCAAAACTGAATAGTACTCTAATGATGGTAATCAGAAATTGGAATCCAAAATATGGAATATATCTAACTGAGGGTCATAAGACCATGAACTATGTCCACAGTAGCAAGTAATCTTTCAACTCCAACTTTAACAGTCATAAGACTATAAGGACTTCTCGTACTTAGGGGGATCAACCCTTCCTACAATGTATTGTGCACAAACATTTCAACGCTAAGCGTAAATTATCCCCTAATAATAATAGGGTTGTTCATCTCAGTATTTAGAGTACAAGTCCGCACCAAAGAAAGTTTGGTTTGGATAAGCTTTCAAGGTTAATTTGGAGTTTAATGAACATCAACTAGAGAACTAGTTGAATCAATAGTGTAAACCAACACAATAGTTGATCAATAATAACATAATATGGAACCATGAATATGTGTAAATGAACTAACTATATCTTGAACTCATGCTTAGAAACAACTACAAAGCATAAGTATTGAATGACAATAAACCTTGCTTGAATAAAATTAAGCTAGAATTATCAATTATTGATTATACTTTGAGTAATAGCAAGCTGAAAATAAAGCTTGCTCATTATGAGAATATCTTGTGTTAAGTAAATGAGATAAGATAGTTCAACATTAGAAATTAGAATTCAGGAAAACTGCATTCATAATATCAAAATGACAATCAAGAAACTTGTCTAACAATAAACAAGTTAGAATGCATCAATATATATTGGAATTCAAACTTGCTCGAATAAATTTAAAGTCATAACTAGCTTGTTCAAATAATGACTAGGAATACCAAAGTTCGCTTAATGAAAGTTTAAAGTAAGAAACTCGCTTAATGTAAAAAGAGAAGTTTAGAAACTTGCTCAATCATAAGAATAAAGTTACACTCAACAAAAGTGTAGAGTTAGAAAACTTGCCTCGAGCGTAAGCTATAATATTAAACTCATGTTCACCTACACATAGGTTTAAAACCACAATACCTATTAGATATGCTAACATACCACAACACGCAAATTTCTATCTAAACTTATCATTTTAGCACAAGTCTTTTGCTACCATATATATTTTAGAATTCCCAAGTGTTAACATCACAACACTTATCTAACATTCATTGTATAAACTAAGTTATCACATAATGCGTTCGTAACTTACTAATCACTTTTACTACTTTGAATTCATAGTCCACATAACATGACTTTGTTTAACCTTGTTGTTACATGATTCTCACATTAACCTATCATTAAGCTAAGTTAAATTGAACGCTCAAAGTCTGCATAATTAGTAAACTTCACTGTCTGTGACAGGGTACTAGCGTGGTCGCGTCAATTTTATACTAGGTTACAATATACATTTGCGCTATTGCGCCGCATACACCAAGAGATAGATGTGCGCGTACACCATACAAAGATTCCAGCTTTTGCGAATGAGCTATGACACTTTTCTTAAGCAAACTAACACAAATTTCACCCACCAAACAGTGATAATAACATGTAAAAATGGTATAGAACTACCACAAACATATTTGTGAACATATTCCACCAATTAAAACAATTTAACAACAATTTAAGCTGGCTTAATTTCTCAAATTCCATGTTTTTCATATAAAACTCAATTTTTGATATTCATCCCAAAAATCATCACTATGAATTCAATGCTTGGCCAAATCACTCCATTCAAATTACGTTATGCTCGTTTCTTAATAAACTAACATATACACGACTCAAACTAACAGGTTGTACGAAGTTAAGAAGAGGGGACCATGCCCATGGTCTTCAAGCTTAAAATTCTATTCGGTGTGCTGCCACACGTAATAGTTACTCGGGATTGGAACTCCTTGGCTCTTGTGGGACATTGTTGTATATATGTGTGAATGAAGTGTTGAGACGGTGCGCAGGTGTTGAGGTGGAAAGATGACAGTTTGACTCCTCACCGGGGTTATCTTCGGTTTGAGCTGATAGTAGACGTTGCTCAGGGTTACATCTGAGATTGGACAACAGCAAGTGTTTGAATTCCACAAGGTCATCTATAAGTGTGCCTGTCTTCCCGGTGTTAGCTCCGGGGCTTTGGTACGAGTGCTTCAGTAGGAGGTCTGAGATTAAAACTGATCGCATGCATTTGAAACAAGCATTTTCGGAGTTATCGCTGGAACTGCAACAACATTCCTTAAGGTTATCTCCAAGGACGAAACTCGGGGTTATTTCCAAGGTTGGAATTGATACTCCAAGTGTGTGTTAAAGGTTAAGACCGAACTTTAGTATCCGGAATGGATGTGATCTTCGTGGTTATCTCCAAAAGATGTGATGTTAGTAACAAGTGTGCATAAAATTTTGAGTGTCTACAACAGATAGATATATTGCAGTGCAGTAAGTAAAATGCATTCATACTCTTTTATCATAAATGTAAATGCAACATTCACACACAAGCATATAACAATTTTGAAAAGCTTGTAGTAGCGACTTAAACCCTCTTAATGGTGTCCGCAGCAGAGTCGCCACCTGTCGACGTCGGGATTTCTATTTATCCCTTTTCTATTATTGTTTTTTGGTGTTCTCATGTTATGTGAGATTTGTTTAAAAAAATAAGTGAAAAAGGTCTGACATGTATCATGTCGACGATTTGACTGTAAGAGTCGCCAGCTGGTGTTTTTAACTAGTTGCACCAACGCAACCGAGAAAAGGTTTGCACATTGACCCAATGATGTGACACTCCTAAACGGGTTTGTGAAATCGAGATTCATTTGGGTTCGGGGGTTTGATTATGCTGAGGGAAGGTGTTAGGCACCCCACAACATCCGTGTTGCCACGGTGACCGTCACTTTTCAAAAAACTGTTATATGAATGTGTGTGTGTGTGTGTGTGGATCAATGTACAATTTATTAGGAAGTAGTGCGAGGCCTCATTTGCACCTATATATAAAGGGTTTGAATTTATAAAAAAAATTCAATTTTAAGCATGATACAACAGTGAAGTTTTGTAAAAAAAGTTTTTCAAACCCTGTGCTCAATAGTAATTGAGACCTTTTCATACTTCCATTTTATTAAATGTTCGGCTTGTTTACTTTTATTTTCGAGATGCGAAGCATCTTAAAAAAAATAATATATAACAGTGCCGAACTCCTCATGGGCATGACAGCCATCTAAGGAAATTCAGACGTTGTGAATAATTTACAAGCTGCTTACAGCTAAAAATGTCCATCACGGGAACCGAATCTAGATTCAATATATTGAATCTGTGATCACATTATTCCTAGGCTCACATGATGCCGCTGTTTATATGAAAAGCAGTAAGCAGTTATATATAGAAAAGTTGTAAATATATATATACAGACATGATCAACCACCACGAAAGCACCTCCATGGGGGATCTAAAATGTAAGTATATAAAAGCGGTATATATATATATATATATATATATATATATATATATATATATATATATATATATATATATATATACGATCCGGATCTTAAGCTCACCCCTTATCCAACTCACCCGAGCTCACCTCCCCTTTAGCGATGGACTCGGCGATGGTTCGGTCATACAACCGATGTCTATACTTTTAGCGACGCTATATGTTGTCCGTCGCTAAAGTATAGATAACGGTTGTATGATCAAATCGTCGTCGGGCCCGTCGTTAAAGGAGGGTAAGCTCGGGTGAGTTGGATAAGGGGTGAGCTTAAGATCCGGACTCTCTCTCTCTCTCTCTCTATATATATATATATATATATAGACATGATCAACCACCACGAAGCACCTCCATGGGGGATTAGATAGGTAAATAAAGCAATAAATGCGATCAACCGCCACGAAGTAAACTCCATGCGGGACTAAATGTAAAGAAAGCAATAAAGACGATCAACTGCCACGAAGTAAACTCCAGGCGGGACGAAATGTAAATAAAGCAGTAAAAGGCCACGAAGTAAACTCCAGGTCTGATAGAAATGTATGTAAATATATATATATATATATATATATATATATATATATAAGTGGTAAACGCACATGATGTTTCTCAATCCCGGCTCGGTTTATCATTTCAGCAATTTATCGCTATATATATATATAAAACAGTAAACGCACCGGATGTAAAATCCAGGCTCATCAGATATAATCCGACAATAGTTCATATATATAAGTGTGTGTGTGTATATATATATATATATATATATATATATATATATATATATATATATATATATATATAATACGCCTGCATATAAGTCTAGGCTCAATCGAGGCATAACTCAATAATGTTAGACCATATAAAAAATATATACATATATAAGTATATATATACAGAGATAAATGAAAACCACGGATTGAAGTTCGGGCATACGCACACAACACGACTCTCAATGTGAAGAATAGTGTGTGCAAAGATGAAGAGAAAGGCTTTATAGAGTATAAGAAGGCTTATAGTGGGAGCCAAAGTAGACTTCTATGACTATAAACCGCCGGTAAAAATATAGCTATATGTGAGCTAACAGCTGTTTAAAATGAGAAAACACTCAATATGGGGTGTGTACATAGCAAATTTGACAGGGCTTCCTCGCCTCTTTTTTAATTATAAATGGCCACCCCAAGCTCTATATTTATAAAGCTGGGAGCCGCATGTGTACTGCTGCGGCCATGCAGATTCACTCACTGATCGCCCGGGGTTCCCCAGTCAAAATCGTGCACTCGTGCACTGTGATATCCGCTCAAACTTGCAAAATTTCAATCTGACTATCTGAACAAGGTGTAAAAGACCTTCTTCGGACCGCTTTTGTTGAGAGTTACGCAATGACATGTGATTAGAGGTTGTACGAAGTCAGGAAGAGGGGACCATGCCCATAGTCTTCAAGCTTCAAATTCTATCCGGTGTGCTGCCACGCGTAATAGACACTCGTTATTGGAACTCCTTGGCTCTTGTAGGACATTGCTGTGTAGAAATGTATATATGAAATATTGAGATGACGCGCTGGGGTTGAGGTGGCAAGATGATGATTTTGCCTCTCACCGGGGTTATCTCCGGTTTGGGCTAATAGCAGACGTTGCTCAGGGTTACATCTGAGATTGGACTGCTGCAAGTGTTTGAATTCCACAGGGACATCTTTAAGTGTGCCTGTCTTCCCAGTGTTATCTTCGGGTCTTTGGAATTAGTGCCTCGATAGGAGGTCTGAGATTGAAGCTGATTGCATGCATTTGAAATAAGCATTTCCGGAGTTATTGCCGGAACTGCAACGACATTCCTTGGGGTTATCTCCAAGGATGAAACTCGTGGTTATCTCCGAGGTTGGAATTGATATTCTTGGTGTGTGTTCCGGGGTTGAGACTGAACTTTTGATAGTATCCAAAATGGATGTGATCTGTCTTCCAGGGTTATCTCCGAAAGATGAATATGCCCTCCAGCAATGTTAGTAACAGGAGTGCAAAAAATTTCTAGTGTCTACATAACCTTTATGCGTAGGACATGCTTTTTCCTATCCAAGATCTTGACAAGTACCTCCTCGTACATTAAAACTTTGGCTATCTCATCTAGTTCTAACTCAATAGTGTGGTTTGGGTCTTTTACATATTTACGAAGCATATATATGTGAAAAACGTTATGAACACGAGACATGCTCGGAGGTAATGTAAGTCTATAGGCCACATTTTCTATTCGGTCAAGAATCTCAAATGGACCAACAAATCGTGGATTGAGTTTTTTTCTCTTCCCAAATCTTGGAACTCCCTTCCATGGAGAAATACGTAACAATACATGATCCTTAATATCAAATTCCACGTCCTTTCGATGAAGATCCGCATAACTCTTTTGTCGATCATGTGCCGTTTGTATAGGTTGCCGAATCATTTGGATCTTTTCTGTAGTCATGCATACCAATTCTGGTTCCAACAACGTTACTTCACCCACCTCATTCCATCATACCGGGGAACGACACTTTCGTCCATACAACGCCTCGAATGGAGCCATGCCTATACTTGATTGATAACTGTTGTTATAGGAGAATTCCACCAATGGCAAGTACTTATCCCAACTTCTTTTGAAATCTAGGACACATAGTCTTAATAGATCTTCAAGAGTTTGAATAGTCCTTTCTGATTGCCCATTCATTTGAGGATGGTATGCCGAACTAAATCATAAATCCGTGCCCATAGCTAACCCAAAATCGTGAAGTGAATCTTGGGTCACGATCCGAAACTATAGATACTGGCATGCCATGCAATCTCAAAATCTTATTTGCGTACATACGAGCAAAGATGTTCAAGGGAATAAGTCTCCCGTACAAGCAAGAAATGAGCAGACTGGTGAATCTATCAATAATAACCCAAATCGCATCTATGCCTTGAGAAACCTTGGGAAGACCCGTAACAAAATTTATGGTAATGTGTTTGCACTTCCATTTTGGAATCTCAAGTGGTTGCAATGGACCCTTCGGCACTTGATGCTTCACCTTTACACATTGACAAGTTAAACACCTCGAGATAAACTCTGCGATCTCTCTCTTCATATTGCTCCACCAAAATGTATGTCGAAGATCATGATATATTTCGGTACTCCCAAGATGGATTGCAAATGGTGTGTTATGTGCCTCCATCATGATTCTATGCTTTAAGCCAGAATCATTTGGAATGCAAAGTCTGGAGTTGACTCAAAGTATTCCTTCTTCATCAATTCTTGCTTCAGGAATAACACCTTCTTGTATATTCTTCTTCATATGCATCAGCTCTGGATCTGTGGCTTGAGCAGCTTTAACTTTATCGATTAAAGTAGGTTCTACTCGTATATATGATATCATCACAAGGGTACTTGGAGACTTTAACTCTATCTCCATCCTTTGTTAGTCATACAAAATGGGTCTTTATGTTAACAACATCGCACTCGTACCCGCATACGATCTTCTATTAAATGCATCAGCTACCACGTTTGTTTTCCAGGATGATATTGAATGGTATTGTCGTAATCTTTCAACAGCTCGAGCCAACATCGTTACTGCATGTTGAGTTCCTTTTAAGTAAAGAAATATTTGAGGCTTTTATTATCTGTATAGAGCTCCACTTTCTCCCCTATACAGGTAGTGTCTCTAGAATTTTAACGCGAAAACGACTGCTGCCAACTCTAGGTCATGAGTAGGATAATTCCTCTCATATTCTTTGAGTTGTCGCGAGGCATAGGCTATGACTTTCCCATGTTGCATGAGAACACATCCTAACCCTTTACCAAAAACATCGTTGTAGATAACAAATCCATCCGAACTAGATGGTATTGTTAGAACATGTGCCATAATGAGTCTCCTCTTGAGCTCTTGGAAACCCTTCTCATATCCCTCGTTCCATACAAATTTTGTATCGATTTAGCTGAGTTAATGGATTAGCGATTCGAGAAAATCCTTCCACGAATCTCTAATAATAACCAGCTAAGCACAGAAAGGTGCGTACTTCGGTCATCGACTTCGGTTGCTCCCAACTTTGTATTGCTTCAATCTTTATCGGGTCAATAGATACTTCATGTTTTGACACCACGTGCCCAAGGAATGCTACTTCCTCAAGCCAGAACTCGCATTTCTTCAGCTTGGCATATAGCTTGTTATCATAAAGCCTTTGAAGTACCAGCTTCAAATGGTGCTCATGATCTTCACGGCTTTTGGAATAGATGAGGATGTCATCAATAAAGACAACAGCGAACTGATTCAAATATTCCTTGAATACTCGGTTCATCATATCCATGAAAGCCGTAGGAGAATTAGTCATTCCAAAGGACATGACTAGGAATTCATAATGCTCGTACCGAGTTCTAAAGGAAGTCTTCGGAATATCCTCAGTTTTAATCTTCAGCTGGCGATATCCAGAAGATCTTTGAAAAGAATTGTGCTCCTTGCAACTGTTCAAATAGGTCATCAGTACGAGGTAGTGGATACCTATTCTTGATGGTGACATGGCTCAATTCTCAGTAGTCAATACAAAGTCGCATACTCCCATCTTTCTTCTTTACGAATAAAATAGGAGCACCCCAAGGATATGTACTAGGACGAATGAAATCGATGTCCAATAACTCTTGTAGTTGGACCATTAACTCCTGAAGTTTAATAGGAGCCATTTGGTATGGGGTTTTAGAAATGGGTTTTGTACTCGGTTCAAGGTCAATAAAGAATTCAACTTCACGCTACGGGGTAGGCTAGAAGTTATTTAGAAATACGTTAGAAATTCACTAATAATAGAAATATTATTCAAATCTGACGTATTTTTGTTCAAGTCCATGGGGCTCAGAAAGCTTGACATCCCTTTTTCAATAAACGAATGGCTTTATGGCTTTATATGACAGTGATTGACTTTAGTGGTTTAGTTGCTTGAATTCACATAACAGGTTGGTTAGGAATATGAAAACTAACAACCTTACGAAAATAATCAATTTTAGCATGATGAGTGGTTAACCAATCAATCCCTAAAATCACATCAAATACAAGTATCTTTAAAGAGATAAGATCAACAGGTAATGTGATGGTGCCAACTTGGATCAAGCAAGATTTATAAACAGTGGATGTAATGAAAGTTTCTCCTAACGGAGTCTCAACAGATAAGTAAAAGTCTAATTTCTTCGGAGTCAAGTTCAAACGTTGAGCATAAGTAGGAGAGATAAAAGAATGGGTAGAACCGGTATCTAGTAAGGTATAAACTTCGCAAGAGTTTATGATTAGCTTACCCGTGATCACCTCGTTTGGGTTCCTCGCATTTTGGCGATTCTAACAAATGCTTTTCTAGGAATCGTTGACTTTGACTTATCCAGGACAGCCTTTGAAGTCACAATCCCCACTAGACTTGATTTTACTGCCAGACAAAATCGGGCTATATGACCTTCTTTTCCACAACTGAAACACACCTTGGATGGCTGTCAATAGTTTGGACCTATGTGTCCCTCATCTTCGCATCTGTAGCATCTAACTTGCGGTCGTTGTCCTCCCCTAGAATTTGTTGATGGTGCTGGTGCTGGTGTCTTCCCGTCATTGTTGTTGTTATACTTTCTCTTTTTGAAGTCTCCTCCCGACTCTCTTCTTCTACTATCATGGCCCCGATTACCACCAGAGTGGTTACCGCTTTTGTTCGAATATTTTCCTCCCAGCTGGTTATCATTGCTCCGATGACTGCTGCTATCGGTATGACCCTTGTTGTGGTCCCTCGGTTGAACATACTCATTATTTTGCTGTAATAATTTAGCCATGTTGACAACATCTGAATACAGAGAAAATTTATGAAAGATAAGGTATTGACGAATTTCGGGTTTTAGACCTCTCAGAAACATCTGCGTCATACGTTCCTCATTTTCTACCAAATGAGGTGCAAGCCAATCGTACTTTTATTCTTTGTATTTTTATTCATGTTCGTCAAAGTATAGTTTAGAATAATTATTAATGTAGAATAAGTTCATTAAATAATTAGTTAGTTGAATTTCCTAGATAATCTTATCACCACGCTTAAAATTGCTCAATATCTACTCACAATTATGTTTGATGGTATTTCAGGAACCTAACAAGATCATGGATTGGAGTCGCAAGGAAGAAATAAGAAAACCAGAGGCTAATTGCAGAACACTAGCTTATCGAGGTGGGCCCCTACAAGCTTATTACCCCCGCCGGGGCGGGGGTCTCCCAATCTCATTGACAGTGTGCATATCCGCCAGGGTGGGATTTACAAGCCTATTACCCCCCGCCGGGGCGGGGGTCTTAAGTCCATAAATAGATTGCATGTCCGTCGGGACGGACTTATAAGAAACAATACCCCCGACGGGGCGGGGGTCCTAATATGAACCATCAAGCTCGGCATTTACATCACGTTTACACCACTCCTACTTCTTCCCCAACTGAAACCTCACTCCCATAAATCTTCAATACATTCATATACCCACATTTTGGCAAGTTAATACCCACCTTACCACTTCATCAGCACACTCACCCACTACTTTACTCCATTACTCCACCCCATAAGTTTCTCCATCACACCATCTCTATAAATTCATTCCCTCACAACCCAATTTAACCACATACATTCAACTCAAACTCAGGAAGCTACGAATTAAGGTTATTCTTGGGGAAAGTTATACATCAATTTAGAGTGAGTAACTTGTCTTCCAATTCCTCACTTTCTATCACCATAGTTTACGCGAATTCATCATGTTTGGGGGGATTGAACATCGTGCACACCAAGTGTTCGAAAGATTGCATAAGTGAAGTTTGGGTGGAATATTGTTGTTAAAGCTTCCTGATTTCAATTCAATGACATCTAAACCCATATCAAAGAGGAAACGTGGACAGAGTTCTGGAACCACACCACCATCATGAACCTTCGACCGACGCAAATTCATAAGTGTTGCCGCCGCCGACCGCTACGATTACATGGTGTTAAAAGCACTCACACCAGAGCGGGGGTTGACATAAAACCATGTCGATGGTGAAATGATGCAACAGATATATCAAAAAAGGATGGAATAAGTTCACGGAAGAACCCGAGGTCGCAGTTATAAGTGTGGTCAAAGAATTTTACGCTAACGTCGAGGATAAGGCCCCCTTCAACGCTTTTGTGTGGGGAAGATTAGTCCCTTTCAGTTCAGATGCCATCAACACATACTACCAGTTACGAGTGCCTAGACATTGCCAGTATGCTCACTTACGTGATCATAATCCTGATTATGAGGTTATTATGAATGAAATGACAAAACCGGGTACCACATGGATCAAAGGTCACAAAGGAGGCACTGTTTTTCACAGCAAGAATCTCGGCAGGATCTATGGTATACATTCATATGATCCACACACACGTCAGATGTGACCAAAGAGAAGGCATTGCTCTTGTATGCCATTGTACAAAATTTCATCATCGACGTGGAGGGCTATAATCACTTTTTCAATCCGACGATGCTTACAAGGACCATTCTCAGGAGGCTTGCCACACCCATCACTCATTTATGGGTTGTGTAGGAAAGAGGAAGTTAGATTATCCGATGATCAGATCACCTAGATGCCACTTCAAACACTGGATTCAAGAATGATAGCATGGTATGTGGTATGGCCAGGAGGCGAGTCGCATCCTAGAGGATTAAGCTTTAAATTTCCATCAACTTCGGAGGATGAGGCGGACGCTTCCGATAGCTCGGATGACGAAGAGTTCCAGGGGGCGGCACCAATGGGAGAGCAAGGAATAAAGGCAATACCACAGCCCGAGGCTATATCTAGCCCTCAGTTCCTCAACTTTCAACGACAAGTGGATGAACACAACAAGGAAGCATGAAGAGAGATGCGACGACTCGCAGCGAGGTATGACCACTTGTTTGAAGCCATAAATCTATCGTTCGCCTCATTGAAAGCGACGCTCCAGAGCTTCAATCTCAATGCAAAATTCTCATACCAGTAGCCAGCCCCAATACCAAGGTTTCCACTAAGTGACTCTGATGAAGATGAACACACACCACCACCCCAGGCTTAAGTGCTAACAGGGAAGTCCTCATATTTTTATTGCTATATCTATACAATGAGGGCATTGTAATTTCAAGTTTGGGGGATTTAGTTTCATGTTTGCATATTTAAATGTTTGCATATTTTATTTCTTTAGGTAGGTTTGCATATGTTAGTTCATTGTTTAGTTTTAGGATTATTAAATGTTACATTTATGTAATCATGTAGTTTCATAGTAGCTTAGGATCATAAATAGTTTTTATTTATTTTTGCATTCATGTTATGTTTTCCATACATACATATATATAAAAAAATAGTTAAGTATTGTGTTATTTTGCATATGTCCAGCAATTGTTATAGTTCATTTTATTTTGGCCAATGATGAGATTGGGATTAAGTAGACAGGTACGGTACTGATTATTAGAACCTTGATGTAGTTTCTGTTATGAATTGGATCTTATGCTTGTTTGAAACTAGTATAAAAAGGGTAGCACATTAATAACATCTGTGTCGACTGATTAGTTTAAATTGATACATTAGAAATTTCTAAAGGATAATATTAGCTTAAATGAAAGAATAATGAGGATAGATAGTGAAGACGAAGAATTAGGCAAGAACTTAAGTTTGGGGGAAAAAGTGGGGTATATAAGCTTCTTAAAAAAAGTAAATAATTGAGTCTTGTGGTGGGTTGAGATGAATCATGAAAAGCACTCCCCATAAACAAAGGCATGAGATGGAGCGTAAAACGCACTCACTATCTATGAATAAAAAAGAGGAATAAAACAGAAATTAAGAGCAAAAAGCCCCCATGATTAAAAAAAAGAAAAAGAAAAGAAAGCATAAGTACCCTATATATACACCTTTAATATTGGTAATTATTTGATTTTAGTTGTATCTTGTTTGTTTTTGAAATTCTTGAGTTTTAACTATATGATACCTTCAAAGAGACTCGTTATGTATTAAATTTTGAATTTATATCAGTTAGCATGGATATTAAGCACGTACACACTATACCAGTAATAACAGTGTAAGATTCAATGATTAGTGAGGGATTATTGATTAGTTTTGATATGACGTGTCGTCGTGTTTGCTTGATTTCTCTGAGGTCGGTTAAATATTTTGATTTTGTGATGACTGATGGATGCGTAGGCATATAGGTTAGATGCATTACATATCATTGCATTGCATTGCATAATATGTTAGTTTGTTTTGTGCTAGAGGACTAGCACGATTTAAGTTTGGGGGATTTTGATAAGTGGGTTTTATACCCATGAATCGGTTCCTAATTCAAGCTTAATCGGTGTTAATTCCTAATTTTTTATGTTTGTTTTTACTTATTTATTATTATTTTGTGTGTAGGTTTGGTGGTGTGACATTTGATCAAAATGGGTACAATTATGGAAAAAACTTACCAAGTTTGGATCTTATGATGACCATCTAGCAGAAGCCATACCCGCTCGGGCGAGTCTTTTTATGCCTTACACCCCCGTCGGGGCGGGGGTCTGGGGCAGATAGTGGTTTATTTGATTTCAAATACTGCAAGAAGTAAGTTTAAGTAATTGGAATGGCGTGGGACTATATTAATGTGGAATTTCAATCAGAATGCATGTCTTAGAGTTATATTTGTCATAAAATAACAAGATTGAGGGAGCTGAGACAACACAAGGCAATTATTAGAGCTAGAAGATAGATTTTTAGAGCAAGCATTGGAGGAAGATAATTGAAGGATTTTCGTATCCATTGCGAATTGGACTGAAGAAAAGTGTGGTTCTGGATTTTTTCTTTTCTTTTAGTTTATATTTGTAATTGGAAGGATAATATCTTTAATTTATTCAGTTTTTATTTCATTAATGATGAACAAATCACTTTTTAGGCTTATGACGGATCTTTAAGTGGAACGATGGTTATGTAACTTTGATTTTCAGTTTAATAAGTTATTCCTCAGTTTATCTATATTAATTTATGCTTGAATTTATGAATTTCCTGATCAACAATTCTTTGTGGACTTATATGGATTCGAGAGAGGAAGTACGAGTCTAAACTTAGTTAATATAGCATGTGTTCTTGAATTTTGTGAATGAGCAGAATCTTGATGAATGTTAGGGTAGAGATATGTTTAACATCACATGTAATCGAATAGAGAACTTGAACTTAAAACTTCTTTGATTGTAATTCACATAGAGATATAGTGAGTTAGTTGATTAAGGTGTTTAACTTAATTCTATCTAAATTATGGATTTAAGTTAATATGGTGTTAGTGTATTGAGAGGTGGCTAATTCTACTATCGTGTTTATGATTAATAAACTGAGATAGTGATTTAAACTAGAATAAAGTGTAATAATTAGAGTGAAGCTTAGGGTGAAGTTTTAAGCCTAATTCTCCAATACTTATTTAGAAATTCAGTTTTTGAGATTTGGGATTCTTTTGTGATCTTAGTATTTTTAATAATTTTATTTTTATATTTTTAATCCTTAAATTAAATAGTTTAATAAAATTGGGATTAATAGGAAATTGGTAATTGTGAGGTTGAAATTCAAACTAATTTCTCTATGGGAACAATACTCTACCTACTATTATATTACTTGTTGACCACGTATACTTGCGTGTTAAGCGTAATTAAATTTTACCCAACAAGTTTTTGGCCCTGTTGTCGGGGATTATTAGTATAGATTTTAATATTTTGTGATATCATTTTAATTAGTCCAGTTATACTTCAACATTTTTTCTTTTTGTTTTGTTCGTTCTTATTTCAAATTTTTGAAGTTGGTTTATGCAAACTCGATCCAAAAATCCAGACTTGCTTCCTTTTGAGGACAACATTGAGAGACGGTGTCAAAGGCTAAGTAAGTGGATTAAGGAAACAAGGGAAGACTTCGAGAATTCTAAAAAAGAAAAAGAAATGGCTGCAGAAGACCAGAAAGCGTTGAGGGACTTCGCTACACCCAAGGTGACTAAGCTGCAGTCGAGTATCACCAGGCCTCCTATAGTTGCGAACACATTTGAAATCAAGCCTGGGACTATTTAGATGATCCAAAATTTGGTTTAGTTTGGGGGTTTAGCAAATGATGATCTGAATGAACACCTAGTCGGCTTCTTGGAGATTTGTGACACCTTCAGGTATAATGGGGTGTCGGATGATGCAGTTAGACTTCGGTTGTTCCCATTCACTTTATGGGACAAGGCGAAGAGTTGGTTACACTTTCTACTACCGGGATCAATATCTACATGGGAAGACCTCGCTTAAAAATATCTAGCAAAATTTTTCCCACCAGCGAAAACTGCAAAAATGAGGAATGAGATAACTATCTTTGAACAGCAACATCGGGAATCACTGTATGAGGCATGGGAAAGATACAAGGAATTTCTTAGAAAGAGCCCGCATCATGGATTGCCTAAGTGGTTGCAGATGAACACATTCTACAATGGGTTGAACGAAAATCTCAGGACAAGTATTGATGCAGCTTCGGGTGGAGCATTTATGGCAAAAAGTTATGAGGAGGCATATCAATTGATAGAGATAATGGCAGCTAACAACTACCAGTGGCCCACGGTAATAATGACACAAGCTAAGGCAGCTGGAGTGTTAGAATTAGATGGAGTGACGACATTAGCAGCGTAGATTTCAGCGCTCTCTAAGAAGGTGGATGCTTTGTTAGGGGTACATACTCAACAGGTTGCAGTTATTTATAAATTGTGCGCGAGTGAACATCCTATAGAACAATGTGTAATCAACCCAGCGTCAGTGCAATTTATGGTTAGCTACAACAGGATTCCATAAAACATGTACCAGAATGCATACAATTGGGGGAATAGGAATCATCCTAATTTTTCATGGAGCAATAATCAGCATCATTAAGCTCCACGACCATCTTATCCCCCAGGATTTCAGAATCAACATTAACAACCAGCTCAACATCAAGAGAGGAAATCAGATTTAGAGGAGTTATTGTCAAATTATATAACGAACAATGAGGCAGCCATGAAATCACAAGCAGTAGCCATCAAGAATTTAGAAAATCAGATGGGACAAATTTCCTTAGCATTGAACAATAGACCACAAGGGACTCTACCAAGTGACACCGAAAGAAATCCGAAGGGAAATTATAAACAATGTCATGCTATCACTTTGAGAAGAGGAAAACATCTAGATGGGAAAAGTGCAGAAAATTCAGTTAGAACAGTTGACAGAGTTGATGAGAACAAAGTGGTTGAAGAAAAATAGGGTGAGGAAAAGCATGTTAAGCAAACAAAGTTAGATGGCAAGACAGTTGTGTATCCTCCACCGCCGTTTCAACAGAGAGTCCTAAAGCAATTTTCAAAAATTTTGGAAGTTTTTAAGAAACTTCCGATTAACATCCCTTTTGCAGAAGCCCTAGAGCAGATGCCAAGTTATGTGAAATTTTTGAAGGGTATTCTGTCTAGAAAAAAAAAGTTGAAAGATTTTGAAACTGTGGCATTAACGAGAGGAGTGTAATGTAGCTTTACTTTACAACAAAATTGTCACCAAAGTTGAAAGATCCAAGGAGTTTTACCATTCCATGGACAATTGGGAACACGTTGTTCAACAAGTGTTTATGTGATTTGGGAGCAAGTGTAAACCTGATGCCATTATCAATTTATACAGAATTAGGTCTACCCATTCCAAACCCTATGAACATCTCATTGTAGTTAGCAGATAGGTCAGTCACGTACTCGAGAGGCATTATGGAGGACATTTTGGTCATGGTTGAAAAATTTATATTCCCCACGGATTTCATAATTCTGGATTTTGAGGAAGATAAGAACATCCCAATTATCTTAGGGAGATCGTTCTTGGCTACGGGTAGGACGTTCATCGATGCACAAAAAGGTGAACTAACTATGAGGGTCCAGGATCAAGAAGTAAAGTTCAATGTTTTCAAGGCCATGAAATTCCCTACGGATGAAGAAGAGTATTTTAGGATGGATATCATTGATCAGATAATCAACGAAGACATGGGTAAAAGTTTGGCTAACAATCCATCGGAAACGACATTATTGGGAGATGAAGATTTAGATGATCCGGAGTTTGTGGATTACTTGCAGATGCTAGACTCTCTGCCACGAGTTAGTAGATTTAAAGCACCATTTGAACCATTGCACGCGGAGGAAAGAGCCACAACAAGGATGAAACCTTCATTGGAGGAGCCACCTGCTCTTGAGCTAAAGCCACTCCCTAAACACCTCATGTACGCGTATTTAGGCAATTCTAATACTTTACATGTTATTATTTCTGTTGCGCTTAACGAATTACAGGAAAGTAAGTTATTGAGAGTGCTTAGAGAACATAAATCGGCTATAGGATGGAAAATTACATAGATCAAAGGAACCAGCCCATCCTTCTACATGCACAAAATTCTAATGGAAGAGGATGCAAAGCCAACGGTGGAGCAATAGAGACGGTTCAACCCAATTATGAAGGAAGTTGTGAAGAAAGAAATATTGAAATGGTTGGACGCAGGTATCATATACCCAATTTTCGACAGTAAATGGGTCAGTCCGGTTCAATGTGTGCCAAAAAAATGAGGAATGGACGTGGTACAAAATGATGACAACGAGATAATTTCGACGAGGACAGTGATTGGTTGGAGGGTTTGCATAGATTATAGGAAGTTGAATAAGGAAACCTATAAAGATCATTTTCCTTTGCCTTTTATTGACTAGATGTTGGATAGATTGGCGGGCCACAAATTTTACTGCATATTGGATGGGTATTCGGGGTATAATCAGATAGTCATTGCTCCTGAAGATCAAGAGAAGACCACTTTCACGTGCCCATACGGCACATTCACATTCAGGAGAATGTCCTTCGGCTTGTGTAATGTACTTGCTACCTTACAACGGTGTATGATGGCAATCTTTTCGGACATGGTGGAGAAAAATGTGGAAGTCTTCATGGATGACTTTTTTGTCTATGGAGATGATTTTGATGCATGTTTGGAGAAC